>OX596174.1:8951964-9602446 GCA_951394245.1 Cyclophora punctaria
AGTCACTATGACGGTACTGTAAACCTACATTACTATGACTAGGTACTTTCAATTACAAAAGTTGATGAACACATATAATTTAAAAAAGCATGTCAATACCGAAAGATTCCATCATTAAGTGTTCTGACAAGAAGAGTAATCTATATAATAAAAATGAATTGCTGTTCGTTAGTCGGCTTAAAACTCGAATTTTGGTCTAGAAATATTCATGAATGTCCAGGGAAGGTTTAAAAGGTAAGCAGTGACGGAATAAATGCGGGTGCAACCGCAGGCAGGGCACAGCTAGTTTACAATAATTCTATTATGAGTAACCAACAGCGCCTGCGGTTTTACCCACGTTGTGCTCGTACCCGTGGGAATTTTGGATAAATATAGCACTTAACCTTCCTGTTGAATGTGGCTATCCATTACTAAAAGAATTATTCAAATCGGATTGGTAAATTCAGAGATTAGCACGTTCAAACTAACAAAAACAAAAAATCAAAGTCATCCGCTTTTTTATACGAGTATAAAGTAGTATGTAGATTTGCAATGAACTGTCAATAATAATTTTTCATAGGTCACCTCCATAATTGAGTTTTTTTTTGTTTTTTTTATTTGTTTTTTTTTTTTTGGAAAGCCACATTCAAGACAAAGGTAACATGATATTTCTAACCCTAATTTTCCCCCGGGAACGGGAACGAGAACGAAATAAATATAATAAAATATATTATAATGTTTACCACAAATTAAAGATATCAATCGATAACAATTAAAATAATTACAAAAGAATAACTATTAACAAACAATAAAGTTACATACGATGGACTTTGGACTTTGATTAGATCTGACTTTGCAACCACAGTGATACTTAATAAACAAGTAATCAAATAATTGTACTTATGTTTTAACAGCGGAAAATTTGGGCGAATTTTCCGCAAACGTTTTTATAAGGCACAATAAGGAAGTGCGCGATATGAGTCGTATATTTGACAGGTTCGCCTGTATCAATCACGGTTAAAAAATATTTTTTAGATAGGTACATGTTATTTACAAATGCCAAAGTTGGCTTTTATAGCACCGTTTACATTGAGCTAGCGTTTCACTCGTTTTAACGTAGGTATCACTGGAGGTGCTAGGCTAAGCAGATTTTGACAAAGTTTAAAATGGAGATAGATAAAGGTCCCAGTTCGACCAAGCTACGTTATATCTGAACAACTCTGCGAGTTAATCTTTACTGGTTTAGGTTAAGTACTTTTCTAGTCATGGTTTAGATGTCCTTTTCTTATATTACTTATAATATAACATTCAACCAAAAATCCGGCTTCAAACCAGGTTTTTACAATTAAACAATTACCACCTTTCTTAAATCGGTTAATAACAAGACCATTGAGAACCTCCATCCATTTTAAAAGTTTATTAAAAATAGACTAAAAAACAAACATATTGACGAAGTCACAGACAAAACCGCAAGCCACATCTTGTATCTACTGTTTATTATTTTCTAATCAGTCGCCGTGACTACAGAAAACCTTGTTATTTTCGATAACAATGTCTCTATATGGGTAACGGTTACATTCACTTATTGTTACCCCAAGGGCGGTTGATGCAACTGTTCTATTTCACTTATCATTTGTTAGTGATTTATCGTATTTGTGTTGAAATCACTAAAATACATTTTTATTAGTTAGTAGTTGCCCTAATTTGTTTCTAAATTGATTAGAGCCTGCAGATATGTGAATAGATAGGCAGTATCTATCTACCTTTGCTATGTATACTAATCTACAACTATTTTTACTAATAAAGCTGAAGAGTTTGTTTTTTTTTGTTTGTACGCGCCATTCTCAGAAACTAGCAATCCGATTTGAATAATTATTTTTGTAATGCATAGCCATATTCACCGGAAAGATTGCGCAACACTGTTAAAACCGAGATATATACTACTAGCAGCGCTCCGCGGTTTTACCCGCGTTGTACCCGTTCCCGTGGGAATTTCAGGATGAAAAATAGCCTATAATCTTCCCCTTAAATGTGGCTATCTATCACTAAAATAATTATTCGAATCGGACTGCTAATTCCTGAGATTACCCCGAACATACAAACAAACAAATAAACAAACTTACAAATTTTACCTCTTTATAATATTAGTATAGATTAGTATAAAATAGTAATGAGACCCTATTCGGGTATGATAAAAATATAATAATTATAAAATTTAAATACCAAACAAAGTAGAGATAAATTCTAATAGGTACCAACATTTAAACACATCAATTGAACAGACTGCACTAGGTAATAAAAATGTGGATAACGTTTCGAGGTACCTACTTAACATACAACAAAGAAACGAAACCAGTTTACAATATACCTAATTGGCGAAGAATATCGCGCTACATAAATTAAAGATGGGTACGCTGAACTTCCTTCTTTGTGAGTCAGGTAACCTTACTTAATGGTAATTTGAATGGTTTTAACACCAAGATAATATCACCTTATATGAATGCACTATCACCGCCCCGCGTTTAACCTGCGTTGTGCCATAGTAACTATTTATTAATCTGTGGTTGAGCCCCTTCCCGTGGGAATTACGGGATGAAAATTGATAGTTTCTGAGGGCGTTTAAAATATTACGTTGACATATTTTAATTAATTTCTATTTACATCGGAATTTAATATTTTTTGTAGCGTTATACGAGTAGGTAATGTACTTACTTGGCCAATTAAAGCGCCTGATACACAAGGTGTTTTACACGTTGGGCACATAGTGCGGGTCCGGGCCCGCTGCGGGCCAGTGTGACACCTTTCATACAAGTACAAGGAATACAACGTCATGCGACCCACACCCGGCCCGCACCCGACCCGCACCCGGCCCGCACCCGCTGTTTATGTCTTGCGCGTAAGATAAAAATAATTTTCCATCTACTATAGATATACATAGACATACATAGACTATAAACACCTACAATATACCTAGTCTATGCCGATTGAACTTTAGCACAGTTATTAAATTATATGATGTCAATATAATAGCTTGATGTTTATTAGATTTCAGATTAATTGATGTTCAGGACAAATAACCTTATAGGTAATTATTCAAGACGTCATTTGTGACGTGTCTTCGCGGATCTATGAGTACCTAGGTACCTATATTTTTTGCGAACTAGCTGTTAGATCATAATTAAAAACTTAAATGGGTTTTTGCACCGTTCGCATTGGTGCTATGTTTAGGATAAGATATTGATCTGAGTGTTTAATATGTGTCTGTGTGGTCTGTGTGGTGAATTTCGGAAGTTTGCACATTAATGGCGGGTTCAGCTTACGCTTACGCAGCTGTCAACGTTACCACAAAATGTCAGCCTCAACTAAGAAAATGAAAATAGTGGCGTTTTACTGGTCGCTCGAATAACTTACAAGCTGTCATTAAAAATATGAACCATTTTTGTATTTAACAGCGTAAAAAATGATATTAAAAAGGCTAAACGACACACCATTACCTACAATCCTATCAAAACAAAAAGAAATCAAAATGTTATTTGGAACAATGACTTGATTCGCAAACTTATCACAATACGGATGAGGTCACTGAACCTTTGACGTCAGTACAGCTGATAGTTCCTTGAATATAGGTTATATACCACATACCTACATAAGTATATAATAATATTGTGTAAGGACATATAGAACGGATGCATGGCTGATTCATAACTTTTAGTCGTAATTTCAAAGCCCTTTGTTTAGGTCACGTGAGTGTTTTCGGTGAAAACGGAATGATTTAAGTATTCTTTCAATTAGTTTTGTGGTTTTTAATATGTTGTTAGGTAGTTTATTAAATGTCACACGTGAAGGTCACGATAACGTCAGTTTTGTCACGTGTGGCCTACAAGAGTGCATAATTATAAACTTAAAACTTATTCTACCAATCCATCGATAGATTTTATAATTTTTATTTTTACTAACTTATTGTAGTATAGTGGATAGAGGATATGTGTGCATGTTAATGCCATATTTTAAAGATTAAAATGATTGTTGTTATAGTACCTACTAGCTAATCCGAAGTTGCGAAGACTACCGATGTTCATTTAATTTTGATCAACAAAAGGCGTATGATTCAACTGAAAGGGAAAATCTGAGAGCCTAGGTATGTTTTTGGGGATAAATGCGCAGATAAACCATAGAGTTAAACTCACAGGTGTTCGCAGTAACCACAACACTATAATATCCATAACTCTGTATAAAGCACGAGCGCTCATTTATTTCAATTTTACAATAACTATAATATTGCCTAACAGAATTACTCACACTTGAACATAATATAAGTTTTCGCATCACAAGTCTCAGTACAATAACATGGCAGAACAAAGGTGTTTAAGTTACAAATGAGACCGGAAAATATGCGATATTACTCGGTGTGTTGTGACATTTGACAACACGTGTTTATCTGCACATAACATGGCGCGAAGGGAATTACAATCAGATCAGACATGTGGCGGCTAATGTCCTGTTTATATTAGTAGAGTTCATAGTCATAGGTAGAGATAGGTAGATTTGTAAGTTCAAAGAGATAGGTACTTTAGTAGTTACTGAGTTCGGAACTGTAGTTACTACTTTTCTTGATTACGTCAAAAAACGCCTAATTGAAAGTACGTTCAAAAGAGCCTTTTGCAGTAAAAACTGAACTAACTGCTTTATCTATTTCTGACGTTAATAAATAAAGAAATACCATTTTTTCGTCTTTGTTTAACACCAGACTCAAGTTTTATTTCCGCGTGATGTCTGATTTTAAATATAAACATTAACGACCTTCAAAGATGCGAATAAGCATAAATCAAAGCTACACGACTGTCCATCTATCTAGGCTAAAGTAATGTCTATACATATGTATATAGATATGTATATATACTCGTATATATCGGCACCTCCTCCCAGTAGGAGGGGTGGCCTATAGTGTAATTTCTAACGAAGCGCTAATTTTCGGAGCACGTTCAGTTGTCGCTCCCGGTTGTTTCAATCGTTAAGCCACGTGGGTGGGAGGCCTTAAGATCCAACAACAAAATTCTATCTCTCAACGAGCAGGTCATTACAATGAGGAGCAAAACATCTAGTCTATACTCACCTTTAAAAGAATCACAGCTCCTTCAAACGTGTAAATGTAATATATGCGCGATTTAAATTAAGTATGTATTGTTTACTAACAATCACCATTCTAGTATTTGATCAGTATTCGCCTTTATTTACTCGCAGTCATTAATATTTGTATGGATTACTGTGAGTTAAGTAAATACAAAACTAATGTTCAAGGCACGGTTTTATTATTTGTGTTAATGTGCGTGATCGAAGTGTTTAAAATTGCAGAAGATACCTATATACTATTTTCCTGTGTAGTTATAAAGATGAACAAAAGGTTATGTGATCAAAAATAATTGCATGTTTGTATTATCACTGACATATGGTTGTAAACAGTAGATTAAATTGACAATCACAGCAACATACGATTTTTAGAGATATTTAGAAACTTTTTCAATATTGAACTAGCACGATCATCTCTCTCGCTTCATTAAGAGAGACAGCTTACTCTTAAGTTCCAATAACCAATTTCGATCGACAATCTAGGATTTCAATCTAAGATAGATAATATAATTAAATGTCATTTCTCTTTATTAAATACAGCCGTTAAAATGTGACATTTACTTACATATACATATGTTATCTGATAACGCATCAAAATCTGTTATTGTCACGAAATAGAGAAGTGTAATCAGAAGTGCTTCGCTCTTTCGTAGGTACCTATGTGCTTTCGAGGTTTTTGTACGGATTGAGACCAACCTTATTTCAGTTCATAGGTAGATCTGCATAATTGCATCCTGTTATAACTAGACCATGTCGGAGGCCTTCGGGCAGTCTAACAACTCCGACACCAGGGTTGACCACTAATCTACTCGACTAACTAAAAACGTTACAACTACAAGTAACAAAATTAAAGGAAATAACGCTATATTGAAGTTCTATTCTTACTAACAAGGATATTTGACTCGAAACATTAGGCAATAAGGAACTGGCTGGTTCCTTAGGTTTAAGCGAACACATTTAGAATTGAAACTAAGTTTATAATGCACTTTGCTTTTATTTTACACTAGCAGCGCCCCGCGGTTTTATCCGCGTTGTTTCCATTCCTGTGGGAATTTCGGGATGAAAAATAGCCTATGTTACTCGTGGATAATGTAGCTTTCGAATGGTGAAAGAATTTTTTAAAACGTCCAGTAGTTTTTGAGCCTATTCATCACAACCAAACAAACAAAGTTTTCCTCTTTATAATATTAGTGTAGACTAGCTTGATACGTGCGGTAATTCCACCCGCGGTCCAATAGATGGCACTAGTGTTTCTAAATCGCGCTTACGATATTTTCCCAAATTTAGTGGTACGCGCCGAAACATTTAGTTGAGTAGAATACAATCCTCCTCTTACTAAGTAAGAAGATTATTTTATGACTTTTCGGTTCCTTTCGGTTGACAAGAAAAAGGGACTTGCATATTAGTATAATCTAGGTATAGGTATATCTGCTGAATTTAGCTCATTTCGATTGTTAAGCACCGTCCCTACGCACGTAGCTCGGTCCCTACTACGATAGGTGGTTGATAGTGGTAGGTATTTCTGTTTGAGCGTTACCGTAAAATTGTCGGTCCCAATTGCTTCAATAGATAGACCATGTCGGAGGTCTTTAGGCGGTCTAAAACACGCCACAGGTATTGGCCACTAACCTACACGAACTTACTTAGTACTTCTGCTAACTGTATTTATTTCCTAATCACTTTACTTAACACATTTATTTTTAAGTTCAAACGTAATCGCGGTTCAAATGAGAAATTTAAATACAATAGATATAAATACGGTTGACAGACAACTTAAATACTTACTTAATATATTAACGTATTGTTACTTGAAACTTATTTAACTTATAAGTACATGAAATATTGGCGTCAAATGTTTTTATAAAAGGTTTTTATAACAAAGTATAGGTAGGTCAAATACCTACCTATATTAATATTATAAAGAGGTAAAATTTGTAAATTTGTTTGTTTGTATGTTCGAGGTAAAGTTGGGAATTACCAGACCGATTTTTATAATTGTTTTTGCAATGGATAGTTACAATCAACGAGAAGGTATAGGCTATTTTTCATCCCGAAATTCCCTCGGGAACGGGCACAGCACGGGTAAAACTGCGGGGCGCTGCTAGTATATGACTATAAGTATAAGTATTATATATGACTAATATGTGTATAACATGAAGTACATATGCCATAAGAATTTATCGTATAGTGAAGTATGACGAAATTATTAAAGGGATATGAGAACAGTGAACAGATTAAGATATTATACTGAAATTAATCCAGCCCATACAGAATTAATTGCATGCAATATATGTAATTATTTATAAGTATGCGTTCGTTCGTGCCCCGCCGCCTGCACTATACAATAATTACTAAACGCATCGGACTCTGGCCTTTCGCTTAAGAATTACTAGTCCGGGAAAATATGAATACAATAATTATTTTGCGCCAGTAACTCGAAAGAAAAAGAAATTTACGTACCTACGTTACTTTTAATTTTAAAAAGACATAGGTAATTATCGTATTACTCGGGACACACATTTTGTCGCGGAATAGAAGATAGTTTTTGTAAGAACACTTGTAGTAATTAAAAACCCTAAAGTACCTATGTTAATAATGTGTAAAAATTGCGAAACTTTAAAAAAACATCTCATTAAAAGTCACCTTATACTTTTTAAACTATCAGGTTATAAAGTCTAACTTTATTCATTAAAATATCGAGGGGGCTGGTTTCTATAACAGCAGCCGCTACAACCGGTGTAAGTAACCCGTTCCTGAAAGTGGGGTACGTTTTATATCAAGGACAATATCTTCCCGTTTGTATTTGCAAATATAACATAACAGCTGTCATGTGCCACGCGGTGGGTCCCCTGATAGATTCAATAGATAGCGCTAGTGAGAAAATTTTCTATATCGCGCTTTGTTATTTTCCCAGATATAGCGGGGGGCGCGTCCATACATTTTATTATGCAGTAAAAAGAAGTCATTATAAAATCAAACAGCCTCCGTGGTCTTGTGGTTTGAGCACCCGGCTCACGATCCGGAGGTTCCGGGTTCGATTCCCGGTTGAGATACCTCACAAAAAATCACTATGTGAGACTGTCCTCATTTTGGTTAGGGCATTGCAGGCTGAATCACTTGATTGCCCGAAAAGTAAGATGATTCCGTGCTTCGGAGGGCTCTCCGTCGGTCCCGGTTACTTTCTACGGATAGTAGTCGTTACATGAGCCACGTCAGAGGCCTTTGGCAGCTCTATAACTCTGACAACAGGATTGGTCAGGTTGACCATCCACTCGATAAAGAAGAAGAAGAAGAAGAAGATTATAAAATCAATATAGGTAGGCTACGCTGACTGGGTAGTTCACAAATCCATCGCAAGCTGAATACTCATAGTGAGAGGAAACCACCCTAAAATGCGAGTTAGTGATCCGAAACTTGAGCCAGAGGTATATCGACAACTTGTACCGAACGCACTGAAGGAAAAACGTGATGATAATTACATGAATACCTATTTAGGTGTTATTCTGTACCTAAACCCAAGTGCATGTTGCGGGTAATCACTGACGTATGTAAAGGTTATCAATCGAGCGCGGAAACTGACAGGATCACAGGTCAATCATGTAAATAGGTGGCACTTGGCCGATAGAACACGCAATGTGGCCCAACACTAGTTTAAATTAATTACTTTAGTCCAATTACGGGTTTTAAGTAGGTGATTGGGGGTAAAATATTGGTTTACTATCGGCGCTTTTGTTATTATGAGCTATTGATAATATGTTTGTTCTTTTTTGTACTATTTTGGAAATAAACTAGTTGTTGGCTTGTATAAGATCTTGCAAAGTGGATCTACGAATGTCAAATTTTATTTTTAACACTAGCAGCGCCCCGCGGTTTTACCCGCGTTGTACCCGTTTCCGTAGGAATTTCGGGATGAAAAATAGCCTATAACCTTCCCGTTGAATGTGGCTATCTATTACAAAAAGAATTATTCAAATCGGTTCAGTAGTTTCTGAGATTAGCGCGTTTAAACAAACAAACAAACAAACAAACAAACAAAACAAACTCTTCAGCTTTATAATATTAGTATAGATTACTTCTACAAATGCAAAGACTGATTTTGAAATAAGGGATATAATTTGTTAAAATTATCAACTGAAACTAGCAAATTAGGAGGCAATTCAGTTTACCCTCTTTTAAAGTATTAAATTGAAAGCTTCAAATGCCCAAAATATGTTCGTAAGTATTCATAGGACTTGCAGAAAGCGTACACATGTTACTCAGTTACCTACTTACGTTGTTAGTAACTGGTTTCGAAGCCAACCATGTTTGAAAGATCCAGCATTGCAATAATTTAACTAGTATATTATACTCGTTTACAAAGTACGAATAAAAACCATAGTCAAGACGATCATGATATAAGTTAAGGGTCAAACCAGTATAATTAACTTTAAGTTAGGTATGGGATAAGTAAAAAATCACAGAGGTCTTATTTCATTGATCCTCAGTACGTGTACACACACTGAGGTGATGTATAATAATATGAATAATCTTAAATACATATCATTAATCAAAGATGTATTTTAGAAGTATTGTCGATAACTCATGAAGTTCAATTATTTAGAATTAACTTCAGGTCAAAATAATTATTAATTTTGGATATTACAATTTAGAAATCCTTAAATATTCATCCCATACCTACCTAAAATACGTATTCAAGATTAAACATTTAGAATGTTCTTTCAAGTTGGAAACGCGGTTATATCCCAATCTGTCAAGATACAATTCCTTCTTTTTAGTAAGTAAGTAGAAGTCAGTAACTCAAAGTAAATACTGAGGCAAATCAAGTAAGGATTAAGCAATGTTTTTGCAGATGCTTGTTTACTAACCTGACATTGACGCTCGACAATATTTGCAGACGATGCTTTGTTACTGCAGTACCTCTTTAATCCTTTGTTAGCTAAGGGTAATGGCCACAGTGTTTTCATTACATGCTCTATTGAAAACAGTGATATGAATATAGGTATCTTAAATGTCCAACAATTCTGTTTTGAAATGCATTTTGAATGGAACAATGAAATGGAAAACGCCCAATTGTCTTTTTTCTTGAATTATGATGCAATTAATTGTGTGATAAGATTCAATAGCAGATATTATTTTAATATTTATCTTCAGATTTCATTATTTATTCAGAACCGTCCATTAAAACGACACTTAGCTAATTGACGTATTTTTTCATTTTTTTTCATTACATATCAAAATCACTCATTAAATCACTACATAGTTAATTCTCGGTGTCTGTCTGTTCCCATGTATGCTTAAATCTTTAAAACTACGCAACGGATTTTCATGCGGTTTTTTTAAATAGATAGATTGATTCAAGAGGTAGGTTTATAAGTATACAAATTCCCGAAATTTCCACGGAAACGGGCATAACTTGGGTGAAACCGCGGGGCGCTGCTAGTCTCTTATAAATAAACATTTGACGTCTCTGAGTACGGGCGAATCCATGGAGGACAGAAGTTCGAAAAGTAATGACTCTCAGCTGGACAAAGGCGACATCCAACTAAATATACCAGTACAGTGATGAGAATGAGACGCTTAACTGCACTATAAAGTAAATAAATAAATATACCCGGACAAATTCACACACGGTTAATTAGACCCAAAGTAAGCTCTAAGCTTGTGCTATGGAATCTAATTAACTGATACTACTACATATACGTACACAAATACTTTATAAGAATATATAATTGACACCCAGACGTCGTCGCCAACAACTATGTCTGCACATATTGTTGACTCCGAGCGGGAATCGAACTTGCAACCCCCGACACAGTGAGCGCTCTCACTGCCACTGTGCCAACGCCAACGGGCTTGTCAAAGTAATTTAATTACTTAATATTACAATTAAAACAGAACGCCTCATTTTATAGGGACATGATCCATTCATCAGTATCGGCAAGACCTTGACCTTTGTGATAAAGAAGGGCGTAAACCTTAAGACAAAATACGATACGGACACAATTACCTACATTATGGTCCAATGTTGTGAATTTTATTGTTGAGCATGGTTGCGATGCGATTTCAATGCGATTATGTCGAAATTTCGCATGACGTAGCTGCGCCACTTTCAGTTTTATTTAATTGTAAATATGTGAATTTACAAAATTAACATTTGCATAATTCTTAGAACATCCGTTGAGACGCCTTCCATTGCCACATACCTATATTGTCTCTTTCCCACATACGCTATTTGCCAAAGAGTAAAAGAGACAAAACACTTTAAATTAGTGTTTTAGTTATAGAGCGTTTATGAACAAGGCGGTAACACTTTACTTTCCTTTACGACTACATATTAATAACAAAAAAAAATAACACCCCTCTTTTTCCCTTTTCCAGGATCCAAACAGATTCTCCATGATGTCCACGGCCGGTTCCGACCGAAGCAGCTCATCGCGATCATGGGACCCTCGGGCGCTGGGAAGTCAACCCTCCTGGATGTTCTCTCTGGATACCGCATCACTGGAGTAGGAGGTGCTGTGTTTATCAACGGCAGGGGACGGATTATGAGTAAGTTGTTGTACTAGATTTGGGTATGCATATTTGTAGAAAAGTCGACAGCCGAAGTTTTACGTTCCTTGTCTTTCAAAATGGACGACTGAACACACGAGTGATAAAAGTTGGCATCTAAAGAGTCAGTAACTATCGAGTACCAGCTGATTACTTTATCCTACAGGCTATAATATAAAAGCCTTTTAAGAATTTATTAATCAATTAAATAAAAACGAAATCTATCCGTAAACGTACGTTTCAATTGCCTGCCAACAAGTACCAATTAATAAATTGAGTACTTCAATACCAATTAGTAGGCATCTTCATACCTATTAAATATTAATTAAATAGCATGTAGGTAATGCCACGAGTAATACCTACGTTGATAAGAATTCTTAAGGCCAACGTAATATCAGGTAATATCGCGTATGGTTTAGAATACCGAGGATCAGTTACCGCAAAACCGCAATGTTATTTTAAGAAAATTGAAAAACGTATGCCGCTTACACACCATTCTAACAGCCTCCGTGGTCTAGTGGTTTGAGCGCTCGGCTCACGATCCGGAGGTTCCGGGTTCGATTCCCGGTGGGGATATCTCACAAAAATTACTTTGTGAGACTGTCTCAGTTTGGTTAGGGCATTGCAGGCTGAATCACCTGATTGCCCGAAAAGTAAGATGATTCCGTGCTTTGGAGGGCACGTTAAGCCGTCGGTCCCGGTTACTTTCTACGGATAGTAGTCGTTACATGAGCCATGTCAGAGGCCTTTGGCGGCTCTATAACTCTGACACCAGGATTGGTCAAGTTGACCATCCACTCGATAAGAAGAACACCATTCTCATATTCAGACAGTGGGCACGTTAAATTATAGGTCTTAGTTGTTTCAATCATTAGACCATGTCAGGCCTTTGGACGGTCTAAAAACTCTGTCACCAGGGTTGACCACTAGCGAAATGAATGAATGAAGTAACAGTAATTTAGAGTTACTTCAGCTTTGCATTAGATCTCGATTGGATTGAGCTAGTTGGTGAGGTGAGTTCAATAAAACGCGATCGTTATTATTTGCTAAAACGACAACTTACGTACGACGGAGGTTGCTGTTGAGTGTTCCTCAACACGTTTCGGTCACGTCCGGTGATCTTCATCAGGTGGGTGAACCGCTCGCGACAGGCTCTCCCCGCACTTCCCGTTTCAACAACCAATAATGACAGTACGTTACAATTCATCGTAAAACACGATCGCCCCATTATCACTACATAGTATAAAACAAAGTCGCTATTTTGTCTGTTTGTTTGTCTGTATGCTTAAATCTTTAAAATTACGCAACGGATTTTGATGCGGTTTTTTGTAATAGGTAGAGTGATTCAAGAGGAAGGTTTTTATGTAAAAAATTCCCGAAATTCCCACGGGAACGGGCACAACGCGGGTAAAACCGCGGGGCGCTGCTAGTGATATTATACAAATAAGATAATAAGATCACACGAAACGGCCTCTCATCTAACGGAAAATGTGACACAGTCTGCTCAGACACAGTAGAATTTGGGCATGAAGAGCAAAAAAACCAAGTCACATAAAACAAGTAGCGCCCCGCGGTTTTGCCCGCGTTGTGCCCGTTCTCGTGGGTTTTTAGGATGAACAATAACTTATAACCTTCCGATTGAACGTGGCTATCCATTACAAAAATAATTATTCAAATCGGATTGGAAGTTTCTGAGATTAGCCCTTACAAACAAACAAAGTTTGGAAATTTACCTCTTTATAATATACTAGCTGTGCCCCGCGGTTTCACCCGCAGCGCCCCCGTTCCTGTGGGAATTTTGAGATTTTTATGCCTTACTAACTGTTATTCAGTCAATGCTTACCGTTTAAACCTTCCCTGGACTTTCATGAATATTTCAATACCAAAATTAGCCAAATCGGTTCAGCCGTTCTCGAGTTTTAAGCAGACTAACGATCAGCAATTCATTTTTATATATAAGATTTTTCTTATATAAAAACCTTGTCCTGACAATAAGGAACACATTAAAAAAAATCATCCAGTCGTTCTGAAGTTATGCGCTTACCAACACATTTTGCGATTCATTTTTATAGTATAGTATACATTACCAGTTTAAATAATTTTGCGGTCATGCCCTTAACACCGATTAGGATCACTAGCTCACCGTTACGGTTGCACTCCATTTGCAGTTAAAGAAACAAGCTAAACCAGTTCTTGACATTGCAACGACCTTAGACGGGACTTTATTTGTCCCGCAAAGACACGCATTTCCAATTAACACGTTGAATTGGCAAAATATGACTTTGAAGCGAAAAGGTTTACTACGACTGTGGTATACTTCTATTACAGTAAATACGACATCTATACTAATATAATTGAACGCGCTAATCTCAGAAACGACAAATCCGATTTGAATAATTCTTTTTTTAATCGATAGCCACATTCAACTAGAAAGTTGTATGTTGTATGTTTCAACCCGAAATAAACACGGGATCGGCCACAATGCGAGTAAAACCGCGGATCGCTGCTAGTAATTTATATTAGACTGCCAGAATGGTTTGCCCTACACGATAGAAGAAGCCCCCTTTACGACAGAATACAATTGATAATGTTATGAGCTTTTCATTCTAGATACACGCAGTACTTCAATGTAGTTTTGTCTACTTTTTTCTAAAATAATCGGTTTGAACAAGAAAATCCACATTTTAATGAACATATTATTAAATTACTTCCAGAAAACTTCAAAAAAATGTCATGCTACATCCAACAAGACGACCGGCTGCAAGGACTCCTGACTGTCGGAGAGAACATGGCGCTTGCATCAGACCTCAAACTGTCCACGAAACTCGACAAATTTGCTAAAGGAGAAGTGGTGAGTTAACGGAATTATAGCCACAAAGAAGCAATGTTAACTGCTCAGAATACGGACTTTCTGTATTCTGAGGTTAACTGCTCATACTCAGATGTCAAATGCTCCCTTAGTAGAGATTTAATAAGTGATTTTGACAGGAAATGTAATAAATCGGCACTTAATTATTTGACTTAATTTTACGCAAATAAGTATCGATTTAATAAACGTCTCTTGCGGCAGGAAGAGTGGCAAGAATTGTGAATTAGAAATACGCGGAAATGACAATGACAAATCTATTTTACTGATATTGCAAATGCATGTGAAATCGCGGTCGATAACTTAATAACACGGAAAAGAGAAATACTTACCGCCTTCTCTATTTCTTGTCATTGCTTCATTGCTTACTCTGATTTATGTGTAGCCTTTACTCCAGAAGTATGATATTCTACTTATATACTTGATATTCTGCTGTGTTACTGTTTATATGTTTGAAGTAATTGGTGAATAGTTGAATTGAATACCATACATAATATAACGTATTCTATCTCCAGTACAACACAACCTTACACTTCTCCTGCTTTCTAAACTAAACTATCTTCAATCATTATTGGGTTTAAGGGAATTTATTTTCTCAAACAGATTTATAAATCAAATAAATTATAAGGAAAGCAATAAATCTTACAACAGTTACAACATAATAAGTTGTGATTTTTTAATCAGAGTTCAAATTACTCTAATTTTGGTTAATCACCATTACATACATTGATTATTCCAGATTGAAGATATTCTAACAAACCTGGGCCTCTACGAGCACATGAACACACGGAGTGCACAGCTCTCTGGCGGTCAGAAGAAGAGGCTCTCCATCGCCTTGGAGCTAATAAACAACCCCCTGATTATGTTCCTTGACGAACCTACTACGTAAGTTTCAAACAGGTTCAATATTTAAAAAATAATCCGTTCTAAGTAAAGTTCAGTATTAGCCTATAATGTCACACTGCTGGCCAAACGCCTCTCATACGTTATACTGCTAACTTACTGTAACGGCAGTAAAAAATGAGTTCGTGTAGTTATTGACCAACCCTGGAGTCGGGAGTTTTTATACCGCTTTATGGCGTCCGACATGGTCTAAACAGGACCGACAATTTAACGTGCACTCCGAAGCACGGTAGAGTTCGAGCGGCACGTTGATTATAACCGTTGTGTATCTTGGATAATATAACAACGCGAGGAAATCCTTGAAGTACAACTAGTTTATTTGTTTTCTCTAGAACACGGTTTAATCATCTTCTTTTACTTTCCAGAGGTCTAGACAGTTCATCCTGCTCACAAGTAGTCCAGCTCTGCCGAAACCTGGCTCACCAAGGCCGTACAATCGTCTGCACAGTCCACCAACCCTCAGCCTCCCTCTTTGCTCTATTCGATCAAGTGTATGTGCTAGCCGCTGGACAATGCCTCTATCAAGGAACTACGAAGAATCTTGTGCCATATCTTGAAAAGGCTGGGATACCTTGCCCTATTTATCATAACCCTGCTGACTATGGTGAGATTTTGTTCATTTATTTCGTCTCTCTAGCATTGAATTCATGGAAATTAAAAGCATTTTCCAAATATAGTTCCTAATCTCACCTTATATCTTGCTAATTGTAAAATTCCGTCTTCGAATCCAGACTCCAACCGCACGCGGTTTTCGAACACGAGCACAGACTACACCACTTACGCTCGCGAACCGCCTGCGGTTGCGGTCTGCGGCCAAGGATAACATGCTACCTTTACACTTTGACTTTTCTAACTCTATCCGAAAAAATCTTGAACAGAATAACAGACAATACTTTTACTTACTTTCTTGCAGTAATCGAACTAGCATGCGGTGAATATGGGGACGACAAAATTCAGCTGCTTAGTACAAAATCCGAGAACGGTCGGGCATTAGAATGGTTCGATAACTATGAATCTATACCCACAATGGAGGCGCTCAGGAAGCAGTATCCTTTGAGCGTGTTGAGAGAACAGGAGCCTACGTCAGGGTCTGAAGAGACGCCGCAGTCAAATCAGAGATCAGTTCTCATAAAGAGAGGGTTCTTGAAGGCTAAGAGAGACTCGGTGAGTTAGAAATTGACATAACATTTCAGAGCCATATAATTTTGCAGAGCTGTTAGAGCTTGAAACATTGATCCAAGGGCTTGGGAAAGGGAAATAACTATTCTAAGAATAATATTGTTTAGAGATGTTCCATGAAAATCAGTATTAAGTATATTAACTATAATAGAAGTATCTAAAAGTTAAGGTTACATTATATTTTTATAAGAAACCAAAACCAATCTTGTGTTAAATAATTATCTTTGATGTGTAAATAATTGCCTAGTGTGGGAGCTGATTCAAAGGTCAAAAATCAAAGGAAACGAATTTACATATAGGCGTGAAGTTTATAGTTTAACATTTTATTAACCTTGTTACAGACAATGACACATCTAAGACTGATCGTGAACGTGGTGGTTGGCGTGATGCTGGGGAGCCTGTTCATTGACGCCGGCAACGAAGGCTCCAGAGTACTAGAGAACTACAACCTGCTGTTCGCGATATTGATGCACCACATGATGTCGCCGATGATGCTGACTATTCTTACTTGTGAGTTTTATATTCCTTATAATTGATGTCTCGGTTTAGTGGACAATCCTGTAATGTATAGAAGGGTTAATGATGGATAACGGGGGGCAATAAATGAAATAGTGATGAACGGGAGCGCTCAGACAAAAATGCTTCTATCCAAACTGCGCTTTGCTCTTAACAATCACAATGAGTTAAGAGACATACGTATACAATACACTATTCCTTAAAGCGGCTGCTGTATCCTCCACTCAAACTCATCAAGTCAAACTATCAAACTACGTACTAGGGCTTCAAAAGTCTAATATTCATCAATATGCTTTTATTGTTTTTCAGTCCCATCAGAAATGTCAATTCTATCAAAGGAACATTTCAACAGATGGTACTCTTTAGGTTCCTACTACGTATCCATCACTGTCGTGGATTTACCTGTTTGTGTGAGTATTTTTTTATACGTACAAAACATATATAAATTGTTATGGCCGCGTATGGTTTCTTCTCTCTCATAAGAGTCATAAGACTATTAATCTTAACGTCTTCGCTATAAGAACTGTAATTAATATCTACTTTGCTTATTTTTGGGATACAGTTGAAGATTAATGCATTAATGATTAATCTTTCATATTAATCGTTTTTATCTAAAAAAAAACAGTTTTTTAAAACAATTTTCTTATAAGTTACTTATTTTCTAATTCCAGATATTATCCTGTTTCATATTCAGTGTGATCGTGTACACAATGTCGGCACAACCACTGGACATTGTTAGATTCTTAATGTTCTTCGCTATTTCTCTCTACACTGTACTAGTCGCCCAGAGTTTTGGACTTATGATTGGTGCCGCTTTTAACGTTGTTGTGAGTATACCTTTGAAGAAATTATATCATGCATGATTGATTTAGTGGTTTACTAACTCAAACGTCTTGTATATACACTTAAAGTAATGGTGGACCTGAAATGGACCCTTGAGGTAACCGCTGATTAAATGATTGATAATGTAAAAACATAACTTTAAGTTGGATTGAATAATTAAACATCTATTTGGTTATGTTTTTGGAGCTCTTGAAACAATAATATGGTTTTATACTTACTTTTCTCCATAAATCTGAAACTGAATCAAATGCTTCATCCAAGTCTATTTAAGATTCAATTTTGTTTTTACCTAATTCTTTATTTTCAGAACGGTACTTTCCTAGGCCCTACTCTATCAGTGCCAATGATGATGTTCGCTGGCTTCGGGGTAACTTTGCGAGACTTACCTTCGTATCTCTACTGGGGTTCCTACGTGTCATACCTGAGATATGGCTTGGAAGGATTCATTGGAGCTATTTACGGTCTGAACAGGCCAAACTTGGACTGCAAAGCTGATTACTGCCATTACAAGTAAGTCTATACGGATTTTGTAATTTGCGTTACATGTAGTACTGTATTATGTATATGCGGAGGATGCTACATTTTAATTATAGCGCGAATTATAGCGCTATAGGCTATTGGTGTTTTGTGTGTTACTTACTTAGTTACCAGTTATCGTCTTTGAATGTTTACGCTTAGTCCTAATTTTCATTCAAAAGCAGTAGAAGGAAAAGTATCAGATTTTCGAAGGCTATTCAACTTTCTTGTAAACTTATTAAGGCAGAGCCATGTAATGTGCTGCTATAGGACCAAAGCTTCTTCACCTCAAGACGATAACTATACAGCGACAAGTAATAAAAAAATTGATGACTAACTCATGCCTCTCCTCCACAGACACCCCCGTCAGTTCCTCATGGAAGTGGCGATGTCTCCCGACATGTTCTGGTGGGACGTCCTCGCGCTCACCGTCACCCTCTTCATCTTGAGAATTGCTGCGTTCCTTCTCCTCAAGTGGAAACTCAATGCTGTTCGATAAATCCTTACCATCTTCTTAGCTTCTTATCATATTTATAGCAGTTATGATAGTGTTGGAGTCATTTGTTTTTCTTAGTTAGGACGATGGGTAATTTTGTCAATGTACAGTAGCCTGTCATAACATTAGCTGTAGTGTTGATTCTGACGCATTGAGACCCTCTTGTTATTGTAAAGCATAATCAGATAATGAATTAACTGAGAAAGGATTAAGAAGTTTAAGTTCTATGACAATTTTAATCATCATATGACAAAATTAATCATCGTTTTTAAAAGAGCGGGTAAAATTTCGGGCCGTTGCTTTGCTAGTTATATTCTTATACGTAAACTTGTTTCTTTGTATGATATGCAATGCGCAGAGCAATGCGCAGTCTATCTATCTATACTAATTATAAACAGAAGAAGGGTTTACCTGCTAAACTAAATATAGAGGAGCAACCCTCTGAAAAACAAGGCCATTTTACAAACAAGCACATAATTATTGTTTGTCGCGATCGCGCCCGTACATTTTCTTTGCCAGCAAGATATGTTTACCCTTTTTATAATTAGTATAGATAGATTACATTGACTAACAATACAGTTATAAATATTGTAGCTCAAAAGAGACTTCCATTTTGGAAAAATATGACTTGACATAGCTGAGGTAATAGTTACTACGTAAATTAAAGGATGATTGTATTTGGAAAGAAAGGAAAACCAATACGCCATATTAGATTTAATAATAGTGATATATTAAATAGTTTATCAGATTATTTTAAGGGAAACTTAAGAAGTGGCATTTGGTATAGGACGATTAACTCAATCTGGCACAGAAGTTGGCATTGATTTGATGCCACAGAAGAGTGGATATATTTTAAACAACCACTTTGTGGGTGGCGCCACATTTGAATGTTTAGATGGCCAACTTATTGTATTTGACATATTCGATCAACAATTTTGATCAAAAAAGCCTCTATTTCGCACTGCACACTACAGTTTGAAATAACAACAATCGAATGGGTGATATATGACAACGTGCTAACTTTAGTTAATCGAACTACTAATTTTAGCTAAGTTTACAAATGTAATTATGTTTTAACATAAATACTGTACCTACGATATACAGTAGGAGTTAGTATACGTAATGATAGCTGCTCAAATACTATTTATTTATATTAGGTTTTAGCCTTAAGCTAGGAGGGTGTAAAGTTGTGTTCACACTTTGCGATAATTGCCAGGCAACATCATATAACATGATATAACTTTGTTTGTTGAAGTTTATATCACATGTGTTGTTCCACTAAGTGGTAGCAATGTTGCTAGGCAATTTTTGCCAAGTCAATACAAGGGTTAACTGTAAAATTACTATCTTACTTTTCTATTTTTATTTGGTGGTTACATTACACGAAGGAGATAGATCAAATAATTATGGTTTTGAATAAAGGTGATTGCACTTTAAACAAAGGTTATTGGAAAGAGAAATTATACAGGATTCAATGTTTTTTCTTCAGTTTGAGTCATCTCCTTTACTGAAGTTATTAGTACCTATAGAGAGAAGATTTAACTGTAGTTAAACATAACATTGAAGTAAATTATTTTACAGATTTAAAACAAATGGTAATCGCTTCACTTCGTTGCTATCAAAGTGTATGGAAGGGTGACGTAACCATGTGACTGTCATGGGTAATTTCTATAGTAGCTATGTGAAGAATCGATTGTCAGCTTAATCGAACAAAACATATAGGCTGTGTTTAGTCGGTTCGACTGAGCCAATCGCTTTCCATTTCAGCCTACTGTTTCAAAGGTTATGAATCGAGCACTGTGCAATCGGCCTAAATCATAGATTACCTAATAGATAAAACAAATAACACTTATACCAAATATAAGATAATACTTAAATATGTTATCTAAATGGGTCCAAAAATAAAAATTATCTTTTAAATTAGACTTTAGAAAATGGTGATATATTGTAAATAAAACTTTTGTACTTTATTATTTTTTATTTTTATTACAATTAATTTTTGATTTTTTATCAGAAATTGTTCAAGCTGGCTTAAGTTTATATTCTAGTCTTAAAAAGATCGGTTTACATTAATAAAACGTAGATAGAATACAATCTAAAACGGTTTAATTAATGTAAGCCGATCTTTTTAGGACACTATTCTTATACAATCTAAAACAATTTCTTAACAATATAAAAGTCGAGCAACAAAAGTCTACGTATTAAAATCACATCATCTAAAGTACCCTTTGCTAAAGAAAATCACAGTCTTCCAATTTCATGAGTATATACTTTTTCTTCACTTTTAATTTTTATAAACAATTGGTATAATTACTTTACGAGAGTTTCTAAGTCTACTACTAATCGTATCAATCAACCTTATAACATTTGCCCCATCTAGCTTCAATGACAATCCATTGCAGTTTGAAAAATACCAAGACAGATCCGAAATTGACTAATAACATAAATATGTACTTGGAAAACGTTATTGTTTCAAGGAAATGATACACCATTATTCCATTCATGTAGTAGTTCAGCATCCTGGAAATATTTAATTTTATTTGTTTACTAGGAACGCCTCGGCGGTCTAGTGGTATGTGCACTCGCCTGCCAAGACTGAGATCCCGGGTTCAATTCCCAGGTCGAGCGAAAACATGTTTCCTACTTTCAAACATGGCTCGGGTTTGAGATCACCAACCCGCATTAGGCAAGCGTGGTGATTACGCCTGAAACCTCCTCACTGAACTGATATCTTCAGTGAGACGAGAGGTCTTTACCCAACAGTGGGACATTACAGGCTAATACTTTTACTAGGAAAGTCCTTAATTAATTAATTTACCAACTAATTCCAACTTGTTATTGAACGCCCAGATATAACATTTTGTATGAATATAACATTTCTTTCTTATTGCTATCTCAGTATAATCCGTATAATAAACAGCCAAGCAAAGTAGGAATATTTAAAGCTACTTTCAAAAGAGCTAAACTAATTATTTATTCCACCGGATGAAATCTATACTAATATAATAAAGTTACAGAATTCTTTATTTTTATTTTATGTTTGTTTCAACGCGCTAATATCAAAAACTATCAATCCAATTAGAATAATTATTTTTGTATTGGATAGCGACCTTAAACGCGAAGGTAATAACTTATTTTTCATCCCGATATTCCCACAGGAACGGGCACAACGCGGGTACATTATTTATGCTGCTAGTCTATACTAATATTATAAAGCTGAAGAGTTTGTTTTGTTTGTTTGTTTGTTTGTTTGTTTGTTTAAACGCGCTAATCTCAGAAACTACTGAACCGATTTGAATAATTCTTTTTGTAATAGATAGCCACATTCAACGGGAAGGTTATAGGCTATTTTTCATCCCGAAATTCCTACGGGAACGGGTACAACGCGGGTAAAACCGCGGGGCGCTGCTAGTACAAGATATTTTCATTGCTTTCGGTTAAAAATCAACAGCTAAGATACTCAGTACTTACATCGCATGGTACACCGTCATGAACCCCATCAACAGTGCCGTATGAAGTTTCAAAGACCTAGGTTTCGACCTAGGTATTATCATCAGATCTGTCAAAATAGTCACGAATGACACAGTGTGCAGAGAATGCTGCGCCCACAAAGGCATGTACTCGAGAAGACCAGGAGGTGCCAGCATCGACTTATCTACCAGATACATGCACCAAAATGATAGATCTGCAAACTGGAAAACGAATAAAAGATACCTACGGTTACAGATTCCGTCACACGCACAATTATTCATACTTCTTCTTCTTCTTCTTCTTCATCGAGTGGATGCTCAACATGACCAATCCTGGTGTCAGAGTTATTTTAGCCGCCAAAGGCCTCTGACATGGCTCATGTAACGACTACTATCCATAATATTATAAATGCCAAATTTTGTGAGGATGGATGTATGTATATGTATGATTGTTACATTTTCACGCAAAAACTACTTTATGAATCTTTACAGTAATATAGGTCATACATCAGAATAATATATATGATACATTTTATCCCGATATTCCCGCAGGAACGGGTACAACGCGGGTAACACCGCGGGACGCAGCTAGTTAGTTCATATTTTAATTCTCGTAAGAAGAATTAATACAGTGGACGCTACAGCCGTTTTAGGGTCAATACTGCGTTAAGCGTGCGCACGCGTAGGTTCACTTTTGTATGAAACCGCACGCGACGGGCGCACGCTACGGTTCACTTTTGTATGAAGCCACACGCGGCGTGCTCACGCGGCGTACGCACGCCGCGGGCGCCCGGGACGGTTCATTTGTATGGAACCGCGGCGTGCGCACGCTTAACGCAGTGTCGGACCTTAGACTAGGTATACATTTATTTGGGATTTTTAGAGGCACTTCTTATCGGTGACATTTAACCCTTTTTTATGTTAATTCATCATTTAATTTTATTATGAGTAAGTATATTAGCAATTGAGTTCAGTCAGATAAGATAATCTATTAAGATTAAGTCTAGTGCATTGGAATAAAACGTACACATTTCTTTGAATGAATTTCTTTTGAAGTTTATCCGCTAGATATTATATGTACATTGGGAATGTATTCAAATATTTTGAAATATAAATAAGTTCCCGCGGGAACGGGTACAACGCGGGTAAAACCGCGGGGCGCTGCTAGTGATAAATAAAATAAATAAATACACCCGAACAAAAACTCACGGTTAATTAGACCCAAACTAAGTTCGAAATGTTTCAAATAAATAACAAAATGCTCTATGGTTCTTACTCTACCTACATGTCATGCTAGAGGCCTTTGGATGGCGGCTCAATAACTCTGACACCAGGATTGGTCAGGTTGACCATCCACTCGATGAAGAAGACTCTACCTAATAAACCAGCCTTTCACTTACTATGGTCACTGGAGTCATCAAACTCGTCATCACAACGTCTGTTATTTTTACTAGTGTTTGCACGTGACTTCCATTTCTTTCGCTGTTCATGGATTTTACTTCGCAGTAAAGTCGTGTTGGCAGATATCCTAGAGTTATTAACTGAAAAATGAAATAGTTTTTATTTAAAGCTTTGGAGGTGAAAATCTTTTTCGATGGATGGAGTTTCAAACATTTTTTAATTCAAGTAATTTAAGAAGCATTTTTTTTTTCATCGTTTGGATGGTCACCCTGACCAATCCTGGTGTCAGAGTTATTGAACCGCCAAGGCCTCTGACATTATAACAATGCTATCGATTGTGCCATGGTACCATCGAGGGGCGACATCTACTATAGATTTCTTTTTTCTTGAAATATAGAACATGTTCAACCCGGGAATCGAACCTCAGGATCCGAATCTGAGAAATGACAATCTCAATAACAAACAAATAGTAAGTTTAAGCAGGTCAGTGGCCAACACTGGTGTCAGAGTTTTCAGACCGCCTCAAGGCCTCAACACGGTCTATCGATTGACGCAACCGGGACCGACGATTTAACGTAGCATTCAGATAGAAATGCCACTATCGGTCACCCATGCAAGTAGAGTCGGATCTGCACGTTGCAATCGAGATGAGTTACCAAACACATCAAACTTTTCAGCTTTATATACTAGCAACGTCTCGCGGTTTTACCCGCGTTGTGCTCGTTCCCGTGGGAATTTCGGGATGAAAAATAGCCTTCCCCTTGAATGTGGCTATCCATTACAAAAATAATTACTCAAATCGGGCTGTTGATTCCCGAGATTAGCTCGAACATACAAACAAACTTACAAATTTTACCTCTTTATAATATTAGTATAGATATTAGTACTATCAATATAGAACATTTACTTACATTGAACCAACAAGTGAGTAGCTTCCATCGTGTATAGAAGTACTCTCTTATCTTTGGGTCCTCGTCGACTGTCGTGTCTATGCTCAGTGTTATCACCGCCACACAAGCTAAATGGACAAATGCGACAAACAAAAACAATATTTTTATATTTACACACTTCAACAAAAGAGTCTTTGAAGTGACCATTTTGATTTTAGCTTTAATTAAAACAGTTGAATAATTAATGATATCACTAATTAATCACTAATTCAAGTCAAAATATTAATATTTTATTTATTTACCAAACCGTTTGTATCTTGTGTTGAATATTTTATCGAGGTAAATATTCTATTTCACGTACAATATATGAATATAGACTGAAATAAAGTGTATCATTTTGAAGTTATATCGCCAAAACATAGCAACACATGTATAGGTGAAATTACCGATTTAAAATTCGTTGTTAAAATATGTTTCATGTTTTAGATATGCGATATATCTAATCTTCTTTCGAAGTAATTGGTAACAGTCTAACAGTAAACAAATCTGCACGAATCGAGAATTCAGGACCAACTGACGCTATGCCACGATGTAGTGTTGTTACCGTAATATTGTACATTCCTGTTGGTTTATAAACCAACTAGGAGAATTCTAAACTGTCGAGAGACTGTGAACTGTATTAACAATAAGTCTTTTTCAAGCTTTTTTCGCGGCCCAAACTTCGTTTTATATATTGTGTCGCGAAAAAAATCGGACAGAGTCCGCCTGTCCGTCGGGAATTCGAAGTGTTTAGTTGGTAAAACAATCTTTTGTGCCGCGACAAAACGCGTTTTACGCAATTTTACGGTTTGCTAAGGATAGATTACGAACTAACGAAAAATGATGCGATTAATTGTAAATGATTCGTACAGTTCACAATCCGTCGACAGTTTATAACTTAGTACCAGTTGGATTAAAAGCCGACGGTGTAAACAATTTTCCTGCGACTTTCTTATATTGAAACTATTAATAGAGCGACTTCATTTGACCATTATTTTTATCACGGTCATTCATATGAATGGTCCTGTTCAGATGTTTATCAATCTTGATTAATTATAGGTGGATCTGTTTTACTGACAAAACACCTTCTCTGCATTGATTTTAAGCATATTTTTAAGTAGTTAAATACAACTATTAAAACATACGCTAGGTACACTTAAGTAAGTAAAAAGGTATAGGCAACACACGAGTATAATGAGGTCATTTATTTTGAAATTGGGTTATGTGATAAAGTATGTACAACGTGAGTGAAACCCAAATTAGATAACACGCTTCCATTTATATAGTTAGGTACCTAATTCAAAAGTTAATTTATATAATGCCTAAACTTGGTTAAGAGTAACTTAAAAATCAAATGCTAAGGGAACTTCTAGCGATCGTAACACGAGATGTTATAGTGCAGTATAGAATAGGTACTTATTAGGGCCTTAACAGCACTTAGTAACAGCACTTTAGCTATCAAATGTTTTGTCCCTTTCCGACATACGCTATTTGTCAAAAAACGAAAGAGACAAAACACTTTAAAACACTGTTTGTAAAATATCGTTTATTTATAAGGCGGTTAGTCTTTAAGTTTAGGTCAAGAACTACAACAATCTTAGGTACCTATTAATTAAATCTATGCTCTGACCATTACATGACACTTATCTACCATATTTTCCGCAGTATAACTTTGTCTAGGTATGAATTAATTAACATTGTAAAATATGTGTTTGTATGTGAATGCTGTGGATGCCTGCAAGTGGCATGCATATTTAATTAAACGTTTTACTAATATGTTGTAGCTGTTGGCAACCCTTATCTATACTAATATTATAAAGCTGAAGAGTTTGTTTTGTTTGTTTGTTTGTTTGTTTGTTTGTTTGTTTGTTTGTTTGTTTGTTTGTTTAAACGCGCTAATCTCAGAAATTACTGAACCGATTTGAATAATTCTTTCACTGTTAGATAGTCTATTTATCGAGGAAGGCTATAGGCTACATTTTATCCCGAAATTCCCACGGGAACGGGCACAACGCAGGTAAAACCGCGGGGCGCTGCTAGTGTAATATATATGTACTAGCAGCGCCCCGCGGTTTTACCCGCGTTGTACCCGTTCCCGTAGGAATTTCGGGATGAAAAATAGCCTATAACCTTCCCGTTGAATGTGGCTATCTATTACAAAAAGAATTATTCAAATCGGTTCAGTAGTTTCTGAGATTAGCGCGTTTAAACAAACAAACAAACAAACAAACAAACAAACAAACAAAACAAACTCTTCAGCTTTATAATATTAGTATAGATAGGTATATATCCTTTATAGCAGCATATTTCGGCACTACACCGACTGCGATCTCTACTAATTTATGGACGCGATGTAGTGTCATGTGTCCTCATAAAAATGACGAATTAATTTTCGTAATTTTCGCGGTAAAAGTAAAGTAATAGATGAAATAATTGGGAAATAAGCTGCCAGTAGGTAAACTAACCAACCAATACAATAGGTTGTATTTACTAACTAATGCTTCTACTACTGATTCTCCTTCTGTGACAATAAACTAAACGCCTAATTTATGTACCTATACAACAATTAAACAATTAAACGTATTGCTAGTGATTTTTACAAGGCGTTTACTTTATTGGAGACCATCTGAAGATTATTTTATTTTATATATATATTGATTTTATATATATATTATTTATATTGATTTCACATTCACACACTGGAATGTCTTTTTGAGAACCAATTCTAGAGAGTTTGTATAAATATTTGTGAATCTAGCAGACACAATGTTATCATGTAAGTTTATTTGGAACCTTTTTATGCGATTTAAGGTTAAGGACCTCAAAAAAAACAAAACAATGGTAAGTACACTTTATCCACAAGACAAATATATAATGTGAATAAAATAATATGTTGTTCCGTCTGCTTTTTGAA
Source organism: Cyclophora punctaria (assembly GCA_951394245.1). Lineage (NCBI taxonomy): Eukaryota > Metazoa > Arthropoda > Insecta > Lepidoptera > Geometridae > Cyclophora > Cyclophora punctaria. The sequence goes on from OX596174.1 coordinate 8,979,653, forward strand.
TTGCATAGTTTTATGAATGACTGTGAAAATAAATAGTTATAAACACTAAAAGTATAGTGTGTATTTTGGAGAATAGCACTAGCAAATGGCAAGTATGTGGAACTATGTACTTAGTTTGTTTTGATAATTATTTCAAACCCAATTTTCACATATATGTATAAGGGTCGAACATATTTGTATAAAGCCAGGGGTAAATGCAAGTTCATGATATTGAAAAGGTTTTTTATGACATGTAATAAGTTAAAGAAATTGCATCATTTGGTAGACATAAACTGGTGACCTCTGGTCTGACAAATAGACAGAGAACATTGGCCACTATGAACTTATAAAGGCAGCTTTTCTCTTCTTTCTCTCTCTATCTTTTTTTCAAGCCAACGTATTTCTTTTCAACCGGCTTTTCCCTTACTTTTCATGATCCCTGCTGTAGCGCTTTCCACCATGACTTGTGCTTAACGACTGATTAATAAAAAAGCGCTGAGTTCGAATCCGTCACGGAGTCAATAATATGTGCAGACATAGTTGTTGACGATTACTTCTGGGTGTCAATTGTATATTTATTATAAAGTATTTGTGTATGTATTGGTATTAGTATCAGTTGGTTCGATTCCATAATAAAAGCTTAGGGCTTAGTTTGGATCTATTATTAACCGTGTGTATATTTGTCCTGTGACTACATATTATTTTATTTATAGGAGCAGCGCCCTTTACCGTTGGAATTTGATAATGAAAAATAACCTGTAACGTCGTTAAATGTGGCTATTCATTACAAAAAGAATTGTTCAATTGGAATAACAGTTTCTGAGATTAGATTAAATATAGATAACAAGGTCAATAAGACCCAAACTAAGCTCTAGGCTTGAATTATAGAATCTAACACTATTAGTATAGATTTCAGTGACAGTTACAGGTTTCAAATTTCCCGTTCCGAAAAATCCCGATCCGAATCCATTTTAAAGCTACTGTTAGGTATTATTTCGTAAGATCTCACCATGTCGTCGGTCCGGCTGTCTCAGGATAGGTATTATATTTGCTTGTATTCACCTTTGACCTATTCTACGAATTCATTAATATCACTGTTATTTAATAACAAAAATTATCTGTAATTATGTAATGTTCTTTTTACTCTTTCATTCATTTACATTCCACATTATTCGTGGAACAAAGAATGTGAGTTAGGTACATAATACCTATAAGACAAAGTTTTTTAACTGAAGAGTTGACATTTTGTATCGAAAGATTTACTGGCAATGGCTGGGACTTTTAGAAACAAGTTGCCGTGGATCCCTTTGGAATTGGGAGACAAAAAATAAATAATAAAATAAATAAATAAATATACCTGGACAAATTCACACACGGTTAATTAGACCCAAAGTAAGCTCTAAGCTTATGTTATGGAATCTAATTAACTGATACTACTACATATACATGCACAAATACTTTATAAGGATATATAATTGACACCCAGACGTCGTCGCCAACAACTATGCCTGCACATATTGTTGACTCCGGGTGGAAATCGAACCCGCAACCCCCGACACAGTTAGCGCTCTCACTGCCACTGTGCCAACGGGCTTGTCTATAATAATAGCTATAGACTCTATAATAGCTTCCAAATTGTCCATTCAATGTAAATAATAAGTGAGAAAGTATCAGTCTGTAATGTCCCACTTTTGGGCAAAGGCCTTTCATCTTACTACGCTTGCCTAATGCGGGTTGGTGATCTCAAACCCGAGTCATGTTTAAAAAGAAGGTAACGTGTTTTCGATCGACCCGGGAAGTGAACCCGAGGTCACTGTTGTAGCAGGCAAGTAAATGTTAATAATATACTTTCAAATATTTGTTTTTCAAAAGCAACTAGTGAGGTTGTTTCAGAGTTCTAGCGTGCAAACCAATAAAACCTCTTCTACTTGATATCTTTTACTTTTCATAATATACAAAGGTCACAAAGTCATAATAATTGCGAAGTATGCAGTTGACCAGGATTAGAATACACATATTAGAAAGGCCTTATTTGAAAATCTACTGCTACTTTCGCCAAGGTTAAAGGTTACTTCCAAGTTATTTTAATTGCAATTGATTTTGCAGAATCCTACATTCTACTTTTTCAACTGTTTCAAAGTATTGACTGTAACACACAATAAGTTTAGGTAACCTAATTATTTAATCACGAATAACTTCCAATCAGACACGTATTTATCAGACACGTGCTGGAGATTCTCATTAATCTAATTACCGTCCGATTACAACCAGTTATAACTTCCCAATTCAAGACAAATACACGACCGAATTAAGATGTTATCTCTTAAGCTTCAACTTCGATAGACTTGACTAACCACTTAATTCTGCCGTGTTATAATCGATATCAAGAGATGTATCATGCAGTGTCTAATAAGGTAATACGTGATTAAGTGCGTCAATATAATAATTATTGTTTTATTTATATAATTCTAGTACTCTGAGACAAGGTCCTGCTATATCTTGATCCCGTGTTTGTGAGAGGGGTTAGATTTTAAAGCTTAGAACCAATAGTAATGTCTTTCTTTTCAAATAAAATATAGGTATGACTACTCGTATTTCTAACGGCACTTCCGTAGTCACCTTTTGCTACGATGGCGTAGCAATGAAAAATGTGAAAGTCTACGATTTGTAGCTGCTACAAAGCTACGCCGTAGGCTTTCTTTTTTGTGTAGTCATGTGTCAAATGTCTGATAGAAATTAAACAAAGAATATTTATGTATTATACTCGAATTTGTTAAAGGACATTGGGCGGTTTCATTCTCAATGGCGTATGAAGTTGTGCTATTCGTAAGTGCTGTCATGCTGACTAACAACTATGATTTTATTAGCTTTTGTTATTATTAATATATTTGTATACTTCCATCGACCATTTGTGACTTTAAAGACCACTTTCTACAGCAAAAGAATTATATAGCCTACGAAAGTCAAATTTCACTAAAAAAGCACCCAAACAGAAGTCTCTACGTCTTTACCCAGTAAGGAAGGTCACGTTTATGACGCTACCTTAGGTACAGAGTGCATAAAAACAAAAATATTTAACAAACAACTCATGTAAACTATGCTGAATATTTGACCCACGAACTTTCATATCTTGACTGTACAAGTATATGACTATTATCATTTGATAGTCGAATGATCACGCTACGACTCGTGTTTATCTAATTTATTACAGTTAAATTCAAAACAATTCTTGTAAACAATTATTATATCTTTTATCCTTGATTTTTATGTATATTTGTTATGAAAGATACCGGATTCAATGCTTGAGAGAAATATACACAAGTCATTTATATTACAACATTATTATTATGCATTATTTTTGATAGTGTGACTCTGAATTGAAACTACGTTTGCGGATACACTTCGCTTTTATTTTAAACTAGCTGTGCCCCGCGGTCTCACCCGCAGCGCCCCCGTTCCCGTGGGAATTTTGAGATTTTTATTCCAAGTTTTCATGTATTCTGCTATTCAGGGCGGAGACAAATCCAACGAAACAAAAACCATGAAAATTGATTCAGCCGATCTCGAGTTATAAGTGTTGTAACAAACCCGTCTTTGTTTTATATATATAAATGTTTATCTGTCGTTTCGAATGTAGTCACAGTAATGTAGTTTCAATTCAAAATGAGTAGTGTTTTTGCTAACTTAAGAAACTTGTGAGGTCCTGTATTTTGGTATCATTTTTTACTATTACGTTAAGCTTAACACCTAAAACATTAATAAAAAATCTACTTCAACAAACCTAAGGTTGGAGCATGCAAGCTAAGACAGTGTTTCGTTCTCATCCCTGAAGATGTCTTCTTTCTCTCTCTTTCTCTCAAGAACTACCAGGCCGATAGTTTCTCAGATCTGAAAAGCTAAATTAGTAACTTTAACTCTTTATAGTATTAGTATAGATTTATGTAGTATATAATTCTAATCATATAGAGCCCAATAATAATTAATTTATAAACTACAAATAGGTATATCATCTTGATTTCCGACAAAGTAAAAACTGCCTCTTCTACTCGTGTAACTAGTTGAGTACATTTACATAAGAAATATATAATTATTGATATTACATATACCCTACATTGTGTTGCGTCAATATAACACTTATCAGTCGAACTTTGGATTTTCTTTTAGGTCATTGTCCTCTATCTAGTAACTCAAAATTATTGACACTGTGTCGTTATCAAGCATGTGAACCTAGTCACCTATATATATAGTAGTTATATTGGACCTACGGTTAAACCCGCGTTGTTCCCGTTCCCGTGGGAATTCCGAGCTAAAAAATAGCCTATAACCTTCCCGTTGAAGTTGGCTATCCATTATAAAAAGAGTTATTCAAATCGAATAGGTAGTTTCTGAGATAAGCCAATAGAAATAAACAAAGTTAGCAACTCTACCTCTTAATAAGTATAATTATATTCTTCATTTTCACCCTCTTATTCAAGTAGGCATAACTGTTCCTGTATGACGTTAGTATCATATTGTAAACAGTTTAATAAATTGTAAATCAGATGTATTTTAATAATTATTAATAAATAATTAATTATTTATATCTGTCAGGAATGCGATGAGAGAGCAATGCTTTCCTTTCGAGGTTATGAGATTGTTACCCTTATTAAACTAGCAGCACCCCGCGGTTTTACCCGCGTTCCCGTGGGGTGAAAAGCTTATAACATTCCCGTTGAATGTGACACCATTCCAACTAGAATTATTTATATCGGATTAGTTTCTGAGATTAGCTCGTTAAAACAAACAAGCAATCAAACTCTTCAGCTTTATTATATACTAGCAGCGCCCCGCGGTTTTACCCGCGTTGTACCCGTTCCCGTAGGAATTTCGGGATGAAAAATAGCCTATAACCTTCCCGTTGAATGTGGCTATCTATTACAAAAAGAATTATTCAAATCGGTTCAGTAGTTTCTGAGATTAGCGCGTTTAAACAAACAAACAAACAAAACAAACAAAACAGTATAGATACATACCTATGTAAAATAATTCTACAGAGTAACAAACATTATAACTACTCTATTTTTTTTGGATTGGCACAAAATGTGGACCAATGTCGTCAATTTTCCACCCGAAGACGATTGTTCCTGAAGAGGAAAAAGGTTTAGTAATTTTATTTCATTCTTACCCTATATCTAAACCTTTTTCCTCTTCAGAAGCAATCGTCTTCGGCTGGAAAATTGACGACATTTAACCACATTTTTTGCCAATCCAAAAAAAAATTGATTATCCATCCATATAATATGAACATTCATACATCCATCCTCACAAACTTTCGCATTTATAATATTAGTAGGATGTGGGTGTGTACTTCTCACGTAGAGGTGTTTTCCGTCCCATACAATACATTCACATACACATTCAAGGAAGGTGTTTTCCATACAATACGTTAAGATGTGTCATTAGGAAAAGTATGATAAAATTATCACGTCTCCGTCTATCTATGATAACATTGATAATAGTACCTACGTATCAAAACTTCCGTTAGGTATTGAAATAATGACGTTGTTCATTGTTGTGACTGGTGGTTTTTTTATTTGTTTATTTAAGGTCGCTTAAAAAACTTTGGTCATCAATCAGCGGCCGACAACGGCGACAGCCAATACAAGGTAATAAGATGATACAAGTAAGAAAATTTACAATGATATTTGTCTTGCTCAGACAGTCCTTCAGACCAACAGGCAATCCAACATGACGTCTTTCCGCATTATACAACAATGGACATTCTTGTAACAAATTTTTCATTAAAACATTTTTTCATTAACTTCATTAAGTACCTTACCTACTAAGTTCCGCGCGGTGGTTCCACCCGCAAACCAATAGATGGCGCTAATGTACACATTTTGTAGATCGCGCTTACCTTATTTTTAAAGATTTTGTGGGCTGCATTAAATTAGTATATTTGGATGTAAAATGTACTGTGATAGATTAAATTATTAAAGAAACAATTAGTTTGATTCACTACAAGTTACTTTGCAATCATTCATGATTTACATTTTACCCTTAAATCTAAATTTAAAGCATGAGAAAAAAGGTATCAACGTAAATCTATAAAAGTAAAATAATCTCCTAAAAATGAGGCTAGCATAGCCAGCTGGTTACCTATACCTATACAAATATGTACATAGGTATATTGTTTCAAATCGGACAGTGAGTTCAGAGATTTGCGCGACACAAACAAAAACATATTCTCCAGCTTTACGAAATTAGTATACACATAGTTAGAATATCAATAGAAACCATATTACCGTTTCTTTGTTAATTATACATCTAAAATAATTAATCTATCGTCCTTGACCAAGAAAAACATCAGGTAATTTTCAAGGTAGTTTGATATCAGTCAGTTAACGAGTATTTATCATTAGTAGCTTCGATCTAAACTCATTCATTCATGGTTGTTAGGTCATCCGCGCACGTGCAGTGCGCGTGCGCAACACGCAAACACCACGCAGACTTCACGCACACCGCCCGCGCATGCGCAGCAGACTACATGAGAAAATACGGGAAAACTATTCCAGTTAATCGTACCATCTAACCTTACCTATGTAATAAGACCTATTTTACGTCATTTCTCATCTATTACCCTAATGATACACTACACTGATAACAAATCCGTAATTATTACTTCGCCAATTAACGCTTAGATATTTCTCGATGGACAATTAGGCCAAACACGGTAATCAGTGCTATGTAATGTAAACAGTTGGAAAAATGCGTCTAGTGAATTATTAAGGCCGGTTATTAATGTTTATTTGGATAAGTACTTGGTTTCTGGAAGTTCACGTACCTAAACAAAGATCGGTACTATTTTTTTATGGATAGAATTTCTTAAGAATTGAACGAACACTACTCATTTTGAATTGAAACTACGTTTATAGATAACGCCTCAGTCTTCTCTGACCACGGTTGTAGTAAAGGGGCCGAAACTTCAGATAAAAATATTAAAAAATAATATCCGTAAACGAAGTTTAAATTCAAAATGAATTTTGTACTTATCAGATAATTTGCAAAGATTTTTTAAGGCCAGTGACATTCAACCCTTCATAGTTCTACAGGTTCTTCTCAAAGCCTCGAAAGTTCGTTCACAATTTGAATAGTTCCATTAATCTGTAGTCATATAAAGCACACACTTAAATTCGCGATTCCAGTAGGTTTGTATCGAGACGCAGGGGTCACGGGAGTCGGGCCTGAGCTGATAACCCTTGCGACGACAGCGGACCTCCGCCGAGCTCAGACGTACTTCGCCCTTCTGCGACGCGATGCTAAATAATCTATAAATGCGACCGGCGTTCACAAAGGACACAGTACGCCGCAGATCTCCGGCTATGATGTGTATTTAAACGTCGGGTACCGTCTGCAATGCTTCGCGCGTAAATACAAAACATTTAAAGGACTTTTTGAATTCTCCCTCCATTGATTGCGCATGCGTGCGGACTGGTTTGTGATTGGCCGTGTTTGAGGAACGTTCGTGAACATCTAAACATGAGTGAATTCAGTGTTAGTCGCGGTGGGTGCAACAGCAAGGGGAGTATGATTGTCGTTTCGAATAGACTGCCGTTCATTCTCAAGAGAAATGAGAAAACCGGTGAATTAGAGAGGAAAGCCAGGTAATTTACTTACATTTTTAAAGTACTAATCGCTTATGTATCTACTAACCCAAAGGTGATTGAAAAATAGGCGTAAAAGCTTTTACCTGTATGTTATTGTTTACCGGCAAGTCTGTCGTTAAAATCGATGAATTGCGTCTGTTTATGTACCTACGTTGAGATGGATATTTCGTTAAAGATATATTAACTTGACCTACTTTTACTAAAAATAACATTAAATTATACTGCTTTTACCATGAGAAACCAAAGACAAACAAAACCACATTTAAAACAAGATAAAAAACAACATTGTACAAAAAATATGTTGTTCATTTCTATGGAAAATTTTATGTTTTATCAATTATTTTATGAAGTGAAATTCTGGAACCATCCTGTTTATTATTAGATAGACTGTTACATTCATAAGTTGGTACCTACAGAATACAGAAATCTTGCGAGCTTTCGGGAACTTTCCACATGTGAGAAAGTTAAAAACAACTTTCGACTCGTTGACATCACGTGTTTGACTTAATTTCTCATTTATATTTCAATCCGATAAAACAAAAATAAAACGTACCTTAAATTAAGTTTTGAAATGACCAACCCGCATAAGGCAAGCGTGGTGATTACACCAATCCTCCTCACTGTACTGATATCTTCAGTGAGATGAGAGGCCTTTGCCCAGCAGTGGGACATTACAGGCGAATACTCTTTTACTTTAACAATTAATAAGAAAAGCTTTCTTAATACGCAGTATGGTATGCTTTTAAAGCTCCTAAGTATTTGATGAACAAAGCTTAAGCAGTTTTTATAATTTTTCGTCGATTATGGTGTTGTGCCTCACCTAACAAACAAGTTACATATTTTAACCAAACATTGACGCGGCTTTACATACATATTTATGAATTATAATTATATTAGTTCAATATCTAACACTACGTAGTTTAGTTTAATGCGTTCTATTTTAGTCCAAAATATCGTTTATTTTGACGGCTGTCCATCAATTTCAAATTCAATATTATTTTTATTCCGCAGTAGTGATTGTGACATACTGTTTTCAAGTGATAAAAGCATTATTTACCTACATAGGTTACATGGGTACAACAACAAAAGATCGTAAGGCACGTTAATTTTTTGGTTCTCGTTATTTCAATCGTTACCACCACCATACCACCACCATACCATGAAATTATATCTTACGCTGACGACACAGCCTTGGTTTTTACGGGAAATTCTATTGAAGAGGTTTATAAATTGGCACAAAAAGGATTTAACATTATTAATAACTGGCTTCGGATTCACCTTTTAACCCTAAATGCTATAAAGACTAAATTCATAAATTTTGCAATGCGGAAATCAAAGGCGCTTCAAACTAATACCAAATTATATGCTCACAGTTGCATGAATCCAGCGGCAAATAACATATGCAATTGTCCAGTGATTGACTTGGTGCCGCAAATAAAATATTTGGGAGTGGTCATTGACGAATCCCTATCATTCAAACCTCACATCGATACTCTATGCGGCAGATTACGCAAATTAATTTTTGTTTTTAAAAAACTTCGCTCAATAGCTAACTTTAACCTAACCAGACAAATTTATCTGGCCTTATGTCAATCTTTATTAACTTATTGCATCACATCATGGGGTGGTGCTGCGAAGACTACAATGCTACCTGTCGAACGAGCCCAGCGAGCGGTTCTAAAAGTAGCCACGTCTCGTCCCTACCTGTACCCCACTAACCAGCTTTATAAAGATTGTAATGTACTAACAGTGAGACAGTTATTTATCCAGTGCTCAGTACTCAAATATCAGCTCGCACTTCCTTATTCTCATAGTAATTTATCTAACACAAAGAGGCGAAACGTTGCTGTTTGCTCTCAACCTACAATTTTAAAAACTTCCTTCTCATCTAGATTTTATGTTTTTCTTGGACCGTTACTTCATAAAAGATTAAATTACAAAACTAGCATTTATCATCTTAACTCGTATAATTGTAAGATTCATCTTCAAGATACACTTAAAATTTTAAACTACGAAGAAACGGAGAATTTGTTGTCGGTTCTTAAATAACTCCAATAATTATAATATAATGTAATCAATTCACTTTAATTAATTTTTAATTTATACCTAGTTCCTATTTTTTGCATACGATGGTTGTACTGTATTATGCTGAGACATCTTTTTCATTAGTTGTAGCATTTTTATTGTCAATACGTAATATTTTATAAGTTTGTTTTATACTATTAATTTGTAGATTGGTTAAAATATTAATTAGAATTGTATAGATTTATTTTTGTATCATAGTCCGCTTTTGCCTGAAACACAGGTTCCTTCCTAGTTCAGGCTCATGCTTACTCCTGGCTAGAAATATTTATTTTTAGACTTATTAATATGTAATAGAAGTAAGTTTGTATGAATAAAGATTTTTTTTTTTTTTTTTTTTATATCGGAGGCCTATCTTCTTCTTTAAACTTAAGAGCTGGGCTCTTCACTTTTCTCTATCATCTGCCAGCCTCTGTAGCTGTTCGTACAACACGACCTTTGCTCTTTCCTTCAGTTAGTCGGAGGCCTTTATGTGGTCTAAAAACTCTCGACACCAGGGTTGGCCCCTACTCGAACTTACTTAACAAAAAATAGAGACCACTTTTAATTTTATTTTAACCAACGAAACTGTAAATTGATTGTTTTGATTAAACACATTCAAAAGATCAATTGTTTTACAATTTAAAAATTACGGCAATTTTAGTTAATTTTCGCTTGTTATTCAATTACATAGATATCTAATAGGTAAAGTCCATTGCTCGCTCAAATAAACAAGTCAAATCTTAAACCTGACATTGCGAATGAAAACACAATTAAGTAAGCTTGATTAAATTACGTATAACATGAATTTAGTCAACACATTTAATTAATTCGTGAATACATTAGAAAACTAGAAAAAGATGTGATCGAGTCTTCGTGATAGTATACGTATGTAGATGTGTTCATTGAGAAGCCGAAGACTTTATGTTTTGTTTCTTTGAACGCGCTTATCTCGGAAACTACAAATCCGATTTGAATTATTCTTTTTGAATTCAATAACCACATTTAACGGGAATATAAAGGCTATTTTTCATACCGAAATTCCGACGGGAACGGGCACAACGCGGGTAGAACCGCGGGGCGTTACTAGTCATAACTAAGCAAAGAAGGTGTGGCAAAGGGCAATTGGACTCTATGAGATGGTGCCCTGATGATTAGAACAGAGTACCGCCTTCTCCTTTTCAGTAGGTTAAATATAATATTATATTGAATTTTGGAATATTTGTTCAACCATAAACTAGTAGAATACAAGTAGGCTTGAATCGCACTACATTATGGAAATAAAATCAAACAACTTAAATATTGACACAAAGAATATTTACATTACGTTATAGACTTACATAGTTACGGAGGTATGTCTGTTTGTATGTTATAAATATAGTCACGACAATGTTTACATAATATACATTGTTAACTTTAAGTCAAGACGTAGTAGAAAACAACTAATCAACTTGATTTTTAACCCAGTATGCAGCATACCGCATACTATTATAATAAAAATGAAGAATTTGTGTTTGTGTTTGTTTGAACGCGTTAATCTCAGAAACTAACAATCCGATTCGAATAATTCTTTTTGTGATAAAAACCCACATTCAACCGTAAGATTTATAGACATTTTTCATCCTGAAATTCCCACGGGAACGGGCACATGACGGGTAAACCCGCGGGGCTAGTATTCAGGGCTTGTATTATTCACCATTTAATACCGATTAATTCTTAAGTCGGTAGTAGTTAGTTTACTGACTTACCTAAATATTTAAGAATATAGCCTTTGCCCTGCAATGGGAAAATACAGGCTAATAATGCTTTTTGTAATGGATCGAATTGAACTATACCGTTCCCCTTGCGAATCTTTCCTCTAACTTAAACAGATACATAACAAAGAACATAATGATATTATTATTTGTTTGTACTTAACTCAAGCTTCAAGCATGTTTCTTTGATGCCAAGGTTATGACTCCGCGTCGGTCATTCACCTTATGACCAAAACCTAGACGTCTAGTTCCAAGGGCGTACCCAGGTAGGGGCAGGGGGGGGGCAGCTGCCCCCCCTAGAAGATTAAATAAATATAATTTTTTTTGGCAAATAGAAATTAAAAACGTGTTACCTACTCTGCGCAAAATGAAGTGTTGGAAACAAAATATCTTTTCAGCCAGATTTGTTTTTTTCTATAGTTAAATATTCTACAACATTCGATATAGAGTCTGTATAGTGAGTCGTGTCGTATATAAACAGGTATAAGCAGCCCCCTGCCCCCTCCTAGCTGAAATCCTGGGTACACCCTTGTCTAGTTCATAATTTAGATATACTAAGAGGTTATATCTCAGTTTATAAAGTGAACTAATTACCTATATAAACTAAAGTTAACGAACAGAATTTAGACATAATCACCACGCTTGCGTAATAACCATTAGTAAGTGAGTCGTATAGGTTAGTGGCCAACACTGGTGTCGGAGATTTTGGACCGCCTAAAGACCTCTAACATGGTTGGTCGTTAACTTCCTTTTGCTTTTAATAATACCACAACCTAAAATATACTCGTATATAGATTAAGTCTCTCATAAACATTCTCCCTCCCCAGTGCCGGCGGGCTGGTTACAGCAGTAGCTCCCGTAGTGATCCGGGGCAGCGGGATCTGGGTGGGATGGCCCGGGATTCACCTGGAAGACCCCAATGAAAAGATCCCCGAGTCAGACCCGAACGACAAGACGCCCACAGCTGGACTACTGTCCAAGAAGGTTGGTTGTTTGTTTAAACTTATTAACGCTACGACTTTAATTGATACACCTGGTTATCAGTACTTTAATACGTAATCCTCGCGCTCATAGCGTAGTTTGACCAAGCGATGTTAGTTCATTGCGATTGTTAAGCAACGTGCAGCCCGACCCCTACTTGGATGGGTGGCTGATAGTGGTATTCTATTTGAGCGTTACAGTACTGCGGAGGGCACGTTAAGAAGTCGGTCAAGCCATTCTCTTTTTGCGAGATCAACTAACAACAATTGGTTTTTATAAAATATACTCGTAAAAGTATATGTAGTATTTGCATGTAATGTTTCACTGCTGGACAAAGGCCTCTCATCACACTGCAGATAACAGTACAGTGAGGAGGATAACCACCACGCATACATATTCTTAAATACAATTTCCATTACTACCTACTATTTTAAAGTCCAAACACGAGACTGTAGACTACACAATAAACATACAATGTCCCCACCCGAAGAGGACACGCGACCTTCGACGCACGCGAGTACACCGTGACATAACAACGAGCGCTGATCATTTAGACCGATACGTACCATTTGTTCACCTCACCTCTTTCTATGTTTAGATGCTTTCCAAAGAATCGATTTTATACGTTTTTGCGTCAGGTAGGGTCATTTCGCCAGTTCGCGTCCATTTAGTGCAGTTGGCAAGTTTGAAGGAGAAAAAAAAAATGTTCCAGCACTAGTTTCAATGCAAAATTTATGTAATGTGTTCATTATATAGTCTACTATAGGGTTCGCTTACAGTTTTGTTCGAAACTACTTGTGTTTTTTTTATAAATAGAAAAACTTCAAAAATAGGCGTTTTACCCACTTTGCGTCCAAAAATTCTAAATTGCGTCCACCCATAGACCATTTTGCGTCCACCAGCTAAGAAAAGGAATGTAGGGGTGATATTTTTCAGATAATGTAAAGAAAAATTGTATTTTAACAGATTCTTTATTTAAGAATATTCCGTTAGCTTCACGGCTGGTACATGTTCTTTCTCAGATTCCACATCTGGTATCCACCAAGGTTTTGGTGTAGAGTGTATTTCGGCTGTTACTGTTTGAACCTGCACAGTCGAACCGGAGTTAGCTTCATCATTTATGTTTTCATCTTCTACATATAATGAAGAGATGGTGATTTCTTTAGACGTCTTTAGTTGCATCCAATTCTAAAATATGTAGTACTATTTTGTTCTATTGGGCGTTTTTCCATTACCCGGCCCGGCACCGGCACCGGTGCCGGCGCCGGCGCCGTGCCGGTGCCGGGGAAGCAAAGATGTATGAAAATGTATGGCTCGCTTTTTGACTTACCGGCGCCGGCGCCGGCGCCGGCCCGGCATCGAGTCCTGCCGGCGCCGTCGCCGGCGCTGGGGTAGCAAGCTTCCCGCAAAATTACATGTGTATTGCATATTTATATGAATTGTAGCCGTGTGAGTGTGTAAGTCCGTGTCGGTACTGTACCACTCACCGGGCGTAAACCGGCATCGACACCGGCGCAGTGGAAAAACGAAACCCCGGCGCCGGTGCCGGTGCTCGGCCATGCCGGAGCCGTGCCGGTGCCGGGCCGGGTAATGGAAAAACGACCATTGATAGTTCCATAAGAGACCTCTCAGATTCAGTTTCGATACAAATTACTGCAAAGAATTATTATTATATTAAATTATAAGTTAAAAAATATATTTATGCCATTATTGGAATTTAATGAAAAAATGGACGCAATTTGGTACAATACTATTTCCTTGTAGGTATAGTTTGCGTCCACATATGATATACGATATTATTATCTTTTTCTACAATCATAATAACGTGGACGCAAATTGCTCATTACAATTGCATGATAATAATACATAAATAAAAAGTAAAAACAAATCCCCTTTTTTAATTTTACCACATAAAAATAAAAACTAACTAAATCATAAATAGACGAGTTCGCGTCCATTGTGGGCGCAAAGTGGAAGTTTTATAAATTCGGTGTAGTAATTCGCGTCCACCTTATTTTAACTGTTAACTTTAAAAAAAACAAGCAAGTACATAATTAATATTAGTCCTTTTTTCATGCCTTATGTCTAGAAACAGCTGTGTATTCTAAAATACGCATAAAACAATAAAATACTTACCATCGAACGCGCCCCTGCTCACTATTTTTTTGCCAACATTTCGCGCGTTTGCGCTTCTTTGTTGAAGAACGGAAACTAACTATTTTTTCTAGACATGATTGGTTGGGCTCACAGAACTTTTGTCTATGTCTATGTGCCTCTTATACGATTAGGTATTAGCGGTAAAGACTTTTCGGTGATTTAGTGTGTTAATATACCTATTTTCGAGAATTTTTATAGGGAGGTCCGAAAAATGGACGCGAATAGGGCGCTGGACGCGAACAGGCGCAATGACCCTAGAAACTTTATGTACATAGTATGCAAGGGTAAGTTAAACGGACATCAATCTTGGCATATATTGGAAACTAGTCGCGCCCCGCGGTCTTACCCCCCTTGTACCCCTTACTTTGGGATTTCGGTTTAATATGTATCCCATGTGTTATTCTGATGTAAAACCTATATTACTGTAAAGTTTCATCCAAATGTGTTCAGTAGTTTTTGCGTGAAAGTGTAATAAACATATATACATCCATCCTCACAAAGTTACGGCCTTTACTTAACGAAAATAACAAAATTAAGAAATATTTAACCTTACAGTTCTTTGCAATATTGAAATAGCTGTACCAATCACCTTTCTTCAGCTATAAAGCGTGAAACTCGAACATACCTACAATGTAAAAGATAGATGTACCTATAGTACCAAACATTGTAGAATGTACTTACCTAATGTTTTAATGACAAAAAAACCGTGACCACGACTTAGGAAATTAGTCACAAAATGCGGTAAGAGTTCGGAAAAAACCTCTCGGAAAATACCTGTACCTGTTTTCCTCTCTTTGTTACAATTTGAAATGTCATGAACTCATGTACCTAGTATTTCTAATCTATCATCAACTATTTAATTGCAGTTTTAACTACAATAATTACACACAATTTATGTACTATTGTCATTGTTATTAAAACACACGAAACGCAGCCTGCTCCAATACGCATTCGCTTCGCTTCGCTAATCTCAAAATGTACCATGAGCATGTGACTATCACGTGAAATTCGTGTACATTTTGTGGTAGTGGAAAGAAATGAAGAAAAGTGAATTTGAAGCGATTGCCTCACGTCTATTGGGACTGATCGGTAGTTCTAGTTCCTAAATAATTGCTCAAACACCTGTATCCATATGTTTTGTTAGTTGTTATAAACAGCTGTTAGTAGTTAGTTACTGCTGTATAATCTATGACATGACCCAGATCATTGTATCTACGTCATTTATTTGTATACTTTGTTATAAACGATGTTTTTGAAATCATTGAAATATTCGAAATACGTAGGTACATACTTACTTATTTGGGTTTTGACTATGAAATAATTAAAAAGATTAATTTTATAATTCACTAGCAGCACCCTGCGGTTTTACCTGCGTTGTGCCCGCTCCCGTGAGAATTTTGGGAATTTTTATACATATAAACCTTCCTGTTGAATCACTCTATCTATTTAAAACAAACCGCGTCAAAATCCGCGCAGTAGTATTTGAGTTTATCGCGAACAGACAGACGGACGCGACCGGGGACTTTATAATATGTATGCAGTGATTTTTGTAATGCAAGAGTTATGATGTTTTGAATAATATTCAAGTAGTTACGACTGGTAATTACTATATTTATTTATGTACTATATCTAGGCACTAGATTGAATGGCTTAGCTTTATAAAATTTTACTTCCACACGTAACTACAAATTGCCTTAAACCATTTCATAAGTTATGATAGTAGAAATACTTGTCAACAATGTTTCTAAGGACAATAAAAACCACAATAAAGATAATTAAATACAAATAATTCCATACATTTCCATACAATATTTTGATAGACGTCACAGCAATAACTATGAACCACTAAGGGAAAATAGTATTTTTCCTATACACTTGATAAGAAATGTAATCAGATAATAACGTGCAATAATTAAATATTGATTCATTCGATGAGTTTAACTTTATGGCGTAAACTATCAGCAGAGTTGACAGTTGACCAAACCTTATAGATGAACTTATTATAAACACTGAATAAGAATTATTCAAGAAATACTTTAATCAATGGGTGTTAGGATGGTAGGTAACTAACTAATCTGTCATGCTTAACGTTTGTTAAATCTCAAAAAGAAAGTACTTTGAACTATTGAATCGTAAGGGCAAGGGAAATTCAATGCAATTGCGATGCCAATAAAAACTTAATAATGAGCCTAAAAAACTTAGAGAACCGCTACCACTCGGCATGTCGCTTGTTGTCGAATACCAACACGGCTGAATGTATTTCCAACCGAGTTGTTTATGAGTTGCTGTATTTACAACTAGATAAAGATAGTCCGCCATAAATCTATAACTACACAATAAACTTAGATTCCTAATGATTTTATAAATAGATGTATACCGCTAGAATGGTTAAGATGCCATTAGGTACTTATGCGTTATTACTTATAACTACTTTGAAGTATAAGTTGACCAAAGCTGATTTGCTGAATTTAGCTTTGGAATGTCTTTGTTTAACTAAAGATATTATATACAGAGGCAATTATTTGTTAATTTAATTATTAATGTTCACCGTAAACTAAGAGCAGGCTTTCGAAAGTAACGGTAGACGATCGAAAACGAAGATGAACTGTATACTAAGATTTACTGTACCGATGGCTTCAAAAATATGAGAAGATTTTGTCCAGCAGATGGACATTACATATTACTAATAAGTACCTACTTAACTTTACACTAAAACTATTTTCCTATCGTTCCAGATAGTCCCAATCCACGCCGAGCCCAAACTCTTCGACAGCTACTACAATGGCTGCTGCAACGGCACCTTCTGGCCTCTGTTCCACTCCATGCCCGACCGAGCCACCTTCATCGGAGACCACTGGAAGGCGTACATCAAGATCAACGAGGAATTCGCCGAGAAGACCATTCACGCGCTCAAACTACTCAAACAGCACAAGGAGAAGAATGGAAGCTCTCCACCAATCGTCTGGGTTCATGATTACCATCTCATGCTTGCAGCTAACTGGATCAGACAAGTTGGTTCCTTCCTCCAAATCCATTTATTACTCTATCATATTTTCCCTGGAATAACGTAACGTTTCCTCTGCAGCGTGCCGAAGAAGATGATATTAAATGCAAACTGGCATTCTTCCTCCACATTCCGTTCCCTCCATGGGATATCTTCAGGCTGTTCCCGTGGTCTGATGAAGTGTTGCAAGGAATACTCGGTACGATAATAATTCCTTTGGACTTTTCTAATCTATTTATAGAGGTTTTTGGTATTCATTGATAAACACTCTTCCAGGTTGTGACATGGTCGGGTTCCACATAACTGACTATTGTCTGAACTTCATTGACTGCTGCCAAAGAAACCTGGGTTGCCGTGTCGACAGGAAGAACTTGCTAGTCGAGTTGGGTGGTCGCACCATCTGTGTCCGACCGCTCCCCATCGGAGTTCCCTTCGACAGATTCGTACAACTCGCCCAAAACGCGAAACCAGTGCTCTCTACCAACCAACAAGTCATACTAGGAGTGGATAGACTGGACTATACCAAAGGATTAGTACATAGACTGAAAGCATTTGAGAGGTTGTTAGAGCATTACCCTGAGCATATCGAAAAGGTTATGCTGTTGCAGATCGCAGTACCTTCTAGAACTGATGTTAAGGAGTACCAAGATTTGAAAGAGGAGATGGATCAGCTGGTTGGGAGGATTAATGGGAGATTTACTACTCCTAATTGGTCGCCTATCCGGTACAGCACTATTCTAATATTTCGATATTAAATATCTCAATTCCCTTAGAATCATTTCTATTAAATTTTTCGTCATTATTTCAGATACATTTTCGGCTGTATCGGCCAAGATGAGCTGGCTGCCTTCTACCGTGATGCAGCGGTCGCCTTAGTGACCCCTCTTAGAGACGGCATGAACTTGGTAGCCAAGGAGTTTGTGGCCTGTCAGATCAACAAACCTCCAGGTGTATTGATCGTGTCACCGTTCGCTGGAGCTGGTGAAATGATGCACGAAGCGTTGATCTGTAATCCTTACGAGTTGGATTCTGCTGCTGAAGTTATTCACAGGTATTGCAATCAAACAATTGACTATCATCATTGAAACATTTTTCAATTTTATTTATTGCCTCAATATGTTTAATAAACACATGACGTTGTTCTATTTCGAGCAATATGGAAAAAAAAATAACGATCATGTTTTTTTTCTTAGAGATATTTAAGTGCTACATAGATTTCACAGTTCTAGAAAAAAAGCAGAACTCCTACTCTTAAATAGATATAATACTGCCTTGTCAACATCTTGGCAGTATAATCCACAAGAATATCTCCAAGAAATATTGCGACAATATATATAACAGTATCTTTCCTAACATAAACCCAAAAACATGACCTTGTACTCCAGCTATGTATACTAAAACCAAGTAATATTTTCCAGAGCTTTAATAATGCCAGAAGATGAACGCACAGTCCGTATGAACCACCTAAGGCGGAGGGAACAGCTCAATGACGTGGACAGCTGGATGAAGGCGTTCCTCAAGGCGATGGACTCCTTGGAAGAGGAAGCTGATGACATCGGAGCCACGTCCATGCAGCCGCTGACTATTGACGACTTTGATGAATATTTGTCGAAGTAAGTAAAACTTATGAATGTACGAACTTGTAGAAACCTATCTGGGGGTAGGAAGATCTTTCTTGCACCTGCGATAGCGATTGGGGAGGTAGACAAAAGGTTGTAAAATTAACTTAAAAAGTTAGGACTAAAATATTGCCAACTTATAAACCTAAAAGATCAGAAAATATGAACTTCATTATCTTGTCTTCACTTAAGGGTTCCTCTCCACCAGAGCTACGTATGTAGCAACACTATTGCACAACTATGTTGCTGATGATATTGGTGTATCCAAACGTACCACAGGAGCACACTAATCCACATAGTCTAACGAACACCTTACAATTCACCTTACAGATACATCGGCTACACCCAAAAGCTGGCCCTACTCCTCGACTACGATGGAACCTTGGCTCCCATCGCACCACACCCTGACCTGGCCACATTGCCTTTGGAGACGAAACACACGCTGCAAAGACTCTCCAACATGTCTGACGTCTACATCGCTATCGTATCCGGAAGAAATGTGGATAATGTCAAGAAAATGGTAAGTGTTGAACTATTTCTGCTTTGCCTGAAGAATATATTCCTTTTGAATTAATATTGTCTTTGTGGATTAGACGAAGCTCCAATAAGTACCTAGGCCCGATAAAAATTGACAACGTTGAAAATATGACGAGAATCACGATGAGAAGTTAGCTTATGATAGCAAAGGTGCTATGGTAGGAAAATACATTATATATTGTAGTTATAAGGAGAAGAAAGGAACCTTTGTTTCAATAAAATACTGTCTGTCATTTGAAACTGTCATTTGACCATTTGACCAATTATGCGAATAACTTTGCTCGGTAGAAAGTTGGACAGGGCAGTACACGAATACATACTCGTATGTAGTACATACGTGGATTAAGTAATAATAATACCCGTTCGGTCAGGCGAAGAATTTTGTTCGGTAACAAGTTAGACGGGAACGTCTAGGTTGCATTTGCACGTGGCAAGGCTGTAGTAAAAATCGCACTAAATAGACCGCCGACATAAACAATTAATAGGTACTAAGGGTGGATTGTGTCAAACGGTTGGATATCGTAACATACGTTTGTTTTTACTAGTGCGTGAACGTAAGCGAAAGCACCCCTCCCTAAATGTGATAACGCAAATCTGTTCGTTATTTACACACTCAAGATTATCACTGAAGGAAAAGACCTCATTTCAACATGAACCATCGCCGAATATCTGACCTTATGATACGTGCTTACGTCTGTAAATATCGCAACTTTTACTTGAAAAATAAAAACAGTTTTATTGCCAGATAAAGAGCGGTAAATATTATTGTTACATCGTGTAATAAAGTAATTTTTATGTATCTGTCTACGGTCGCCCTTATTTGTAAATATTATTCTATGAATGTATAACATGTAATATTAAGTTCGAAACCCTCTTTGGATTGTAAGGGTATAGGTTCAATGAACTTGGTTTAGTAATAAACTTTATCTACACTAATGTTGTAACATTCTACTTATGTTTCCAATACTTGACTTATAATTACTACTGTTATAGCGCAGACAACTAAAACACTCAATTTAAGCAATTGCACATGATGTTATAATATCCACATCGATATCGTAAAATCTCATTATAACATCGCGGCCTGCGCGGCGCGCGCCCTGCGGCCCTGCGCGCGCAGCTGCGCTCTCATTGGTTAGATTTTAATGGCGGCAAGTTCACTGTGACAATACACGTACGCGTGAATTAAATGTTTCGCAATGTGTTTTGTTTTTAAAATTTTGTTTGATTAATTGTATTAGTGAAGATAAAGTAGTGTATGCAACTGCATATAACACGGGTATTAAAACACTCGTTACTATTATGAAACTCGCTGCGCTCGTTTCATAAACTCACACTCGTGTTTTAATACCCTTCTTTATATGACAGTTGCATAAACTACTATTAACGAATGCCAATGCCATTAAAAACTATTAAAATCTTAAAGAAGCTTTGGAAATTTCGTGAGAGTTATATCAAATAAAGAAGAACATAAAACACTGTTATCATAATAATAAGCCTTATGTAGGTAGTACTCGTAAATTCAGCCGAAGCCTAGGTAGCATTAGGGCTTAAAAGTCAGGATACTCTTCTTGAGAATCTTTTCTATTCCCCTTTCAACGACTTTTATTATATGTCAAGTTTATTTCTAGATCTATGTACATAATTTGTTAGAAATATGCGGACATGATGATATTTATTATAAGACTAATGAAAGCAACATTTAATAAAAAGTTAAGGCTTGAATACCTACAAAATACGAAATAGACATGTTGATTTTGATTCAGATATATCCTGTTTCATTATGCTACCAATATGCTAAGGCATAATCCTCCTTACTGTACCGAAATCTTCAGATATAAGAAGTGCTGCATTTGGACATAATAGGCTACTGATTTTAGAAGTGATTGTTTGTCCTACTCAATTATAAATGCGAAAGTTTGTGAGGATGGATGTTTGTTACTCTTTCACGCAAAAACTACTAAACGGATTTGGATGAAACTTTACAGTAATATAGGTTATAAATCAGAATAACATATGGGATACATTTTATCCCGAAATTCCCCTGGGAAAGGGCACAACGCGGGTAAAATCGGGGGCGCGGCTAGCAAAACATAATGCGATGATAAACACTAATTATAGTATCATGTAATGTAAAATAATAAATACATAAGATACAAATTACGCATAAACAATTGTATTGAATATCGTATCTGCAATAACAAGGCCCTATCATTATTGAACTTTGACTATATTATCAAGTTTAACAAAATATTTACTCTGATTCTAGGACTCTGTAGGCCCGTCTTATTGATAATATAACCCATTTTGTGAGAAATTTATATATAACTCGTGTTTTGACACGTGAATCTAACACGTTTTATTATTTATAAATTACGATAACCGAAATTATCTGGTTATTTAAGGTTAAAAATTAATGACCAGCATGTATTAGGCACTCTCTACTCGTGTATCGTCATTCCAACATTTCAGATAGGTTTTGTAAACAAAAGTGATAATAGAGTAAAAAAAACTACAACAAAATCTTGAACATATGAATTTGAAGATTCTTAGCATTATCTTTTAGATATAATTAAATCGATCTGCTACTACTGCCACTGCTAAATATTATGCAGCAGTAGACCAAAACTAAACGTTATTTTAAAATAGATTGAAAATATGCAAAGACTTTTTCTTCCTTTTATTAATACTTCAAACACGTTTGAAAGATTCGACACTGCTATTGTGTGACCAAATTGTTACGCCACTGGCAATGACTTAAGAAGCCAATAACTAAAATTAAATTGAATTGAACCTTACGTACCTAGCTTTGTTTACAAAATCTATCTTAAAAATAGATTACACTAGCCGCGCCCCGCGGTGTTATCCGCTTTGGGAATTTCGGGATAAAATGTATTCCATGTGATATTCTGATGTACTCGTATGACTAAATTTATTTTATTTTATTTATGTATTAGGTGACACAACAA
Organism: Cyclophora punctaria; assembly: GCA_951394245.1. Lineage (NCBI taxonomy): Eukaryota > Metazoa > Arthropoda > Insecta > Lepidoptera > Geometridae > Cyclophora > Cyclophora punctaria. The sequence continues at coordinate 9,002,360 of OX596174.1, forward strand.
ATTACAATCGTTTACATGTAAAGTTTCACCCAAATCCGTCCTTTTACGTGAAAGAGTAACAAATATACATACATAGATAACAACTTTTGCATTTATAATATTAGGAAGATTATAATTATTTTTTTATTTCGTGAAAATAAACTGACCAGAATTATTTATAACTAGCGGCGCCCCGCGGTTTTACCCGCGCTGTGCCCGTTCCCGTGGGAATTTCAGGATAAAAAAATAGCCTATAACCTTCCCGTTGAATGTAGTTATCCATTACAAAAAGAATTATTCAAATCGGTTCAGTAGTTTCTGAGATTAGCGCGTTTAAACAAACAAACAAACAAACAAACAAACAAACAAACAAACAAACAAACAAACAAACAAACAAACAAACAAACAAACAAAACAAACAAACTCTTCAGCTTTATAATATTAGTATAGATAATTATCCAATTAGTCTTAACAACGTTTACGTATTCGCATTATAAAACTTATTTATTTACAAAGGGCTATCAATTAAACGGGTAGGTACTTATAAAGTGGAGCAAAACGCAAGGGGGTCGGTCAATAAGGAAAACGTTATCAAATTGAATCAAACAATATTTGCATATGTTACTACCGACATACATAATTAAGCTGTTGCCGATATCTAGGTATTTAGGTATATGTACCTTCATTCATATAGCTATTTTGAATTAATATTGATGTGATTAGTTTTTAGTTCCAAACAAAATATATTATAGGTAAGGTACTGTCAACTACAGAAGTTAATGAACAGATTAAATAGGTATTATAAAACACATGAACAGATTTATTTATGGAATCTTGTGGTGTTGAAGGGTTTTGTTATATTGAAAGTGTAGGTACATTAACTTTAGTAGTCGACTGTATTGTAATATTATATAGTTTAGATAGCTACAAATGTTCTCACAATAATCCCTGAATCGAATCTTTCTAACTTGGGCTAAGAATTCTGGTTTGATAAAAATAACCTTGCAATCCCATTTTATTTCTCTGTTTTACTCCTTATAGCTTCACTTAGCCACCTTTTTCTTGCTACAACTTCTACTTTAAAAACTGTACTTTCATGGGCATATCAATGACATAGATTATCAACCACCTCTATCATTATTATTAAAACCGAACAATATCACATAAGTAGGTATATCCACAAACCTTACCTTTACTTTACTTACGTAACTGTTAATTCCCAGGTGGGCATCGAAGGCATCACGTACGCCGGTAACCACGGGCTGGAGATCCTTCACCCTGACGGCAGCAAGTTCGTTCACCCTATGCCCATGGAGCTTCAGGACAAAGTCGTTGAACTGCTCAAGTCATTGCAGGAACAGGTATGACGGGTCTTCTGTATTTTTACCCAGTGGGTTACTAGGACGTTCTTTTTTAAAAAAGGTTATTTATTGTCTGTCTTGTCTTATTTTTTAATTGGTCAGGTATAAAATAGGTGATCGTCCAATGATATAGTTCGTGTTATGCTCAAAAGAACAGAACCTAAAAAGGTTAATTCCGATTTGACTCAGTAGAACCCGATAAGACGTCAGTCCAGAATAACACTTTTTTTAATCTATACTAATATTATAAAGCTGAAGAGTTTGTTTTGTTTGTTTGTTTGTTTGTTTGTTTGTTTAAACGCGCTAATCTCAGAAACTACTGAACCGATTTGAATAATTCTTTCACTGTTAGATAGTCTATTTATCGAGGAAGGCTATAGGCTACATTTTATCCCGAAATTCCCACGGGAACGGGCACAACGCGGGTAAAACCGCGGGGCGCTGCTAGTGACAGATAAAACTTGTGAAACCAAAGTATAATGTCATTATACCATATCGCATATCCCGCACGTATGCTTCAGGGGTGACCCCCTTTTATATTCTTATCTTCATACCAATTATTTCAGAACTTAGTGTAGGATTCTGATCTGAAAAGGTACTATCATGACCTTTAATGCCGTATGCCCTTTACTCATCTCACTTCCGAATTACCTCCAGGTTTGCAAAGACGGTGCGTGGGTAGAAAACAAGGGAGCTCTCCTCACGTTCCACTTCCGCGAGACTCCAGCGGCGAAGCGGCAGGCGCTCGCAGACCAGGCCAGGAAGCTGATCACTGCTGCCGGGTTCACTCCCGCGCCGGCACATTGCGCGCTCGAAGCCCGCCCGCCTGTGCAGTGGGATAAAGGTACAATATTCTTTTCAGAACATCGAATATTACACCTTGTTTAATCATCAGGTTGGAATTGTGTAGAAACTTTAAAACATTATGTCTACAACAAAAATATTCTACTGGCGTAGGTCATCCGATCAGTATTTTCTGTTACAGAAAATAAGCCGTTTCTTGTATTCCACAGGTCGTGCCTCCATCTACATCTTGAGAACAGCTTTCGGCTTGGACTGGAGTGAGAGGATCAGGATCATTTACGCTGGTGATGACGTCACCGATGAAGATGCTATGCTGGTAATTAGCATATTATTTGACTTAGCTTGAATAGCATAGCAGAGCTATTTCCTAAAACATCATACCATTAGCTGACTTCAAAAAAGGATTTTTAGAGCTAGCTTGCATAGCATCATCCATGGTCCCCCAAGTTATGGGTTAAAACATGACGATTCCTCGTGACTTCATTTCTTCGACTTCACTACATTCACACTGCTACAAATATTAATTCAATAATTTTTATTTCAGGCTCTCAAGGGTATGGCAGCAACATTCCGTATCGCATCTTCAACCATCACCAAAACTTCAGCTGAACGTCGTCTTTCTTCCACCGACTCTGTCCTGGCCATGCTCAAATGGGTAGAGAGGCACTTCTCAAGACGCAAGCCTAGAGCCAACTCACTCACATACAAGAGTGCGAGAAAGGCCAGAGATACTATTCAAATGCACATGTCTTACCAAATCCCAGCTAAAACGTCCCCAAAGCCTTCCCCCCCACTTACGCCCGATAAAGCGTCCAGTGGCTCCGAATCTAGTTAAGAATATTTATATCTGTGTAAACTTAGGCAAACACAATATTTGGGCAGAATGAACCATCAAGATTTTTTAAATCTGTGTAATTTTTTATGTGGTATTTTATCTATAATCTGTGGATAATGGCAGAATAAGCAATCCTTGCCTGAAAAATGAATTTGGAACATGATAAATTGAATTTTTAGAATGGCACGAATATTCTGTTTTGTAATCGACATCGTATTGTAGTGAACTCTCAGGCCCTTTTTGATGTATTTTACTGTATTTAGACGTTTAGTTATAAAATTTTAGGGTCTACCGGTGCACATTCCTATACATTTAGTAGATAGGTACTATATATTTTGAGAAATTAATCTACATTAGCTGGTATTTTTTGAGATTAATAACTTAAGTATAGACTATTTATCCACTCATTTAAACATGTAAATATAGAATGCACAACTTTATATCATGAAAAGCAATTTCCAAATGCTTATTTTATTAAATGTTAAAACATAAATAATCCAGTTAGCTTAATGTATGTTTGTTTTGCGAGATGTATGTTTTTTTACAACAAAAAAACTAATTTTAAATGCTATTTATGTGATAGAAGTAGTGATAAAATTAATATAAGTTAAAAATTTTGTTTGGATAAAAATACATGTAAGTACTTAAATTGGAAAGGAAATAAATTGTTTCGAGTACTAAAACTCGGTTATTATTTCATTAACGAAAACTGTATTTTTATCTCCTCAAACTTTGAGTTAGATGGTAAAACCAAGTAAGATTTTGTGCAGCTATTTACGCTAATAATATATTTTTTATGTTAGAAAATATGGTCTGTAACTGTATATATAACTGGTGTCTAAATAAGACTTATCCTGTCTAAAGGGAAGAAATATAATTAAGGAATAAATCACTCATATCACATATTAAAAAGGTAACTTCGTAATGCCAAATTCTTTGAGAGTATAATCTGTGACAGATTGGTTAGAATGAATGAGTAATATGACGTCAACATTTCTTAATGTGACATTGGTGATGGGTGACTCATTATTTTATTTTTCATTTTAGTCAATCTTCATTGCAATAGCCACTGAAACGAAAATTTAAATGAATAGTCACTTTTCGATCTTGGGTTAGTCTATCTGGGATACCGTCATAAAATGAACCTATCTATAATATAATAAATATCAAACCATCCCATCCCCATAATATCTCGAATTTCATGTATTTTTTTAAAACTATTAAAATAAAAGGTAATAAAAAATAACAGCAAGAAAATAGTCTTTTAATTATATATTTACAACACCTTGAAAATATTTTTAAAAAGGGTATTATACAATGCGTTTGGAATGTCAACTTGTGCTTTAGATATTGAAAGTATGAAAAATGTTGAATGAACTTGGTGCGGGGATATCTAGAGCGCTCAAATATCTCAAACCACATAAAAACCCAAAACCGATCGCTACTAACAATACAAATAAGCATGTAAAATGACACTCTGTGCCACGGGCATACAAGGCACGGAGTGTCATTTTTACACGGCTCACATTTTTACCAAATAACACCTCATTCGATGAAGCCACAACTCACACTTATATAGAAAACTTCATTGTTGATAATCTTGAGTTTTTATTTGTTCTGAGTAAAATACCTAAAAAATGCAGAAATTATTTCGAGGTTATCGATTAATATATCTAACAGTACCCTCATTCACTCTTTGTCTCTCCGGGCACCAAGTCTACTTAATAATATTTCAATTTTAGAACTCTACTATTAGCTGGAGGTGTCAAATTACTTAAAACCACCAATTAAATTTACTGTCGAGAAATACTGCAACCTGATTAGTGCTTACTGCCTTAATTTGACAGCCCCAACTGTACAGTAAAAAAAATTGGGCTACATTGCAAATAACGTTCCGTTTTATTGATAAACTAGCTGTGCCCCGCGGTTTCACCCGCAGCGCCCCCATTCCCGTGGGAATTTTGAGATTTTTATTCCCTATAAACCTCACGGAGCCCGAGACCTTTCCAACGAATGCAAAACCGTGGAAATCGGTCCAGCCATTCACGCGTGATGCCTTGACCAAGGAAAACGGGTTTCATTTTTATATAATATAGATAGATATAGGTACTGTAATAAAATACGATTCAAATAAACAACTTAATTTACAATGTTTATTCACATTTATACTAAAAATTCAGTATCACAATAAAAACTAAGGTCCATTTTTGTCAACCAATTTTATGATCTGTAAAATATTCAACAAACAACGTTCTTGATTGAGATATAATTTGATTTTGTGATTGCCTTCCACAGATAATATGTTTATTATGCATGTTCATTCATTTATTACATTCTATAGTAATGTTTCAACTGCACTTTGTGAGATAGTTTTCAAATAGAGAACCATACACGTAACTAAGTTACTTATTGACAAAACAGACCAATTTCCTACTAAAATCTTATCGTACCGTCCAAAGAGAAACAATAAATACAAAACTTTACAGTTAAAGTTATAATTGTATAGCTCATTCAAAAAAGAATCATCATAGCGTCAAGGGTTCAAACAATTGCATTCAATAGAGGACTCAGCAAAGAAGTTTTTGTTTATACTTTTGATAATACTTTATGGATCGAAGTTCAATGGAGTCAATGCTCATTTTTATAGCAGAAACCTGGCGTTAAGGGGAGTAGCTTTACTTTTTACCTTCGCATTGTAGCAACTTAGCACAATTATGATCCAATAAGGAAAGACTGTACTGAAATGACAACGGGCACTCGTGCCATGTTAATGCAAAGTCAATACCTAGTATGGTAATACCTAGTCCATAGTTTTCAACTGAACTATTACTCCTTTTCGCCACAATGACTCTAATTTTGAAAATAGATTCGTCAATCAAATAACAGTCCTGAATACAGGCGATGAAGAAATTAGAACAAATTTTAATTTTGTTCGAACCAATAAGCATAGAGAAAAGAAACGTCAAATCTCATTCATAGTAACTTCATACCAAAATGGATCTTATGGAATGGTTTTTAGGTTTTATTTATAAAACCAGAACGAATTCTGTTCATAGCTTTCAATGATGATTTTAGACTCAATATATTTCTCTACTTTTTGGGGCAGAAAAGGGTATTTAGTGATACGAAATACATCTAATATAAAAAATAATCCAATATTCGTCAAAACTTACCTCTTTCTGTAAGTTTTTAAAGAAATCTTTGTGCTTTCGGTACAATATGTCACAGTTATGTGTAGTGTACCTCTTTGACACTATTTAGCTAGTCATTAGACAGTCTAATGACACTGGACACAAATATCCAATCATCTGCCTATATCCAGAGTTGTTTCGAAATTGACAAATATTAAAGTAAATGTATATAATAATAATAAATATGTGCTTATACATTACTATGTGAAACGACTAGCCACGAGAGAATGAAGTAGAACAAACATATTGGATATACTGCAAGCGCCTTTTTGCCTTCTGGTTGACTGTCGCCTAGGAATTTGGTGGCCGCTGGAATGGAATAAGGAAAGCTTTAGATGTGAGGTCATGTCAAAGTGAAAATACTTTGTCACGTTCATTAATTCATTAATTTCCAGTATGTTAGTGAACAACACTATAGTTTTTAGACCGACTAAAGGCCTCCGACATGGTCTAGCGATTGAAACAACACTATATTTTTTTGATATATTTTGTCCTAGTCAGATAATCAATTTTTTTATTGGCAAGTTTCTAAATACGCTTAATATCTTGGGGTCACGATATTAACCTATAATTTAATTACAATCAAGCATTAAAGGAAAACCTTTAAGAACTTTTCAGTAGGTAACAAAACACTTACCAAAAGTAGCCCAAACGAATCCAACCATAGATATGACGAGCCTCAAGAAGAAGAGGAATGTGCTCTGCGTGGAGAACAGGATGATGCGGCAGATGACCAGAGACAGCGCGATCGGGAACAGGCAGTAGCCCAGCACGCACACGGATTGGAAGAATGAACTGGAAAGAAATGAACGAATATAGATACACTAGCTGCACCCGCGGTGTTACCCGCGTTGTACCCGTTCCCGTGGGAATTTCGGGATATAATGTATCCCATGTGTTATTCTAACCTATAAAATATATTACTGTAAAGTTTCATACAAATCCGACCAGTAGTTTTTTCCCGAATGAGTAACAAACATACATACATAACATACACACATACATACATCCATCCGGCCCACAATCTTTCGCATTTATAATATTAGTAGGACTAAGAAAGAAATGAACGAATATAGATACGCTAGCTGTTCCGCGGGGTGGTTCCACCGGCGACCCAATAGATAGCGATCAGATAGTGTAACCATTTAGTAGGGGTCACGATGTTTGTTAAAAAAGTATAGTAGGTATTAACCTGTAATGTCCTACTGCTGGACAAAGTAACTTTAAAAAGGCAAACACAGACACACAAACATCCATCCATCCACATAAACTTTGAGAATATTAGCATTTCCAACTTACATATTCCCTCCCAACAATTTTGAATTAAAAGTAACAATAGCAGCTCCGATCCATACAAGGACGAACACCTCTGCAAACTCGGGGCCTCCATCGTTGGAGTTGTCAGCTCGCTCGGTGGAGCCCTGCAGGATTGTGGCCATGAACGTGCAGAGGAGAAGTGGGCCCCATAGATCCCCTGGAATAAGTAATATATTATTGATTGACATTAAGTCAGTCAGTCTATGTGAAAAGTTGTGTCTTGAAATGTTAATACACTAACAAAATTATACTGAGGTTAGTAAAACCAAATGATAGTTATAAAGGGTGAGAATATAAGATCTTTAAAATATGAAAGATCTATAGCTCCTAGTTCATCTAAATTTGTTAAGTTTCAAAACGAAAATTAACTATGATCGATACTATAATTGACTGACATTCCAATTTTGATCACACTAATTACTATTTTTGTTAATTTACTACAAAAAATCATGCAAATTATAAAGTCTACTCACATTCTTTCAGTAAACTAGTCTTTTCTCTAGGCAAGAGGACATGATAGAATTTGTTGCCGACGGCTCTGAGGTCTCGGAGCTAAAACATAAATAAATCAAACAAATATAAATACAATTTGTACTAATTCAAACACATTGCTAATGCTAAACTAAGTTCTAGATTTGAATTTTGTAGTATTCCTAATTATGCTACAATGCGTAAAGTAAAAGTGAACTGATCTCTATGACATCTCTATTAGCTAAGAGGTCATGCAACTTACTGCTGTTTAAGACTATATATTTTACATGGTAGGGTTAGATGGCATAACGTTGAATGCCATATTTACCATATACAATCCTCTCAATTTTGTAGATCATACCCACAGTACCGACCTAGTCATTAAATGTGTACATCTACACTAATATTATAAAGAGGAAAACTTTGTTTGTTTGGTTGTAATGAATAGGCTCAAAAACTACTGGACAGTTTTCAAAATTCTTTCACCATTCGAAAGCTACATTATCCACGAGTAACATATGCTATTTTTCATCCCGAAATTCTCACAGGAATGGACACAACGCGGGTAAAACCGCGGGGCGCTGCTAGTACTGTATAAAACGCTATATATCGTCGTAGCGTAGTTTGCCTAAACAATAGTAAATTACAATTGATAACCAAGGTGTTGCTAAACCCCTAATTGGATGGGTGGTCAATAATGGCATTTCTGTAGCGCTTGTGGCGTAGATTGTCCAAGCGATGTCAGTTCATTACCATTGTTAAGCAACAGCAAGTTTCAATCGTCAGACCCTACACATTTCATAAATCATAAATAATTATTAACTAACAGTACTTTAACTATCAAATGGTGTGTCCCTTTCCGACGTATGCTATTTTCCAAAGAGTGAAAGAGACAAAACACTTTATAACAGTGTTTTAGTCAAAGAGTGTTTATGAATAAGATGGTCAGTCTTTTAAACTGCGACATAAGGGTATATACTATCCTACACATAGTTACTAACTTTAATGCTACATTTTCTTTTCACAACCATTATTAAATTCATAGAGTATGTAATACTGCTGTAGTCCACTGTTATCTCCAACACTTTAGGTGCCATGTTTTTACTGATAAGCATCACATTTTATCACCTATTTCCCATTAGTAATTTTAAATTATCTCCTGACCTATTTAAAAACAGTTTTATTTCACACTGAATCTAAAAGTAACACAATATCTATTAGCAAAACACTTTCTAGTGTCCTTTACAGTTTATTTAATTTGGCTAAGGAGTTGGTGATCTCCATGGCCAAAATAGTCAAGCCATCCACCAACATGTACTAAATTATTTTGTAGTATAGGCTTTAGCATCGAAGTGCAAAACTTATGATAAACTATGACTAACACTCTCTCATTTTTTTAGTTACTTGATTTCTTAACAAGTTCACTGTTCAGTGAGCTTCACCTAGGTGTCCAGGAGGATGAGGCACTGGAGGAGTGTCAATTAAAAAGTACAAATTGTTAATTTGAATGCAGGTGAAGGATACTTACAAAAGTCTCTTTGATAGGTTCATCGAGTGTGTTGAACTCCATGGAGTCTCCGCTGGGTCCTCCTCGAGACGGGATGTTCATCTCACCTTCCACCACCCCCACGTCTCCTGCCGGAAACATCTGGAACATATTCCATTCAGTTCTCTTATTGTTAATGTTAAGTTGAGAGTACTTGTGTATATGTTGTTGTAGAAGTAAAAACTAGGTAAATATATCTGATTATCTACATATAAGGTTTGTAAGACCTAAAGTAAACTCTAAGCTTATATAGACGGATCTAAGTATTATTATTATATATAGGTTCCAACAAACAAACAAACACTTTAATATGTAAAATAAACAATACTAAGTTTAATGTATAAACTTATTGATTAGTGTTGAGGAAAGATAATGTTGTTACCCGCATAATAATGATCTTAGATAGGTACTTACTTGTGATTTTACTTATAGATTTTAAACAATTGAGTCATTCAGCTGAAAGTAGCAGTTTTTTAGTAAATTAGCAAGTGTGTTATAGTAGGTTTGTGTACTAATTACAGTTTTTAAATTAATCGCAAACCAAGCCTTATCTTTGTTTATTCGTTTTCACAATTAGCTGGTAGTATTTCTGTACAAATGAGTAATACTAAATATTAATTAAATATTTACTACATACACCCCTTTATCATTAGTCTACTAAGCTGTAATAGTCAACTTATTGTCCGGCTTTCATGGTAATACTTACGTCGTACTTTGAATCAAACGTTGTCATATTATTTATTGTAAATATAATGTAAAATCAATAAATAAAAGTTTTATTTTATTTCAATTTTAATTCCAACACATCAATGTTTTCACCAGAAACACAGATTTTTGAGAATTTTGACAGACACGTCAAGCTATATGACTTTTGACTTTTCTTTGACAGTTAGAAATTGAACTTGCCACAGATATTTTATTTTTCGCGTTGGCTATTTTATCAAAATTAAAAGTTTATCAATGTCAGTGACTAAACTTGACGTTGACATTTACTTAACATGACAACAATCAACAAAACAAACGAAATAAATAAATATCGATCGATTCAAAAATCAAACGAGCGAATTATATTTTTGTTTACCAGTTTTTTAACCTTATTTATAAAATAACTTGCCAAAACACAAATAATCGAACCCGAGAACTTGCCTTGACAAAGTAATGAAAATACGTAATGAAAGTGACTGTTAAAAGTACGTTTACTGCACCATAACCTATAAATTACAAACTGTAGTTTACCTTTGTCCTATATCTATATTTTATTATATTGTGTGTCTCAAGGTTGGACTGGGGTTGCGACTTGGCGTTGGGTAGCGAACGACGATAACTGCGGCATCTGTCGTATGCCTTTTGACAGTTGTTGCCCTGATTGTAAGCTTCCTGGAGACGACTGCCCCCTCGTCTGGGGTGCCTGTTCTCACTGCTTCCACATCCACTGCATCGTCAAGTGGTTACACTCACAGCCTCAGCAGCAGTGCCCAATGTGCAGACAGGACTGGAAGTTCAATAATAAGTAAAGGTGAGTGAAATGCCCTTGTTAATGTTGTTTATTCTACTGCTCTATGAAAGTAGTAGCAATATATATTGCATAGTATAGATATTGACATAACAAAAGGGCTGTTCAACATTTTAGTCTCTTATTAGGTTTGTATACAGATATATTGGGTTATTGAAGACTTCTTCAATTGATTGTGATACAAATAATATTCAAACTCTATTTGGCACCAATTATAACTTTAGTATACCATTCTAAACATTATAAATAAATGATTACTATGTAAGTAAATAATGGAATATTAACAGCTCATAAAATCAAATAATTTGGCATTATTAGACTAAATATTATGTGAAACTTATTGGTTTGGATCTTGTCCAAACCTTGAACAGAATCATTATAGTTTATGTGAATTATACCTAGGTATGTCCAATTTACATTATGATTGATTACCTAGTTGTATTTTTAAATGATATAATATATAACAGTTACTCTAAATTTTGAAATGTAGTTTTTAATTTATGAAATCTGTGAAATAAAATGAATAGATATTCAGCAAACTGGTTTCGGTGTTTAACTTTTCCTTATCTTGGTATGTAATTAATGAAATTGACCCAGGAATATCTGTCCATCCCAAATATTTTAATTGTCTTCTACTGATACCAACACCCGGGTGCTTTTTAAAAAACGAAATTCAAACATAACTTATTATATATGTTTATATCTATCTTTTTGTCCACATTGAATATTTCTGAAAAAGTTTAAGTATTTTTGATTATTCCTTCTATTATATCTGAACTCTTTGCACACAAACTTGACCACTATAACATATTATGACTCACTAACATGTATGTATTGTATAGATAGATTCTAGAGACCTTAGTCTTGCCTAAGCCCAACAGGGTGTCAATAAAGATTCACAAAAAAATATTCTGTCATGCTTCCAAAGTCTCCCTCACTCTTTTTCATAAATTAGAGGACCTATAATATATTTTTTTTATATTACACTAGCTGTTCTGTGCAGAGTTCCCACCTGAGATACAATAGATGGTGCTAGTGGGGACATCTTGGAGATCCCGCTTAAATTATTTTCTTATATTTAGTTAGGGGTCGTGCCCATACATTTTGTTGGTCGGAAAAAAAATATCTTTATCAAATTAATATTCATATTAGCTATTCGAAAGTCATCTAATACATAGAAGCAACTACCTCAAATCAAATAGATAAGTTGAATTTTATATTGATTATAGCAGGTACACGTGGTGGTGTATCAATAATCATCATTAATCTCTACTCTGCTATAGCCATAGGTGTGTTTCTGTATCTTATAACCATTAAAACTAAAGAGTATACTGTATGCACACTATCTGATAATAAAAATATCACTAATTACATAATTGAATTCTGAAATCATAAACAAACCAATCTGACATCAGTTATGAAAACCACTCATAAAATATTTTATCTACACTAATGTTGTAACATTCTACTTATGTTTCCAATACTTGACTTATAATTACTACTACCCCGGTAAATTTAGACATTCGAGTTTGCATAAAGTCCCAACAAGCTGAAAATCAGGAAAATTGTTGAAAACATAATTATAAACAATGTGTAAAAGTTCCCCATCATTCCCGTGTATGGAATTTTTTTTATTCAAGGTCAAATGTCAAAAAAGAGTGTTTTTCGCGAATATCTGAAAAACGGTGCAATGTAGCAAAAAAAAGTGTATGATGAAATGAAAGCTTATAAAATTCTCTATAACTTTAATTCTATCCACTTTTTCCATATTCCAAACCGTTATTGAACTACACGCTCCAGAAATGTCAAAATTAAGGACCTCGGGCAGGTAACTATGGAGCCTGCCCCAATGCTCAACAGTGACATGACCCATGTCATTTGAAAGGTCTTGAAGAGTTGTACAAGTTACTCCTAGACAGTTATATCGAATTCGATGGCCAACTCGGTGTTTTCGACCACCGAAGAATTACCACTGGAGGTGCTGTGGAGCCTGGACGGAATGCTCAACAGTGACATGACTTACGCATTTGAAAGCTCTTACAAGTCACTTTTTGATAGTTATGTCGAAATCGACGCCAAACTCGGTGTTTTCGACCACCGAAGAAAAAACACTAGGTGTATGTGAAATAATGTGCAGTTGACCCTGATAGTATTGCTCAACAGTGACATGACTAATGTCATTTGAAAGCTCTTACAAGTCACTCCTTGACAGTTATATCGAAATCGACGACCAACTCGGTGTTTTCGACCACCGAAGTATCGACACTGATCGTATTGCTCAACAGTGACATGACACATATCATTTGAAAGCTCATAAAGAGTTTAATAAGTCACTCTTTGATAGTTATATCGAAATCGCCGTCCAACTTAGTGTTTTCGACCACCGAAGAATGGAGTTGGGCTATGCCATACCGAAGTATCGACGCTGATCCTAATGCTCAAAAGTGACATGACTTATGTCATTTGAAAGCTCTTGAAGAGTTGTACAAGTCACTCTTTGACACTTATATCGAAATCGACCGCCAACGCGGTGTTTTCGACCATCGAAATATCGACACTGGGTGTATGTGCAGTTGACCCTGATGGTATTGCTCAACAGTGACATGACCTATGTCATTTGAAAGCTCTTGAAGAGTTGTACAAGTCACTCTTTGACAGTTATATCGAAATCGACCGCCAACGCGGTGTTTTCGACCACCGAAGAATCGACACTGGGTGTATGTGCAGTTGACCCTGATGGTATTGCTCAACAGTGACATAACTTATGTCATTTGAAAGCCCTTGAAGAGATGTCCAAGTCACTCTTTGACATTTATATCGAAATCGACGGCTAACTCGGTGTTTTTTAACCAAAAATAAAAAAATATATGTACACATTAGTTAATAAAGGACCTTGAGAAAATTCCATTCTTCGGTGGTCGAAAACACCAAGTTGGCGGTCGATTTCGATATACATGTCAAGGAGTGACTTGGACAACTCTTCAAGGGCTTTCAAATGACATAACTTATGTCACTGTTGAGCAATACCATCAGGGTCAACTGCACATACACCCAGTGTCGATATTTCGATGGTCGAAAACATCGCGTTGGCGGTCGATTTCGATATAAGTGTCAAAGAGTGACTTGTACAACTCTTCAAGAGCTCTCAAATGACATAAGTCATGTCACTTTTGAGCATTAGGATCAGCGTCGATACTTCGGTATGGCATAGCCCAACTCCATTCTTCGGTGGTCGAAAACACTAAGTTGGACGGCGATTTCGATATAACTATCAAAGAGTGACTAATTAAACTCTTTATGAGCTTTCAAATGATATGTGTCATGTCACTGTTGAGCAATACGATCAGTGTCGATACTTCGGTGGTCGAAAACACCGAGTTGGTCGTCGATTTCGATATAACTGTCAAGGAGTGACTTGTAAGAGCTTTCAAATGACATTAGTCATGTCACTGTTGAGCAATACTATCAGGGTCAACTGCACATTATTTCACATACACCTAGTGTTTTTTCTTCGGTGGTCGAAAACACCGAGTTTGGCGTCGATTTCGACATAACTATCAAAAAGTGACTTGTAAGAGCTTTCAAATGCGTAAGTCATGTCACTGTTGAGCATTCCGTCCAGGCTCCACAGCACCTCCAGTGGTAATTCTTCGGTGGTCGAAAACACCGAGTTGGCCATCGAATTCGATATAACTGTCTAGGAGTAACTTGTACAACTCTTCAAGACCTTTCAAATGACATGGGTCATGTCACTGTTGAGCATTGGGGCAGGCTCCATAGTTACCTGCCCGAGGTCCTTAATTTTGACATTTCTGGAGCGTGTAGTTCAATAACGGTTTGGAATATGGAAAAAGTGGACAGAATTAAAGTTATAGAGAATTTTATAAGCTTTCATTTCATCATACACTTTTTTTTGCTACATTGCACCGTTTTTCAGATATTCGCGAAAAACACTCTTTTTTGACATTTGACCTTAAATAAAAAAAATTCCATACACGGGAATGATGGGGAACTTTTACACATTGTTTATAATTATGTTTTCAACAATTTTCCTGATTTTCAGCTTGTTGGGACTTTATGCAAACTCACCCTCATTTTTTGGTTTAATTTGACCGGATTATACTGTTATAGCGCAGACAACAAAACAATCAATTTAAGCAATTTCACATGATGGTATAATATCCTAAAACATCGATATCGATATCGTAAAATCTCATTATAACATCAATAAAACGCGACCAATTAACCTGGCGAGCCTTATGTCAAAATCCTCATACAAGTTGTATCAAATTTTTATATTAGGCTGGCTTTTGAAAACAGTTGGGTTATACGTGAAAACTTCGTCGAAACTACATACACAAAACTCTTTGGTAAGATCTCGCTCGCTCCTGATTGGCCCTACGCGCAGCTGCGCTCTCATTGGTTAGATTTTAATGGCGGCAAGTTCACTGTGACAATACACGTACGCGTGAAAAACTATTGTCAGCTTTTACACTTGTTGTTTGATTAATTGCATTAGTGAAGATAAAGTAGTGTATGCAACTGCATATAACACGGGTATTAAAACACTCGTTACTATTATGAAACTCGCTGCGCTCGTTTCATAAACTCACACTCGTGTTTTAATACCCTTCCTTATATGACAGTTGCATAAACTACTATTTCAAACATTTAATTATCAGAAGACACAGTTATTACAGTAGAAACTTATTATATTGTTATAATATAAATTACTTAACCGTGCAACAGCTGCAGTAACTGTTGATTGCCGCCGAACAAAACAATAGGTCAGCGAGTGGCTTTCGACACAGCCATTGAAACAATAACGTCGCGTGTGCGGTACCCCGCGGTAGCCGGTGTTGCGACTACTCGTAGTAAACAATCACTTTTACGTCATTACAGTACGGCTAATGCAGCGTGCGGTACTGGGGTATACAGTTTAGATAATAGCTACTAAGTATACCGACACAGATTAATCAATAATTTCTGAAGTAGTACTGAATAACACAGTTTAGATAAAAGTTAGTATACAGCCGCAGATTAGTTAAGAGTTGGTATATACAGCCTCTGATAACAATGCTTGGGAGGCGTAGTGTGACTGGTCCGGTATCGCCGTGAAGTGTGCGGCGGGCGCGCCGCGCGGCCGGCGCCGGCAGTCAGTGGCTCGCGCTCGCGGAGACGCACGTCTCGACCGGTCGACCCCATGCCGCGCGCGGCACACGCGCTCCGATTACTATAACTATCTATAGTATTGTACGAGTGAC
Organism: Cyclophora punctaria; assembly: GCA_951394245.1. Lineage (NCBI taxonomy): Eukaryota > Metazoa > Arthropoda > Insecta > Lepidoptera > Geometridae > Cyclophora > Cyclophora punctaria. Next base: position 9,018,641 of record OX596174.1, read on the forward strand.
GGTCCGCTCCTACCATGCTGATGGTCCAGACCAACGCGCACCCCATGAAGTCTAATAAACTGAAGGGCCCGCCTCCTGTGCCTCCGCGACCCAACCAAAGCATCGTCGCGGAGGCGCTCGCCAAAACCAGGAAGGCGGTCGCCGATTCAAAATCCAACTTCGTAAAGTCCAGAGCTTTCTCCAAACACGAGAGTCCCACAAAAGCTAAGACGTTGGAGAGAGCCAACACCGCGAATCCCACGGTTTCGCCGAAACAGAATGGATTAGCGCGCGTCAAGTCATTCATCAGGGATGTGATCAGCGACCGAAGCTCCTCCTCCGACGAGAGGAAGTCCAGCGGACAGAACTCGAGGCGGAGTTCCAGCGACAGCAACTCCATACCGGCCGCGAAGAGATCCAACGAATCACTCAACTCGAAAGCCGTCAAAACTTGCAGACAAATATTAGTGAGGTCCTTATCGACGTCTAATAAATTAGATCAGGACTCCAAATCTAAAGTTTCAAAGTCGTCAAGTTTCGCGGAAAAGACGTTGCCGTTGAGGAAAGCGCCGCCGCCTCCGTTATCACCTAAACCTAAGCTAAAACCAATGAAGCCTTTACCTGTACAGAAAAAATATGTATATAATACCAAACAGCAAACGACGCCAAAGGAGTCACCGGAGATAAGTCCTTATTCGTCGCCGATCGACGCGAAGCCCCCGCAGAGTCCGCCGCCCGAGGCGCCGTACGCCTCCGTCGAGGAAGTGCAGGACTTCGACGACCGGCTCCGGAACAGCCCCTCGAAGGAAGTCACCCCCAGCCCCACGGCTAGCGCCCCGACCCCTCCACAAACCCCTAAACCCGAAGAAGTGGTACAAACCAATACAAACTCATTAGAACGTAAAACTTCGCGAGTGACAGAGATGTTGATCTCGGAAATATTAGCGAGTAGAAACAACAATAATAAAGACGAAGCGAATACCGTTATCGATAAGGGTAAAAGTGCCCAGAATTTGTGCAACGGTAACGATGAGATTCATAGTAATATGATGAAGGATATGAATAATCATGAGATGTTGATATACGAGTTACAGACGATGCGGTCACAATCGAATGTGCCTGAACCGATAGACATTAACGAGTGCGAGGATATTAATGGGCAGTGCGATTCGGACTCAGAGCCTAATTACGCGATGTCTTCCGTGAGTGGAAACACCGAGGATGGGTACGAACAGGCGTACACGTACATCGTCGACGACGACCTTAAATCTAGGTAAGTCGTGTATTCGGTGCACATATGGGTATGTGATGTGTTGTGAATGCGTCATTAGCACCGCTTGTGCCGCGATTTTGTTATGAACAGGTGATTGTTAAAAGGTCATAACGCATAGCGCCTCAAACATACATCGTAGTTGGCCGGTTTACCGATTCTAGGCCACGGATATTTGGACCTACTTTTTGTAATGTTTGAAAGCTACATTCAAAACATTGGCGCGGTGACTGAATGTCAATTAAGTGCCCGACCCTTTATTGCTCGACACTTTCAAATATTAAATGGTTGTCGGTAGATCCGTGTAATATGATTATAGTCATAAGCTTCGTCCATCATCTGTGTTTATGATTAGAAAATCATATTTCTAATTTACTACCTATCTTTATGTGATGCTAATAAAGTAATAACATAAAAGAGAAAATGTTCAATTGTCTGTTTCGTGTAATAGATTCTTGAATAAGATAGTGACCAACCCTGATGGCAGAGTTTACTGGCTGAACGTGTCATAAAAATACAGTCATGCAGTTAACAGCTAGTGCTATTTATTGATTTTTCAGTGAATAAACAATACTATATATGATTTTCAGATTATAATTCCGTTTAGGCTAATGATAAGTCTAAAGAGTATTATCAGAATATACGTAACGGAAACAATAGCATAGTTTTTTCATACAAACTTAGTTAACATGTTTTTCTAGATACATATTACACATATTTGATAAACAACCAAAACACTAATCGGCATACTCTGAGACGTCATACATGTCAAATATCACTCGTTAACCTCTCCTAAGGAATCTTTTGACGTCTCTGAGTGCAGTGATTAGTTAAGGTGCGTAAAACCGCAAATTAATACTAGTTCGCACACAATCTACTTCTATGTCACCTTGGAATATGAATGGTTTCATTAATGCACCTCGCCTTATTATGTCACACAAATCCTGTTTTATACGTCTCTCATTATAAACACGAAACGAGATTTTAATAACACACAAAGACATTAGAGAAACGCAATAAAAACACGAAGTATTTATTCAGTTAAGTGTATGGAGTGTTTGTTTATTGATAAAGTACTTTTATGAGTAAAATTAATTTTAGGTCCTGTAATAATAGAGTCGTTAGGTAAAACGCCAAATATCTTGCTTTACTACATTATTTACTATACCAACTAGCTGTGCCCCGCGGTTCCCGTAGGAATTTTGAGATTTTTATTCCCTATAAACCTCACGGAGCCCGAGACATTTCCAACGAATGCAAAACCGTGGAAATCGGTTCGTGCGTTCTGGAATTATAGCGTCAGGGAGGAAAACCCGACTTATTTTTATATAGTAGATATTTTGGTTGATACACATCACATCTCACTAGTATTGCAATTCAACCAAAAATAAATTCAAAGTTACTCAATAACAGTGAATACTATAAAAAGTTCCATAGTCCCACTGAATGTTTCCTATCAATATTATTGAAATTAATTAGTAAATCTCATTAATGTTCGAAAATACTCTCTTCTTCCTTATAAAGTCATTACATAAAACACATTCAAATTAAGAACATTCTTATAATTTTCAAATGGGTTAAAATTGTACCTACCATAGAACTGCGAAAAAAAGAGGCATAGACATAGACACCTCTTACCCGTAGACTCTATGGTACCTACAGAAGAGTAAATTTTCCCCCCATTTCGTACATAGAGATATGTACAACTACAGCGAAATAAACACCATTTGATATGTTGTGCCTATTTTGTCTTGTCGCCCTCACGTCTCCCTATTTCATGGAAATTGAGTGCGTTTTATTTCCCGAAAGGGTTTCTTTTCATGACTCATTTGGGATAGGGGTAGGTCTACACGTGGTAAGGGTAGATATCTATATCTAATAAAAAGAGGAAAACATGATGTCCAGACAGGATTATGATATACCTTCATTTATTTATCAAAGTTCAGATGGTATTTATGATCTGCATCTTTATGATTTACTAGCAATGCCCCGCGGTTTTACCTGCGTTGTGCCCGTTCCCATGGGAATTTCGGGATAAAAAATAATCTGTAACCTTACCGTTGTATGTGGCTATCTATTACAAAAAGAATTATTCAAATAGAACTGGTAATTCCCGAGATTAGCTCGAACATACAAACTTACAAATTTTACTTCTCTATAATTTTAGTATACCTACTCGTAGATAATCTTATAATCTGTCTGTAGCGGATTTTACTTCGTTTTAGAACCGATTTTGATAATTCTTTCAGTATATCAAAAAGGACGACCATTCAATGGCTCTGTTTTTCCGAACCGATTTGAAAAAGGTTTGTTCGTTCGTTTAAAGTCGTGTTTCGCTTGGTAATATGGCCTTAAGACGTTGTACAGAAAACTATCCTATATTCGCTCTGTCATCAGTCTTTAATCGGATTTAAAGATTGGCCTATTTTCCTTTTTATTAAACGGAACAACTAGGTTAGTCTTACCCTGGTACGATTACGTGTAACACAATATGTGCTAGTTGTAAAAACTTGTACTTTATACGCTCGATTTAACACAGTTTAGTTCAGCAAAAACGTAGGAAGTATTTACGAAGAAACTGTTTGATGTTTACTTTTTACATTTCACACAATAATCAAATCCTAATTGAAAGCGAAAGTTTTGACTGTTCATACCTTTTCCGTTCAATGCTGATTTGGATTTTGGTATAGATAACTTCCAGGAATTTTGAAGTATTTTTGAACTTTGGGAGAGATTGAACATCTAAATATCTTTTGGGGCTGGATAGTGTTAAGAAAAACATGTATAATTATTATTAGGCTATTCAATAACAGAATTCAAAAATGAAGATGATGTATTCAAAACGAATCACTTCTATTTGAATTGCGTTTTTGTTATTGAAATGTATTGATATTTTTTAAAGAAACTTATTATTGTTTCATAGTCCAAGATAATTGACAAACAAGAGTTAAATTAATAAAACACAGCTGGTGATTAACATTTCATATGCAGAAACATTTTTTTTACCGTCACAGTTTTACCGTTAAATAGTTAAACACGATACCGCGGCCAAACGTTAATTGCTCAGCAAACATAACTGTTAAATTAAAGAGATGTCCAACAATGTGACGCGTGGGCTCCACTTTGTTTTTATTTACGAGTTTGTACATTACACTTGGTATAATATTTACAAAAATCCATAAATGAGTATAACTTATGTTTTATGTTTATGATAGTTTGGTAAATTATTTGTGTTTAATATCTTTATATTTTATTAAACACAAATATATGAGTTTTACAATGATTGTGTAAATCATTGTTAGTCATGCAGTTATCAACCAAATGCAAACGCAAATTTATCTATGGTCCATCAAGAATTTTGAACTCACCTCTTATAAGGGTCACCTACATCATATCGAATGCCAATTCATCGAAATTCCAATGATCGAACTATTCATCGAAAAGTCAAAATATCGAAAGTTCAAAACATCAACAACTGCAACGTAGACGTAAGGAACTATCCTACGTTGTACATGTGTATGATTAAATAAATGTCATTCTTTCTCCTCACAACTTAAACTGTATGGTCAAATTTACTTTCCTTTCCCAAAATTACATTCTTTTTCGAGTCTTCAACCAAATTTACCCTACATGCTTTCTACTCTATCAATAACGACCTAGCCCTTAAGTTAAGAAGAAGGAACCAAGTATTCTCATCCCCACACTCTCTTACCCACCATATTGTATCCCCAGGTTACGCAAGCAGTTCCGTGCCATCAGCACCATGTCGCTGCAAGGTCTGCCGCCTCTGCCGAAGAGCCTCAGCGGCTTCGCTGAAGGGGAGCCCGAGGAAGATCCTCCGTCGCCCGTTGATGAGAAGCCTCCAACAGATCTCGACTCGCAACTTATTTATTTGAAGAAAGAAATGGTGAGCTTTATCTTTTTTCCTACCTGCCTTATAACGCACTAGCAGCGCCCCGTGGTTTTACCCGCGTTGTACCCGTTTTAGTGGGAATATCGGGATGAAAAATAGCCTTACTGTTGAATGTAAATTGAATGAATGTAAATAACCTTACTGTTGAATGTGGCTATCTATTACAAAAAGAATTATTCAAATCGGACGGATAATTCCTGAGATTACCTCAAACATACAAACAAACAAACTTAAAAATTTTACCTCTTTATAATATTAGTTAGATGAAAAATAATAATGAAGGAAAGACTACCTACTTAAAGTTAGGTTAAGAAGGTATTCATAAAAAGTTTAAAGTTTTAAATGAAATCTCTCTTCTCTCTTTATAGAAGAGAAAAACCAAGAAACCTTTGTCTTGGCGGCATCTTAAACTTCGTTTAAAGTCTATAGTGGTTGTTAAGCATTGTGCACCTTGGACAGTAATTGGATGGGTGATTGTTATTGATATTTCTATCTATTTGAAATTGTTATTAGCAGCACTTTGAATTGTCAGTCTCGGTTCTTCTATATTTTATTAAACTGTCACAGAGTTTGGAATACCAAGTAAAGACATGTTCAGTACTCTGAAAACTATATTCTCGTCCAATACTTACTAATAACCAAAAAGTTTCCTTCAAAGTCGAGTCTTGTCCGTGTTCACCTTTTTATAACTTATCAAAGCAGTCGACCTTTCTGTATATTTTATTTCCCTTCATTTAATGAAATCCTTGACCAAATATTTACGCCCTATAAATCATCATCAAAGAATTTATATTTCTGTCTCCAAATATCTATTCTGATTTCATTTCTCTGAAGTTTACCATTTGATAAAAACATTAAAACTTTAACACCTCGTAAAGTTTTATAAAGGAAAAACGCCCTGATTATGACCGACAAAAGCGGTCTTATTTAGTGTTGTATCAAAAATTCCAACTCCAAAATGGACGTTAAAATGTTGTAACTTTGTTATGTTGGGTGTTACGAAAATATTGTTTTACTACTGGTGCCGTATTGGCTTTGAAATAAACGCAGATTCAAATGCGATCACAAGCTCGTTACTATACTTAGTAAAGTTTGTTTTCTACTAAATAGGCGTCATCTGATCGCTCAAGTTGCACGAGAATGTAATGACAGCATTGTGTTAGGTAACATTATGTCACGACTTGTTTTAAATCAGTACTGGTGGTCTGAGCTTTTTAAAGGTTTTAAGTAACTTTTAACTCTTATTTGGTATAGACGCCACCTTTAAATGAAATGTAGTGTAGTATTCAAATATAGCTCTTCTACAACATCAGGAATCGATGTTAAAACACCAATGATGATAAAATATTCGAATTACATACTTGAAACTCTTACATAACGCGCGGCTACATATTGGAAAACCATCCCAAAACCAGTAATAAATTGTGTTGCATAAAAACTAAAGAAGTTGTGACACCCGAAATAGAATTACTCCCCCTAACACGGTAACAAGAATTGAATGTATACATACAGGCAGTTACCAAAACAGATGTACATACATTCAGCGTTATCGACACCAATAGTCATTTGGATTCGGGAACGCGCGCTTTACTCATTCCAGAACATGTTTGGCAATAGGAAACGTATACGAATTCCAATATACTTTTATTTCTGTATCTCCTTATTTGTTGGACACGTTTTTCTTTATCTATATCTACTAATGAGTAGCGTTCGTGGCGTGGTTTGACTAAGCGTTGCTAATTCATCGCCTTTGTTTAGCTTCGTTCAGCTCATGTACTATTTGGATATGTTGCTGTTAGTTGCATTTTTATAAAAGCATTGCCGTGATTGGGAGGATATGATCAATTTTGGTCCCAGTTGCTTCAATTAGACCATGTCTCAGAAGCCCCCAAGTGGTCCTAAAACTTCCACAGTAAAGTTGACCATTAACCTACTACAACTTACTTAATACTAATGAGTACTTATCTATCAGGAATTTAGTTTGGATGTGTGTCAGTGTTTGATGTACTCCACGCAATGCACCTTGCGTATTGCCGTGGCGCGAGATAATGACAATTATTATACGTCTGATGAGCAACCGTCTCCAAAGATTTGAAGCAATAATGTGCTTTAACTCTTCAGGATTAGTGGTTTTATTCGTTTGCCATAAGTATGACGATGACGAATTGACAATGATGCAAAAAGTCGTGTAATAGAAACGTGCGTAGTTCGGAATGGCATGTGTAATTGACGCGACATTGCATTCTTCGGTGCGAAACATTCGCTTATTGTAATTCCTTTGGACGTCTTTTACTTTTACATTCGTTTTTTATCTGGAATTGACGTCTGGATATATAAGTATGATCTAGCTTTGTATCATTATTACGATGGGATCTTAAATTATCGTCTCGGTTATTTCAATCGACACCTTTAGGACGTCTTAAACCTCTGTTATCAGGGTTCGCATTTGGCCCACAAGAGATTGGGTAGTAACTTTACTTTCTATACTTTTCTTACTGCCTTTCCCATATAAGCAAGGTCTCTGTTTTAACTTTTTCTAGCAGCAAGTCAAACCATATCAAAATTCTTTTCAGACCACATTTGTCTAATCCATATTATTTAAATGTTGTCAATACCAGATCGCCAGATTCGTAACCTAGATTTTATCGTATCCCCAGTCGATGTATAAACTAGATTTTCATCCCAGATACACGAAATTTAGTACAGTCGCACTCAGAATTGACACCTTTAAAATGTGCTGTAGCTTTCCAGATGTGGACATAAATAGTTTGTTGATGGATATGTCACTCAGGTTTCTTTTCGCCGTGACTGTAATAAAATGGTTTTAGGAGCGGTGTTCTTCATTTAGAATAGTATCGGTATTTGTTTTGCTTTTATTGATATGCAGAGGTTCTATTGCTCATGTGTTATGAAGTTTTATGATAACTCAGAAAGCATGTGTGTGTACTAATACTTATAAGTTATTGTTTATAAATCCCTAGTGCCTAGCATAGCTGTTAACTTCACCATTTTATTCTCACAAAAGTATTTTACCCCACTGCTGGTCAAACTTATTCCTTACACACCTCACACCATCCAGCAATTAGCTTGCAACTAACCTGTCCAGTTTCAGTATTGTCTATTTAATCAATGTTAAACACCCATAAATTCCAATAAGTATTGTTGATAAGTTCTCACAACCTTGCAGACCTTGTAATTAACGTCCTACTCGTATTCGCACGGTCCAGTGTACGTTTTACACCTTTGTCGTAGTAAAGATTTCTCAATAATTATTATGACAGCTTGACAAACCAGTTTAGCTTAATGAGGTATGGTTCCAAACAGTATTGTAAAGCTACTTGTTTTGTGAAACACCATTTTGTCCAAATATAAATTGTTTTGATGTAAATATTATCTTATTATTATGTGACTCATTTATACTAATTTTATCAATCGAGTTTTTGTTATGTTATCGATATTAGACGTGTCTCATCAGTTGTAAATATTAAGATTTGACTTTGCCACTTTGAGTGTCACAAAAAAACGTGTTAGTAACTTCAACTTTGCCACGACTCTATTTACTGTACAATTTGAGTGTTTCGAAAAGAAAAGAAAAAAACAATTTTCGTAACTTCGTAGCTGTTAACTTAGAATCTACGACATCCAACATGAGAAGCTTGTGCCACTTAGCCGTCTCTACATACGTCTTTAAAATATGTGTTAAGTGTACAAGTCATCTGCATAATTGCATATTTATTAAACCTGGTCTTACACCCGAGAAGTAAGATGTTTTGGTTGGACGTGTGACGCAATGTACATGGAGTAGCTTTGGCTACATTTTACATTAGCTTGGCTATCTCTTTTTCTACGTAGGTGGAATCGTATGGGATTCTTTACCTTGTACAGTTTATTTTATGATTAAGATATTTGGGTTGGGTTTTAACGAGCCGTCGCATAGCGAATAGTTTAATGTTTAGGTATGTTACGAGTTTTATATTGATACTAGAAGTGCCTCACGATGTTATTCGTGTTATACCTGTTTCTAACGGAAAAATTGCTCTAAACCATCCTCGTGAATTATTCTGCCTATCGGAAGAATCTGCATGTTAAGCCGATGAGTAGTTTTTAATTATATCAGCGGCTACTCTTATTCTTTAATGTATGAAGAAGTCAGTCTATTCTGTATTCTCTTTCTTCTTCTCGTGGTCGGTTTGGTGACACAAAAATAAGCTCATCCAGGGCATCATCTCCATACCCCTCGACATAAAGTCATAACATAACATATTTCCGAATTTACAAAATTTGAGTTTGAGAAAAGCTAATTCATCATGAACCATACGCCCTTGATAAAGTTAGTCATAAAATAAGATATTTTGGAATTTCCAAAATTTGAGTTTGAGAAAATCTAATTCATATTCATGATATCCTCATTCCATAATCCTCCTAATACATCAATTCAATATTTGTGAAAACTTATACATACCTACCCAAAGAAGGACCAAGTTTATATAAATAATCACGTTTTCAAAAAAATATGTTAATCGACTTAACTTCGATTTCACTGTCCAAAGAAATTTTATTACCCCCATATTTCTATCTTTGTCATATTTCGAAACTCTACCCTAGATTATAAGTATTCATAGTTCATGCTCAATTTGGTCATATTATGAGAGTCTTCCAAACTGACTACTTTCTACCTTTTTTACGTCTTCCCACGCAATTGCCTATGTAGGTACTTAAGTATAGTGTAGCAAGTACTTGAATTAACATATACATCACATTTTTATCTGAATCTCATCTTATGTGACTTAAAACAAGTTTCGGAGAAAGGAGTATTACTTTGATTAGGACTCGTTTGAGTACTTTCTTTTTCGACTAATTCGTCATGAGTTGCGTCATTCATTCATTCGTTCATTAATGTTTACTTTTTTAAGTTTATTCTATTGAGTATCTAAATAAGATATCTCATCATATGTTTTGATTTTTAGTAAACCTAGAACGGCTGTTCTATATTCTAAAAGATCAACTGAAAATAGTATCACGTTAAATTGTCTCTCCTGGTTGTGTCAATGGATAGTTAGATCGTGTCGGATGCCTGTAAAAATTCTTTGCACCAAAGAACTACCAGACGCACCTACTTAAACTAAGCCGAATTAGAACTGTTTGTCCGGTAAAAGAAATCTTAACGATGTAGATTCTGGATTGAAGGAACATAAAATTCGTGTAAAACCACGGAGCATGGCTAGTTAAAACTATAATTAACTGGTTCCAACCAGTTTGGTTTAACCTTTAATGGTGGTTATATATAGACCGCCGAACACCCTCGCTAATACAATTTGACACCAGTGATTGACGTCGGCAGTTCAAAGAACTATCTTCTGAAATATATTACGTAAACAAAATTTTAAAATATAAGTAATACTCGCACTACATAAATTCGATGTTCACAAACATATTTTTCAAGGGATGTTAAGTTAAATTCCTCTAAGAATCGTTATTATTACTTGTTTATGTATTTAGAAAATCCTATAGCTCTTCTTCATCGAATGAGTCTTCATTTTCCTTTACTTTAAATTTTTCAGTATACAGTATACTATCTAGTGGTGTAGACTTTTCCTACATTCAAGTGTTATTGTCATTGACTCGTCTTACGTTTTGCATAATTTCTTATTCATAATATCAGACCTTAACACCCTTTCAACTCCATTGTCGTGGAAAAAGCCTTTGCCCATTACTTAGACAATGTATCCACTCTTAAACATACCGGACTGATACGGCTTCTGGTCCAAATCAATTGGGCTCTGTTAGAAGCCATCGGTCAAGCTATTCTCTGATCATTGCCCGCATCTAATGTCATGGCACACAATTACATCCGCGTTGGCATTCGACCAGTAACCCGATATTTAACTGTTGTTATTTGTATTGGTTAACTGGTCTTGCAAAGGTGAGTATCAGTTTAGAACAAAGCATAAGTTTCGTATGTAGAATACTTTAGTAAGTCGTCTATATAAATTATGAATTAATCTAATATGCAAATCCCTAGATAAAAAATTATCTTATATGTATTTAAATATTGAGATGTGTCAAGTGATAACCGCTTAAAAATTACGGCTTATAATAAACCATTAACGCCTTCTATTCACCAATATTTGCATTTTTTCAGTAAACATGTATACTTGCCAAAAAACCTCTTTCATATCAACAGTAAACAAATACCTGAACATTTCAAAATTTCTGAAAGTCCTTCAATAAACTGTCTGGACCGATCAAACGATCGGTTACACTAATTAATCTCCAATTAATGACACGTAATAGTAAATGTTAATGGGGCAGAGAGTACAAGTAGAGCATGTCACACGCTGGAGTCGAAGCACGTGCTGTTATATTTAGCCGGAGCGACACCCGGGGCTCTTACGTCACTGTAACCGGATTAGTTTAAAACTTAATAAATCCAATAACGGACGACATGGACAGACAAATCCGTCTGTCGATGTAATTAAACTCTGTAATAGGTTTAATAGCGAGTCCGGTTATGTAATAAGCTATTGTGATTGCATCTCCTTGCTTACTGGACATTGTTGTAGACTATTGATGTAACTAAAACTAACTTTTATATGTCTACTAGCAGCACCCCGCGGTTTCACCCGCGTTGTACCCGTTCCCGCAGGAATTTCGCGATATAAATAGCCTTTCTCAGACTCTAGACTAACTGTGTATCAAATTTCATTTAAATCGGTTCAGTAGTTTTGGCGTGAAAGCGCAACAGACAGACAGAGTTACTATGGCATTTATATTATTAATAGGGATGTTATACAAGCAATGTATTCTTTTTCCATAAACTGAACTGTAACTTTCGCTAAGTCACACACAAGCTACAAGCGCTACCAAGCCATGGCTAACATCTAGTCTGAATAAAACAATAATAATATTAAAACATACTTAAATATTGCCTGATTTGAGAGTACCTTTTATTATTTAATTTTGCCCAACGTAATATTGCGTTGAATTGTTTCTAAGTTAGATAACCAAAACATTTTGTTTGATTAGTTTAACTCTGATGTTATTCCTATGGGAGATCTGAACGTTGTATGCCCTTCAGTTGTAAATTAAACTACAAATTGGATAGACGTGGAGTAGCTTTAAAAAAATTAATAACGTTTCCAATATACCTACTTGTAGCTTTCGTTATTTATATGTATTTAAAGTCTGTCAGTAAAAGTCAATTATTCTTAGTCGGCTTTTTCCTTAAAGAAGCTCTTATGAACGTACCACCCAAACGAAAGAATATCTGTCTTAGTAATTAGCTAGCAACTAAACGAATTTCTCTTCATTGTTAACAAAAGAAATCGATATTGTCTCGCGTCTGATGTAACCAGATCTATATCAACACATTTCCTAACTGACCATAAAATTGATGCATTGTATCAAATGGAAATTGGCGCTTAGACCATAAATGGCGTCAAATATTCCATCGGGTGGTCGCAGAGACTTGCGTCATCTAGATACAGCCTTTCAATGGTTTCAACTACTAGGGCCTCATTTGCATAATAACATAAATATAGTGGTTTCTTTCTACTCAGATTTTATGTGACGTTTCTTTGTGTTATATAACCTTGTAAATAGTCGTCTTTGGAGTGGAATAACTAAGCAAGTAACATTTATTTTATGTATAAGTTTCCACTGCAGAGAAAATTTTCTTGATCACGGAAGATAGAACAGCGAGGAAAAGTTTAACATTAGTTTCCTATACATATTGTAAGTATCTTGACCATATCCGATGACTTAGATTAATATCGTATCGTAATGTTAAAAAGATACAGACGAAAATCCATAAATACATTTGTTTGAATTCCTTAAACCTAAAATGGACCACGGAGCATATTATAAAAACAAACGGAAAAGCCAAAGTCCAAAAGAGTGTCGTTTATCACACCATCCACTGCTTTATGATGTCATATAAGTTACATTCTGAAGATGTAGTAGTTTCGATGACGTTTATACGGATCTTTTACCACTTCCACTATAAATAACTCAATGTTATCCGACGCATTAACTAAATCTGAGTTGTTTAAACTAATGTCCAATGTAGGAAGACACGGCTCATTCGCTCCCGAGATCGTTATAACAAATTTTTGTTTGTTTAAATCTGTATTAGGTTTTGTGTGTTGAGATTAGAGTTTCTTGGAATTGTTCCTTGCTTTTTAACTTTTACTTCGATGACGGTTAATATTATTAAGAATTTTTTGCATTTCTATCTTGCTTACAAATTGTTTGATGTTGTCTCTATTTGACTGATGTTGACTTGCGAGATTGCAGGCGGTATCTTCATCACAAATGTCACCATTAGGTCACCACTGCTCTAGTTTACTTATATTTATTACGCCACATCGTTGTGCTGCTATTTAACCAAAAGTTTGTTTCCAAAGAATAGAAACTCATACGAGAACAATTTCGCTATCGTCTACTTAAACTAACAATAGGTTATAACTTTCATCGTTTCACAATCTCGAGTGCACAGTACACTTACTGTTACTTATTGGACCAAATTGGCTAATAGCCACATTGCATTATAGAGAGTGCATCCATAAAAATAATGTCAACGGTCACAGTAGATTTGAACTGCGGCCGTCGACCCCTTCCATTGACATAACCGCATTGTTTAGTGTTGGTTTACATGTTACGTCAATTACTAGAACATTAATTAGTTCAGCGTTTAAATTGTTACATTTTAGTGTATTACCTACCTACCTTAAATAAGCCATCGACATCATTAGAAATTCCAATTATTCCTCTCATAATAGATTGTGTTCTCATTACAAAATTATCAGTGTTATCATATTTCATGCAGATAGTTATCATATTGCATAGTATTATCACCAATGCTAATAACAAAAATGTAATAAACCATAAATCTATTGAAGAGTGTATAAAGTGCATATAAAGTTGGAGCGCGGCCATAACTGGAACTAAAAGAAAGCAGAATAAATTTCTAATAGAGTTTCAGCTTGATATACTAAAATCTGCAAAAGTGGCTCCCTCATCCACACACATACTTAATGGCCCGCACTTGATATCATAAATTAATCACATTAACAGCATTAACTAGTTTCAGTGAATAATAGTTATTATGAAGTGTTATTAGCGTACGTTGCGTAAACTTTACTACCAACAATACTATGGCTTGATGATATCGTGTGAAGTTTCAGTTACATCAAGTGCTAGTTAAAATTTAACTGGCATTTGTTTTAGAGTGGAAATTCATATTGGGAACGAGTTTAGTAGGCAAAGTGGACGGAGATGAGGAAGACGCTATAAACTATATAAGTAATGGCTTGCGAGGTACTAACGCAGGTAAAGACCTTTCCCTAAGAGACTTCAAGGTAGAGGATTATGCGTAAGATCCTATCGCAGTACCCTATCGTAGTAATTTGTAGAACGACATAGGAAAGCAAAACCTATTATGTGTGCACAAATGTATATGATTTTTCACGGTTAATCGCAAAATAATGTTGGCTATCGTGATTTTTTGCTTAAAATCATTTTAAATGTCGTGTTACTGACAAGCATGTTCCTTTAAATACGGAACTACTCTGAACAATTAGCTCATCTATCTAAATAAATATGGCTCGTTGTTTTTGAAGATTACATCAGTATGTATTACACCTAATAGCCAAGACTTTAATCAGATAAAAATATAGGTGTTAACTTCTCTGTCTGTACTAGACCAGACATTTACGTAGATAGTTAATACAGTTACATAATTAACATTCTCCTAACAAGCATAAGTGAACTTACAAAAGCTGTGTGTATTGTTAGCGAAGACGCCAAAAGAATAATAAAGTAAGTGCTTAGTTGCTCTCATGGATTTATTTCGTGTGGATTCTGTTGTTTGCGAATTATTGGGATTGGATCATTACAAAAAACGAAAAAAATACAATCAAAAATTAAATATATTTCTTTTTAATGTTGACTTTTTTGGCAAAGCAAGTTGTTGGACAAAATGTTCAATCAGTTATATCTTTCTCTTCCAAACATTAAGACATAATGTCCTTTAAGAGACTACTGCAGTGCATTGACCTCGGTAAATTAAATTAAGAATCTTAGGATGACTAAATTATTATTCTCTTCCGTCTCACGCAAAAACTACCAGCCTAATCATAAATATTAAAGCAAGCCGCTTATTTTCAGCCGTATGTTAAGTAGCAAAAAATTCAATTTGCATACACAACCGTTTTCTTATCGTCCATATCCATATAAGGGACGACCAGGATACAAAATACTGCTCAGTATTTTGGTAATCGTTACACAATTGTTGCGTAAACACAATAAAATTATTTTAATTGTATATTAATTTGAATTTTTGTAGGCAATTTCGATAATGGTTTAATTAAAAACGATTGGGTATGGTAGGTTAGATGGAATGGTGATGACTTAATACTCTGAATGGCTTGCATTGGGCTGTTGATAGTCACTTTCGTTTATAGCAGACGTTAATTTGTATTGTTATGATTTACTACCATTGTTTGGAGTGAAATCGAGAAAGTTTTTGACACCATGTTTGATCGTTCGGGTGGTCCGCTTCCCATATCAGTACTATATCAATAAGAAAATTAAAATGCCGAGATATGTTCCGCCAAAATCAGTCAGGGGAACAAAGTTGACTTTAAATTTTTATAACGGTGGATTCTAACCCATCAGTGGGACAATTTGTTAACAAAGTAGAAACATCCAACCATAACTGTAAACGTAAGTAAATATTCATAAGATCTGACTATACAGTCGGCGGAAAGACGAACCTAGATTGTATATTATGTACTCCAATCACATGGTAACTGAAATTCTCAAATGTTACGCCCTACTTGGTATCCGATACAGCCTACAATGACTCCTCTCGCATTAATCGCTTTTAAATGATCAGTCATTAATATAAAGATTACTGTACTTTTTCTAACAGCGTTAATAATACGTCAGGCTGATTCTATCACCGATTGCGCCCAAAGGTGCGCCGGCGCATGATCGATGGCGTGCAACGGTCACGCATCGCCAAAGCCCGCGGACTTGCGATGTCCATCGCACAAGTATTACTTTCACATGTTTGAAACAATTTTACCTACATTTGGAATCGGAACAGGCGTGTTTATGTCAAATTTATATCGAATAGAATCGTTTATGTCGAGGCGTTGAATTTAATCGAATGGATGCTGTACATTCCTTCACGGATCATATTTTGTAATAATGATGTTTTACTTGATGCGTATGATGTTTTCACTTGAATACTTCTTTCGGAGTTCTGTAAAGTACATTTTTGTTGACATTCTACCACTGCATTTTGCCAAATCTGTTCCCCAATGTATAATTATATTATCATTGTGACCGTCTTCAAATCTTTGTTCATCTATTTAAATACAAACAGAACATCGTCATTTCTGTCCCAATTTTCTGAAATGATATATATGGTGTCCTCATTACTTGTTTCTTCCTGTTTGTCAGGCTGTAAATCAACATCTCGACCTCACAAGTCACATCTAATAGATAGTTGCTCAACCATAATGTGCAAATCACTGCAGTCAATAGCGTTTGATAATGACGCTCCATTTTCTCCGTCTACTTCTTACGTAATGTCCCTTTTGTAGTACTAACTTAATTAAGAGCTTGGAGTTTCTTGTGGTGCAATATTGATAAACTAGCATCGCCCCGCGGTTTTAACCACGTTGTTTCTTTTCCTATGGGACTTTTGAGATGAAAAATAGCCTATAACCTTCCCTTTGAATGTGGCTATTCATTAAAAAACAGCCTCAAACATACAAACAAACAAACTTAGAAATTTTACCTCTTTATAGTATTATACTGATAAATAAAGCATTTTTCTGGTATGGTGAGTTATTGTGAGGTATGATTTATTTTGTCTCATGTATTGTAATATCTAAATGTTGGAGATGAGAAAGATTTCAGGGGGATTGTGTTGATTGTGGGAATGTTGCAGTATATAATTGCAGTGTACAATGATATTTACTTGGATACTTTTATACATCTTTTCTGAAATGCATTGTGCATCTGTGAAGTCAACCTATAAAAACGTTGAGCATACCTTAGAATCTCATCAAGTGCAAACTTCTGTAATACTAAAATGTCAATGAGAATCTTAAAATTTTATAACTGACAAAATACTGAAGTGTTCTACATTTCTTGGTCCGACTGTACCTACTTAATAACTTTATTTATAAACATTTCTTCATGATTCTCCATTATAAAAACGTCCGCAATCATGACTGCGCATAAAACGGAACCGGAGCAAAGATTCGTTGAATTCATGCATATAATTATAATTTATCACTCAAAGCTGAACTCTTGAGAATTCCTGAAAAATCTTATAACTTTCATCATTGGGAGAAATGTCACTGTTTATTATTTATTTAATGAAAGAGACAGATATACGACACACTAAAATAGATTTTATCGCTATCTCCTTCAAACATTTTAACACGTTTAAGCTTGATTTATGACACTATTACATGAATTTACAAAATCATATGTATAATGTTACATGCAATTTCTATGACCTTCAAACATCAAAACATAGTGTTGAAATTAATACGTTTCTGTGCAATATTATCTTACGTTACTTCATAAATATTCAGTTTTATTTGTTATTTTGTTAACGGCAGAAATTGTATAAATACATGCATAAAAACACGAATGATGATCAACATTTTTATTTATGACTCCTCGCGGATTTACCCGCGTTGTGCCCGTTCCCGGGGTAATTTCGGGATGAAAAATGGCCTAAAATCTTCTCGTTGAACGTGGCTATCTATTACAAAAATAATTATTCAAATCGGATCGGTAGTTTCTGAGATAAGTGCGTTCAAACAAACTCTTCAGCTTTATTATATTAGTATCACTACATATTATAAAACAAAGTCGCTATTTGTCTGTTTGTTTGTTTGTCTGTTTGTCTGTATGTTTAAATCTTTAAAATTACGCAACGGATTTTGATGCTGTTTTTTGTAATAGGTAGAGTGATTCAAGAGGAAGGGTTTTATGTAAAAAAAATCCCGAAATTCCCACGGGAACGGGCACAACGCGGGTAAAACCGCGGGGCGCTGGTAAATGATAAAAAAACAACAATTTTGAACGTTAGTAAAGTTGTTGTTTTATGGTCTGGTTGAGAAAACTTAATTACAGCCTAAACTACTGCTTCTCAAATTACTTGGGCCCATCTGTTTTGTAGGTTAATTACAAGTTTTCTATTTGAAAAGTTGTCTTCAGTTAGACCTAGCCTATGTCGTAACAATTTTTCAGTGTAAAACAAATCACTTTGTCCAATTATGCACAGTTTTCGACACGCTTTCGTTTCTTCAAAAACTGTTGTTCGTTTTATTGAAATCTTTTGTTTGGAATACATTTTACACTAGCTTAAAGATTAGATAATCTAGACTTTTTTTAAATGGTTTTATTAATGAAGTAATCTAATCCCGTTTCTTTTACGAAAGGTATTTAAATAAAGTACTCGGCAAATGTTACATTAACATTTTTCTTGTCTAACAGACTACATCTATGTTCTTTTAAGTACATAGGTTGCATTGAAAAAAGAAAACTGCGCCGTTAAATAAAAAAATATTAGCATATACTGACCCACTGTTGGGCAAAAGCCTCTCATCTCACCGAAAATATCAGTACAGGGAGGAGTATTAGGTGTAATCACCTAATCAATAGGTTATAAAAAAACTCTTTCTGGCAAAAAATCGATATGTATAATAGCTCAGCAGACAATGGTTCAAAAATAATGTATTTTCACCTCTTCATTTTCCCAAATACCTACCCTCCCACGTGGATACTCCTACAATGAAAAATAAGGAGCAGGTTGTTAGATGTATATCTAGCATACCTATTTCCACGAACAGTGTCTTATCTAGTATTATTAAAACTAATTAGTGCTCGCGTTTAGAATACTGAACTAGAGAATACCAGGAAAACAAGCGATTTACTCGTGTTCATGTTTTTAGCTATGTGTTGTTTGTGTTCTAGGGTGTCGATCTTTTAAATTTACAGGAAAATATATTCGAATGTCAGATAGCGTAAGATTAGTATCTACACTAATATAAAGTAGAAGAGTTTGTTCTTTTGTTTGAACGCACATCTGAAAAAATATACATTTAATACGCCTAATCCTCCTCACTGTACTGATATCTTCAGTGAGATGAGAGGCCTTTGCCCAGCAATGGGACATTACAGGCTAATACTTTACTTTTACTTTACATTGACATCAACACAGGACTACCTAGTTCAGGCTATTGTTCAATTGTATAGTCCTCAAGAATAGTTTTTAGTAGAGTTTTTATTTTATTTTAGAGTTAATTTATAATTGTGCTAAAGATTTTAATGAATAATAACAAAACACAGTTTATATGCTACTGAAATTTCCTCTTGAACAGGTAAGTAGTAGTAATAAGTAAGTATTGGACTGTAATGTCCCACTGGTGGGCAAAACCCTCTCATCTCACTGAAGATATCAGTACAGTGAGGTGGAACGGGCAAGACACGAGAAAAATTACTAACAATTATATAAAGACTCAATACTACGTCAATTATTGGGTACGAATATAGCGCCCGAATAACCTGAATACCGAATGGGAGAATATTCGCGGTATCTCGACGAAAAACCTTCATTCGTTAACTATACTTGTCTCTCCTAATTCGACTTGAGTTTTTGTACTCTTGCACCAAATATTTTGAATCGATAAATAATGTATTAGGCAAACCCAGAGCTCTTAGTATAAACTTTACACCAATCTGTACTGATAACTTCAGTAAGCGGAAAGCCTTTAGCCCTGTATGTAGTAGGACTTACCAGTCCTTAAGCTCTTACATTTTTAGGTAAATATATCATCCCTTTAGGTAGTACATCCCTTATACGTTGCTTTTGCCTCTTTATACCCGCTCCTGTGGGAATTTCGGGATGAAAGTAACCCTTCCCTTGAATGTGACTATCATAAACACAAAACTATTTGTCACATCGAATGTAAGTTGTAATGATCCTGAGGTAATTTTGGAACACAAAATAGCCTACAACCTTCATCTTGAATGTGGCATTACAAACAAAGAAACAAAAACTCTTTTCAGGTTTTTAAATTAGTATTGATAGATAGGGGGGTATAATTATGGGTAACAGCGTGAATTATACCTAACTACTTTAGTTTCTCAATGACATAGTATATTTGTTTAGGTAAATACATGTCAACAGTAAGTTGCTTCTACCTTACGTTAGGTAATGACAAATATCTTCAAAGAGAGCAAAAAACGGTTAACACAAAATTGGTTTTACATTTACCGTCCCAAGTAATTTCCTTTAACGGATTAGATTGATATTTCGTTACGTGGATGGTAATACATCAATGTAGGCTTGCAATCTTGTATAGGAAATGCTGTGTGGAGTCTTCTAATGACCCATTCAAGTCTTTCATATTGGGTTCAACGTGACTCACGACTCTTCATAGAGACTTGTTTTCACTAAGCAACAATCGCCGCCCAACTTGTTGCTCAAATGTAGTTTTCTTTTCATAGAGTTGTGGTTAATTGAGCAACGAGATGAGTTGTATGTTTTTGAACAACTTTGCTCAACATTTACAACAGTTGCCAAGTGAAAATATTGATTTCATTTATTTTGAATTGAAATTGTAACGTGCTTTAACTACTGCTTTCTTAAGTTACTTTAAGTAACAAAATGTATTTAGCGGTAGCAGCGATATTTTACTTTTTCTTGTGTAGACGCATAACACCTCTAATCTTCTGTAACTACGGTTCATTTAAAGGGGCCGAAACGTCAGACAAAAATTTAAAATAAAAGCGAAGTGCATATTTTACGTATAAAATGCATAGCCAAAACTACTGTACCTAGAAAATTTTAATTCGGTACAGGGGTTGCTTTCATGATGTAAGTGAGAAAATTCTTCTTATATTTTGTTTCAGTTTTGCATCGTTAGTTACCGTAACATTTAAAGTACAATTTCATGTCATTACTAATAATAATGAATCCAGTTTATATATTTTGTACAAATATTGATAATCTTCTTTCAAATGAGACACGTTTGATCCTTTTGTTTCAGGCTTATCTTTTTCAATCTTACTAATCTGAGATTACCGCCAAACAAAAAATCTCATCAGATTTACAAAGACATTTTTCAAGTTTAATTTATTCTTGTTTCGGCCAGTTTTTTCGGTACAAAGAAAATGTCAATAATTACTTCTTTTGATCTTTACCAAGTCACTTGGCCTCTGTACGAAGCCCTTCTTGAAAGAAACAAGCCCCTCAAGGTTTTAAAAACTGTGTCACATAAATCATTATAATAATATAATAACGAAGTATTAATAGAATCAAGTGCGGTACTTGTGCCTAATCCTCCTCAATGATAATAGTATACTCTGCGGTCAATGTTGTAATCGGAATCTTTTTCTTTTTCCTTTCTTTTACAATGAGATAATCTCCCTGGAACAAACAGTTTTTTTCTATCCCTCTGTGGGGTCTCGTACTTAAGATATTAATTACTACAATGAAGAAGATAGGTATACTCTAAGACAAAGATGTCGAGTAACGATACTTATTATCCATCCTATCCTACAATTCCCACATTACCTTAAGATCTTTTAACATGTTCAAACACCGTTATTTTCATGTCATATTTAAACCATACTCGGTACGTGTTAAAAAATAACAATTGCATTGTGGTACCGTCTAGAGGTCACGTGAAAGTTTATTCGGTCGTCAGTTATCCGAGTTGGGTATAAAATTGTGTTCAGTTTAACATTCATCGAATGGTTGAGTTTTCAAAGTTTGTACGTGAATCGAACCGGGTCGAGTAGATGTAGGGCCTTACCCATCGAGATAGGAAATATTGTTGTTTTACAGCGGCTGTAACACTGTTCTTAGTCCAAATATGTAATTTTATAGTAGAGCTTTTGAAAGATATGAAATCTGCAGTTTCTAAAGAGCTTTTTATCTATTTCATCCCAGTACTAGGCCAAGAAACATAATATATTCAATTAACCTATTATTTTCCACTCCTGGGTAAAGTCTCCCTTAACACCTTCCAAGCATCCCTTTTCTAGGCTGGATTAGGCCAATGTCTGTCAAAGCGGGTAAGATCGTCACGCCATCTCTTTCTGGTCTACCTCGACTCCTCACTCCCATATACCTTTTTCTTTTTCATTTATCAAAGCTGAGTGGTAAATGCTGACGAATAACTCAGCTCATTTTTCAAAGTTAAACTTTTGATTATATTATCTTGTCTGTATGTTTTGCCTTGGTTTAATCAAGTCAAATTAATTGCAACAATAAGTCGTAAAATTCAGAAACACCACTCAAGATCTGTTCTGAACCAATTGTGTCAAGTTTTAGGCCAAGGGTGGTCTCATAATATTAATTATATCAGTCCTTAATCTCTTAATAATAAAGTTTAAAATCACATTGTTCCTATTGTAGTTTTTCAAAAGATAATCTCAATATTTTGAACAGAACTAAATTAACTACTTAATAGTAAATTGTATGTAAGTAGAACAATTCCTTCTTTTTGTTATCGTGGTTATTAAAGTTAACATGCACATTAACTAACATGCATTGTTTTAATTTAACATTCACAGCATATATCGACCAAACGAACATTAACTACTTGTTTAATAAAGCTTAATATGTATAAAAATGTAGCACCTTGTCAAAATAAAAAACGGATACTTGTAGACCTTAACTGTCTTCAAACAAGCCGACTCCAATTCGACATGGTTCTACAACAGGCAACAAATACCTTTGTTTCTAACAACCATGTTATCCTAAACAATTTTGTACAGGAAATAGTTGGATGCCTTTAGCGGAATAGTGAAATACATTTACTAGGTGTACCGTGAGAAGGCTATTGTTCCTTCGTAAGGCAAGAGGGCACCGATGCGAGACCGAAGGCCTTATAACCACTTCTATCTACCTTAATAGCTGCTACGTAATCCATGGCAACTCACTAACTGCGTCCAATACTGTGGCTGCATGTAACAGTAACTGTATAGTAATCTGCGGTAATCTACGTAGTCCATATTGTGTATTCTATGTCGTATGTGAGTCAGAGTTGGTCATTATTACGATTATGAATGTTCTCGTCACGCTTGTAGTTCTGGATCAAAGACCTATTGTGGAAAGGCTTTGACTCTTAAAGTACTAAATTACTGCACTTGCTAAGTGTGAATCATAGTTCTAAAATATTCTTAGTCTCAAGAATTGGTCAGATTTTGTGAATGCTAAGATCCAGAAGATTCAGGTAAATCAAGTTGTAAAGTATAATTAGTAATATTCCATGTTATTAGTGCATTGCTGGTATGTAAAACCTTAGTTTTAACACCGTTTAATCTTTACTCAGGCAGTTTACTAAACAAGAAATTTCATGCATATTATATGTTAAAAAGCACAGTAGCACAAATACTTCCTACAAGTACAGTGGTAAAAAATAAAACTTGTACTTGTAAAATCAAGTAATAAAAAGTGGTTTATCGAAGTACCCACTCCACCCGATATTGTTCTAAAGAAAAGCCACAATAGAAACTCGTTTAAGATCAAGTTTCGTATTACTACAAGTTCTAGATTTGATTTGAGCTAAGTACGTGCGAGGCATAATAACGAGAAGTTATTAGGACAAACCGGATCTCGGTGTGTTGGGTCGCACGTATTACTTTGTAAAAGTACGGTAGTAGAGGCAATATCATTTTTGGAACGACTGGGTTGGTTTTGCCAGTATCCTAATGCGATGATCTCACTTGGTTTATCTTAATCTGTATTACGAAAAGGGACTACACCTTTCGGGAAACTGATTTCTGTGAGTAGATTTTTAATTAAAAAGGTACCGTGGTTTTTAGGTATGGGAAAAAAGAGGAGGTATTACAAAAAAATACGCAAAATGGTTGCTATAAAACCTGTTCATTCGTTATTAAATCCTGTACTTCTAATCTAAGTAAAGTTAAGACAAACTTGTCCATTTAACACATTAGAAAGACGAGTCACATCCATAGTTTACTACCACTGCTACTTACACTTTATTTCCATAGGGAGTAACTCGTAATAAACTCCACCCTTCATGTTAAGCAAGCTTAAAAGTCCTCCGTTATACTCAATGGTAGGCAAAGCGAAGGACATATTCGTGGGTTTTAAGATTAACTCATAAAATCTACGAGTATGTATATCAGTACATATCAGTACAGTGCTGATCTTAGAATCAATCATAAGTTTATTTTAACTTATTTAGCTATCGGTTATAACTTCCTAAGTTAACTTCCTAACCAGCGTAACTTAACTTCAATGAAAGAACGAATATGGCATAGTGTAAATTCCTCTTTACTTTTATTACTACGCCCGCCAAGAGTAGTCATCTTTACTTTTATTGCTATACCGCCCGCCAATGTTTACGGGATCATGTCGGCTCGTCGAATAAAATGACTCATTGTCGACCTTTTCCAGCGAGCAGAATACCTAATAATAATTACCGCATTCTATATTCGTATCAAACGGCCAGCTTGCGCCGAAACTGCGAGCCAGCAAAAAGGATATGGCTAATTGATACGTAATTACCAAGCGCGGTTCTGCTGTTGTTTTTTTTTATAAACTTTATTCGCCTTCCTTGTTTCATTGAGAAACTTTTTGAAATGAACGGAGTGTTTTGAATCAGGAATTCACCTATATCAGATTTATTGAAAGAGAGTTGGGAAGTACTTTTGGGAAATTATGAAAGACAAAGATACCATACCAAGACCAAGTACCTATTCGACAAGAATTTGTCTTTAAAGCTGAAGACCTTTGGCTGTATTTGATCTCGACTTTCCCAAGGATCGCAAAGTTTTTATCTGTTTTTAAGTATCAAAAGTGTGTATTAAATCCTTCATGACATTCTATAGAATGTATTATCCAATGTTTCTTTGGAATTGATTTCTTTACCCGACCTCGTAACAAAGGTCACGGTATTTGACCAAAACGTTGATTACTTATGTTGTCAAGGTGATATGGAAGTCGTATTATGACTAGCTGAATAATGAATCAGGTAACAAAAGAATTCTTTATGGCATTATATTTGCCACATTATAGGTGCCACTATATTTCATGTTTAGGCAGTGATGGGGTACGAGTATATATATGCACATTACATCCGTGATATCAAGCAAAAAGGCAAAAAGGCTAAACAGGCAAAATGTGGCTCACGTCACGTTAGAGATCAGAGACACGCTTAATTCTCCTCTGTATTTACTACATTGACATCTTCTCTATCTTGAACATAAAGCATTTATTTTGCTGTCAATGGCCAATCCTACTCCTTTTAGTGTATTTTTATTCTGATGAATATCATATTCAGACTAATAGTCTCCAAGAATAAATGATTTTTAACTCGATAAATGCCTTTAATATACTGATAATTGCTTTCGACTAATAAAATCAAGCTATTACGATTAATTTAAATGTTAGATAATCAATAAATCTAACTTCTTAACGAATTAAGACACTTTCGCTTATATGTTTTTCATTTAAATTACTTGTTTCCTAGTAGTCGTTTTTAAAGTTTATGCATTATTTATAAAGATTTGTCTCGGTGCATATGTTTCTAGCTGAAGTGCCTATTGTTCCTGCAGTGGCACCAACGTGTCTGCAATAGTATTGTTTTCGGTATTCAATGGGTTGTCACGTATTGTTTAACTTTTTAGTTCGTGGACCCGTAGACGTTTTGGCTCTACAGAGTGTTTGGAGTGTTTGGACACTGTTTTTAATGCTTTCCCGTATAATTATATATTATCAGAACGAGCCTCAAACGTTGTAGTAACTTTCTTATTGAAATAGGTTGTATTTGTAAAAACTAATGGGTTAATAAAATGAAACTTTAAGGATTGGTCAAAGAGTAAATGGGCTCGGTAGTATGTACTTCATTATTTTTTTTATAACTGTCAACTCTCGTTAAAAACGTTTATAGTATAGATAGCTATTCAGAAAAGTGCTTTAACCTAATGGATTTCCTAACAGGACTCGAATCACCGTGAGTATTCGGGAACGTTTAGTCCCTAAAGTGACTGCTAATGTCGTTTCCTATCTACCCTTCGTCAAATCATCCCTCATGATTGATCGGTGCACGGTTTATGTAAATAAAGCCCACACCTCGGTCATTGACACCTTCTTTATTTCACGTGGGCAGGTGTAGATTTTTTAAACCTACGCGTTGGTCAGTCTGGTTCTCTTAATGAATTGAAACGCATTTTATTAAGCAAAACTTATTAATAAATATATGAAACTAGTGTATTCGTCGCTTTAGGTCTTTTCTTATGATTTTTGTAGGCTATTTTAGCAAAATAGTATTCTATTGACGTAATAAATATCAGATATTCCGGCCAGACTTAGATGACACAACGAAGCACACACAGTATTAATAATTTTACCTACTTATGAACAGTATATATTTATAAACAAGTAGGTATTAGCGATCATTTTGAATCATTATGAAGAGATTAGTTACTTTTTGCCACTATAATTAGCATTGTTGCCTAATTCTTACTCTTTCGCTAACGATATCTGTTTGATGAAAACTATTTCTCAGTCTTGCGAGATTGTTAACCCGCTAAATGTTTTGAGGTTAATTACAGCTTGCAAATAGAACCGGGCTCTTCGTCTTCAGGTTCCTAAATAGAATATTATCAAGCAGGTGTCTGATGCATCGATGACTTGTTGTACAGAAATAGTAAATTGACTCTTAAATTGATTGAACTACGGCAGTCAATTGAACTGTACTATACTGAAACATATCAAAATGTTAACTGAAGTTTCTGATGTTGTTTTTTCGACTTTCCTTCCTTTCAAATTTTTATCACTATCTTATAGCTTTTTTATCTCTAAGTATTGAACACCAGTTCCAACAAAGTTTCAAGATTGCTTCAAATCAAATTCCGGTTCTATCAGTATTGATATTAAGGCGTAAATTGTAAAAGCGTTACAAATTGCACGTTGGTAAAACCTGAGGAGTTAGTACACTTAAGCGAAAACAGCTTGCTCTTCAGTAAGAGAGGTTTCTATATTGTTAGCGGTGTTTGATTTTCTACTAAAGACGTTATATCTCGTTTCGAAATACAATCATAATATTTTCGCGTTAGAAAGAGACCGCCATATTTTCAGAACGTTGCATATCTTATTATTCAATTTGTATTAACATTGTTCAGTCAAATTTTGCCACGAACTCTACTCATCTCTGATAATTTATGTTCGACATCATATGCAAACGATTAAATCAATTCTAACAACATAAACACACCACACCAGAAGTTGATGAACTTATCACAATGCAGTTTTTTTGGTTTGCCAATCCTATCCGCCACACGACTGGTGTATGAATCACTTGGTCAGCCATATTTGTATACAAAAACCACCAACAGACGCGATATGATTCAACAAGTAGGGATCTTCGAATTATTGATATACTGATACAATTTATAGCACTGTCCTTCTCATATCTTGTTTGAGTTTCTAGGAATGGATTAGTAAGCTTCAGTAATGGTTTGTTTAGTTGTTTTTTTGCCATCTCAAAAAGTGAGGAAGTAGCAATTGAAATATTTTTTATTATTTTTACCCAATCTATTGTTATCTGCTTAATACAATTAAGTTTTTGTTCTGTATTTTCCTTATGTTGAACAATTTTGCAGTATATCTTTGAGAATTAAGTATTTTCTTTCGAATACAGCTTAAATTACTTACAATTCCCTCTTACAATTTCTTAACCATTATACTTAAACAATTTCTCTATAACTGTTCATTACGAGACTTTTCTCTATCTAAACAGTTACGTGAATGTTCAAAGGTCCTCCGATGAATTACAATGTTGGCACCACCGGCAATGTTTCATTCATTAGCGGTCCATTCGCTTCATTGGCCTTCGACAAAGCTTCAAGTGGAACATACCGATGGCCAGTCTATTGTGTATTGACGTGTACTTACTTGTTGTTATCGATCCATGTGAAGTGTAAATACGTCTATTTATTCAGCAATCTGCAATACGTATGTACATATATGCGTTTATGTAATATTTGCTTTATGAGTTTTTAGATGAAAAGTGTATAACTGTTGAGGTTTTATTAAAATATGAAGATTAATCTGTGTACCTAATATACTAATGTTTCCTGCCGGTTTTGAAATTATTTTTTTAATAAGTATCACATTGATAAATGTAACCGCTTTCAATTAAATTTTATATCTGTCGGAGTTCTGTTTTTTACCAGATACACAAATTATTATTAAAAACGATAAAGCTATTAGTCATAGTGATAACGAAAATTAGCACTGAACACGCTCAGATAATGGTTTTCCGTTAAAAGAAACCGAAGAAAACGCCTTCATATCAGCTCATCAAATATGACGCTGTCAAAGATTTGATCTCAAGAAAACATCCATTGCACATTGTTTCCTCTCATTAAACTTAAAGAAGCTCAAAGCGCCGCCTTCTGAATAAACATGTGATTTAATCAACTCTTCCTTACAAGATTTTAAGTAAATGTTAAATGTATTCTGGAAATTAATTACCGTTTGTTTTGCTACAACATGGACTATTGAAATGAATGTAGTTAATGTGTCTTAATAGATGTCATCAGAGCATTAAGAGTGCACCTGCACATTGATCGCCATAATTGGCCACGTGTGAGTACGTTCGCGCTCGCACACTGCTCCACTGTTCCATACGACATTACTTGGAAAAAATAGGATGTGCAGCTGCCTGCATGCTGGGCCTTAATTGCTCCGGCACGCGCACCGACCTACCGGCAACATCATCGATATTTTAAACTCTTCGAGGCAAAGGTGTTGCGGTAGAGTTAGACAGACCCAACCTTGACATTACTCTAGTGAAATTGCTCACATTAACCACACTATTAATTGATTTTCGTTCGAAACCTTCAAAGGCGTTCTCAGCAAGATCGTGACCACCGCTAATTTCACTTCTTTTTGGCGTTTATCAAACCGGCTAGCCGACAATTTTTATTCTCTCGTGTGTGTTCACACGCGTAATTAAGGTGAGCAGGTTCCAACCAACTTATTACTTTAGCAGAACGAAATTATTCGTTTCGTATAAGGATTTATCGATTAAGGACATTGCAAGCAAACTTTACTCTCTGTCCATATGTGTTGCACGGTACCGTATCAAAACTGAACCAAAGGTATGATAGCCATAATAGTTGACGGACAGTTGGACAAGTGTACAAATATGGTGGAAAACACGAGGACTGGATTAGAACGATCGTGGGTGGACTGGTCCAGTCGATACGTTTTTCTAACGCCTTCTTGCAGTAACTGTACCTAATGGGACTGCATGCTTCGGCATGTACCCACAGCCCTTGATACCACATTAACGAGACAACAGTTAGCTTGCGTTGGCGGTAGCTTTTGTATTCACTCGGCAGCCACAAATCTCAATAAACATTCAAAATGCGTCAAATCTTCGGAATGGCCGCGCCCACGACGTAACTTGGAAATAAAATAATACTTTCTTCCGGCCCTTACAAATATTAACATATCTCAAAATCTTATGGATGTATTGAATTCAAATTAGTACATGGGGCACGTGCCGATGGCGCCGGTGTATAAAAACTACAATACAAACAATATATACTTGTCGGAGATGGACGTTTGACGGCGCCTAACCTCATCGGATGAAAACAACACGTGCAACGGTTAACCCCACCACTTCGATCCTATATAAGGCGATGTGAACAGAAACACGTCTCACTCGTTCGACGTCGGTTGCCCGGTGCACACGTTATGATTGTTATGAAATAAACCAGTGTATAAAAGATTAAGCTGACAGCAGAGTTTCTTGCCCATTCTTCTCTGCTGATGCTTTTCCGAATGGGTGGTAAATTCAAACCTGAATAAAGATAGTTGACTTTGACTGATTTGGTGTTTTCAATATAATGGCGGACGCCATTCCGACATCAGAAGTGGGATCAAGATCGCTATTGCCCACCGAGCGTTCAGCAGAGAATGATCAAGATCGCTATTGCCCACCGAGCGTTCAGCAGAGAATGATAAAGATCGCTATTGCCCACCGAGCGTCCAGCAGTGGGATAAGGATCGCTGTTGCCCACTGGGCTTCCAGCAGAAAATGATAAATTTCACCATAGCACCAATCTCTCAGGTGCTGAATATCATATCGCCATGGATTGTGTTCAACCACGGAGCTAGGTTTATGATAAGATGAAAGAATATTGAGAGCTGCAAGCTGAGCTCGTTAGTGCATATTATCGACGACGACGGCGACGACGACGACGGGATTGAAATTCATGTACCCTCCACTGGATTATGAAGCTCGTGGTATTCAGAGATATGTCTGAATCATCATCCCAACGACTATGGTGCTTTACGTAATGTTTATTTTGCAATTGGTTATAAAACTTGGAATGTTCTGTGAGTATAGTTAGTTAGTTTTCTACTCTATTGTGGAGTTAAGAAGGTAATTATGAGCTTCCGAAAGAGTCAAGTTTAATCTTGTACGTAATGTGATATGTTCTAATATGTTTTCTTATTTTCATGTTGGTTCAATGCTGGTAATTATTGCGAGCGTTGACGAACCTCGTCTAGGGAGGAGCGTGGTTCTCTTCTCGGTCCTGTTACCTGAGGAATATGAGGGGTTGCGGCATTCCAAATTGTTCAAGAATCTATCACGACAAATTCACATTGGATGTTAAATTGGTGATGTATTGCGGTAATGATTGGTTTGTTGGGAAATATCCGGTGAGCTATTTTGTGATATTTGAGTCAGTTAACATTGAGAGTTTTGTAGTGAATCTTCGTACCACTTGATAAAGTAGAAAGCTTATTGAAAGTATTTTGGATGTTTATTCCGTTGTAAAATATGAGAGTATGAGTAAGGGTTTCATGTGACTATCTGACTTATTGAGTTCAATGTTCAAACTCGGCGATGGTCGTGGTCTGGATTGACCGTACTGTGGAGTGGTCTGCTGAGACCGTGTGTTGTTGAGCAATGTGATTGCTCGTCGGCTGTTTGCCGTGACTAGACGTGACTAGACAAGCTTACTGTTACTTACTCATGGCTCATATTGTAATGTGCATTTGAGATTAATAGTCTATTGAAGTTAAAGTTGAAAATGACGTGGTACCTAGTATTCATGTGTTACATAGCATTGAAGATTCCCGATTGATAATAATTGTAATTAACTTTTGATTGAAATCAAGAATTTAAGGAAGAACAAGCTTCTTAATAGTCAGGTTGACCGAGCGAGTGCAAATTACTGTGGCCGCGAGGTTTAGAGGAGAACGAGTAGGTATACAATATAGTGTCATTGACTGGTATAGGAAAATGCCTGAAGGGCAAGTACCCATTGTTAGTAATTCTGAGCCTTGTGATGATGAACTGTAGTCATTTTTGACTGTGTGGTAACTAGTTGTGCGTGTCCTCTAGAGTCTTAAATTTGTGTGGTCACGGGGATGATCACGGGTGGTCACTGGGATGATCACAGGGGCGGCTGATCACAGGGATGATCAGGGCTATGGGTGATCACTGGGATGATCACGGGAGTGACTGATCACAGGGATGATCAGGGTTATGGGTGATCACTGGGATGATCACAGCCATTAGGGCTACGGGGATAGCCGGACAATAGAGACACACACACTTGACCTTTACTTTGATTTGAGATTAATTTGATTTTTAATGGGTACTTGTGCCTGACGATGTTCTAGTATTATGTTGAGATAAGCAATGTGATTATGAATATTGAGGTAGTTAAATTTGTTCATTGGAAAAGAATAATAGTTTGAGCTTTACTAAGTCTTTCGTTGAAGTAGTTATTTAGGTCAGGAGTGACCGAACGATGGTGATCGTTACACGTTGAAAGCTTTGAACTCTAAACGTACTTGCAAGTAGGCATATGATCGTGTTAGGAAGATGCCTGTGGGGCGGGTAACAACTGACTCAGACGAAGGTGGAGACAGTGAGGTTGATTAAGTTGTTGATTGTTACTGGGTTTTTATGTCGTTGGGTCAGTCTGAGACCGCACCGGGGTGCCGTAGCTGTAGCCCGTTAGAAATCGGTGTCTACTACTTGTAGTAGTCCGTGGGTAGGCAGTAGGCGGTAGCCCTGGGTAGTGTGGTCGGGTCTAGCCTGGTAGCGAAGACCGTAGAGTCATGGGACGACTCGGCATTCCGAAATGGAAGTGCATAAAGGGCAAATGCGTTTGCTAAATCTTGTGTTGTGACCACGAATAAGGGCTCAGTAGCAAATCAATTGTGATTAAATTGTTAATTGTTTGTGAATAATGAACCAGAGTCTGTCACTGTTACTGGCCTCAGGGTTTTGGTAGAAACGTTATCATAATTTACTTTGTGATTTCTTACGCAAGATGCCAGTAGGTCATGTACCAGTCGAAGTTGATGTTAATAGTGATTCTGATGAGGATGAGTAAACTTGTTTTGGTGGAAACTCGAGTAAGGACTCTATCGGCCGTATTGTGTTGGACCGTACCAGAGGTTGTCGTGTAGCCGTAGCTCAGTAGAAATCGGTGTCTACATTGTAGTCCGTGAGTACGCGGTAGCAGGCAACTCTGGCGGAGGTCGGGTTCTGGAGGAACCATAGAGTCCAGGAGTAGACTCGGCAGTCACAGGGTGATGCACATGGGCGATCCACTTGATGGATATGCATAGTGAGAGCAATTGCGATTGCTGGTCGGCCGGAGAGCCGTGGCGATAGAGGGCTTACTAGTGTGAAGTTTCGATTTGTGTGGTTAATTAAATTGTGTTAATTTGTTGTTACAAGCGACAGTGGTACATGGCTCTGGTTGATATTTTCTTATGGCTCTTTTATTCGAGTAATTTAAAAGAAAAACTATACAGTTACGAAGTTTCTTTATTTGAGTTGTTTGTAGAAATATGATTGGTCAGAAGTGGCCGAGGCGAACAAATACTCTCGTTGGTTATTTCTTTGCAGATTAACACACGAGGACGTGTGCTAGCAGGATGGCCGTGTCGGAGATGGACGTTTGACGGCGCCTAACCTCATCGGATGAAAACAACACGTGCAACGGTTAACCCCACCACTTCGATCCTATATAAGGCGATGTGAACAGAAACACGTCTCACTCGTTCGACGTCGGTTGCCCGGTGCACACGTTATGATTGTTATGAAATAAACCAGTGTATAAAAGATTAAGCTGACAGCAGAGTTTCTTGCCCATTCTTCTCTGCTGATGCTTTTCCGAATGGGTGGTAAATTCAAACCTGAATAAAGATAGTTGACTTTGACTGATTTGGTGTTTTCAATATAATGGCGGACGCCATTCCGACATACTTTAAAGTCTGTCTGGATAATCTGATGTGGAAAATCAGATTGCTAAATCGTTTGTGGTTTGCCTGTGGATAGCCGTCAGGAAATAACGCATACAAAGTTGCGTTCGATATTAATCTGCGTGAGACAATTTAATTTCCCTTTCTGTATCTTGTTTCAGATACAGGTTATTGGATATAGTGGATTTGTTTTCTTAGATGTGTTACATTTTACCATTTAATACCACTTTTTCTTTCATTCATTAAATGAAGTTTATGAGACTCGTAATGAATGAAACTCATACAACGTAGTTTATGTGACCACAAAATGTTTTATCGATGTTCTGCGAAACTTGACTTTAGTTAAGTTAGTTAGGAGACTTGTTTCAAGTTAATAATATCTCTATTACTGTACTTGCTCTCCAACATAAGATAAACGTAATCTCTACCAAATTGTTATAAGTAGAAGTTATTTTATAAAACAAGTCACATAAAGAAATATGGTTTGAGTCTGCTTACAAACCACAATATTCTGACAGCTCCTAAAAAATCTTTTCAACCTCATAAAGTATATGGATGGCCGATAATGGTATTTCTATCTGAGCGCTACCGTGCTTCGGAGGGCACGTTAAATGGTCGGTCACGGTTGTTTTAATTGTTAGACCATGACGGAGACCTTTGGCCGGCCTAAAAACTCCGACACCAGGGTCGTCCACAACCTACTCGAACCTACTTACATCTATACTAATATTATAAAGCTGAAGAGTTTGTTTTGTTTGTTTGTTTGTTTACGCGCTAATCTCAGAAACTACTGAACCGATTTGAATAATTCTTTCACTGTTAGATAGTCTATTTATCGAGGAAGGCTATAGGCTACATTTTATCCCGAAATTCCCACGGGAACGGGCACAACGCGGGTAAAACCGCGGGGCGCTGCTAGTTACCTCATAAAGTCGTCCTACCAAATGGCACTTTGTTTCAAAGTTCCTAAACAGGTTGCATATAAACTTTCAGCGCCAACAATAGAGGCGGATGTTGTGATGCACTAATAGGAATTTCCTTTGAACGAGCTGTTACACCAGTTGCGACGGTTGTTGATGTTAACCTTATCGCTTCACCTTCCTAGAAACCGTACGAAACGTATGCGCACGTGCTTAAATAGAATTTTGATGGGACTATACTTAGAGACAGGTTAGGTTGGTTTTGCGGAATAAAGTAGGTAATGTTAGTTATTATAGGGAAATTAACGATTTTTTGGCCTGTGGTCTTTATTTAAATCTTTATTTTAACTTTAAATGTTTCAAATGAATTGATTCTTTTTAGAGACTTTCAAAAAAGTGTGGATACGATATCACACATATGTCCTATACCCTATATGAAAAATAGATATAATTCTAGATCCGCCATTTCATTAAAACACACCCAATTTTTCAAAAGACTACTTCGTCCACCCTTCCTAATTAATAGTACAAATTCTAATAAACGAACAGCCATTACCTCAAAGTACTTTGTTAAAAGGTGAACGTCCTTTCACCTCAACCACTTCCCGGGGTTTGATCTAATTCAATTACACAATCCTCAGTGGCGAACCCCTATGAAATATCAAGGATTGTCAGCTACAACACTAAATGACTTTTAGATTAAAACCACATTGATGGTCATTGGACATGCAATTGCTTTGTTTACACGAGTTTTTATAACAATTTAGGGACGAAGTTTGAAAAGGAAATGGAAAATCTAACTAGATTCTAGGTCTTACTAGGTCAGCTTGACCAAAAAATTCCTTGACATCCGCTTTTGCAATAAAACTTAACAACAGCCGTCAATTACCGATCTATTTTTGAAAGAAACATGCACAGAAAGTGTAAAAATACAGAAAAACATCTGAAGCTAACCAGAGCGGATACAAACATACGAATTACGTGTTCTAAGAAATAAATTATTGGGTTTAGTATCGCAATGAAAATAATTTGCCTATTTTTTCACGTTTGCTGTGATATTGTGGTAGTAATATTGAATACTTTCGCCTTGCGACCGTCGGCACTAATACGCGACCTTCGCACTGTTCATTTGTCATGGAATACATTTGACTTCACAGAGATATCTGTTTACGTATTTCAATAGATACGTAAACATTAAAATTAGATTCCAGATCTTCTTCTTGGCTATAAATATATGCTTGCTTCTAAATAGGAACACCGTCATAACACAATGTGTTATCATCTTCCAAATTATTTGATTTGGGACAGTCTTCAATCTGAATAGCAAGTGTATGAATTGGATCGTTCCGACCATTTGGACACTTAAATCATAAAGGAGTATTAGAATCAATTGATTTTAGTATCCTATACTAGTTCATTCTCAGGGCTATATTTGACTAGGTAATACTTGGCAATGATTGTGAACCTATTGTACTGTTGCATCAATACGACCCAAAACCTTGGTTATCTAGAACGATCGCTGTCATTTGCATAATTTTCCAATGTCTCCTGTATTTATTGCTTTCATCTCAATATATACTTCTTGATTGTGGAATGCGTCCTTGTAAATATCGTTTTCTTGGTTAGGTCGTCGTAAATCTATAAAAGTTGATACTGACTCAGTGTCTGATCATCGCGCAGCCGGAACCTTTGAGTCTTTCCATATGAAATATGTATTATATTTCATATAACCTTAGTATCAGGTATATGTGTATCAGTTCGTAATATTTTTGTATAAAGTTTTGTAAATGCTCCATTAGAAGACAAAAGGACCGTCGGCAAAACTGACGACCACACAATTTTCAGCATCAGTAACTTTGTAATTAATATCTAAAAAGCATTGTGCACATGCAAATGTAATTACCATCTCATCATTGACATTTAAATGAGCTATCCGTCAGGTTTCTCTCATAGTTTCCAAGCTCATTACTTTTGTTATCGATTGCTAATTAATTTGATGCAGAGGTTTCGTCCGTTTTATGTTTGCATGTGATCACTGGGCCGTGGTAACGGATGCCCACTTTCCCTCTTTTCCCGAACATTCTCCGGCCAATTTAATTATTTTCTTTCGTCGACATCTCATGAACGCATCTTCGTGACAATGATTAGTACTTATAAGTATTGATGAGTCGATAGATAATACTAACTTCGTTTACTTTTACTTTGTTTTCTTTTGCATTTCCATTATTGTATGCGATTTCTTCTTCATATTTATTTATACCTATATTTTTCAATTGGATGCGTTTTATCTATTTTAT
This sequence comes from Cyclophora punctaria, assembly GCA_951394245.1. Lineage (NCBI taxonomy): Eukaryota > Metazoa > Arthropoda > Insecta > Lepidoptera > Geometridae > Cyclophora > Cyclophora punctaria. The sequence continues at coordinate 9,055,341 of OX596174.1, forward strand.
AGCTTCTTTCTTTAGCATTAAGTATGTTTTTACGTTGACTATCTACCACTAATAGTACAAAATAACTTGCTGTTGTAATTTATTTCTTCATACAGCTGTAATCAGTTTCTATTACCAGTCAATAATCGATCTTAGCAAGTCAATAAAATTAAAGGAAAATAATGTTGGAATAATTCCGAAGTGGCCTTGTCAATACGCTAACGATTTATAATTATTCTCGTAAATCAATCTGCAATGATAATGTACACGCCTACTATACGTTGTCGGTGTTATTGCGCGCCATTTGATATCTGTTATATAACATCTAAACTTTACTATGAATTATAATTATACTAGCTGCGCCCCGCGGTTTCACCCGCGTTGTACCCGTTCCCGCGGGAATTTCGAGATGAAAAATAGATGTTGTCCGATTCTCAGACCTACCCAATATTGCACACAAAATTTCATGAGAATCGGTCGAGCCGTTTCAGAGGAGTTCAACCACCCACCCCGTGACACGAGAATTTTATATATTAGAAGATATACCCTAATAATTGTGAATAATGACGTTTCCAGGATATTACTTAACTAAAAGGCGCCAAGACGCTGGTGCTGTCTGTAACTTGGGTTAACTTGTTTTTATGTAATGAAGTGATTCAGAAGCATTCATAATAAAATAAATAAATAAATAAATTGCTCTCGTGATAGATGATGCTGCTTCTAATTGTTTATCCATATTAGTCATTGAGAAGACAGTATAAAATATTTAAAAAAATCAATGGTTATTATCAAATCAATGTTTATTAACAAAACGTACGTATGTCATATTTTTACTTGAAGTGTTAAGTAGTTAATAAGTTACGCATGTTGTGGCACCTATAGAGAGTGCATTTAGGTGTTTAATTTAGTGCTTGTGTAATTAAGTTTTATTTATATTTTTAATGTAACTCTCACTGGTTTTCCTTAAATAAATAAACTTTATGAGCAACAAATTTCTGATATGATCTATACAATACGTATCCAGTGTCACGGCGATCTTGAGAAAGTAAAGTCACGAGCATTGCTGTACTGACCCAAGAATATCGTTAGCATACAGGACCTTGTCATTTTAACTTTTATAATATCTACTAACATGTCAATGACAATTTTCACATCGTATAATGAGACAAGGTACTAAAATGCTCAACGATTTTATGATCCGACAGTACTTCATAATAATGTTAGAACAAACCGGAGATACTGAGTCCATTATCTATGCAGGTACAAGATAATATCTCCTAGAGATACCTAGATAGAGTACCTAGGTAGTTTCTACGCCAACCTGTCGGCCTAGATCTGTTTTTGATCGCGTCTAATACACCGGCGCGGGCGCAGGCATATTACATTTCTAGTGGGTCGTGATTGTACCACATTCCTGGGTAACGCAAGCGAGCGGAACGTTCGCGGAAGGTCGTTAAATACACGTTTGTTTTGCATTTGGTCTTATGTTTCGATTGGGCCTACGTTTGCCGTAAAAAGTAATTAAGCTTATGTAGGTTAGTGGTCAATCCTGGTGTCGGAGGTTCCTGGCCGCCTAAGGGCCTCGGTCTTGGTCTATCGATTGAAACAACCAGGACTGATAATTTTACGAGGCTCTACGAAGCTTCTTAGCGCTCAGAAAGACATGCCACTATCGGCCACCCATCCAAGTAGGGCTTTGAGCACCTAAATCCGGTCAAATGGAACCGTTTCATTGACAACTCCATCTGCTTCTCGTAATCATGTCATCGTTTCATCTGTCTCTATGTGAAATAGCTGTCAATATAACAGCCATATATTTGAAATTTCATAGGTAGCCCATCCAAACAGTAACAGTGCTAACCGTTGCTAAACATTTACCATGCTTTTTATTACTAATATATGCGAGTAGTTCTATATATCGATGAAACATCTGCACGACTCAGATTCATAATTAGACCATTAAAAACCAAATATTTACCCACATTATTTTATAGCGCTTTTCTCCGAAAATGTATAGGCCTATACCACACCCACTGATGTTACAAAACCAATATAACACTGACATAATATAAATACATAAACAAAACTCGTATAAATGAATTAATTATACGATATTCACACATAATGTCGGAATAAGATATGGTAATGTATTTTAAATCGAATCTTTATGGTAGAAAGTTGTCAGTTTAGTTGGCAATGTGTAATTATATGCGTTTTTGTCCATTATAAGGCCTATAAAAATTGGTGATTTGTATAACTTTAAGCGGTTTGTACTTAGTGGTGTATAATTAAGAAGCAAAAGCTGAATCTGGTTTAGGTGCCTATTGAATTAAGTGTGATGACCATAGTGATGTACTGTATACATATAGGAGGTCTTACTTTTGTCTCAGGATCAGTAGCGTTTTGGGTATAATTCATCTGCATTGGACATTAACTATTTAATTAATTACAATCTATTGTTAGTATTTTTTAAAAGGTCAAATTATTTAAATTATGAGAAAATACACATTTTTAAAATGACGAAATGGTAATCCCCGGTGGTTAGGTGAACAATCAGAGTATTTCGCGGGGTCACAACACCACCGCTCGTCCCCATTACTATATTTAAATGTATATCTACAATTATAATATAAATGTATATCTAACTCTATTCCTCTCTTGTTCCAGGCAAGCCTTCGTCAACTGGATCTATCCTTGCTCTCCGAGCTGTGGACTCTGAGTGAAGCCATGGCCTCTTGGAGGCGACAGCTCGAGAGAGGCCCACGGCTTCGCCCCGCACCCCCGCCTCCGCCCCCGCCTCACTACCTTAGGACATAGGCCAAGGGACATCACTTTAGGACATCCCTAAGTAAAATACGACATGTTCTGGTTGAATAGGACATGCGTAACTCCAATGGGCTATGGGCTATGTCAGTTAGGACATTGCTTGATCAAATGTTGTAAATACGTTTAATTTTGTTTAGGGCTGGCATCCGAATAAAATTAGCTTAGGGTGCCAATCCATGTGTGCCGTGCTATGCAGAGCTACGCTATGCTACGTTTCACATGATTGGTGGACCCATGTGTCAGTATTTATCTTTCTTAGCCTTGGGATATGGTTACGGTTCAATGTAAAATGAACTTTATTTATTTAATATAAGACTGGGTTTTCAATTTAATTACTAACGATCTCCATGAAAATTGTTTTCCAAGAATTTTCAAAATCAAATGTCAGCCCTACACAGTACATAATAACTGTTAAATAAACATTACTCTTGCATTTGTAGGAAAATCTTAAAGTAAATGGATCTTAGCCATTTGACATAGCTTTGCCATTATGTATAGATTCTAGAACCTTAAAGTACGTTAACTCCAAAACATTAACTTCAAACAACACAAAAATAATGATTTAACCTTCTCATACACATATGTAACTACCAGTACAGTGCTGTGGTTCCGCCCGCGTCCAATAGATGGCGTTAGAGCGACCATTTCGTAGATTGCGCTTATGTTATTTTTTAAATTATAAATGATTATAAATCTCAGAAGATAACGTAAGGACGATCTAAATTTCTTCGACACTAGCGCCATCTATTTGATTACAGTTGGAACAACTAGTTATGAATATAATACAAGTTTGGGGCATTTTGGAACGAAGTTCCTTATCGCGGGTTGCGAAAGGGGGCTAGACGGAAAAAATTAAGACGAGAAGTTGTAACGACACTTTGCGTTAGACGCATGTTTCTCTGTCTGTCTGTCTCTCTCTCTCTCTCTCTTATATAAAGCAAGCCAGATACTTCGTTCCATCCGGGTGTCCCTTGACACCTCTCAAGTTTTTTTTTGATACGAAGGTTCTCAGATTTAAATAGAGGCAAAACGGAATCTTTTTCAACCATTTTCACCTTGCCTCATAAGTCACAAACAAATGTAATAATATCTATTGAAATAAAGTCTAATCAGCACCCTAAATAGTGTAGTGCAAATGAAAGTTTCCTCTAAATCGTGTGGACTGTACATTAAATAGGATTAAGAATTAAGTTAAGATGTTTTTTTTAAATAAATTGATCTGCTGATGTTGTATATCTTGTTTTATTTTACTTTTAAAATTACTAAAAGCAATCACAATTATTTAATATAAATATAAATAAGTCAATTTAATTGAGAAATTGTCTAACTGATTAAATAGATTTTTCGATAGGTAATTGATGCTTTAGGAGGTGGTATCTCAAAGAAAAATGGAACCCTTATTTTAGTTGTGTTTACCTGTAAAACCATCTGACGGTCACACCCAAATTACCCCGAAACCATTCGATGCGAGTGTGATTTTTTCTATTAATGAGTATAACAAGCTAACTAAATCAACTAATTTGATTACAGAATTATAACTAGGAAAATCTGCTTGGTTCTTATTCTGATGAAACGCCTGTATAAAACCGATAAACAAAACTTTATTCATTATTGCTATGCTTATTATGTAAGGCGTTGAAACATTAATGCAATGGCGTTTAAAAAGGAATCTTGCTCTTTTACTACCTTGGTTAGTAATGTCTACATTCGAAACTGATTACAGCAATATTAATTAAATAAAACAAAATAAACTCTAGTAAAAATGTAATTTATTACAAAAGTCAGAGCGGGCAGCCGTCATCGATAACAAACACTTCAGAAACCGCTCAGGCTTAGAACAATGTATACTGGATACTGAGCACCGCTCGAGCTCGCCCCGCCCGGACACCGTAGGCCGAACGTTACATTAACCTACATACAACTACATCGAATAAGCTTCTACGATTTATAAATAACTTACAATATAGACAAGCATGAGTCTGTCACATACAAATAAGAGATTGCGAAGACGCGTCCTTGTGGCAGGTCGCCGCGAGGGTTCGTCTGGCGACACAACCGGCCCGGGCAAAACCGCCCACAGACTACGCCTTATTACTTTAAATCTAATACTAACATCGTCCACATTCGCTAACAATAATTAGGGCTAAGCGCTTACTTTAGGGTTATCTTTTAATTCGCGACTACGAAACCTTGAGACGAGCCCCGAAGAGGAGTCGTCGAATGACCTCGGTCGAGAGTTAGAGGTTCACTGATCGTGTGGGGTCGTTTCTAATCACAGCTCGATAGCCGATGTCGCACAGTCGTACTGATATGTGTCGCGGAGTCGCGTGCGACTGCGGCCGACGAAGGTGACTGACTGCGGCCGATGGTGAACGACGTCGGCCGATGCTGGCCGATTGCAAGCGACTGCGCGAGTGTAGCGCGAGGGAGCCGCTCCGAAACAGATCCTCTCCCCGTCGGTTTCAAGTGATTTGGTTTCGCCCCTTCATTTACAAAGTTTTTGCCTTCTCTAATAAATCGTTGATGAATTTCTGAAAATAAAGACAGTTACTTTAGATTCCTGTTTTTGACATCCCTATTATGGGCATGTATCGTTTTATAGTTCTTGTCTCTCCCACCTTATGGTGGGTAGTCTTTAGTATAATTTCTATTTTTCCAGCAGTTATCTGCTGGAAAAATAGAAATTATACTGACAAAATAAGTTACGATAAGTGAGTTACGAGTAGTTGTTATGGTCCAAAAAAACACAAAGTTAAATTTCATCCCAGAATTCATATCCTGGTCATGATTAAGTACCAAGCCACGACACAGATAAAGTCGTGGTTAGATTCTTATTTCTGTACATTTATTATGTAGGAACCGTGTTTACGTATGTAGGCAAGTACTTACATTTACATCCTTCTGTGGTTTTTTGGCATCCGCTAATAGTTTCTGCAAACAAGACATTTAAAGGTTAGTGACACACACGAACACATTCTATGTAGGTACCTAAGCCAATTAACAAGTACGACAATCTAATAATACGGAGTAAACACTCGTACATACGAGTATGTAACATAATATGCGAGTGTACGTTATATAAAATGTAAATTGCATATTATATAAACTGCTCTATTGTCATTTAAGCCTCGAATCGAATCACAGTTTTTTATCAAATCAATCAGTCGTATCTGGATTGGAAAGTAACCTTTTTGATAAGAATTTCGAGACAATATAGGCACGTGCCTCTCAGTTTGCCAAGGATATAGTTAAAAAATATTTTCCTAGTATTTTTTCATTTCTATCTACAAAACTCCGTAGTATAGAATAAACCTTGGTAACTACCATAAGGTAATCTCAAACACAAAATTATCTCGATACTTAGGGAAATTATTATTAAATTCGTGGGAATATTCTTCCTCCTTTTTATTGCCACACTCAGAGACATCCATTAAATCAACACATTAATTTTTATACATTACATGCCAGTCTCATTCAATCCTACTAAGGAACCATGACGTCTCTGAGTACAGGCCTAAGTATATAAGTGACCGTTAGTGTGTTCATACCGCGAGGTGGTCCCGGCGGTGCTGGTCGGAGTCCATGTCCAGGAGTTCGTCGATGTCGACTTCAACCTCGGTGGAATTGCCGCTGCTGCCAGGCGCCTGGAATGACAATGCAAGGCATTTGTAGCAGAGGTAAACCTAAACACGTATATTTGTCATTTGAAGAAGAAGAAGAAGTCATTTGAACACCATTACCAGAACAGAAGACTCAAAGCTGGACCCGAATTATTATTTTTTTCTCTATGAATTATAGACATACCTATTGGCGACAAATGTTATGTTATGAACAAGTTATATTGCCATCTGGACGTTAGAAAATTCCTGCGTAAGATCCCGACCGTGGGACCTACGTATGTCCCACGGTCGACGAAAGACCTTTCTTTCTTATGTTATGGTACACATAAGTTCATTGTTCTCTTACCGGCGTGGTATGAGGCAGCTCGTAGAGTTTCTGCAGCTCGTCATAGAGCCACATCTCGACGGCCAGCCGCTTGCGGATCAGCGCCATCTGGTGGCTGCCGTACTTCGCCGTCAAGAACTTCTCGCGGCGTTCCTTGACCTAAAATCATTTGTTTAAAGATTAAAGCTAAATTTTGGTATAACCTGAAATTCCATGAGAAAAATTGTTTAATCTCTTAAGAAAGTAGAAGGCAATGTTTGTTTAGCTTTTTTCAAGTAAGAAAAGTAATCCTCCGACGTTCGTGCAAGATTACCTTTAGTAGATATCAGTAAGTTTAAACAGCTGTTCCTCACCTCTCCCTTATCACTAAAGTTGACATGCAGCCCCGACTTGGCCGGGGAGCGCTCGGTGGGCGAGCGCGGGCGGTGCGCAGGCGCAGGCGGGAACCCGCCGGCCGGCGTCGCCACGCCACACTCCATGCCGCAAGCCGCCGCGCCGGCACCCGCGCTGCTGCGGCTCTGGAAGTACAACATTATGAGGGTCAGACAGTAGTCAAACTTGGTAAATCAAGCGTGGTCTGAACCCAATCCAAAGGTAGATCAAAGAGCTCAAAAGATCCTATTGGGACGAAGAACAATCCATAGGGGATTGAATAAACGGATGAAGTTCTTATTATATGGATATCTTTAGTGAGAAAAAAGGCCTTTACCCAGCATTGATTTTGATACAAGCTAATACTTTCCTTTTTCCGAACCGATCATAAGTATTGTATAGTTAGTTATAGGTACCAAAAGCAGACACGAAACCTTTCATAATCTGTACACTTCTGATTGAAAACTACCTACCAAGCGACGTTAGTAGAAGCCACGAAATAGAGAAGTGACCTCGCAATAAGTACTTCGTTGAAGCACTGTCAAATTTTCAATCAAACCCTATTATCACCCCACAGTTCCGAAAGTTGACAGAAACGACAACCACAAAAGAACCTTTGTACACAATTTTCTAAGAAGCTAAAATCAATAACTAACTTATCAATACACCAGCCACCCATTAAAACCTGAAGATAAATCAACTGTCAACGAAAGTAATTTCCTACCCACCTCTACTAATTACGACCCATAATTACGTATTACCAAGAACCCTTGAAGGTATCTATGTGTGTCATGTCATAATTTGTCATACTCACTACCAAGATAGCGGGAATGTTAGTTTTGTGCACTGATAAGAAAGTAAAACAGACGTATAGATAGCCTCATTATAATGCAGCGATAAAGAAAAGAGATATACAGGAAAAACACGAGACTTTCTGCCCTTTCAATATATATACTTACTCGTATTTCGATGTATTAGGTAAACGGTATACCTAATAGTATATAGAGATTGAACTAAAAGTCGAATTAAGTTGAGTTGGCCGTTTGCAACATGCGGGGACAATGAAAGAATAGTCGGCTGCTTCCGACCAATAAAAGTAACAGTCACCTAAGTAACGTTTGTTGGCGGATAGTCTAGTGTTAAAAGACGAGCCGTTCGTTCATCGAAGTAGCTTGAATCCGAGTGACCGCCAGGTGAATAGAAATGTAATTAGGGCCGAAGAAGGTTCAGGTTTACACATACCTACTTTATAAAATCAAAGTAACTTAAAACCCTTTGTTCACCACAATTAAGTTATTTAGAAAGGAATTTCGTTCACTCCTGTTAACAAAGCAAATATTCCACATACCCTTCACATTGTACGAATACGTACAGAATTCAAAACATACTCGTAGTTATAAAGGCATACTTGTTATATGGAAGCGAGGGTTTCTTTATTTATACGCTTGGGTGTATCAATTGTCTATTAACGATGTTTAAGAAAAGGAGTTTTAAAACGTCATAATTTATGGAGGCCTTTGCCCTGCTACTCGGACAATACAGGCTGAAAATAATGATCACTACGTATTATAAAACTGAGTCCCCGGCCGCGTGTCTGTTCGCGATAAACTCAAATACTACTGCACGGATTTTACGCGGTTTTTTTTTAATAGATAGAGTGATTCAAGAGGAAGGTTTATGTGTATAAAAAAATCCCAAATTCCCACGGGAACGGGCACAACGCGGGTAAAACCGCGGGGCGCTGCTAGTTACTTATAATTCTCCTTGAAAACTCGCTCAAAATCAACAATCCTCTAGTACTTTTCATCTCGAAATTCATACAGAAATAGGATCAATCGAAGGGCGCCAATACAACTGATTGTTATTCGTTCAAATCGATGATAATTTGTTCAATTCGTGTAATTCGACAGTTACAGATATTTGGGAAACAATCAATATCAAACACGACCCAATAGAACGATATGATACATAATTTAAGTCAGTGGTGATCACAAAACGGCTTTTATTCTCGACCAAACGTTTAATATTTAATGACCGTGCGTGGTTTATGTATTAGAAATAACGCAAAAGGACAACGGACTGTTTTTATTGTTTTGGGGCAAAGTAGGACATCAGCTAAATAAGATAGCTTTGCCTATAAAACACTGAATTAGGAAATGGTTACTAAATAAATAAGCAAAGCCAGTGAAGATGGTGCGTAAATTACTTTTCAAGGTTTGAGATGGTAATTTAATTACGTCGGTTCTATTTATGCGTGTTTCCGTGGGCCAGATGCGTCTTAAATAAGACATTTTATGTTATTCTACGCTTACATTTTCGTAATGTGTAACCTAGTATACCAAATTAAGTGTATTACAGGTCTAATTTCCCAAAAAAACCTTCATCATATTATTATCATCTACCTCATCTTAAATCTCAAACTCCAGATTTCTTTGAAGATTCAGTTCCCGAGTGAAGTCTAAGTGAGCAAGCTTCAAAATGAACACGCCATAAACTACTTAATTTAAAGCAAAACATATGAAAAGGAAAGAGTCCAGACGTATTAATAAGTAACGCGTTAGAGTGGGGCAAACAGTCTGGCTTCTGAATGGGGCGTCTGGAAAACAGGAAGAGCAATAAACCTTGACTCCCTCCAGACGGGGGATGAAGGGGATGAAACACCCCCAGGTGGTGGCGAAAGTGTTTTGAACTCTTGATACTGAAAGCCTTTGTTTCTGATACTTAAATTTATATACCTGCGGCCATCGGACTTGAAAGAAGCAGACGATGTGTCTGTCTGGAGATTATTTCGACAGTGTTTGTTTTGGATTTAGTGATCAGAAAATTGGTTTCTGGTTAGACACCAGGTCCTAACATTATTCGGAGACATGTTTTAATTTTGGTTAAAACTTCACACTTCATATCAATTACAAAGAAATTAAATTCATAATTCAATACTTATCAGCTACGAATACTAACAACTATAATTTATTAAACAGCATTATTTTATTAACAAATGTTATGGGAACCTACTATAGTGTGGTTTCTATGGGTTGCGTGGGATCAGGTGAATAAATAAGACATTCTGTGTGAGCGGTCAACCGCGGCCCCTTCGTTTGAAGGGACTCATTAGCTATTTAGTATTCTGCTTACTATTGCAATAAATATAACGAGAAAGGGGTTGAATGTAGCATGAGGGATAGTGTTGTTCTAGGAATATTTGTGTGTTATTTTACTTATTGTTCTTTTTTAATGGTCGAGTAATTTTAGTAGGTTTTATAGCATTATAGAAATACTTCATTGACACATCAACCAGTATAGTCCTCTAGACAGATTTTAGTTCTTTTTTCAAACCGGATGTTGTCCCAAACATTTTGTGCCTACCTTTTATTTATTTAATTCATATTTTAACACGATACGAACTTATAGCAATTTACGTCATCTATTTTTATGTTAACTAGCTGCTTAACGGACGCGTGACCGACTTTGCTTTGCTATAAAATCGCACGTCACTTTCAAAAATAGAAGATCGTTGACACCTACATAGAGTGGGTAAAACCCATGTAGCCAACGTGGAGCATGACTGCTTTTAGTTGTGGAATCGTAGTAGTAGAAACTAGCTGCGCCTCGCGGCTTTACCCGAGTTATACCCGTTCCCAATCTTATTTCAGAATAAAAATAAAAATGTCATCTTTCTGTTGAATGTGGCTATCATATAAATAAAGAATTATTCGAATCGGATTGGTAATTTCTGAAATAATTGCTGAATTAAACAAACTCTTCAGCTTTATTATGTTAAGTATAGATATAGAACTAATGATCTCTATAAGTACGTACAGGTAGATAGCTAACTAATATAAGCACCCGCTGATTTTTGCAAATTTGACTGGTGAATCCAAATATTAAAGCGTTCAAACAAAACAACAAACTATAAAGCTTTATTATGTTAGTATAGTGCGTAGATAGAATACATTAGAAACTCATGAATATTGAAAGTTTTAATCGAGTAGATACAAATATTCTCTTGTGACATTTAGACGCGTATAGACTAGGTATTATTATACAGAACGGATGTTATCTAGCCTTTAAATGTCAAATAATATTATTAAACAAATTTTGCTAAAAATACGGAGTATTCGTATCTTTTGCTAATTTTTGGTTTAAATCTAGTAATTTCGTCCATTTTCTTCTACGAAAAGGAAGAAGGTTTACCTTATGTTTAAATGAAATTCGAAGGATTCGCGTTTGTGCCGTCAACACGAGCAGTCGTGTCGCAACTGCTGACTCGATGTTAGACTGAAATAACGTTTTTTGCCACCTTTAAAATGGCAATTATTTATAAGACAGATTTCCTGCGCTCCGAGGCTCTGGATGAGTTTGATCTTAAGGACTTAGTGCGAGATTATTCGCTCCTTAGAGCTGAGGTCACCGCCATTCAAGCCAAACTGGAGGTGTCGGAACGTGTGGTCGCTGAACTAAGGACCGAGGTCGCGGCATTGCAGAATAAGCCAGTGACCTCGATATCACCGCAGTCAACACGCAACGTGACCGTGCGACGCGGTGCTAAGAATGACCGTAATTCGCCGGTCAGCATTTTTAACGCGGACAATACCGATGCGCAGGTGAATGACCGCCCGGGCCAGATGACGTCGGCCCCCCCGGCTCCTAAACCGACACCCGTGCCTGTTGCGCCTTCGACTGCTCCACGTGACCAAAAGAAGAGTTATGCGCAAGCGTTCCGCCAGCCACTACCTAAGCCTCGGCAGGTGTCCACTGCTGAGGTTAACTGTGTGGTTGCGCCGAAGGGAGTCAGAGCGAGAAAAGTCGACGTGGACGGCTTCACCCTGGTGGAAAAACGTCGACCAAAGCCGTCTCGCAACCAACGTGGTACCGCCGCCGCTTCAGTAACAGAGGTCCCTCTCCGTGTTGTGGAGCCTACCGTTTCGCTGTACATATCAAGATTAGACTCCAACACCGCAGGCGAAGAAGTCTTGAAATATGTGCAGCAGAGAGTCTGTTTTTGGACAAATGAATCTATACGGCTCAACCTGCGGCGCCTGGAGTCAAGGAGGGATACGACATTCAAGTCGTATGTGCTTCAAGTGCCTGCGAAGCACAAGGCAATGTTCTTCTCTCCCGACTTTTGGCCCGCAGGAGTGGTATATCGTCGCTTCAGGGAAGCATTTACGAAAAATCCCTGACTAATAGATTAGGCATAATTATAAGTATAAATGTATATATGTTAGTTTGTAAGGTATGTATGTAAAGTAGAATGTAAGCTATATTTTATTGTTGCTCGGTTTGAGAGGTATCACCTTTCCGTGACACAGTTTACACTAGTATGGGAGGTGATGTCTCGATAACTGAGCGAAATATAATGTAATTACATTTTGTTATGAATAAATGAATTTGAAATTTTGAATTTGAAATGAATTTGAAATTTTGAATTTGAATTTGAAATACGTAATAACCACTCAGATAAATAAAAAGTAAATTTAAAAAAGTACTATGTACACACGGAAGTGTTAAAATATTTGTTTTCGGCTCAAAGTATTTTAATAAGAGTTTTTCATTATCGCTATGTTTTTACGATGTTTGTTAAAAATTTTGATTTACTTTTTTGCCGTTGTACTTTGCACGTGAATATAATAAACATTGCTGATCATTTTCGAGGAATCCATTAGCTTAATGTATTAAGTATCTATTTTATTAACATCTAGGAGATAAGATTAGTTTTAAATTAACCAGCAGAGCTATTGGTTTAACATCTATACGACCTTAAACTAAATCGAATTCGGATCAAGTAAATGTCAAAATTGACATAGAACAAAGTGACACTAGCACACGATCGAGTAGGATTTTCTTTCTTTTTAGATAATTAACAATGTATGACGCGTAAGAGAAGGATCATTTTTTCGTAGATCAGGGTTGGAGCTTCTTTGTATTCAGTAAATCAGCATCAAGACAAGATCGCGTATAAATGATAAATTTTATCCCCGCTGATCTAAATGTCCAAGCCAATTTTCTTGGCACTTTCACTAAATTTTGTTTGAACGATCAAATAGGATCATTTTGAATTCGCAAATCATTGTAAGTTTTACTTTGTACTTTGTAAATCACGATCAGGACCGGATCGCCTCTAGAAGATAAAGATAAAGAATCATTTATTGTTCAAAACTTAATCTATTTTACAAAAACCTCTGACTTCCAGATTATCCCGCTTATTTTATTATCTTCAAGCCAATTTTCTTTTCAACAATCTATTACATCTAATCATCTAATAGATGTTACCTAATTATTTATTTCCATACATGAATGACGCAGAATCTCCACTGTATTTATTTACACTGGTAAGCTCTAAATATCTCCCAAACATCTGTGTTTTCGAAAGACATTCACGAGACCACCTCATGGTTACACCTACGTATGTATATTTTTATTTGTCAGTCATTTGAGTTTATAAAGATACCTACTTGAATCTTGCATGGGGTGACTGATCTTTTAGCACATAAAATGCATCAATGACATTAAACAACTAGCAGCGCCCCGCGGTTTTACCCGCGTTGTGTCCATTCCAGTGGGAATTTCGGTATGAAAATAGCCTTCCCATTAAATCCATTACAAATATAATTATTTGAATCGGATCGGGCGTTTCTTATTAGTGCGTTCTAACAAACAAACTTTTCAGCTTTATTAAATACTAGCAGCGCCCCGCGGTTTCACCCGCATTGTACCCGTTCCCGCAGGAATTTCGCGATAAAAAGTAGCCTATGTCCTTTCTCAGGCTCTGGACTACCTGTGTACCAAATTTCATTCAAATCGGTTCAGTAGTTTTGGCGTGAAAGCGTAACAGACAGACAGAGTTACTTTCGCATTTATAATATTAGTTAGGACTAGCAGCGCCCCGCGGCTTTGCCCGTGTTGAGCCCGTTCCCACAGGAATTTCGGGATAAAATGTATCCCATGTGTTATTCTGATGTATAACCTATATTACTGTAAAGTTTCAACCAAATCCGTCCAGTAGTTTTTTCGTGAAAGAGCAACAAACATACATCCATACAACATCCATCCTCACAAACTTTCGCATTAATAATATTAGTAGGATATATTCTGGAAATATACGTGTCGAATAATACGTTACTTATTATAACTAGTATATAAATAACGTTTTATACAATAACCGCGTCAAATATGACATTTAAATGCTACGACTGAAAAACTGTAATGTTACGTAGCTATATAAATACATCTTTAAAAGCACTGATTACAATTTTCACGGTAAATTTAATGCGGTTGCTTTATATACTTTAATAGCCGTCGAAAATTATATAAACCGTGAAAATAAAGTAAATAACGATGTATTATACTCGTGTCGTGTACTCGATCGGTCGCGGTTGCCGCTGAGTAGTTATGGGCTTGTGTTTTGAAACTACAATGTGCCCCATTCACGAAAACAGCGGTACTTTAATTAAATATCTTCTTCTTCATCGAGTGGATGGTCAACTTGACCAATCCTGGTGTCAGAGTTATTGAGCCGCCAAAGGCTTCTGACATGACTCATGTAACGACTACTATCCGTAGAAAGTAACCGGGACCGACGGCTTAACGTGCCCTCCGAAGCACAGAATCATCTTACTTTTTGGGTAATCAGTGATTCAGACAAAGAGGTTTTTGTGAGATATTGTCCCCACCGGGAATCGAACCCGGAACCTCCGGATCGTGAGCCGAGCGCTCAGATCACAAGACCATAAACTAACTTGCATGCACTTAAACGTGACAAACAATTAAAGAGGTTTGAACCCCTGAACGCTCATAAGAGATGTAAGTCTCAAATTATTCTCAAATTACCGTTTCTCTCAAAATATTCAAGAGGTAAGTATCGAGTAATGATAATGTTATTACAAACGGGCCGTAATACATGCTGTATAAGGCATGCTGCGGTGTTAAAGTAATGTTACTCAATCGGGTGCATTCATGAAGATCGCCCATGAGCCGGCCGCGGTTTGGCTCAGGAGTAGCGAAACGGTATAGACGAATTTAACAATATAATAAAGCTAAAGAGATTCATTTTTGTTTGCTTGTTTTTTTTTCATTGGATAAGCTCATTAAAGAAAAAACGAAAAAGTGGGCTCTCATCACATCCCCGACGTTCGCCCTCCTTCGGGGACCCGAAGGAGGGCGAACGTCGGGGTCGGCGAAGGAAGCGTTGGCGGGACGATCTCGTCGCCCATAAGAGCGATTGGTGGGAGCTCGACAAAACAGGGAGGGTTGGTTGACCTTTGCCCAGCAGTGGGACAATATCGGTTAGGAAAAAGAAAACCTCATTAAAGAGAAACGTTACGGGCTATATTTATCAAGAAATCATTCGGGAACAGATACAACGCGGATGAAACAAGATAAACACCTAACTAGGTTAATAAAGATAGTTAACGATAATTTTCCTCTTTACATACAACGTAGTTAAGTTTGTAAACATGACGTTAGTTACATATTGTTTGAACGGTTCTTCTTTTAACAAGATTACTGTAATACCTACGCGAACTGAGTATCACCGATGACATCGGATGATATCCAGGTTTTACCTATTTGAGTAGTGGCATGTCTATCTGAGCGCTACCGTGCGGTTAAATTGTCGGTTCCGTTTGTTTTAACCGGAGGCTTTTATGCGGTCTAAAAACTCAGACACCAGTGTTGGCCACCGACTTACTCGAATTTATATTATTAAGAGACATCTCCTGTATTAAAGAGACAAGTTTTAATAATCGAATCGGTCAAACGGTTTTCGATGGTAAAATAGTCTACCTTTTTAAATTTCGTTGTCCTTATATGGTCGTCAAAATGGTGTTCGATGAAGATGCCCAAGACTTTAATTAACCAAAATATATAATTACTTTCTCCTTTAAGGATGCTAATTAGGACCAAAGCTTCTTAAACACTATCAGAATAACACATTAGGACGATTAAATTGGGCCAGGTTGACTAACTACTTTACCCAGGTTTTAGTGAGCCCAAACAACAGCAATAATAGATGAAATACCATATATCTAACGGTAAATATATGCTGGTAGGTATAACTATAACGTAATACCCAACTGTCCTACATCGGCTATTATAAAAGCGAAAGTTTGTAACGAAATATTGATGATTCTTGTATTGATGATTGTTGCTCTACCAGACCATAATGGCCGACTTAAACCGTTTTCTAGAGACGAATCTGAATGGATCCGCTTCCCTTTGGGAAGCTTTAGGGCTCAAACACCCTCTTCAATATCTGGGACCTCATACAACTATCCTAAGCCAAGCCAAAACAAAATTCCCTGACTCACCCATGCTGGTCTGAATAAAATATACTGTTAACATTACGTCTAATAAAATTACAGAATTCATCCTCGTGTCCTTTCAGCATCTTAGTTTTCATCCTAAAATTCCCAACGGATTAAACGCGTGTGTCTTTTGTCCGTCTGTCTATTCAACTTGTTCGCGTACAATAACAGTGGCAGCAGCGCGTTGCATGTTTTAATATTACAGTAATGAACAGGCGTGAGGAAATCATACCCGCGAATGGATACCATTCCTTGTGATAACACGGTGCTGAAATATTAAGAGCTTGTTGTTGGAGTGGGTATTGTTCGTCTCTCTCTATTAATAAAGTTGTCTTTTACGAGTATAGCCCTTTTATGTATGGAGTAGCATATCGTATATAGTGAAGAAATGAACAAAAGCGACTTCTATGTAGGATTGTAACAAAAATGTAATAAAAGGGTCTAAATTAAGGTTGTTTTGCAATGGTAGTAATCCATATAAATAACCATCATTATCACCTCTTGTAATCTAAGCGTTTTAAGTCGTCCCGTACGGTCATCCGCGCGCACGGATTGTCTTTTGTTTTTCATTTAAATTACACGTATTATGACGTCTTAAAATGGTTATTTGAAAGAGCTGTTTATGAGAATTCTTCAAAGTGATGATTGAGATTAATGCAAGTCGTGGAGACACAATTCCAGTCCACTATTTTAGGATGTCATCCAGTCAGCTACTGATTATAAAATAAACACGTGATACGAGTTTGAAGTGTCGTATCTATGGAGTGCGAGTAGATCCATATACATATTCAAAATAGATTATTCTAGCTGACGCGGCAAACGTTGTTTTGTCATATAAAAATTAAGGGGTGCACAATTATCACTTAGGAGTATGAAAAATAGATAGAAGCCGTTTCGGAGGAATATGAATATATGGTAAATAACATTGTGACACGAGAATTTTATATGAAATATAATCTTGATATATTCTCCATATTACATAACACAATGAATAAAAACTTCTGTAGGAATACATCAGTACCTTAACACGTTAAATACGCAATCTTACGCATGTGTGTTATAAATTTGATAATCTTGTGTAAAGCGATAAGTTATAAAATCGGGTCATTAACAAATCAAATATCTAACTAGGCAATAGCCTAAAATACTTTTCGTATCGTAGGTACATATGTATTACGTATTCGTCTGTACTCTGTACCTACTATTGCAAATATTTAATCGCGTTACCAAGCAATTAATGTCAACTTTAGATAAAAGAGAGATCTAGAATAAAAATCATAAATAAACTGAAAATTTGCTGTATAATTTTTTTAGGTACCTATCGTGTAACCAAATCTTCTTATGTTTCACCCCTTTTATGTAGGTATTTGACTTCTAGTTAGACATTGACAAATTGGCATTTTCATAGAAAACAGTTTCCTGTAGATACTTTCCTATAAATACAACTTTATTAGGACCCTTTCAAATTTGAATATAACCTAAACTTTTCCGTACTAATAAAGCTAAAAAAGCTAAACCAATTAAAACAGCAATAATTAAAATAAATAATCCAATTAATATTATAATGATATCAACATTAAACAGTGTGTTTAGTACTGAAGCAATTTAAATATATCTTTTAACAGCTACCAATATTTTATCCCGGCTTTTCCAAGTGATAAGAATCTAAAAGGGAAAGAGAGACATAAAGTCTCTCATATATATTACTAAAAGCGACTTGCGGGTTTACGTTGGACCTGAAATTGCGGGATACAATGTGAAACTCAATGGGTATTCAAATGTTTTTTGTTCTAATAAGGCCGGTATATTTCGTTACAGAGTGCGCGAAACTTTACAAATATTACTCTGATTTATTGTATTTTACCCGCGTTGTGCCATTCCCGTGGGAATTTAGGGATAAAACACACGGATATAACTTTCCTCTTAAATAGAGCTAATCAATACGAAGCAAAATATTCGATCGTACATACAAACAAAACAAACAATATTACAAAATTTGTAAAATTTTAATTTATCTCTTTATAATATTAGTATCTATAGATAGTTGGTACTTATATATTGGAAGTACAGAACAGAACATTACCAATACTCGTATAATAGAGTACATTTCGTCATGCCCGCTTTGATGGTTTTCATTTCAGGACTCTGTATAAATTATTCATGCTTCACGGCAGTATTACTAGCGCAAATAATAAAGCAGTAAGTAAATATTAATATAGAGTCGCTTTCAAACACAATATCTAGATTCATACTAGTGTATGGTTTTCAGACAAAAAAGTCGTACGAAGTCGTATCTGGCTTACAAATGGTACGATTGTACGATCTTTTATTAAAATCGCAAATTGTTTGTATTATGAATTATGTTCTATGATAACAGAATGGTATTTCGCTATCAACGTCAATTGAAATTTTATCTTTGTTGATTATTTTAAGGACGTAACAGTAGTTACGATTTCAAAGTATAATGTAAGTACTACATGTACGAAATGTCCAGAATTTAATGAATAATGACTTTGCTCACTAAATTGATTCGTCCTCATTTTTCTTATAAAAGAATGTTTTGCTTCGGATCCTTTTTGTACAATGTTATGTTCTGTACGTAATGACCGGTAGGTAAGCTCCGTAATTGGATCCAGTAATCCCCTAATATCGGGCAAGTAGCTGTAAATAGGCTTAAATCCTTCGTAAAACAAAGAAAGAAAAACAAAAGCGTATTTGGTTGTTCCAACTGAAATGATTTCGATGGAGATTGAACCAAAATGAAAAGAAATGGTAGTTGGCAGGTGACAAGTTTGTTAGTTAATGGTCAATTACTTATTTAGTGCGTACTAAAGACTATTGTTAGTTTAATATGCATTTGACGGTTTAGTTTGGTAATGTATAAGTTAAACAATGGTTTACATTATTGAATGAATAGCTGTTACGGTCAACGTGGAAAACAGAGGAAACTTCACCGTCAATTAGTATTCAAATGAGCAAAACAAGAGATGTGATGTGAGGGAAGTATTGGATCTGTAGCGTACCGAGATGGCGCGAGGTCACTGCCCTCGGGAGGGCCGGGCTGAGGGTCCTGTGGTCTGCACTGCACACAGCACGAAACGATACGACACGACACGACACGACACGGCGGCACTGACGCGGTCACTGAGCGGTATAACGGTGCAAGCACTTGTTAGCGCGGTATACGTGTATGCTTTCTCGCGGTCGGGACACGGCTGGCGGGCCCGGCCGAAGCGCCCCGAAGCCCCCGCCGCGGGGCGTGGGGGGCCTTCGATGCGCGGAGCCCCGCAGCGCCCTCCGACGCCGACTGTTTACATTTCACTTTAACATTCTGCCAGCGATTCTCATCTCCCGAAACCTTATGTCTGTTTCAGACCTTAATTATGATTTAGGTAACGTCTACTTCGCCAACTATAGTTTATTTCGTGGATAAATCTTAATTAACTGACAATGAAAGTGAACATTGCCTAGCGTATGAAATTGGTCGTTAATTAAGTCTGTCTCCCTGAAGATTTTCTGATGGATATTAAAGTATATTAGCTGGAAATGATTTATGAAATAAAGTTGAAGAAACTCTATAATATAGGAAAGTAGGTAGGACATTTTCTTCTGTAAAAGTAAAAGTTTGATTCAGTGGTTTGATTCCATTAGTTTACATTTTAGGACTCTGTTACATCGTAACCGAATTATAATGAAACTCATCTATTTTCGTCCACTTCTCGACCATTTTTAACTGTAAAGACCTCCCACGCACTCTATAGGTACCATCAGCAGTTTGTACAAAAAGTAATCGTCTCTACCATTATCATCATCAAGTTAAATAGTCAGTGTACTTGAATTAAATGTCAAGTAATTTCCGCCCGCACCCATCATCAATGACTTCGGCTTGATGCCATGAAGTATCGTAGTTAAGTTACATTTTATTGTTATGTGGGCCAAACGTTTCAATTGTTTTAACTGTACTAATTAATGTTGGTAACAGAGACAATTGTTTATCTCATCAAATGTGCGTAAAAAGTTGTGTTTTATATTGGTTTATTTTATGTCGATGGTTTCGTAAATCAATCTTAATTAAGGGACAATGAAAGCGAACAATTTATTTTATTATAACTACTCTCTATTCTTGATAGTCTTGATGTTGACCCATGAGTTAAACAACCTTTTTGATATACAATATTTTTGTTGAATAATGCAATGTACTTAATAATAATAATAATTCAAATACACCAAATACTTTGGCTACTATCATTTGTCCCAAACGATAAATCCGTCCCAAAAAAATAAATAAATTCAACCTTACTCTACGTGGTAGAGACAAAATGTCGTAAGCGATAAAGATCCTAAAATTTTCCCAGAATTAACCTAACAAACCAAGGACTGACCTGAGCCTAGTCACATTCTTAATTCCGGGAAATTATGAATATATAAATACAAACAAGATTGAACTGGAAACGTGCCAACAGAAAACGAAATGAGAGACACAGAGAGATACGGAGCGAAAACACTTGTATGACGGAAACAGCCCTTAGGCATAATTACTTCGCTTATTCACGCACGTGAACGAATAAAAAATTTCAATGAAAAAACAGAACTTTAATCAGTGGGTACTTCGTAAAAATATAGTACCTTGTAAGTATCTACCCATGTATTCTTTCTGTTGTAATTGAGTCTTCCTCAAGACATGATTCACCCTGACGTGAATAATGATGCAAAGGCTTTTTAATTTAGTATTAATTTTAACCGCAATTTTAACGACACATAAGAATTTATAAGTATGAATCTTACTGGTGCTGTCTAGTTCTTTGGATTCGAAACAATGCATATTTTAAACCGTACGAGACAAAATACTACCTACGTTAGTTATTACAGAGTCAAAACAAACACCAAACACCATTCCAAGTTGAGATCTAAATTATTTAAACTTCATTCTAGTGAGCACCTGAACTGAAGCAGCGTATTTGTACGTATCTGTACCTCCATATAATATGTAGCAGATTACTATACATATACGTATAGGGGCAATGACATCCCATTTCTGAGTTTACAGGCCGCGCCCAAGCCTTTACACGACCTTTACAACAAACAAAAAGGCTTTATTTCCCATGAAAAGCACATTAACACCTCCCCATTTAAATTTGAAACGAGTTTCATTAATAGAATAGCGAAATAGCACCTGCGCTCTGTAAATTCACACACCTATAAATACAACAATCTGGTAAATGTTGCATTGCAAAATCGATAATTTTACACCTTATAAAATCTTTTTTAGGTACATACCTACTATGTGATGGATTAGTTACCGAGTTCTTTGTGCGAGCGTTAAATTAGATGTATTAGAATGGGGAGATAAGGTTTGTATGGCTTAAGTGGATTAGGATATAAATAAAAGAAGGTATCTTATGCTGTCTTGTGCTAATTTTGGCCAGGATTGTGAAGTTAAATGGCGGTTGTATGTTGAAGAGTGATGGATAGATGTTTGTGTGTGATGTTTGATGATGTTTAAGGTACTTACACTGCTCCTGAATTTGAAGAAGAGCGACATGGGTGCGGGTTGCGGCCGCCCCTCGCGCCACACTGCCGCGTCGTCGGCCCGGACCGAACCTCCGACGCCTGCGTACACAACCTCACACAATAACCTTATCACGTTAGTACCTTGCCACATTCATACACCTATCACTACCATCAATTATCAAACCTATCTCGCATTCCGTTAGTTTGATAGAGTACCAAAATGATAAACTATTTCAAGGTATGTTACTCGCGCTGGAAAACATCTTGTCACTTTAGTACCTTTCCAAATTCAAATTATTTGACACTGTCTCAGCTTCCAAGCTAGTCTGGTATTAGTTAAGTTTTACAAGGTTCTAAGTAGCCAAGTTTGTACATTAGCTTCGGTACTTCTTCTCAACAATTGCTTATCTCAAGAATGTTATATCCTTGGTATGCTTCTGTCCCCGAGGTAATTGCAAGTTAACACGGAATTTGACGAGACGTGGGTTGGGAGACAGTTTACTTACTATTCCATTAAAACTCTTTAAAGAATGGGACCACGACTTCACGATAGTTTATTTAAATTAGCTTTGTTAGCTGACTAGACAAACGTGGATTTTGAACTCAGCTGTTTAATTCTACGATAATAAGATTTAACTGCTGTTTTCAATAGTATTTTTTTATTTATCCTCACTGTACTGATATCTTCAGTGAGATGAGAGGGCTTTGCCCAGCAGTGGGACATTACAGGCTAATACTACTACTACTACTACTAAGTATGTACCTGTGATTAAAATAACTGAGTAATCTATCCATCTTTATAAATTCAGTCGTAATACATATTTTCATATGATGTTAAATTATTCAGCTTAATTGAAACTTTTTCCCAATTAGGATGCTAATTGGGTCCTAGCTTCCAAATTACTGAATTTATTTATAATACCACTAGCAGCGCCCAGCGGTTTTACCCGCGTCGTGCCCGCGTTCCTGCGTTCCCGTGGGAAGTTCGGAATCCATTACAAAAAGAGGTATTCAAATCTGATTCGTAGTTTCTGAGATAAGCTCTTACAAACAAACAAAGTTGGAAACTTTACCTCTTTTAGATATTAGTTTAGACTATAGATAGATTTAAAACGTCTTGATTTAGACGGTTGGAATCTGTAACTACTTTATTGATATTCTCGTGGAATGCATCAAATATCCTTCTTAGTATATGACAAGAAGTCTTCTAGTAAAAGAAGATTTTTTTTCTGAGAAAATGTTCTTGCCTTTGTTTATGAGGAGTCAGGCTCAAAATAATCACTCAGTACTTAGTACTTAATAGCATGTACTCGATTACGATTCTAAAGAAAGAGACTACATACATATTCCTAAACTTATAATGAACAAAACATATTCCTACCTACTAGGTAACTATATATAAGCAAATACAGCTTTCCCGTAATATTTTGGCTTCAAAAACGCAACATAAATAATCATAAACCTAGATCTAATCTAATAAAAACAGTTCCTTTCAGGTAGCCCTGATAAAACCCGTATCCGTACGCATGCGCAGAAATATCGACCCGGGGGCTCGGTGGTTCTGCCTGCGACACACAACAATCAGGGGGCCCGACACTGACACGTCAAGTGGTTTCACCAACTGTTTTGTGGTTGTTTTAGAAGATTTTTGTGGTAGTTTTTGCTGGAGTGAATGTAGGATGAAGGCCCGAGCGTGGGCTTGGTGGTTGGGGCTCCTAGGGGCGGTGGCAGGAGCCCGGGAGCTCGACCCGGCCGCTTGCGCCGCACGTTTTGATGTCCAACGCGATAAGATCATTCGCACTGAAGAATCTCGTGATATGGGTGCGAGGTACCTTTCGGAGCTGGACGTGGGCGCGCGTGCTGAATGCCTAAGGCTGTGCTGTGAAACTGATGCCTGTGATGTCTTCGTTTATGAAGAGAAGGTACGTCTTGATGTCAAGGTTATGTTCAGTTAGGTCACCGTTTACATGACATGTACTGTTAGGATTCCAGGATGAATAGAATCCTATCTTAGTTTGTGTTTTAACTACAAAAGTATAAACGATCCTGTGTGTTGTTTAAGGGATAAAACTTCACACGTAACCCTCAAATCCGCGTAACTGCAGGGTTATTATGTACAAAAGCAAAAACCTCTTCTAAATTATTTTATTAGTAGGTATATTAAGGTTTTACTTTCCACGGTGTCTTTTATCATTACATTAGACGCATGTAGCGACAAGAGATTATCAAATAGCCGGAACTGTTGTCATGCTCTGCATAGCACAGAGCACTCATCAACAGAGACAGTAACATATTCTATTGTATGTACCTATTATAAAACCTTCAATTCTTTGTTCCTTCACTTAGGGCCGCTCAGCTTTGCGTAGAAACCTTCTCGACCTTGACTTGCGAAAGATGTTATCTCCTGACTCATAGGTTTTTAACTTGGGAGTTTTTATCTGCTGACTCATTCGGTATCTATCTTGGTACCTACTTACTCCTTCTATCTATGTCCAACCCTATACTAATTAACTAGCACTGGTTTTTATAGCATCGGGGCTATGACCCCTTGAATATCATGTAACCTGTATTAATTGACTTGACTTTATAGATAGCCAACCATTTTAGGGGCATTTTCACCAGATCTATACTACGCTGCGTTTGGTATCCACCAATCGTATACTATGACCATAGCATAGCCACGTTATATAGCGATGGCAGTATCCACCATTCATTTCGAAGTAGCTTAGCAAAACTAGTGGCAAAGGCAGCCTATGGCAGCTACTACATAACTAGGTACTAGAATTTTGAAACCCAAACAGCTTTAGAAAAGACTTGTCAAGTTGACATAATCAGCAAAATATCGTCTCAAAACGTTCGTCTTTGTTTCAAATATATTTCTATAATTATCATGCTAACCAACATTCTTTCAAGATCTACCAAAGGTATCATAACATGTGCCACCACACCTTCCACAGGGTCCAGGAAGCTGCTACCTCTTCAAGTGTGGTCCTCCCGAAGACTTCCGCTGCAAGTTTACAACTCACACGAACTTCAGTAGCGGAGTGCTGGCGCTGAGCCGGCGGCTGGCGGAATTGCAGGACCAGGAGCAGCTGGCGCACCATGAAAGGGAACTGGCCAGCTTGAGGTAAGAGGACATTCATAGACTAGGGAGTAGAGTGAGAGGACATTGATAGACAAAGATTAGTGTAGAGTTTGAGGTGAGAGGACATTCATAGACAAGTAGTCTACACTACGTGTGCTTGGTACAAGTCAAGTCAAAAAGTACAAGTCAAAAATCGCAGACCGCAACCGCAGACGGATTGCGAACGTCTAGATGATCTGAAGAAATGGAGAGAGTTCTATGTCTGTCTAAGTACACACTACAGACTAAAGTTTGTGAACTATCTTCAACTTGTACCAACTGCTTTAGATTCCCCTACAAAAACTATACAACGTCATTATACAATATAATAAACAAACACTACATGCATTACGCCACACGTTACGTCTAAGTGTGTCACATGAACATTGAACACTTGTCCTCAGGAGCGCGACAAGCACCTCAAGCACGACCACGGCAGCACCTCCGCCCCCCGCGCCTTCGCCCCCGCCTGCGCCCGCGCCGCAGCCCGTGGGTAAGATGTATTGAATAGCTGCATACAAGAGGAACATACTAATGGTGTAGCCAACATGATTTAAGTATTTTTTAATAAGATTTTTATAAATGTTGGAAAACCACATATATACCTACCATCTAACCTTGTCTAGACAGACAGAGTTTAAAATAGCATGAAGTTGCATGTCCTGTCTCCATCATCTAATTAAAAATAGAATGGAGACCAATTTATCTTTCCTGACACCGGCCGAAATAGGACCATTCCGGAAACCTAATTCTCCTGGTGTTGAAGTGGGTTAAAAATAAACTAAGTGTAAAGTTAAGTTCCAAATTTAACACAGAAGAAATTACAATTCAATTTGAATTTTGGGGCCTCCTTTTTAAATCAGAATTGACCACTGTTCACCGTGGGTGTGAACCCACGCCATAAGTAGCTACCATTGTTCGATTTACTTTAGATTAGCGGGTACCGACCTATTGTGTAATTAGTGGAATAAAAAACGTTTTAATTTTTATTAAGTAAGTAAGCAGCCTGTAATGTCACACGGCTGGACAAAGCCTCTCATCTCACCGAAGATATCAGTACAGCGAGGAGGATTGGACGTAGTCACCCCGCTTGCCATTTTAGTTAAACAAAATGTTTTCGTTAATTTAATGACCTGTACCTTAGATTGAAGTAGAGGCCACGATACCGCAACAGAAATAAGAATACGAGTACACGTACCCTTTTAGCGATGCTTCATACATGACGTCACATCGTACTTTTATTATTCCAACTAGCTACAATCCAATCAATAAACCAAGACATTTCAATCAAACAAATTCTATCCAATCACCAAAACGATCTGCAAAACCAATTAACATTTTAAAGAAACTGTATCATTCTGCGAATAGTTTGCAGAAAGCAGGTTCTACATTTAAATATTAATAAGAAAGATGGCGACGTGAATGACCCGCCACAGAAGAGGTCATTGGTCGTGGACAAGCTACAGCTCCCGACTCCGCGCGTCACCGTTACTCGTGAATCATTATGATTAAACAGAGATAAGTAGAGCACTGGGAAAAGTGAGTAATACTTGAGGAATACGTAGTTCATTAAATACATACATGTGTATTTAGAAGAGTACTTGCTTTTATCATCTAATAAAGATATTAGCTAGGTTGATTTTATTACTTAATAGTACATACCAGCAATGAGGTAGGCGGTAAACCGTAAACGTCTTAAAAGTTTAATAGTGATATTCCTTTGCACCTCGTTAAGCATGGTTTGACGTCATATCCATATTAATCACGGGGTCTATACATATTCATAATCTTACGGTGTTCTTCACCTCTTATATTCGTAATAATCATAGATACTTTGGCGTCAAAATGAAAAAAAAACTACATATGATACCTACGAACTCCTTGCTGAAATATATCTGCTTTTTAATTGGTTTACGATGAAAAACTTATCAGTTATCACCTTCACCACCTCACAAATTCATTGTGGTAAACAAGTTAAGTATTTGTTGTTTCAATAGGGTTGTTTAAGTCGAGAGCCTAGTAAAGTTGAAGAGTTGAAGAAACTAGATTAAACGAACGTAAATGCAGAAAATAACTTTGGTCGAATCTCTAAGAATCATTATTAGATAAACGAAGCAACGGTGCGTAACTACACCATAAATCAAAATAATGAAATACAAAATGATGCATACTTATTTCCCAAGAAAACAAATAACTAAACGCAGGAAACATCGTTACATCACATCCTTTTTTAAAACATCCATCACGAAGGTTCAATAATGATTAGTTTGCCTGCAGTGGCTAAGATTAGGTAGCTACATTACCTACCTACTATTAGCGACCCACCGTATCGTCTTTTTAGTTCAAATAACGATACACGATAAACCATTGTAGGTCTTCAGGCGGTCTAACAACTCCGTCACCAGGGTTGGCTACTAATTCTACACCAACTTTTTTTTTATTATGATGCATTGGATTTTCGTTATAATGCAATTTCCGAATGAATTATACTTTTTGGACACAAACTTTTTAATTTTAAACGACTGTGAAAACTTAAAAAAACATTTCTGAACAAACCATAAACAATGAAAAGTGTATCAAAATCCGTTTCATGGTTTAAATACGTTACAATCCGTTGCGTGGTTTTAACCCATTCAGTGCCGCCGACTCGCCCAGCCAGTTCATCAAAATTTGATTCTGGTCTTGGGTCTGGCGAGATCAGAGTGTTTCGCTTAAATATACAGAACGATTCCGTATTTATCTGCCAAAACTGAAGATCAGACTAACATATCAGTGGCAGTGAATGTGTTAATAAAGTTAGCGGGGTACAGAAATAACGAAAGACTCTGACGGCAACTTTATTTTTACTATTATGAGATTACAGGCCAGTGAGGCCGTCCGTCGATTAGATGTGCTCAAAAGATGAATGTTCGGATATTGCGACCTCGGCGTGACCTTACGACAACTAACGGTTTACTTGCCAACAATCTGTGTTTACAATCACACCAAAATGTTAGCATTTTGTTAAACAAAGATCTTGTGTATCCAATGTTGTTAAAATATTGATATTATATTTAACCTTTTACTTTTTAAGTTATTAATAACAAGGATAAATCAATTGGATTTTATTTGCACGTTTAACCTTTCAAGTTTGTTTGTAAAAATGTTCGTTTGAAAAATGGGCTCGCGTTGATGTCTTTTTAAGACAAAAGCGTCATATAACGTAGACTTCGTAGCAGTTAATTCATAATCGCGAGAAAAAGTTCTGTAGCACAAATAATTTTATCAACCGAACCGATTGATTTTCGTAACGGATTGGCACATGGCTAGTAATAGGAACATCACTGCTACGTTAACGTCTTAACTGTCCATCTAACTGGCCGTTCAGATATAATGAAAAGCTTAACAATCCTATCCTATGTTGCTAATATAATAAATGTGAAAGTTTGTAAGGATGGATAAATGTATTTCTGTTACTCTCTCACCGCCAAAACCACAGAACGGATTTTAACGAAACTTTAAAGTAATATAGGTAATACATTAGAATACTACATGGGTTACATTGTATTCCTAAATTCAAGCAGCCACCACCATCACGTAAGTAAGTTACATATTCCTTCACATCCAATAAAACCTTTTGCAGTTAGCAGCAAATGCAGTCGCTACCAATTCGAGTGCCGTCGGGGCGGGGAGTGCATAGCGGTGTACAACGCTTGCGATGGGGTGCCGCAGTGCGCCGACGGCAGCGACGAGGCGCCCGAGCTGGGATGTCCGCCACAAGCGCCCCCAGTGCCGGCGCCTGCGCCTGTTGCGAGAGTCACGAGGCCTACGCCGGCGCCCGCTACACCGCCTCCGTTGAAACCTTTACAGGTAGTTTATTTATTTACCATAAATGTTACTTATCGAAGCCTACACCAACACACCATGTCAGAGGGCTTTAGGCGGTCTAAAAATTCCGACACCAGGGTTGGCCACTAACCTACTCGAGCTTACTTTACCAACACTCTCTATTAAGTAGTTCTGCTATACTGTGCTTTGATGATGCGGCGTCTGCATAGCGCGGAGGATGCTTGGAACAAACTGCCACTTATAATAGTACATAAGAAACCAAAGTATGTCAATCCAATAAAATCTATAATGAAGTCAATACTCTCCAGCTAAATTAACTTCTTTGTATTAGCTTAACTTCTTTGTTAGCATAATCCCACCATTCCAATAACCTTCTCATCAATTTTTCTCCATGTTCCAGGAAAGCTCTGAAATGGGAGGCAGCAACGAGGGAATGATGATGGAGAGCCCCGGCTTGGACCGGTGGCCGCACCGCCTTACGCAGGCGCAGCCACAGCACAGGTACACTAACGGTACGTGACTTTCACTTAGATCACATTAGAAAATTGATTTTCTATTACGTACTATACTGATGTGTGTAGCGTCAATCATGGCTGTCATTTGTTTGTTGGATAAAACATAAGTATTAATGTAGTTAGTCTAGGTAATATCAGAGAAGTTGTCGATCGATCGCTTTTAGACGAAAATATCATGATGTGAAATACTACGTTACTTTTTCTTTCAGGGATTTCTCTGAAATGTTTCTAAAAGTTTTCAATCTGTATTAAGCAACCCTAACCACTAATATCACCAATAAGTACCACCAGAAAATGATGATCTCATCCCTTGCAGAAATGGTTAAATGAGAATTTCGAATGTCTAGCCAGGGTCCCTTGCCTCTGGTGACGCTTTGCCCAGCAGATTATTGACAGTTGGTAGCTATTTTTACAAAGTTAATCTTACCAAGACTTAATGAATGGTTTATAACTTTTCAGACGTAGCATCAAGCTCGCATATCTTCAGTCACAAAGGAGGTCTGCTGCAAGAGGCCGAGAGCGGGCCGGGACCACAGTACCCTCCCTTCGAACCTCCGTGGCCCAGACATACTTGGAATCAGCAGCAATCTGGTAAATGTCACGTAAAAAACTCTAAAATTCTAGTCTGAAAGTAATACCTACCTATAACCATTACCCAACTTAAAGAAAGACGTCTGTACGTGTGTGTATGTGTTATGTTTTCGTGTGTATCAGTGTCTGTGCTTGTAGGAATGTGTATAATAATATTCTTATCCTTATTTTTAATACAATTAGATTTGGTTAGATAGTGTTTTTCTAATAAATTATTCGTATCGTATCACTATCCGAGCCTTATCTAAATTGCCTACGTATGACATATTTATTGGCTTATTAGATTCTTAAGATTAGTACAACAGAAACTAAATTAGATAGCTAAAGATTCAAGGTTTGAGGATAGGATAGGGATACCTTGGTGTGGGTAGAGCATGATAGAGTGCCATTGCATAGAAGCGAAGCGGTGCGGAGCTCATTTCACCAATCACAGCGTATTGGATTGTCAAACTCTTTTCGTAACACATTGTGATTGGTCATTTGAGCTCTGCATAGCCCCGCTCCGCTTAAATGGAAATGAGGGTGCATATGGTGGTGTAAGATGATTTCTAGAGGGCAATCTGGAGTTGGTCCATCCCTGGGTTCTCCACTAAGTAAGACAACAATATAATCTTTCTTTGTTTACTCGATTTTTAAAAGGTTTTCTTTTATCTTGGTTAGGTGTAGGAATGGAAAACATGGGCGGTTGGGGAGGAGGTCGTGAGTACCCTCGCATGGAGTGGGGCGAGCCTGAGCCTAGACGAGCCTGGCCCGTGCCCCAACCGCGGCCTGACCCTGTAAGTACTTCATCTTTGTTCTTTTAGGGTTCCGAAACCAGATGGCAAAAATGGAATTCTTATTTTTTTTGCTGCTAGGAAACCCTTCATAGGCGAATCTGAATCGCTCTTGGCCAGTTACAGATATAAGTCGGTATACCTGATGTCTAGATAACCTAGAACTGTGATATGTGAATTTGAGAATTAGCTAAATGCTACGGTTGTATGAGTATATAAACTTAATACACATAATTATCGTCACGCACTTTTTGCCTCTTTTGAAAATGCAAGCAAATTAATAACACCTAAATATATTGATCCCTTTTCTCAAAATGTTTTTTTTTCTGTCAATGATGATTATTATAAAATTATGTAATATGATCCTGTATCTTCCTCCAGGAATCATCAGTCTACATTCCTCCGAAGACCATGCCGGAAATTCCCATGGTCTACTCCAGCCAGCAACAAACTCTTCGGGACAGCCCCAAGAAAGGCTTGGAGTTGAATCCTGGACCTGACACCAGGCCCGCGGTAACGGCTCCTCCACCACCAATACCCCCTGACCATAGAGAAGAAGATAGACCGCCGGTCATAGAGAATACTACCAAGCCGAAGGTTCATAAGGAAAAGGTATGTTGGTTTTTTCTGGAGCTTTTACATCGAGAAATTCAGTAGAACCATAGGTAATCAAAAGGGGGCAAAGCTAAGGATAGCTAGATAGATCAACTCAAAATAAGAAAACCATACATGGAAAATCCATAAAAATTCAAGAGTTTGACGTTTTTAGATCAGCATAACATAGTTAAACTAAACACCATGTATCCTCACAGTATGAAGAACCAAAAGCCTCACCGAGCCACAACGAAGCCCCAAGCGTGGTGAGGAGCTCCCTACACGGAGACCACGCGGCGGCGGAGCGGCACCTCGCGCCTGATGACCACGACGGTCTGAGTGAACACCCGCCAGCGGCTGTGCTCCTGCTTATATTGGGTAATTGTTGAATATACGCCTCGTTGGTCTAGTGGTACTCGCCTGCCAAGACTGAGGTCTCGGGTTCAATTCCCGGGTCGTGCGTAAACATGTTTCAAACATGGCTCGGATTTGAGATCACCAACCCGCATTAAGCAAGCGTGGTGATTATGCCTAATGGCTAATCCTCCTCACTGTACTGTACTGACCAGAGGCCTATGCCCAGCTGTGGGACATTAAAGGCTAATACTTACTTTTTTATGATGGTGTAGTGTCTGTAGGACAAAGTCTCAACCCTTTGCCATTGAGTGAAAAGAGTCCTTTATCTACCCTTGCATATTCCTATTTAGGTACAGTATACTCATAGGTTAGTGGCCATCCTTGGCGACGAAAGTCTCTAACACATATTCTGAAAAAGTATCTTCTAACAGCTGGAACCCACATATTATCGTGCTCTTTTAAGCTCGGTAGAGTAATTCTGCTACAAGTGGACTGAACTACACTTAATCTATTTACAGCATCTACCACCAGAATGGCTTACCCATCAATCATATGATATGATGTTTAACCAAACATTAAGTACTAGTATTCATAACGACCAACAAATTACTTACAATCTACATAAACACATCGGTAAAAAATAAGTTAACCTATCAGAATACCCCCGTCTAATTGATGTCAATTTTCTTCATTCCAGGAGTGCTAATGACGGCTGCGATGGGTGGTATGCTCGGCTGCAGAGCTCGCGCGGCCAGGAGGAGACTCCGCCGAGGGAAACCCTTCGCCCACGACGCAGACTACCTCGTCAACGGCATGTACCTGTAGCCAAACTAAATGGGCTAATAGTTAGTAAGGGCAGATAGACAAATCTTCCATATTATCGATAAAGCGGGCCGGTCGAAGTTGCTCAGAGTATATAATATGCCGTTGAAAAAAATGTTGTTGCATTACAGTCTTAAGCAGTATGCACACGAAATTTGTTTACGCATTGACCTGCACGTGGTTTATCTCGCAACGATGTGCGGTCCCATGCGCGATATGAATACACAAAAATCGTATAAAAAATTAAACTGCGTGACATCGATCTTGTCTGAGGTTGCAGATTGCATTCTACGCGTAAAAAAACGTCGTGTGCAATGGCTGTAACAGCATATGCTTCATTGAAAAGGTTTAAGTATAATAATTATTCTGATCGGCTCACTTGATTCGACTTGTATAAAGAGGAGAGCTTACCTTCCTCCCAGTTGTTAATAAGACGCTGTGTTTATAACGTGCGCAGAATTATCCTATCGCCATACAGCGGCAAAAAAATAGCATGAGCCTTAAAGCTGTTTGTCCATTTACATATCTGATTGAGGATGGTTTGAACCAGATAGAACTGATTAAGCCTAGATCACATTAGTAGAGCTAAGTGGGTTAAGTTAGTAGGTACTTAAGTATAAACAGCAACGAGTAGCCGAAACGTAGTGTTATTTTGAAACTTATATAATAAACTAGCTGCGCCCCGCGGTTTCATCCGCGTTGTACCCGTTCCCGCGGGAATTTAGGTATGAAAAATAGATGTTGGCCGATTCTCAGACCTACTCAATATGCTCACAAAATTTCATGAGAATCGGTCAAGCCGTTTCGGAGGAGTATGGCAACGAAAACTGTGACACGAGAATTTTATATATTAGATTCAAACTTATCTTCTCAAGAAAAGTAAACGCCGATGCGCAAATTTTTTCTTTACTATTCTGGCGATAAGGTTCAATTCGCTATGTTGTTTCAACTTCCCTTCCATTATGCATTGTTTAAGGTAAAAATCACTAATTTATACTATTCTAGGTTCAATAACCACTTCCTACTAACTCTACTAATATAAACTAGGCTTAAAGGGGCCCATACACGGTAAGATTTAAGCGCTATCCACACATTTCCGGGAACTCGTCCCTGCCGTGTTCCGTCAGGGACGGGGAAAAAATCGGTTACGTACAAATTGTATGAACTGGTTCACACAGCTCCGTGTCAGGCGTCAGTGTCCCGGAGCACGCTCGGTCGCACGGTCGCACTGACAGTGCTATCCGATTTTTGTTAAAGTTAATGATTTATCTGCAAGTACAACATGAATACAGAAAGGTTGATAGAACTTGTACGGCAGAATGCTATACTTTACGATCTTCGTAATCCACATCGACATCGTGTTGTGTGCGTATCAGCTAACGACACAGATTACACTGATACCGATTTCCCTGATATGTGTGAACACGGGTGACGGATGGCACGTCCCTGACGGGAACACTGAAACGATCTACTCGGAACACGGATAGCCCTGACCCGGAAATGTGTGGATAGCCCTTTATCTGTACGATCCGTCGCGTCAAACCGATTGAAACAACGAATCGATGGTGTATGTCAAGATCGTTAACGATATATATGTATACATACACAACACCATCGATTCGTCGTTTCGATCGGTTTGATGCGACGGATCGTACAGATAAATAGTACCGTGTATGGGCCCCTTAAAGCTCCGTTCTAAATATATTATTCCAAAAAGACTTCTTATGCGCTAGGAAGACCCAATCTCTAGATTAGAATGTATTAATATAAAGAACGCTTGTGTGATGTCATAGTTCAACTATCAGTCAAATAACTACTTTAGTATGTATTTCTAGATTAAATTAAGCAGAAGGTAAAATAAACCTTTATGGGCAGCGAAGAAACTTGTTGGAACACTGCCCCTAAAGAAATCAGGATAAAATAAAATATTGTTTAAAATAGCTAATTCTACATTATTTTTATTGTTCGTTCTAAATTGTGTTCCTGAATAAACGTTATCGAATTTTGTTATGTGGTATTTTATTATCAAAATCACTATTCAAGATTTTTAAATGGATTCCATAATAAAAATTAAAACCTGCTTTGCTTTGTATTATTCTAATATTTAAAATAAAAATGAATCGTGGTTTCAAGGTAAGAGCCATAAACTAAAATAAAAACAAAATTCATCTGCAGACTTAACTTTATTATAGCAGTTTTATAAACTTGTAACATTATGACTTTCAATACATATTAAATCACAAATATATAAGTTTAATAAGTAGTAAATACACGAATAGGCACTATATGTCAGTTAACGTATATAAAATTGATTATGTATGCATTTATTATTACTAAATACTACCCTATTTAATTAGAAACCAGTATTTAATTCTCTTTTTCTGTATCAATTTAGCATCCTATGTTAGGTGCATAATCAGCCAATCAAATTGCTTGATTTCCGTAACTTAAAATGGCGCAAAAAAAATCAAGCCTTCTGATTGGCTGATCATATTCAGTCAATTTGTCATCAGTCCAAGTCGAAAACGATAACAAACTGAAGTTAATTGGGCGTTTAGTGACTGATGTTGAATAATGTTTCAGAATAAGGTCATATAATATGGTAATTACAAAAATATTAATCGTCTTGCTACAAAAAGGAACTCCGGTTCAGGATCAATCAATATTTTATGTATGATATACAGTAAATTCCAAACGAATTTTGATTATTTAAAAAGTATTTAGCCTGATGTAGTAAACATAACGGTTTACCTTTTTTGTAGCAAAACGGTAAAAAAATAACCTAAAACAAGTCTAAATTTCGACTATCATATCTCAACATTTAGGTAATACAATTTTGGAATGATTATAAATCAATTAATTAGATCACATCAGTGAGTTTTAGACTCATTTAAATGTCTTAATAGTAAATGAAATACAGGAACATTATTTTTCGATATAAATTCTAAAATAATAAAGATAGAAAACTAAATATAATTCGTTTAAGAAAACTGCCGTAGTAGGGCGCCACTGTACGTGTATTGCTCTTTGTATCGCCCCCACGAAAAACGAATAAATACCCAAGAAAAAGGTAAAAAAAAAGCAGGCAATATACAACTAAAGGAGTTCAAAGGGCTATTATTCAAATCGGGTTCGAGTTTAATTTATGATCAGCGTTTAATATCACTCATACAAAATAGGTATTGGATTTAAATTAAAGTCTTAGCCTGTATATCCCACAGCTGGTCAAAAGCCTCTCATCTCATCGAAGATATCAGTGCTTGGATTTGAATGGTAAATAAAATTCTTCACTACATTGTAAGTGTTACAGTTATTGTTACCCATTGTACTTTACGTTCTTATAACTTCAACTAGCCTTGATAAATAAAATTATAAAAAATAATTGATATCAAATTGCTATTTGAAAATTGCACAGTAAAATATGTTTTTTTTTATATTAAAAACCTAATTATTACGTTAAATGCGTGCGTTGTTTCGTGCTCACATTCAATGCACGTAATTTTACGTGCTTCTACAAAGTGTAGGTTCTACAAATACTAACACAATATGCGTGGAACATTTATGAGCGAACATACAGCTAAATGACCATATTTTTTATAATTTAAAAGTAAAATTATACAATAATGTTTAAAAACAGTAAGTACATGTACTATAGTACAATCTTATTACGAAATTATTTTAAATATTTGAATAAAAAACATGTATGTATAATGTGTATAGAGGAAGTCAAATATTGATACAATATTGTTGAGCGAATTTATACTAATATTATAAAGAGGTGAAGTTTGTAAGTTTATATATTTGACGAAGGAATAAGACAACATTTTTGATGTCTCTCTTATAGGAAATAGAGTAGGATAAGTTTTACAACGATTTTTCCACGAGAAATCTTGATTACTCTTGATTACTTGATACGAAGTAGGTACGGATCGTGATTATATATTTGGAGGGAATAGTAAACACAGCGCTAGTTTCAGTACAACCAATAAAATGTAGATTTCAAAATAAATCGGAACATTAGACATATAAAAGTAAAGGTGTTATAAAATGTACCCTAGAAATGTATTGGTTTTCTTTAGAATTTCAATATATGTACTTATAATACGAATGTTTGTTTAGATGATACGATAAATGTCTCGACACATACAACACATTATATACTTTTGTCTTAAAATTCACACAGTAATTGGATACCTACACCACACGTAAAACCGCAGGGCGCGGCTTGTTACATATATATAATTGCAGAAAAAACTAGTGGAAATCACTTAAAAATAAGATATAAAGCAATATTTACTATAAAGTACAATTAACACTTAATTACGAGTACAGTTACTATAACTTATAAGTAAATATAATTTTTAAATAGACTTTAAAAATATTAACTGACAAATTAACTAACTACTCTGTAAAACGATTATGATTGTTTGTCATGACTCATGATGCAGATCAATCTTATAACAACGCTTTGAATCCTACACTAGTTATTAAAGAAGGCACACTGTTGAACTAATTAGATTTGTAGCACACAACACAACGTGCAATGGAAATAACATTGCTACTTCAATAATACATTCTATTATCGTTTTTGCATTCGCATGTTGCATGCTACAACCATTTTTTAACATACACCGCGGCATCGATCACCTCATTCGTAGTAAACGGTTGAATTCTAACAATTAATAAATATCTAACAAAATAATTGAATAATTCTCGTTTATAATACGCGACATTTCACTAGGACTATACGCCGGGTAGCTTGTACGGCTGGACGCGGCCGGCGTACGTCGAACGAATCTTACCGTGATAAATAATAACATTATTGACGGAAGCTAAGCCCGACGGGGTGAAGCTGAAGAGTTCGGGGTATCGGGCGGGGTAGGGGAGTACCACGTGACGTCAGGGCGGGCGGCGGCGCGCCAGCTCCGAGTTCTCGACATACAGATCTTTGACTAACAAATCAGCGGCTACTAGTCGGGCTTGGAGGCGGCGTACAGCTGTCTCAGCGCGGGCGCACCGAGCCGCCATAGCGCCACCAGCAGCTAAAGCCGCTTCAAGTCGCCGGCAGCGCTCAGCTAGAGCTGCACAGCGGCATGCTGCGGCTGCAGGCGGCGGGGCGCGTCTTCGCTGCAGCGCTGCCAAGCGACGATGCGCTCGAGTCAACTGCTCGTGAGCTACACGCAATCTCGCCGCGTCAGCGCGTCTCTGTCTACTATACTCAGCCTCTAGTTGCTCCACCTGCGCTTCAAGCGCCGCAGCCTCTTCTATCGGCGGTAATGAAGGAGGCGCCAAACGCCGTTCGAACTCAGTAATCCGCGCTACCAGCTCGGTGAGTCGCTCGTCGGACGCGCGTTGCTCTGCGTCGTGAGCGATCCGTTCCTCATTCAACTTCCCGCTCCAGTACTCTTCGCATGACTCGTACTCCGCCCTCATGGCTTCTAGACTGGTTTCGAGTTCCCTGTAAAATATGATAACAATTTTCTAAATCTGTTGCTTTTATAAATGGTTTTGTAACGCAGCTAAGACAGAAGACACTGATTGTCTGCATACTTACTTCACAAGATCAGTCAGTTTTTGTTTCTCTTCATCCACATATGCTACTCTATCCACCTCATCCTGAGTTGATGCCATAGTTGTTTCGTTCTGAAATGGTGCAAACAAAACTATTGTTAGAACCAATTTTACTTACTGGTTTCGTTAAGTTAAAGCAAACACCACTTATTTTGAATTGAAACTTCGTTTACGGTACACATTGCTTCTATTTTACATTTTATCTGATGTTTCGGCCCCTTTAAAGGAACCGTGGTCACAGAAGACTGAAGGTTTATGCCACCTCAGGCATAACACCGGCTGAAACATCAGATAAAAATGTAAAATAAAAATGAAGTGTATCCCTATTCCCTAAACGTAGTTTCAATTTAAAACCAATACTTCTATCACATTGTCATATAAAGAGGTTGACAAATTCAAGAATCTCACCTGTTGTGATTTTTCTGGCTCAAATGCAGCGCTCAACTCTACACAAAGGTTGCCAAGGTCTGGTGAAGGTGTGGTTTCGCCGGCGACTCGTGTATTTAACGTTGTCGTTTCTAACTCAGCAACAAGTTCGTCCACCCTGTCTCGCAGTTTCTGGTTCTCAGTCTGGAGTTCTTCGAGGCGCGCAGTCGCCGCGTGCGCCGCGTCAGCCGTCTCCGCTGCGAGTTGCTCCCTTGCTTGCGCCTCTCGTAAGCGTTCCGAAAGGGAACTCCGCTCGCGCTCTGCTACCTCAAGCTGTTCGTCAGCAGTCGCGGCCCGTGTTTCCAACTCCTCAGCGCGACGCTGAAGCTCAGCTAGCTCAGCGCGTAGTCGAGATTCGACTTCGTTCCGGCGCACCACATCTGCTTCCAATCGTATCCTTTCTACATTGGAGCGTTCTCGTTCAGTCGCCGCTTCAACACTCGCTCGGCGTGCTTCCTCCGCGTACCGAGCTTCAGCCCGTTTTAAACTTGTTTTGAGTTCAGTCTCGATTCGCGCGTGGTTCTCGTCGACTTCTTGGGCGAGGAGCTGAGCCCGTCGATTGGCCTCGGCGACATCCATGCGCAGTTTGTCACGTTCAGCGGCGATGCGGTCGGCTCGGCGACGGGCGGTGACCGCGCGCATGCGGGAGAGCGCGTGCGCAGCGACCAGCACCGCCGAGCGGTCGTCCGGTGAATCTGCCATAGCTCTCAATTCTTCATCTAGAGCTCGTTCGAGTTCTGCTGGCCGCAGATTCCCATTAGCAAACCCAAGCTCAGCCAATAAACGGCGAGGTCTCCTTATACCAGCCCGCTCCCACGCCTCAGCTATGACCTCCGGAGCTACATTAACATCTTCATCGTCTTCCTCGACGATTTCGGCCGGACCACTGACGTTTACGTCCTCCATTGTCCTAGCGAGGGTAGAGTTCAATCGCTCGAAAAATTCACCTACAGTCGTATCGGCAATTGAATCTTCGAAAGCCCGTTCTACGATACGGCGGTCTACAGCGTCCATACGTAAATCCCGGCAAAGCGCGAGAGCTTCTTCTCTGTCGATGCGGCGGTCGTGCTCCAGGGCCGGGGGAACAGTGTCGTCGTCTCGGCCATCCATCGCTGATGCGCTGCGCCGACACCGCGGACGGGCGCGTGCCTCGAGGCGGGAGGTCGAGGCCGCACGGACACCGTTGCGCTCTTCAGGTTCAGAACTCTGCTGGGGTCGTGAACGACGCCCGTACTTCTTCGACCCAAATACGAACCTTGGAGCTACTTCACGTCCCGAGGAATCGTCGTCACTGGGCGCTGCGCCAGAGACGGGCGCGGGCGGGGGGTCGGGCGGCGCGGGCGGCGCTGGCTGCTTGTCACCGAGGACAGCGAGCAGCCCGTTCCGAAACTGAGAGAAGGTGACCCGACCGGAGCGACGTTCGAACAGCGAGTCCACGAGGGCCGCCCCTCGTTCCTCCAACTGTAACGCATCACAGAGGCCGTGAACCGCGGACTCGTCTAATGCTTCCTCATTATTTACATCGAAAGATTTGAAGACAGAATACAGCTGTTCTTCATAGTGGTCCATGGATGGGCATTCCATTATGCCAAAACTATACCAATAAGTTCACATTAGACATTCATTTATATTTAAAACTATATAGGTAACACTTGTAGGTCATGCTGGACTAAAATCAATAATTAAATTCTAGCTAAATTTAATAAAACACACAATAAAGCGTAATAGGATATCAGCAGCGTGACAAGGTCTGACAAACTGACAGTGACAGCAGGACAAATACGAACGCGCGCGACCAATTTGATGTCATGTGACATTGACCTATGACATACTAAGTAAATTTGTAGCATATGACAAAGACAGCACTGCATATTGACGTAAATAAAATGTCAAAGATTGTTTTGAAATTGAATATTTTCGATTATCATTTGCCTTGGAATCAATAATTAATTAATTTACATCCAGCAGAAATTAGATAAGAAATTAGTTTTGTTTCGCTTCAGTGCCTACCCATTTATCTGCTGTGTTTAGTTATCTAAGATTATACATGTAAACAAATGTATAAAGGACAAACAAATAGATATAACTCAAGATATTGCGAACCGATTTCAATTTAATTTTATACTATAAACTGTAAAGTGCATTGTGCAGTGATTTTACTACAAATTTATTGAATAAATAGAAAAAATGAAGTTCATTAACACGAAGTTTAAATATCGAATAATGAGTGGAGGAGCTGAAGAATATGCGAATAGTAATTACGACAAGAGAAATTGGAATCCTTGGCCAATAATTATTATACTAACAATACTGTCTCTGCTCATATTGTGCGTAGTATCTCAGCCAGCGTTAATGCAGGTATTTACCAACTTGTTTTATAGAGACCAGCCAGATCAGACCAAAGAGGTAGACACTGTTTTAAGTTGTTATTACACTACACCAGATTTAATTAATGCAACAACCCCTCAACTATTGCCTTCGCACTTAAATCCTCATCTTTGTACGCATATTAATGTCGGATTTGCAACTGTAGTGAATAAGGAAATATATCTAGATGATGCTCAATACAAAACATTGAAGGAGGTAGTGAAACTAAAGCAAAGCAATCCAAGGTTAAAAGTGTTACTCTCTGTTGGTGGTGCAGGAGATAAAAATGGCTTCTCAGACATGGTGGCTAATCACGAATCAAGAAAAATATTCATTAAATCAATCAAATATATACTAAGAAATTATAGCCTAGATGGTGTTGACTTGGATTGGGAGTTCCCGGCTTTACATTTACAGGATCAAATTGTAGGAGCTAGAGAGAGACAGCATTTCTCACAACTACTGAGAGAGATAAGGATGGAGTATATAAGGGAGAAAAGAGATTATATTCTGAGTGTAGCTTTAGCAGCTCCACAGACAATAGTAGATGTAGCCTATGATGTAGACCAAGTCAATCTCTATGCTGACTATGCTAATATCATGACCTATGATTTCCACTACTACAATAAATATACTCCGTTTACTGGCCTAAACTCACCCTTATACCCTCGAAGCTCAGAAGAACTATACATGGCAACACTAAACATTAATTACACAGTCCAAATGTTTGTGGACAAAGGTCTGGATAGAAATAAAATTGTTGTTGGAATACCCACATATGGTCACACTTTCCATCTAATAAATCCTACTAACACTAATGTTGGTAGTCCTGCATCTGGCTTTGGGTCCTTAGGAGGTCTAGGATTCGTCAATTACCCGGATGTTTGTAAATATATAAAAAATACTGTAGGAGTCACTAACAAGTATGACGATGATGCACAGGTGCCATACCTATACAGTGGCACTGAATGGGTTTCATATGATTCACCACAGAGTGTGAAAGCGAAGGCGAATTTTATAAAGGAGAATAAATTACGCGGAGCTATGATATACTCTTTGAACGCGGATGATTTCGAGGGGAGCTGCGAAGCGGAAGGTGTCCAGGCATTCCCGCTGGCAGCGTCAGTACGAAACATACTGCCAGAAAAATATCCATCGCGCGAACACTGAGTGAGGTAGGTAAATAACTAGATTATATGT
The DNA here is from genome assembly GCA_951394245.1 of Cyclophora punctaria. Lineage (NCBI taxonomy): Eukaryota > Metazoa > Arthropoda > Insecta > Lepidoptera > Geometridae > Cyclophora > Cyclophora punctaria. Next base: position 9,097,444 of record OX596174.1, read on the forward strand.
GAAGCGGAACGATTTCGACAGCGACAGGGCTACATACCTGCTTTTTCTTGGCGACGTAAGTGATTTTGTACATTGTGCAGGTTGTCATCGTTGAGTGTCGGGGCGGCGAGGTGGAGTGAGGACTGAGGAGTCGGCTGAGCTGCGGAGCTCGGCTCGCCCACGGTCGACAGCGCGGGCGGCGCGGCCGGCGCACCACACGACACCACCCATCCATACACAACACTCGCATTCATTACCCCACTTAATTAACTTTTACAGTTAAGAAAACTTACATGTTTACTATTTCTCCTTCACCACCGACGACGTTGCTTCTTGGTTCTGGTTTCCGCTCGAGTGACGTCACGTTATGATCATTTGAAACTGTAAATCACGCGAACGTAACGCATATATTCCGATGAAAGCATTTTTTTCACTGAATTATTTAAAAGAATTTGCCAAGTCAGTGCGCGAGCGCTCGGTTGTTGTGCAACAGTTCTATTAATTTAAACAACACGCGCCCACGCACGCTGGACACACTTTGCGACACACGTAGTATCGACCGATTATTTGTCAATTATTGACGCAATTCTAGACAATGTTTACCTAAATATTTTATTTAAAACATTGCATTTATGTAACACGTAAAAGTAGCTAGCGCAAAAAACACCGGTACGTAATAGAATCTCAAATCTGATAGCATTTTATGAGTCCCATCCTAACAGCCCAGGTTCGATTCCGGGTGGAGGTAACATTCCTTAAGAACATTTATTTCATGTCCGCATTGTATAATTTTAAATTAGAATATGCAGATTGAAACAGGGATCTCTATGATTGTAAGATAAAATAGATCATTCGGTTATACCAACGCAACTATGTAGGTATTTCAAAAAACCGCGCACATTTAAATATTGTAATGTAATATCTTGTATTATTAACATGTTGTGTACCTAATATACCTAAGATAAGAGCTATTATTTTATTATGATTTAATTTATTTATTTATCTCAAATTAATATAAAGCCTCAGCTGTGATGGTCAGATTAATAAACAAACTAATATGAATAATATAATATAATGTTACCATATTATTTAGATTTACCAAATAAATGTGTTAAGATAAGAGTCAATGAGTTGGTTTTATTTAACCTTCTGTCTTTAAATTATAGGTCATATGTCTCCTCTGCTACCAACATACATAGGACATAGGTAATATGTTTCTCAACACACTGTCAATAACCTGTGTCCTAGTAGTGGTCTCACTTCTACTTCTACTTCTAGTAAAAACTTTCCAACTAAGCCCTAAATGTTAGCAGGTGAACATGAGTTCATCATTGGAGGGAAAAACTTAGGTAGTTACCTACCTACCTAATAGTAAAACCTTTTTACCCTTTAATTCCTTCCTTTGTAGTTCAGGTTCTAAGTAGGTAACTATATATTTTTAATTGTAGAATTAATTATTTGCATAATTATTTTTGTCCAAGGTAGTCAAGGGAGATAACGGACGTAACATTTAAAAGAATAATGTTACATGCTACTTTTCATCCCAAAATTCCCAAGACAACGGGTAGAACCGCGGCGCGTGGCTAGTATTGTCATATGTTGTGCTCTCAATCATCATTTGATTAGAGTTTCCATGATATCTTCTCTAAAATATGTATGAGTAGGTGTTAAGTATATCAAATTAACATGTTTCTTTAGCCGTGGGTGAAGCACTGGTTGACATTGAATACCATAAAAATAATAATGTGGGTGTTAATGCACCCGTACGTCCATCATAATAAGGAAGGCTTTGAGTTTTCAAGTTACATTTATTTGTATGCAAACACTAGTGGCGCCTTGTGGCATTGCCCACGTTACGTGGGGATTTTAGATGAAATATATCCCATGTGATTCTGATCTAGGTATAACCTACATTACCGTAGTTTCATCCTAATCTGTCGAGTAGTTTTTGCGTGATAGAGTAACAAACATACATACCGTAAAATGGTCCTATTTTGCTCCTATAGGGTTAATTATGCTCCAATTCTGAGAAATGTTTTATCGCTTAATATGTCCAAATCGTTGCAACATTTCATTTAATTGTGAACGCACCCAAAACATTTTACTTATAAGTGGCAACACTGAACTGTCAAATTTTTCTTCTGCCATTTCTTTCTTATGACAGGTGCAGCTCTAGTGCCAGACGTAAAATTATTTTTTTTTTGTATCCGAAAAAGCCACTTCCATCTCAAAAGCGGCATAGCGGATTAAGGTAATTACGCGTATTATCACTGGAGCATAGTTTAAATAAGGAAAGCATAACTTTGCTCAAAAAGCTTCCACAATGGAGATTGCATGTAAAATATATCCAGGAGCAAAGTTACCCAGGACCACGGGTAACTTTGCTCCTTATTCATTGTTTTATATATATAATGAAATACTTTATTACGTTGATTTACCTATAAAAATGTGTTAGACAACATGTTTTTCTTTATATTAAAACAGCTAAGTATATTACATAATAAATAGTTTAAAAAATATTCATAATTCCCTTTATTTGGAGCAAATATTGGAGCAAAGTAGGACCATTTTACGGTATCCGAAAAAAATCGCTTAGATAGTGAAGATAAGGTCGATTTTGTTGTCGTATCAACTACAGCTAAGGAGAATTAGATATTACAGATAAATAAAACAATATTTAAAAAATAGACAGGAAGCTCTTTTAATATGGCACTAACTTACATCTAGGTACGTACTAAGCGTTAGTCAACTAATAAAAAAGGCATGCCACTCTACGCCCGCCTTGCGCGCTCGACGACATACAATACAGTTTCAATTCAGTCAATTATTCGTACCGTCCAATACAGGTCATGTTTCACAATTATGGCACAGGATACATGCAAAGGTCCAAACATATTTGACTAATTCGATTAACCCATTCAGGTTAAGAAACCATCATTTTTATTTTATGACGAGTTTTTATAGTACGTATACACAGTCGATGAGACGAGAGGCGTTTTGACCAGCAGTGGGACATTACAGGCTAATACTAATTTTGTTTGTTTAGTATTTTAAACCGGTTATCATTACAATGAACTATTTATATCGATCTATATACAACACAATCAAAACAAAAGGTCAATGAGGTCAAATAAATTTGGACCAATGCGTATTCCCTCAAATGTTCCCTGTTTACCTTTACGCTTTCAATACAAAATTCTATAACAATTTGTGAACACTAACATGTGACATAGTAAGCACCTTATTTAACATCTACCCACTATCGCCGACATCGGCGCAACTGTTTTTTACATTGTAAGTTGTAACTAAATGGACTTATGACCTGACCTGACGAAACACAATTCTGAGAAGGCTGTCTCCAAAAAATTGTTGTCATTAGATCTTTTCTGTAGCTATGGTAGAATGATTTTCATAGTAGGTAATATTGTCTGAAACATTCTCAAACTAATAAAATAGGTAAGTTGAAAAATGAACCGTGAAAGTCTGGTCAGGCTAGATAATCAAAGTAACCCAAATACGCCTGCTATTGGCCTGATATGTTACTTTACAAATGTGTGAGTACACTTTACAACTCTACGCTGTGAGGCACTGTATAGCACGCACTACAATCTTTATCTAAAATCCAACAAAGAGGACATCATACCAAATTCGGTCTTTGTTAAGTGGAACAAAGAATAGGATCCTCTGTGGTGAACCCAAATGAATAACAAAGAATTTCATTATAATTTTTAGATAGATCATGTGTATGAAACAATGCTTGTTTATGATTTCATATGCCACGTTTATAAAATTTAATGACTTAAAATAATCTTAAAAATAATTTGAGTTAGGTATTAAAGTACATATGGTTTCCAGAGATTAACAAGATCAATAGCGAATATTTTTTCCCACATTGTCATCAGTTTTATCTATAAGATATATTTTTTTTATTTTATTAGCCTGAGTAATTGGCCTCTAATATTAATCTCTAAAAACCATACATGTGCAGAGCTAAGTCAAACTAAGCAAAAGCAATAGAAATTCATAGATCAACTTAATATCTAAAATACAAGACAAATGTCCTTAAAATTAAATAAAAATATTGCTGTCATGATATTTTGAGACCAATACATATTCTTACGAGTACATTAACACAATTTGTTCAAATGATATGTACCAAATAATTTATTGATATGGCAAATATCCTATCACCAATTTAGAAAAACATGGAATAGTTTTTAAATGTTTTTACAAAAACATTGGGAATGTTTAATCAATTTAGTACAAGGTTTTTAAATGGGGGTAGTTACAATATTTACCCATTAAGGTGAGCCTTTATACACCCTTAGGTGAGGGTACATTGATGTGAATTGAATTGAATTGATGTGAATTGAATGGTGAATGTATATTATGAATATACAAAGAAAAATCACCATTGTTGAGTTTTGGTGAGTAGTTTCTCTATTTGATACATTCTTTAACCTTTTGGATAACCTTTAAATAATTTTGATGGTCTTTGAAAATTACATCATGTTTATTCAACCCATACAAAGTCTGACTGAGCTGCTAATTGGTATCCAAAGTGATGTTTGTCATTTTATATAACATAATTGACAGTAACAATCTGTCAATGCATCCCCACCTTACAGAACTTACGCCTATTCAAATGTAGCCTTAATTTATATTACATAATTCAATGTAAATTCATCAGTATCACAAACTATAGGTATTTTATACTCTATACATTTCTATATGCATATATATTGTATATGTTGAGTATCTAAATTTTACGATATGGCAACTTAACGACAGCTTATTGTCTAGTGGAATATGATAGAACTAGAGGCATGTGCCACGTGGATGCTACATACATTTTATGCGGTCAACAAAAGGTGAGTTTCAGGCAAATTAAATTGGTTATTCCTTATACCACAAGAGTACAAAAATAAGTAAGTAACCAAACCTAGTTGACACTCTAGGTCAGGAATAGCATTTAAAATCTTATATCTGCTCTAATATAACATAGCTAAAGGGTGTTTGTGAATGCACTTATCTCTGACACTACAAGTTGAATTTGTTTTTGTTAATTCCTGTGGCTATAGATGGGTTCTATAAGGCTAAAGTGTTGGGGCACTCCTAGTCATTAATATTGAATACAACAACAATTGAATAAAGGTGCCAAGTTGCTTTCATAAGTAACTCTTATCAATGTTTTTGTTGACCACACAAAACATATCATTACAATGTTAAAATATAAAAGAGAACTAATAACTAGAAAATTAAATTCAAAGGAATGTTTTTAAAACAATCCTTAACATTTCAGTACAGCCTCTATTAAATGTTAATTACAGGTTTTAAGCCATAATTACTGCAATTTATTCAATTTAATAAGTCATGAGTAGGTTTATCTATTACCTTAAATGCATTTTTAATCAATAATTTTACTTATGTTCATAGATATTATGTTTAATGTTAAGTTTTTTTTTACTGTTTGTGTCCTTTCTGGCTGGGTAGTAGTTGTATACTGCCTCAGTGGCATAATAAAAGATTGCATTAGCACATTTGGCAGTATCTAGGGAGAGAACAATACTTTATGATAGTCATGACCATAGTGAATATCTAAAATTAAGAACTTCTCACAAACCATGGCAAATAATGGAGGCACTACTGTAGTATACACATTACAGACTAATTCTAACTAAACTTATAGCAGGACGGTTCTGTCAGTATTAATGTAGTGTAACATCTATTATTACAAGCAATTTGATATGTAGGACTACCACACTCATAGTTACACCAGTCGTTAGAAGAGAGATACTTAGAAATATGAGCCATTACCCTTGTGCGAGAGAGAGCAGTGTTGTGCAGCAATGTTACGTTTGCAGCCAGTGGAACATAAGGCTGTGTACCGTCGGGTAGTCTAGCTCAGTGTTCGGCGCGCTCAGAAACTCTTTTAGACTCAGAGAAAGATCTCTTGACAGTGTCTCCTTCACTTCTGCGGCAGAATGAGCGGAGTTATCGTCTGACGCGCAGTCCGAAGACGCTGGCTCCCGCCATTTGTCATCATAGCTCAAGTTGCACAGAGTTGGGGGCTCATCCCCATCGCTGAGGTCGTCATCAAAAGAGGTTGATCGCGGCTTGGCCCGTGTTTCATCGTTCCCTTCTTTCACATCCTTAGATCCTTCATGTTGTCGTCTCGCGTTCTTCAAAGCACGGTATCGACGAGATCTTTCCCGCTGGAGACGACGCTTTCTCTCATCAGCACGTTCCAATTCCTCTGGTGTCTTTTTCAAAGAGTTCTTACCAAAGAAGTATCTCATAAAGGATTCGTCACAGTTTCGTTTAGAAAGATAATTAGCCATCAATTTGTAGTAGTACTGGTTTTCCATTTTATATATGACTAATCAGTAATTGGTATGGATTCTGAACAATAAAGAATGTAAAACTATTCTCGAAATTGCGAAATAAAAATAATGAGAACGCGATGTTCTGCTGCTCTGACGTCACTCTTCCAGTTATTTGACGTTGACAATCACAACAATGTTACTTTCGTATTTTGACATACATTGACGCTATTGTGTTCTGTCATTGTCCAAATATACGACCCATAGACGAAGTTACGTTTCCACCTAAGGTTTCCACCATGGATATTATTTTAATAAATCCATGGTTTATCAGACAATCAGACATGGGTCAGACACGGGTCAGACTCTTCTAGGCGCTAAGCAAACCGCCTATACAATGGGAGTGTAAAAGAAAATATGGTACCTATATAATAAAAAGGCATTTATTTATGTATATATTATAAATATTATAATACAGCTTAACCCAGCTAGACTAACTAAAATACAGCTATATCTTCACGCTTAACCGCTGCAAGACCATCGTCCCACGTTAACATTGCATTGAAAGTGAAATAGAGCGCCACCGCTGAGAGCATATGCCATAGATCATGGGAATCATAAAAGCTGAGGACTTTGCACTCGTGGTTGAGATGGCGGGAGTGAGCTGGTGTTTGTGACCAACTGGTAGATCCTGACACGAAGAAGTACAAAGCTGGTCCCCACGCCGCGAAGGCGCTTGCTAAATACACCCAAGCGTACCATCGAGGTTTTTCACCGTTTAACAACTTCATAGTAATGTAGAACACCATGTATAACAGAGTGTTGCCTAATAGAATATTTAACAAATGACTGGCGATATCTGAAGCTTGAGATATAAGGCCGTAGATGGCGAAGGCCCAGTTGACGGCGTTCGCTATAACGAGAGCTAACATGCGCGGTACGTAGACAGGTTTCCCTGAGACATTGTTTCTGAAGGACCGTGCGGTTTCTGCTAAGCTCTCTTTTTCTGAAAAAGAAAAAAATGTTTTCATGTGTGCTCTGTGAAAAGTTATAAGTTGCATTTTAGCTTGAGTTCAGCTAATAATATCGCGCAGGTGTCAAGATGGTCTGTTTGAAATTGCTATGCCTAATTTTATAGTTATACACCAAGTAAACTACTAAGTAGGTACCCTACTATGTCCCGCGACAAGGCAAAGGCGTCCCATCTGACTGAAGTCCCGGGTTCAATTCCCGTGTCGACGATAAACATGTTTCCTACTTTTCAAACATGGCTCGGGTTTGACATCACCAACCCGCTTTAAGCAAGAGTATACCTAATCCTCGTTAATGTAGGTACTGATATCTTCAGGGAGATGAGAGGATTTTGCCCGGCAGTAGAACGTTACAGGCTAATGCTTTTATTAAGTAAATACTTACGTAATCGAAACTGTCCGACGTAATAGATCTGCAGTGAGAGTAGTAGGAAGGTGAACACGTGGACTACTGTGAATAGACTCCAGAACAGAGGCCCGCCGCCCAACACGCCCCACACCACTGTAATCATAAACATACAATTATGGACTAGCTGTGCCGTGCGGTTTCACCTGCATTCCGTCACCTTAGCTTAGGTCTTTTGGGGCTAATAGGTACAGAATAGAAAATTTTACTTCAACTTTACAACGCGGGTGGCACCGAGGGTGTTAAGTATTTTATTATATTATGTTATGACATACTAGTCGGCCCCGCAGTGTTACCCGCGTTGTACCCGTTCCCGCGGGAATTTCAGGATAAAACATATCCCATGTGTTTTTCTGATGTAAAACCTATATTATTGTAAAATTTCATCCAAATCCTTCCAAATCTTCGTGAAAGAGTACAAAACATACATACAAACATACATCCTCACATACATTTGCATTAGTAGGATTTACGGTAACTGACATTATTTCCTCTAAATAATTAAGGTACATACCAAGAGCAATAAGCACGGCGAGTACTCCGAACGTGGCGTGCGCTCTTGCGTTGATGTCAGGATGCCGCGACTGGTAGATCTTCACCATGCTTAGCACTGCCAGGACGTACATAAACGCCGTGTCTGTGAAATAGAATAAACTTTGATTAATTCACTGTCGAATTCGTTAGTGGCCAACCGTAGAAGATTTAGACCACCTAAAGGCCTCCGACATGGTCTAACGATTGAAACAACCAAGACCGACTGCAAAACGTGCCCTTTGAAGCACTTTAGCTCAGATAGAAATGCATATCGGCCACCCATCCAAGTAGAAGCCAAGCTAGCAATCGCAATGCGTATATAAACGTACTACGACTACGTACTTACTATATACGTATTTACATGGCTTAGTCAAAATACGCTACAATGTGGAAACCCATTCAAACTAGCAAAAGAACTAACTCTATTTACTTAATGGATTTAAAAAAGGACATTTATGAATTGACAATAACCCATAGATTTAATTAAATACAATAATACCAATCAAACTTGGTAAATTAGAAGACAACTCTGACAGGCATCAGAGTTTAACACAATTTTAACACTTGGTTTAACACTCAGAAATGGTACTACCTAGCGATCAAAAGAGGCCAAGTAGAGACCGAAATGCATGATTTTTTATAGTGTACATAATTCGCTATAGTTTATTATTTTTATTTTTATTTTTGTGTGTGTAAAGTTGTATTCCCTTACCGAACTGGAAGTTCAATCTGTTCGGACAGACGTGGTAGCTGGCTGATAGTAAGGCTACCACCATCATGCTCGCGCCGAGAGAAGACAGCAGCCCGTAGTGGGGAGGGATACCGTACTCCTAAACAATGATAAAAACATCTTTATAAAAAGATAGAGTGATTCAAGAGGAAGTTTTATATGTATAAAAATTCCCACGGGAACGGGCACAACGCGGGTAAAACCGCGGGGCGCTGCTAGTCTATCTTTAATAGTTTTATCCCATGGAAACGATTACGCTGCGGGTAAAACCTCTTCACTGGGACAGTCACTCTGGCTGTAGACCTTGACTATAAATATGCTGTAAGGCAGAATATTAAAACATCCATAAACCCACAAACCTCATTCCTCGGCTCCCTCTTCCTCTTCATCTTCCGTCTCCTCATTTGCAACATAAACAGTGCCCCCAGCAACAAATATCCGACATTCGAGAACACGTGATTGAAATCTGACAACGCGCCCAACGGGTGGGCACAGAGGAAGTTGTAGTAGCAGAGATCCAAAGAGCCTGAGACGTTGAGGAACACTTGGAAGGCGGCCACGAACTGGACGACGGGGAGTGAGTAGAAGATGGCCACGGTGTACAGCGTGTACAGGTAGCGATCGGAGCGCGCGCGCAGCACGCGGCTGCGGCGCCGCGCCAGCGCCGCCACGTGCAGCCGCGCCGGCAGGCCGAACGGACGCGCCGGCTGCAAGCGAGGATACACAGATATAATACACTCTTTATTTTTAGGACAGTTAAAATACTAATTGGGTACCTCGCGTCGTTAAAATGTGAACGAGTTTGGTCCAACACTATAAGTCAGGAATCTAGATATAGAGTGTTTATGAATAAGACGGTAGATACGTAAGTATGTAATGATAAAGTTTAATGATAAAGTTAGTTATCATAAAAATAATCCAAACAAACAAAATATGCGAACCTGTTCAGTTTGTACAGTAACGCCCTCTACATTACTCCGATTACCATTCACTTCAATAACCGAAATCATTCCGTGTCCATTAACAGCTGTGGCTGTCACTTCACTAGTAGGTAGAATAGTTTGTACATCAGTTGGTTGCTCAGTTGGTAGACTGGTTGGTAGATTAGTTTGTACATCAGTTGGTAGATTGGTTGGTACATCAGTTGGTTGATCAGTTGGTAGATTGGTTGGTACATCAGTTGGTTGATCAGTTGGTAGATTGGTTGGTTGATTAGTTTGTACATTAGTTGGTTGATCAGTTGGTAGACTGGTTGGTAGATTAGTTTGTACATTAGTTGTTTGATTAGTTGGCGGACTTGTTGGTAAACTTGTTGGAAGACTAGTTCGTGGACTTGTTGGTGGACTAGTCGGTGGATTAGTGCCATCAGGTACATTAGTTGTTGGATCTGTTTGTCGACTAGTCGGCGAGACTGAGGGTTGAACCATTTCGGTCTCATCTGATTCGTCCGTGTCACTGTTGTCGCTACTGTCGAATGTCGCAGCTGTGGAGGAAGGAAGAAATAAAGTTTGATAAGATGCTTAGGTGCTTCAAGAGTGAATCAATCCTTATAGTCTCTTATAGTCAAGAACTTTCCCTTGAACATCTAAGTTCTAAATGTCAGGACTAAATGTAATATATTAGGTCTTGTATAAGCACCTCAAGGGTGTGGTCATAATATTGATTAGGTAAAGAAAAAAATTAAAAAAATTATAGTTAAAAAAAACTAAAAAACACGCTTTTATTGCAAATTGAACTAAAAACTAGAAAATAATTTTTCACCTCAAATCAAAATTATAATAAAATTTAAGTTATTAACACAATGATTCAATTCAGAGTAAAAAGCGTGGGGTGCTTAATATTTTTTTTAAATATTACAATCATCATTGGTATCTATGAGAGGATAGTTATGATCTACAGTAAAATGCACCCCACGCTTTTTTACTCTGAATTGAATCATTGTGTTAATAACTTAAATTTTATTATAATTTTGATTTGAGGTGAAAAATTATTTTCTAGTTTTTAGTTCAATTTGCAATAACAGCGTGTTTTTTAGTTTTTTTTAACTATAAGTAATTTTATTTTTTATTTTTTAGTAAATCTGGCAAATCCATTAAGGATAATGGGAAACTGTTATTAAATTATTGCATTGTCATCGGTCCTTGATACGTATGCAAAGTTTCAAATTAATCAGACTTCTGGAAGTTGGTGAAAATGATGTTCAAAGATTCCATTACATACGTTCGTTCGTACGTACGTACATACAGGCCAAGCTAATAAAAGCGTGTTAAAAAGGTGGTATTGTCTAAAGTTACTGAATCGGATTCATGCGCGTTGAACCAGTTTTCCAGAGGGTTTTTCCCTTTGAGATTGAATTGTTCATTAATCTAGTTCTAATATTAATTTAGTGCCTAACCGAACATGGCACGTAATAGAACACTTTTTAAAACGAACATCATTTGTTTATTAAACACTAGCAGCGCCCCGCGGTTTTACCCACGTTGTACCCGTTCCCGTGGGAATTTCGGGATGAAAAATAGCCTATAACCTTCCCGTTGAATGTGGCTATCTATTACAAAAAGAATTATTCAAATCGGTTCAGTAGTTTCTGAGATTAGCGCGTTTAAACAAACAAACAAACAAACAAACAAACAAACAAACAAAACAAACTCTTTAGCTTTATAATATTAGTATAGATATTGAGGCTCTAAATAAAATTAAGAATGCTTGTGCTATCCACCCTAAGATTTCATGGTGGTATAGAAGACACTCCATTGCTAACTATATCAATCTGTGTAAGTATATTCGTATCTGACGGATCCACTTTGAGACTCACTGGAGTCGCGGCGTCGCCGTCTCGTCGGCGATGTCATATCCGCCATGCTTTCCAGTTCTGCTAGATTACCGATAGACCCTGCACAAAAATTAATTAGTTTAAAAATAACGTTTAATTCATGAATAGAATAGTTATGTACATCTTATGTAAGAAAGTGGCTAATACTAGCTAGCAGCACCCGTAATTTTACCTAAGGTTATCAATTCACGAGGGAATATGGGAGCTTATGTCCGTCTTGAAAGTCTATTCTTTATGCATCTCATATAATATAGGGACTATTATTATATTTTCTCATACTTGAACCTTGAAATTCTTCAATGAGCCGAGGAACCATTAATATAGCATTAGCAGAACTGTGCGAAGTTTAATCGACCAATCACAACACAAAGAAAAGATTTTGACATTGTCAATGCCTTGTTTGACATTTTCAATGCGTTATGATTGGTCGATTGATATCCAGACAACTCCGCTCCGCTCCAACAGAAATGCACCTTTGGAATCATAAAGGTACTTTCGTTAATTCACTGCCCTTACCTACAGAAGGTGAAGCCAGCACCGCCCTCGGTTTCACAAGCCTCCACCAGCAGTCCCATCGCTCTGCTATGATCAACGCTCCGAACACCATGTAGAATAGAGTGAATATTATCACTATCACGCTTGCACCTATAGCGTACTGTGCGCGGGAGAGGGACGGCTGGAAATTAAGGGAATATATATGTGTGTAAATGCATCAAACTAAACTCATACATTGATATTTTGCTCAAGCCGACCGGAGCTGCGTGGAGCCCTATCAACCAAACACAACGCATTGAAATTGTCAAGCACCGCTTTGACATTGTCAATATCTTCGTAATGCGTTGTGATTGGTCCGTTGAGCTGCGACGTTATAGTTTAGACGAAAAAATAAAGGTAAAACCACCCTCTCCTCACCTGCATCCTAGCAGTAATATGCTTGACCCTGGCCGGTCCGACCACCCTCGGTTCCTTATCTTCCGGCCACAACTTGAGCCAGTTGTCGTCATCCTCCTCCTCTCCTATGCATACCGTGTCGGTGTCGGTGAGCGCCACGATCACGTAGAAACCATTGGGGTAACGGGTTTTCTGGAAAAAATCGTAGGCAATCTAATGTGTGTTTTAACGTCAATTAATTTAGTACTTAACCATACTTCGTGCCAGGTCGAGAATATAGTTGCTGTTTCATATAATGTAACCATGCAAGATCTACAATTTAATATGCCTCAACCTAACGTGAACGTGAAATTCCTGTCGGATGTAGCTGAGTTCAGTAGTCAAACTTTGTAAGAGGTTTCAGTCTTGAAGCCTTTTAATGGTTTTATCTTATGCGGTCTTGCCCACGTGGTGCACGTTCCAGTGGAAATTTTGGGATGAAAAATAGCCTATAACCTTCCCGTTGAATGTGGATATATGGATTGGTAGTTTCTCAGATGGGCCCGACGAAACAAAAAAAAATGACACTCCTTAAATATTGTCATATTGGAAAAAAATGGCAGTCGATATGTTGAGCTCGGTAGCATCAGAGTGCCCTGATCTCCAACATTGGAACACTAACAGCTCTTTGTTAAATTATTAATGTTTGCAGGAGCGTAATAACAACACAAGTTGAGTATCAAGACTGATTTATTTTAGGACTACCCTCATTACAAAAAGATATAACATAACAGAATATAAAATGGATATTTGCATTACCCTACAATCTCCTTTCATAATGAAATAATTTAGATAATTTAGATACACCGGTATTTTATTTTTAAAATAAGCATTACCAAATAATTAAAGAAACCTAACTTAAGTAAGCTCAAGCTGCGATTCTTATTTTATTTATTTCAATTAATAAAAATCAATTTAATCCACATACATAAATGAAATACATTGCTATTTAAACACATTGAATATTTATCAAATACATGCCTTAAAACTATGAAATTAAATCTCAATTGAGACAAACAATAATGTTATTTTTATTTTACCTTCCTATTTATCCTTCCTTCTTTACACAATAATATCATTTTTTACTCTCTTATCTATATACTCGTAATGCTTTTGCTTTATGTAATGGTATTAATTAAATGTTTTAATTATCAATATAAATCTTAGGTATTCATTATTATATAATTTTCATGTTTATTATTGACATAATATAATCTGATTCTAATTTTATTATCTTTACACAATAATTTTCACTACATCTATGTTGTTTTTGATAGGTACTTATATCTATGTTAGTAGTTGTGTACAGATTATACGACTCATAATTAATTATCACCACAAATCATAAACATAGTATCAAAAGTTGTTTACATTTCACTGAGGTGCGACACGGTTGCGTAACGGGTGCGGACAGGTCCATCGGTCAGGAGGAATCACTTGCCTGCCGGAACGAGTTTGATAATTATTATTAGAGGTCGAAGTTGGAGGCAGCCTACTTTGTGGAGACCGGGTTTCCGGGCTGCGCTGGAGACGCGCGGGGGACGCGGTATTATTGTAGAAATTAGACGTCACAATATCATCGTACATAAATGACATATTATTAAGAGAACTAGCTATTTGTTTGTCAGAATCGATTATGATATGCTTTCTGTTACGTCTTAAACTATATCCTGAACCCATTTTTATTTGATATGAGCGCACACCTACCACGGCTTCTACAATTCCTGATTCCCACCTCCTGCCTACTCTCACTTTCACTTTCTGACCAACCTGCAATGCTTTTAACTCTCGTGCACCTTTGTCATAATAATGTTTTTGCTGTGTTTGGCGAACCATCAGCTTATCATGAACACCTGCATTTATTTTTGGTTTATAGCAGACTGTTGATCTAGGCAGGATAGTACGTAACTTTCTGCTATACAATAACTCCGCCGGCGAAGGCAGCTCATCACTAATAGGAGTATTTACATATTCTAAGTATGCCAACTGAAAGTCACTTTGATCTTCGTGCACTTTTCTCATTATATTTTTAATAGTTTGAATGCTACGTTCTACTTGGCCGTTTGACTGTGCAAACCTCGGCGAAGATGTTACGTGCTGAAATTTCCAGTCTTCTGAAAACTGACGAAAGTTATTAGAACTGAACTCTGGGCCATTATCAGACATCAAAATCTTTGGAATTCCATGTCTAGCAAAAACTTTTTTAATTTTTGAAATTATTTCATCTGATTTTAAGGTCGTTAATTTCTCAATTTCTATAAATTTACTATAGTAATCTACCAATAAAATGTAACTTTCATTTCCATAATGAAATATATCAGCACCTACTTTTTGCCATGGACTTTTAGGTATTTCATGTGGTATTAACGGTTCTTTAGTGTTCTGTTTCCGATGCGTTAAACAAACTTGACAATTAGATAGGTAATCAGTTAGCTGTGAATTGATATTTGGCCAAAAAATAATGTCGCGTGCCCTTAATTTACATTTCTCTATACCCAAATGACCCACATGAATTCGTTTCATCATCTCGTATCGCATGCATTTGGGTATTATTATTCTTGACCCTTTCCATACAATACCAAAGTTAACCGTGATTTCATCTCTGAAATCCCAGTACGGTCTTATTAAAGTCTCTAATTTATTTTTATTAGAAGGCCACCCTGATCGAACAATTTTTATTAACTTTTGCATCTCATCATCCTTAGCGGTACCTTTCTGTATTTCTATGAAATGCGAGTCAATCAGCTGATTAGTCGCCGAGACCGCACACACCTGTGCCTGCCACTCGTGATAGTCGCGTGTCTGTGTGAGTGTATCGTCGTCGGCCGCGCCCGCCGCGACCGGTGCAACTGCACGCGATAACGTGTCGGCTATGTATAAATATTTACCGGGCTTATATACCAAACTGAATGTGTATGGCTGCAATCTCATGAGCATTCTTTGTAAACGGGGAGGTGCGTTAGCTAACGGCTTTTTAATGATACTGACTAAGGGTTTATGATCTGTTTCAATAGTTACATCACTTCTTGAATAAATATACATATAGAATCGTTCGCACGCAAATACACATGCGTATAGTTCTTTTTCTATTTGTGCGTACGCTTGCTCTGTTTTTGTTAATGACCGCGAGGCGTAAGACACTGGCAAACCGTTCTGCATTAGACAAGCACCTAGGCCGTTTTTGCTTGCGTCTACCGAGATAGTAATTGGCTTATCTAGCGAATAGTATTGTAGAACGGGGGCACTAATTAAAAACTGTTTAATTCGTTCCAAACAAGTTGCATGCCTCTCATCCCAGTGCCATTCTACTTCCTTCTTTAATAGCTCGCGGAGGGGGGCCGTCTCTTCTGACATGTTAGGTATAAAGTTGTTGACATAGGTTACCATACCTAAAAATCGTTCAACATCTTTAACACATTTTGGTGTAGGCATATTTTTTATAGCATTTACATGTGATTCATCTGGAGATATACCTTTAGCCGATATCTTATGTCCTAAATATTTAATCTCTGACAAACCGATTTTGCATTTTTCTTTATTTAGTTTTATGTTAATTTCTCGACATCTTTGTAAGACTGATCGTAGCCTCTGATCATGGATTTCTTTGTTAGGGCCGTAAATTAATATGTCATCAACAAATTGAATAACCCCTTCTAGGTTATCTAAATATTCGTATAATTTACGGTGAAATATTTCTGAAGCTGAACAGATTCCAAAAGGCATTCTTAAAAATCGGTATCTACCAAACACAGTATTAAAAGTACATACATCTGTATCTTGCAATTTAACTTGGTAAAATGAATGTTTCGCGTCTAGCGTGCTATACACGGCGGATCCCGCCAGCCGCGCTGTCACCTCTTCGAAGGTCGGCAGTTTAAAGTGTTCGCGCCGGATCGCCTTATTTAAATCCTGCGGATCCAGACATATCCTAATATCACCGTTTGGTTTCTGAACAACCGTCATGCTATTCACCCAATCCGTGGGCCCTTCTACTTTACTTATAATTCCGTCACTTTCCATTTGTTTTAGTTTCAATTTGACTTGCTCTTTGATAGCTTCCGGTAATTTCCTAGGAGGGTGAATAACCGGACTAGCATTTTCTTTTAATTGGATTTTATACTCTCCTGGTAAACAACCCATCCCTTCAAATACATCTTTAAATTCATCTAATATTTTAATGCTGTTATTCACCTCTCGCACCGAATCTACTCTTTTCACTAAGTTTAATTCTTCGCATCCATGCCTACCTAATATTGGGACCGAGTTCGTATCTACTATAATAAATTTCAAAAAATAACTATTTCCCTTGCATACCACTTTTAAATACACTTTACCCATGACGTTCAATCTATGTTCAGAATAACCATACAGTTTGACTGACGTAGATACCAAATCCGACTCTGACAAACCAATAGAACGTAAACATCTTCTAGGTATTATATTCACATCAGCCCCACAATCGAGTTTGAATTTAATTTTAGTATTATTTATATGTAGCTCTGAAAACCAACTTCCGCCTCTAGAACAACTGGGAATAGATTTGTTAATTACCTGGTCCGTGGGCCTGTTCTCGACCTCCTGGATCTCAAATACCCGACACGCGCGCGCGAAGTGATTCATCTTATTGCACTTTAGACACCGCCGTCCGTACGCTGGGCACTGCATCCTCCTATGCTTCGTTCCACACCGCGGGCACTGTATGATGTTGTTGCTATTGTTGTACTGGGCGGTCGGCGCGGGCGCACCACCGCTGCCGCGCGCCGCCCGAGCTCCGGCGGCGCGAGCCTGGCCCTGGCCCCGGCTCGTCCCTTGGTTCGGCGCTGGTTCTTGATAACGGCGTCCACGATCACGATTCACCCAATGAACCTCAGCGGTTGAATTATTTTGAGAGTCATGATACACTAAATGCGCGTGGTGTTCGGCACTTTCCGTGTTGAGATTGGCGGCCTGCGCGCGGGATATCTCGGCCAATCTGCATATATCGATGGTTTTTGACAAAGTCAAATCCATTTCGCGTAGTAATCTTTCTCTCAAAACTCCGTCTCTTATGCCACATATTAATCGATCCCGCACTAGATCATTACACAAATCTTTAAACTCGCACTTTGCCGCCATCTTGTTTAACTCGAACACGTACTGCTCAATTGATTCCAAATCCTTTTGATCTCTTGTGAAAAATCTGTGACGCTCGACTGTTAAATTCTTCTTTGGGAGAAATACACTATCAAATCTTAGTAGCAGCTCTTCTACTGACTTGAATTCTTCGTTGAACTGATCGTACACCTCTCTGCACTGATCACCGATGACATGTAATAATATGTTCAGTTGCACTTTTTTGTCTTTTTTCGTTAACTCACAAGCTTCGTAGTATATTTTGAAAGCTTTCTTCCATTTCTCCCAATCCTTGCTTAGATTTCCTGACGTGACATTCGCCAAACCATTTTCGAAATGGAACGGCTGCGGCGGCTGCAGTAATGAGTCCATATTTGCTGCTTCTGCTACTAATTTTGAGTAATTCACTTGTATGCACAGTGTTTATGTATATCTTTACTGTTTCAATTCACTTTTACATCTATTTACTCCGGCTGCGCCATGTTAAATTATTAATGTTTGCAGGAGCGTAATAACAACACAAGTTGAGTATCAAGACTGATTTATTTTAGGACTACCCTCATTACAAAAAGATATAACATAACAGAATATAAAATGGATATTTGCATTACCCTACATGATAGAAATGGTTAGTTGAAAGAAGATACTTACAGACAACTGTGTCGCTCCAGATCGAAGTACGGACATTCTCAGAGTGGACATCTCGATCTCAGTAATTGTTTGAGCTATCGGGCACTGAATAAAAAACAGCACATTAAACACATATTAATTATTATTATCAGCCATTACTGGAATGCAAAGGCCTCCCTTCCTACTTTCCACGTCTGTATGTATAGATAGATGTAAGTACAGTAGTTTTATTTACGAGTTCCCTTACTTGTAATTGTAACACAAGTAATAACATAAAATAATGATTTGAAAAACGTTATAAAGGTACATTCACTTACATAAATACTCGTATGAGTATGACCTATGATTTTAAAATAATTATACATGTATATTCACTTACACAATGGCTCAGGGGTGCTCGTGAGATAAAACTACTATACTAGAAAGTACTTTACTTAATTGTCTGCAATAGTCTGACCGTACCGTGTAATTCTGCACAGCGACCATGGCACACACGTAGTCCTCCGACTCGACCACGAGTCGCACGCTATCCTCACCCTCTGCGAACTGGTACCTGTACACGCTTGGCGCCCCCTGGTGAGTAAATAGTTCCTATTATTTTACACCCATTAATTACATAGAAAGAACATGTAATAATACTGTGGAAAATTATTCTTAATTGACTTAAAAACAATGTAGAGTCTAAATAAACGTACTTACTCGCGGGACTGTGAAGCGTCCTTAATACAAATGGCAGGTCGTAATAAATACAGTATATACCAGTGTGATTTCAAGTGGCCTGGGCTGGTCGAGCTGCAGCTTCCAGTCGTGCACGGGCTCGGCGGTCACGTGCACCAGGAACGAGTTGACGCACGACGTGCCCACGTGCACGGTGAACTCGCCTAGTGTCTGCGTCTCATTGCCCGCTGGTAACATCAATACAATGTATTATATCTCATTCATCGTTATATACTGAATGACCGCTTTGAATGTTTTTTTTGTATGCGTTTGGGTGGCACCACAGAGCATAGAAGCACCGAGGAGAGCGCGGTGCTTCTATGCTCTGTGGGTGGCACCCTGGATGGTTTGGATTCACAATAGCGACATCTATTGGGTCGCGAGTAGAATCATCGCGCGGAACAGCTAGTACTATATAATTAAATAAATGAAATGTACACGACAAATTATTAGACTCTATCACTCTTTTCTGCACTCAAGAATGACAGAAAGAGTAACTTTTTGCGTCTAGATTGCCATGACACCGAATCGACGCCGCCTCGACTTTGCAGCGACAAGCTTTCCTAAGGGTCAGAGGTTCATGTCGATCCGAAATAGCGAAGATACTGTTTATAATTAGGGTACTATTTACCACAATCAGAAGGCTGTGTGTCATTGGCCGCATCGGTGGGACACAGCGTGCGTTCGAATTCGTAAAGCAAAGTGTCGCCGGAAAAGTAGGGCACTTGCCATGTTGTAGCACCTGAAACATGAATAAGTATTACTAGACCAGAAGCTATTTTATCCTGAACCCACGGAAATAGGATTCATTTTATGGCCTTATTCGTAAACAATCTATAACTAAAATACTGTTTGAACGTGTTGCACAAAATAGCGTACCTATGTCGGAAAGGGACAAATCCTACTAATATTATAAATGCGAAAGTTTGTATGTATGGATGTATGGATGTTTGTTGCTCTTTCACGCAAAAACTACTGAACGGATTTGGATTAAACTTTACAGTAATATAGGTTATACATCAGAATAACACATGGGATACATTTTATCCCGAAATTCCCGCGGGAACGTTTACAACGCGGGTAACACCGCGGGGCGCGGCTAGTCGATTATAAGTAGCTAAAATGCTGTTCATAAATAAGCGTTTATGAATAAGGCCCTTTAGTGTTCCAACATTTCAGTGAATAGTTTAGACAGGGGAATTATTGGGGACGAAGATCTTTTGTTACTTTGTCTGTAAAAGTGAAACTGTAACTCACCTGAAAGCTGTCTTGCTGTGATGAGTAGGGGTCTGGTGATATCCCCTCCACCGCTGTTCACACGAAGTCTTGTCGCTTCGTACCTTTGCGCCGATGGCTTTCAAATATAAGGGTATCATCAAAGTTATGAATAACTAGCAGCGCCCCGCGGTTTTACCCGCGTTGTGCCTGTTGCCGTGGGAATTTCGGGATGAAAAATAGCCTATAACCTTCCCGTTGAATGTGACTATCTATTACAAAAAGAATTATTCAAATCGGACTGATAATTCCCGAGATTACCTCGAACATACAAACAAACAAACAAACAAACTTACAAATTTTACCTCTTTATAATATTAGTATAGATAATGACTTATTGGAGATAATTATACCATTCCTCTAGGCTAAAAAACCTTTCGACATGGTCAGCCGATTGCAACAACCAGGACTAACCGACATAAACGCTTTTTACTAAAACACTGTTATAAATTGTTTTGACTCTTTTGCTCTTTGGAAAATAACGTAAGTAAGAAAGGGAGAAACCATTTGATAGCTGCTGTTAATAAGCGGTTATGAAAAAGGTCCTAATAATTTAAAGTGTCCTCCGAAGCAAGTTCGAAGCACGGTAGCATTTCCTGATTGAAACGCTACTGTCAGTCCTCCATCAAAGTACTTAGTGACTGAGCTGCAGGTTGCTTTACAATCGCAACGGGATTGAAGACACCAATATAGGATAATAATAGTAAACATACCGTAGATAATAATAAAAACCACACCCGAAAATGTCCGTGTCATGAACATGCAGTGTTAGCATTTATCGCATATATATGTATAACTCAATGCATTTATCGGTACTATAACATGACATGTCCGTTCTGTTATCATTTTCAATAAGTTACCTACTGATCTGATTTTGATAACATTTAGTTCAGAGATCGAATTATGGTGAAGGAAGAAACTATATGTTTACTTACCGGTACGGTGAAAAGCACGATGTATTCAATAGTGTTGTCCACCAATAGCTGCAACTCCTCACCCAGGAACGCACTAACATAAACAATATCTGTCATAAGTTTACACTAACCATTACACCTTTATTTACCACCTTACAAAAAGTTTCCTGCCCCCCTAGCACAAAAAACGTGTCAGAAGGCGACAAGACGTGATATGATAAATAGGTTTTATGTCCACCAATTGAAACACAATTTTAACTGAAACACAGTTTTAATTGGTGACATGTTGACGTTAAAATTGAATTTTAAACATTCCACCAATCAGCACACAGTCTCTATGTAATGTCCATACTCCATACTACTCCACTCTTAAATTACGGAACAGTTTTTAAATTTGTCACTAATGGACAATAGGCGGAGTGATTCATGCTGTAGGTTGCTTTACATTCACGATCCCGATATATTCTTATAGGTTAGTCCATATTTATAATATAAAAATGAATCGCTGAATCTGTTGCTAAGCGCATAACTTCAGAACGAATGCACCAAATTGAATGATTCTTTTTTTTAATGTGTTCCTTATTGTCAGGACAAGGTTTTTATTTAAGAAAAATAAAGAATAAAAATCTCAAAATCCCACGGGAACGGGGGCGCTGCGGGTGAAACCGCGGGGCACACCTAGTTATATATATATTACATCACCTATTCGAAGTATTAAATAATAAAATTGGAATAATTCGAATAACTACGGTGACATGTCGTGAACCAATTATTTCAACGAGTTAAAATAAAAGGAATATGTATTTGGAATAGGTCAAATGAATGTCTCAAATACTACATGAAAAAGTATTACTTAAGTTAGGTAGCCTATAAATAAACTAAGTAGGTAGTAATAGAAGTCGTAGTACACCTGTAGGTAATAAATCTGAACCATCACTACATAGTATAAAACAAAGTCGCTATTTTTGTCTGTTTGTTTGTCTGTATGCTTAAATCTTTAAAATTACGCAACGGATTTTGATGCGGTTTTTTGTAATAGGTAGAGTGATTCAAGAGGAAGGTTTTTATGTATAAAAATTCCCGATATTCCCACGGGAACGGGCACAACGCGGGTAAAACCGCGGCGCGCTGCTAGTACTAGTCATAAAATTATCTTTAAAACATCTTATCATAGATACCTACATACTTGGCGTTCTTAGTATTTGTAATACATTGTTGTATTTCATAATATTAACTTAACCTATCGACTTTCTGGGAATGTGTTAAAGGCTTGGGGATTTTTAGAAAAACACATTCTATAGATAAATTAGGTTACTTTAGTTAGATGCTTAAAAGTCTATTAACATCTTAACATATTTTGATCACTAGTTTAAGTGATCAAAATATTGAAGACTCCCCTAACGGCTGGTGAAACGGAAACCATCTTTTAACGGCCCCCTAAGCATGTTTGGGGGATCCACTAAACTTAGGGGATGTTGGTGAAAACGGGCATTACTCTCTTAGTATACGTAATAGTGTACATATGTACACTAATACATATTTACATAATTTTACATAGTTTATGATAATTTTTAGGACACAATATTAAAACATCAGAAGAAATATTTAGTAATTTATAATCCGAAAATTTTCCATAATTAATCAGTTAAGTATTATTAAAATCTAAAAATAATTTGGACTGTATGAAAATATTGATAAGGTAGCATTTTTGAAATACGAGACTCGACCATACAATGACCATGCATCGGTTTATCAATATTTCGTGAGATTCCTGTAGGAATTCTGAGATAAAAAAAAAATCACTTTGCCTGATGGTGCTAAGCCGTTTGACAATACGTTCAGAAGTATTTCAGATTTTGAGTTCATTAACAGACAGACAAACAGGAGTACCGGGCGATTTTACTTAGTATGTTAAGAGCTTACAAGGGATTGTCCTAATAACATATCTCTACCGGCAATCTCAGATAGCAGAAAAAGTATTGATATCGTTTTTACGTAAATAAAAAACGTATTACATTTATTTACATGCAAATCGATGCTTATACAATCAGCATTGGGTGGCTACAGGTTGAAAAGCAAAAGAAGAACTAATATCTTGACCTGCTGGGTCATTGCTATTAGTACCATGAACAGTACCAGGATGGTACTACTGAGGATTTTTATAACCACTAGTAAAATTACTTCAAATAATGGTCGAAGGACGCCTCGGTGGTCTAGTGGTAGGCATGTGCACTCGCCTGCCAAGACTGAGTCTCGGGTTCAATTACCGGGTAGAGCGAAAACATATTTTTACTTTTCAAATATGGCTCAGGTTTGAGATCACCAACCCGCATCAGGGAACCATGTACTAATATCTTCAGTGAGATGAGAGACGTTTGCCCAGCAGTGGGTTATTACAGGATAATACTATACTTTCTACTCTAATGGTAGAAGAATGCCGGTAGAGAAAAGCTTTGGGACCGGATGTGCATAATTACGTATTATGGTAAGTCAGTGTTGAGTGACTTACGTTTTCCTGACGACCGTAATGTTTTCGTTGGCAAGCACGCACGCCGCGAGCAAAAGCACGCGCACTCCGACCCACATTACTTTATTTCACACAATTCACTCGCGCGCGCACCTCACACCAACTGACTAATAACTAGGTTCCCTTATCAATCGACAGATAGGATAACAGATAACACTTGTGGCTTATTGTAATTGAAATCGGTGACTTGTGTACGGATTGGTTGAGATATCCTTAACAAGTTTTCACATACAGTTGAGATTATGACTTCTCGAGGTTTTGTGATGCACTAATGATAGTGCCTCACCCTGCATTCTTGCTGAAGATGTCTAACATAGCAGCCTGCCTGTACAAATGTCCACATTTTGATTTTAATCATGACAATAGGCGTGTGTGAGTAATCATTTGGAATTATGCTACAAACAAAATGTGTACATATATTCTATCTTTAATAGGCTAGTTGACAAAATTTGGAAATTAGTTTAAAACTATAGCTTAGCATCTATTTCACCCCAAAAATATATTATTTTAAGAAAAATAGTTTTTTTACGTTTGTATTTTGAGTTTTAAGAAATGAAATTGAAATTAACCGCGAAAAAGGCCAAGACTGTCATGCCGTCTTGAATGACGTCACATTTCGCAGAACAGCCGTGTTTGTGTATGAAAGTCAATTGTGTTTTTTAATAAATAATGAATATCTCGTATTATAAATACTGTATAGTGCCCCAATGTAAAAGTACAACGACAAATAATTCATATACGTTCCAAACAATAAAAAATACGAAGAAAGTCATTATCAACTAATTCCACAATGTATAGTCGATTTCTTTCGCATTGGCGAGACGTATGTACAAATAAATATGGCCGATTTTCTGAACAAAGATAATATAGAGGTAAAGATTGATACATTAGCCACGGAGGTAGGAGTTCATAATAATTTGCTTAATGGCTGACATAGTATCTGTTCATTGGTTTATACATTAATTAAGTTAATCAGTCGGGTTTTTAAGTTTTTCTTTTAATCACGCAGATACAACGCTGATAAAAAACCGCGAATTGCTGTCAGTCGTATAATATCCTACTATCCTATCCCATCCTATCCTACTAATAAATAACACACCAAATCACTAAACAAATCGAAGTCCAGAGAGAAAGCCAAGTTTTTTAGGAAATCGAACATAGAGGAGCACCCGTAACGTACGACATCAAGCAAACGAGACGAATGACGAACGAAGCATGGCGGCTGACTAGGTATCGGCCTGTCTTGCCAGCATAATGACAGTTCTTAGTTAACCGACAGTGGCAATACCGCTTAATTATCTCAAAACTGAACATACAACAAAAATATAATCGCTTTAGCGCTAGTATATTAACGTACGTTGCTAGTATATTAAATTAAAAATAATGTCGTGAGTTTTCAAAGTAATACGATGATTTATTTTAATTTGCCTTTTTGTGAGTTGAAAAAGTTCAATCAATTAGTTGATTTCATACTCTGTTATATTTTTTTGCTTGCTTTGCTCATCACTATAGCCATAGTAAAAAAAATAGCATTTTACTATCTGTATTTTCACAACCTCACTTTTTTTCTTTTTGTTAAAATATGATGTTGAAAATTAATAAAATTCATGAATTCCGTGTTTAGAACTTAGGAAAAAGTGTATAGTGTGGCAAACTATTGAGTGTGTAGTTTAAGATAAATACGTGAATGTCGTAAAATCAAAGATTTGTTAACATGAATTGCCAAAAAATTAGAAATCTACTATACATCGTAGTTTTATCCGAAATGTGACGTCACGCTTCTCTGATTGGTGTTTAATGTCACGTGATTAAACGCCTCATTTTGTCGGTTTTATTTTCCAAAAATATTATTAATCTTTTATTATTTTAATAGCAAAGTTGATTATTTATTTACTAATTATCATGGTTAATCATTAGAAACTAAAAGCCATCCGATTCATTCTTAGTGGAAACAAGCCTATTAAATAATTTAGCAGAATAAACTAAGACCAATTAAAAGATAGAGCAAATGTCGTGTACGAACAGATAAAGAGGATGGCAGAAGATAGAAAAAGTGGAAAGAACTCCATCGACAAGAGCCCAGATCTTATGTTCAAGAAGACACCTTCAAATTTACGAGTAATAAAACACGTTCATATTGAACACATTTTTATTAAAAAATAAACAGTGTAACTTAATATCTTAAGTGCGCGAGTAACATAATAATAATATTCGAGAGGTATCAGTGGCGAGGCAGCCGCGAGTAGCGTAGGCCGAGTTCGTCGACCACTTCTTGTATCGCGGTAAGGCACGTGTCGAGTTGTTCGATGGAATGAGAAGCGGACAAGCAAAACCTGCAAATAAGAAGTTGGATAGATGAGAAAAAATTACAACTGACAGAGGGAGATAATATAGAGTGAAGTGTACATTATGATGACTATATTTCCCAATCATCTTGGTCTGAGAGATTTCAGGCCTAACGATTGATTCGACAGTCTAAAATGCCTTCCGATCTGAAGCAGGTTAACACTAGATTAGAAAAGTTGTTATCAGCCACCTGTCTTATCCTTATAGGTATCATATCAAATCAAAAATAGAATATAAATAACCTGATTCGCGCCATGCTGAGTGGCGTAGCCGGGAACCCAACACCCACGGTAGCTATACCACGCGTCGTCAGCCGCTCCACAGTAGCCGCCATCTTGCTAAACGTGTACACGAGCATCGGCACCACGGGCGAGTCCTCGTTGCCGAACGTAATAACACCCATCTCACGTAACCGGCGGCGGAAATAATGCGTGTTACGACGGAGAGACTCGCGGCGCGCCGCGCCCGAAGGGGTCACGAGCCCGCGGGTGGCGGCCAGCACTTGCGCCGCCACGGGCGGGGCCATGGCGTGCGCGTACGTGTGCGCGTGCCCGGCGCCGCGGACCGCCGCTACCAGCCGTTTCGTCCCCGCTATGTACCCGCCCGCGCCGCCGAAGCTTTTCGTAAACGTTCCCATAAGTACATCGACATCTTTGGGGTTAACGCCGGCGTAGTCGGCGATTCCGCGGCCGCCTTTGCCCATCGCGCCTATCGAATGAGCCTCGTCTAGGTACAGATACAGGCCGAGACGTTTCTTGAGAGCTATGAGCGCGCGTAGAGGCGCTACGGAACCTTCCATACTGTACACGCCTTCCACCACCTGTAAGATACCACTCTTTAGTATTCAATCTCTGCGTTATTCAAGCAAACTGCATTTGAGCAGATGAAGTATAATGCGTTTGGATAGACCAAACGTGTCCATTCTACTGTTGCTCAAATTCGTTTGAGGTCTCTCTGTATTGTCTTAGCTGTGGCTCCGGCCGGCTCTATGTCCGTTTTGTCTAAATGCACCTTAAGTTAAAATAAAAAAAGCATAAAAATTGTGCAATATTTTTGCACTTTTTTACAATTTGGAAAATACAAAAATGCATATAAAAGGACACGCTTAAGTGACTAAGGACAGTGATACGGATATAAATTAGTTTTTCTTAGTTTATTTTTGTAGCATTTACCTACAACCTTATTTTAAAACTAGCAATCGCCGCCCGGTTTTACTCATGTTGTGTCATTTCCGTTTGAATTTGAGGATGAAAATAGCCTATAGCATTTTAGTTGAATATGCCTAACCATTACAAAAAGAATTACTTAAATCGGATTGGTAGTTTATGAGATAAGCGCGTTAAAAATCAAACTATTCAGTTTTTTTATATAGATAACGCCTCGACCTGTTCGTCCCAGGACTTGCAGGCTACAAGCAGGGCAAATTCATTGGTGTCTTTCTTACCCACCCATATTTAGTAGATACATTTAGAAGACTCATTGACAAGAGAAGAAGACTCACAATGACAATTTTCTTCCACTTGTTTTCGGCGATGGCGTGCATGGCGAGCTGCTCGAGATGCGGCACGTCGTTGTGGCGGAAGACGCGCACGGCGGCGCGCGACAGGCGCAGGCCGAGGATCAGCGACGCGTGGTTGTTCTCGTCGCTCAGCGCCAGCGCGCCCGGGCCCAGCAGGCTCGGCAGCCCCAGCACGTTCGTGCCGAACCCCATGCCGAACACTATGGCATCCTGCGACCAGACCGATTTAAAGGTGTCATTTTTTTACTATAAAATATAAAGTATAATGTACTTCCTATGACATATTCATAGTATTTTAGTATGTATGTTAATCCTACTTATATTATAATTGCGAAAGTTTGTGAGGATTTATGTATGTATGTATGAATGTTGGATACATTACGCAAAAACTACTGAAAGGATTTGGTTGAAACTTGAAAGTAAAAAGTTTATGCATCAGAATAACACGTAGGATACAGTTTATCCCGAAATTCCCGCAGAAACGGATACAACGCGGGTAACATAGTACACGGCTAGTATATCCATATAACCCACCTCAACGCCCAAAAACTCGGCTATAGCCCTCTCCAGCTCCTGATGCAGCGGAGTATGCCCCAGCTCCGCCCGCGGCGAGCACATCGCCAGCCCGTAGCGCCGCACGGCGCGCTCCACCGCGTCGAACGTCTCCGAGCCCGCGCCTTCAGCGAATCCGAGGTAGTTGTACGATCCGAGGTTGATGCAGCGACGCTCGTTGCCTGTTAGTCTGGTGGTGAGATTGTGATGAGGTTTATGAGTAATGTATGAAGTATTGTCAGATAAGACAGATGGTAAGATTATTGTGTAATATTTATATTTCTTTCCAACAATAAATTCCATTATAAATTATAACATTATTATATCATAGCTGATAACACTTCCTATGAAAGCAGCATTAAAACAAAATAATTATATTAAAAAAGGTTCACTCGTTTAAGTGAACACGCACACACGACCACATCAGCTTATGTTTTTCGAAATGAGTATAAAAAAGGTTATAGTTCTCCATCCGAACAATACCCACGTCTCCTTCATCTAATATTTTTGTTTTCTTTTTAATTCTTAAATGCTTGTCTATAAGACATACCTGAAGCTCCAATTCTGGTCCAAGCTCTCCCATTCCTTGAGGATCAGCTCGGCTCCAGGCGCCGAGCTGATGGGTCGGTTGAAGCAGTGACGGAGACGCCGGTACACGTAGCGCGAGTAGAACTGCTCGAAGGGGCCGTATAGGGGCGCGTAACCCTGGAACGAAAGGGGTTTCATGGATAAATACTTACATAGATTACTCATTCTGATTACATGAATAACCTAGCTGCGCCCCGCTGTTTCACCCGCGTTGATCCCGTTCCTGCGGGAACTTCGTGATATAATATATCCCATATATAATGTATACCTATAAGACTGTAAAGTGGTATCCAAATCTGTTTAGTAGTTTTTTCGTGAAAGAGTAACAAACATACATAACATCCATCCTCACAAACTTTCGCATTTATAATATTAGTAAGATTTGCCGAGGTTGCATTGGTTTCAGCATCAAGGCTTGGGACAAGGTCTATTTGATTGCGATCTATTAATCAAAAGCACGGTAGCAGTGAGAAGGAAGTGTCACTATTGGTCATCTGTCAAAAAAAAACAGATGACGTTGCTAAACATTTACGATGAGTCAACTTCGTTTAGTAAGTACGTCACTAGTACTACTAAAGTTACATTACATATCTATACTAATATAATAAAACTGAATAATTTGGTTTTTTGTTTGTTTTAATCTCAGGAACTACCAAACCGATTAGAATAATTATTTTTGGAATGGATTGCCACCTTCAACGGGAAGGTTATATGCTATTTTTCACCCCGAAATTGCCACATGAACAGGAATAAAACCACAAGGCGCTGCTAGTCATTTTACAGTGTCCCCAGATTGGCCTCAACTCAACTTATGTTATAGGTTAGTGCGGTGGTATTAAAGAAGTGAGGTGACCTAAAAACTCCGACAAGACTGACCTACATAATAATAGTTTGGTTCTAAGGAAAAGCCTTCATACAGTACAACTGAAGGGCCAACTATATAACGCCTCTCGACTTTTTTATTCCAATTACAACACTATACAATCGGCTACGTAACAACAGTAGTACAGTAAAGTAGGTCCCAATCGAATCATTACGTCCTCGATAAAGGAATGTGTTACAAAACCATGGCGTCTGTCTATATTTAGCGCAAAACGTCAAAATTCACGACTTTTCCTTGATAAATTCATTTGTTTATCACTTTCAAAGGCCCACGGTACTTCATATCACTACATAGTATAAAACAAAGTCGCGTCTGTTTGTCTTCTGTTTGTATGTTTGTCTGTATGCCTAAAACTTAAAAATTACGCAACGGATTTTGATGCGGTTTTTTGTAATAGGTAGAGTGATTCAAGAGGAAGGTTTATATGCATAAAAAATCCCGAATTTCCCACGGGAACGGACACAACGCAGGTAAAGCCGCGCGCCGCTGCTTGTGGGTATACAAATAATTGTAATTGAAGGACTTACTCATCTTACACTACAATACAATGCAGATGTAGAGAAACTGAGAATGAATGAACGGCGAGAGGCATCGCTAATAATTTCTGTTTAAAATAGAGCCAAGTGCAATCATGTTATTACGTATAATGCTACAATATCTTATCTCATAAAGTTCAAAATACAAATTCCGGCTATTCTCATATCTAATCAGATTTTGCATTGTAGTTTACGTTTATGTGTCATTGTAAGAAATATATTTCTAGTTTCAACATACATACAGTTTAAAAATCTATACGAACTAGCAGCGACCCGCGGTTTTACCCGCGTTGTGCTCGTTCCCGTGGGAATTTCGGACATTTTTATACATATAAACCTTCCTCCTCTTGTTAAACTATCTGTTTAACAAAACTGCGTCAAATTCCGTGCAGTAGTATTTGAGTTTATCGCGTACTATTCTACTTAGATCTCGGCACGTGACCATCGATTTCTTCACATCTGTAGAGTAGAGAGCGGAACCAATGATCTATAAGTACTGTTAGGGTTGCCACCTTATACCTATATCTAACTGACGACATCTTTCAAGTAAAAATCTGTTAAGATATTTCTGTAATAATTTTAACATGTTAATAATGTTTATTTGTTTCTTCGTGCTTCCGAGGGTACGTTAAATTGTCAGTCTATATACTTACTAATCTATACTAATATTATAAAGCTGAAGAGTTTGTTTTGTTTGTTTGTTTGTTTGTTTGTTTGTTTGTTTGTTTGTTTAAACGCGCTAATCTCAGAAACTACTGAACCAATTTGAAAAATTCTTTTTGTAATGGATAGCCACATTCAACGGGAAGGTTATAGGCTACTTTACATTCCGAAATTCCCACGGGAACGGGAACAACGCGGGTAATACCGCGGGGCGCTGCTAGTTGTTTTGTTTGTTTGTTTGTTTGTTTAAACGCGCTAATCTCAGAAACTACTGAACCGATTTGAATAATTCTTTTTGTAATGGATAACTACATTCAACGGGAAGGTTATAGGCTATTTTTTTATCCCGAAATTCCCACGGGAACGGGCACAGCGCGGGTAAAACCGCGGGGCGCCGCTAGTCTAAGTATAACTTCACATTAAAAGGTTGACAGCCCTAGCTTACCGCGAGCCAACTCATTGATATTGACTCTAACGACTCAAGCCATTCAAATGCATAGACACTTACAGACTGTTAATACTGTTATAATGTCCGCCGAATATCGACCTAAATGAGAAAAGTGCAGAACTGCCGGCACAGAATACTGTGGAGTAGATATTAATAGAAAAATATTATAATATCACTAGCAGCGCCCCGCGGTATTACCCGCGTTGTTCCCGTTCCCGTGGGAATTTCGGAATGAAAAGTAGCCTATAACCTTCCCGTTGAATGTGGCTATCCATTACAAAAAGAATTTTTCAAATCGGTTCAGTAGTTTCTGAGATTAGCGCGTATAAACAAACAAACAAACAAACAAACAAACAAAACAAACTCTTCAGCTTTATAATATCATATTAAAATATTAAATATTAATTGGTCTTAGTGAAACGGTTTTTATCATTTGTAAGCGTGATTCCTTCGGTCAAGACGCTTTCTAAATTTTACTTGTAAGTATGATTTGTCCGTAATTCTGTTGTGCATCTGCCAATCATATCAAACATAGCGTAGCATATCATGTCGTTGGTGGAAAGACGTCATACATGAGGAATTTGCATTTTGCATTGTTAGGTTAGTTAGAGTCTAATTGTTAGTTTGTACAATTTAATAACAGGTCATAATTCTAATTATATCACTACATGGGATATTAAACTATGTACTACTAAAAATAGAAAAGGAAAATATACGTTCATATACCTACATAAATACTGGGTTTTTACATAGTTTTATAGTATTTATTTATGAGGAAAACTCTTATCACAATCAATAATTTCATACAAATACCCAAATACCTCGGTGGATGTTGGTAAATCGTCATTAAATTCGAATAATAAATAAATAAATAAATAAATAAATCATTTATTTGACACAAATATTAGTACATTATAACTTACAGAAAATACAAAAATTGTTATCAATTATACAATCGATTGTAAGTATGTGAACTCTGGTGACCAAATTAAGAATTAACTTGTGTTATGGTCACCAGTGCTCTTTCACATTGATCAAATTTGGTGTTGTTACAATTAAATTATTTTTGCAAGTAACTGAGATAAATGATTAAAGAATAATAATAATATCAAAAAAACAATACAATAATATGAAAAATAACCAAAGATTCTTAACAAAACAAAAGCCTCTATGCGTGTGCGTGCGTGTGGGTGTGCGTGCGTGTGCGTGTGTGCGTGTGCGTGCGCGTGCGCGCGCGCGCGCGCGTGTGTGTGTGTGTGTGTGTGTGTGTGTGTGTGTGTGTGTGTGTGTGTGTGTGTGTGTGTGTGTTTTGTGAAGTAGAGTGAAATGCGTCATTGTAATAAATTTTCTGTTTCATCATAATTCAATGATCGTAACCAGTCAAATACTTTAAGTTTACAAGTATGTTTGGGGAGTGCAGCTATGTTTAAAATTTTATTAATTTTGTTATACAAATGATTACTTATATTGTCGTAATGTCTAAGAGCTGTGGCTGTTTTACATCTGGTTGTGAGGCAAACATTGTATATGCGACGTCCTTCGGTTGCGTTTGGCTTCAATTTAATCGAGGAGTGTTTCCGAAGAATGATTTGTAAAATAAATAGTTGTCGTACTGTTAACACGGGCCATTCTTTGTACAAGAGGGAAGTGGGATATCTATAGGGTTTGCGTGTAATGACTTTAAGCACCGATCTCTGTGCTCGTTCCAATCTCAAGAATTGAGTTTTATGTGCTCCACCCCAAACCGTGATACAGTACGTTAGTACAGATTGACACAAGGCAAAATAAACTGTTTTAATGGTGTTCAAATCTGCAGAATGCCTTAGCCTCTTAAATATGTAAGTCAGCTTACGGACCCGACTTGTTAAGTTTTCAAGTTGGTATTTCCAACTCAAGCTACTGTCTATTTGAACTCCCAAATACTTTACTGATGTTGCTCTAGTAAGTACCGGACAGTTACAAGGTGAAGTTACAGAGTCTAGAACGCAGTCATCTGTATGCGCCTTAAGTTGTCGAGAGTCTAAAAGGTGGAGGGATGTAGGTCTATAAGAAAAAGGAACGTAAGCTGTCTTACTCAAGTTTATGGTTAGGAGATTACTGGAAAGCCAGTTCAGTACGGTTTTAAGTGCATTCTCAGCATTAGTAAACGTTTCGGCCCAGGTCTTACCGTAAATAAGCAAAGCGGTGTCATCCGCATAAGTAAAGATTGAGCAGTTTTTAATAGACAATTTGCAAAGGTGGTTAATATAAATAAGAAATAAAGTCGGACCCATTATTGACCCCTGGGGTACGCCAAAGCTAAGATCAGCGCTGTCACTAACAATATCATTTATTTTAACAAATT
Organism: Cyclophora punctaria; assembly: GCA_951394245.1. Classification (NCBI taxonomy): domain Eukaryota; kingdom Metazoa; phylum Arthropoda; class Insecta; order Lepidoptera; family Geometridae; genus Cyclophora; species Cyclophora punctaria. The sequence continues at coordinate 9,131,264 of OX596174.1, forward strand.
GAGTTCTATCCGTAAGATAGTCTTTAAACAATCCGAGAGTGATTCCACGGATACCGATTTTTTCCAAGTAATTCAATAAGTGTGGAACAGACACAGAGTCAAAAGCCTTACAAATGTCTAGAAAGAGACCTAAGCATTTCATTCCACATTCCATCTTACCCACAACATTGTTTACAAAAAATCCAACAGCGTCTTCTGTAGATTTTCCTTTTCTGAAACCAAATTGATTATCTGACAGTATGTTTTTTGACTCTAAATAATTTACTAACCGGTTATTAATAATCTTTTCCAAAATTTTAGATATGGCAGGTAAGATAGAAATAGGCCTATAGCTATTTACACTATGTCTGTCTCCGCTCTTATAGATCGGGTGTACAACAGCCTTCTTTAATATTTTTGGGAAGCAACCAGTACCCATTGAAATATTGCAGATATGGGTTAGGATAGGTGCTAAAGATTGTCGGCATAGTTTGAGTAGCCTTGAGTTTATTCCATCCCATCCTGCAGCAGCATCAGAACGTAACCCGGAAATAATGTTAAGTACTTCCTTTTCGTCTGTAGGTAACAGAGCAAAGGAAGATGATTGACCGGAGTGAGTGTATGGGGATTTGACATTTCTTACAATTGCTTCAGCCATTTTCTTGCCAATATTTGCAAAGAAGTTGTTTATATTATTTATTTGGGGCAAGCTATCCTGGGTTTCGTTTATCAATTCAGTTGGCGATGAGACCTTACGATGCGTGGATGTGATATCTTTAATAACGTTCCAGGTTTTTTTAGGGTTATTACGGGCTTTAAGGAATTCCATTTTTTCATAGTTTTGTTTGGTAGTTTTTAGTAATTTTGTGAGAAAGTTTCTATATCTTATGAATATCAACTTGGTGGCTTCATTATCCGGTTCTTGCTCCACCTTGCGACAGAGGCTGTCTCTAATTCGAATACATCTTAGAAGACCCTTTGTTATCCAAGGCTTAATTATTCTACATTTGGATGTAATCGGAACAAGTTTTGAATTTTCTTGAATAATGGTACATATAATGGATACTAAGAGTTCGGTAGCTAAGTTTGCGTCTTGAAGTTTTAAAATTTTAGTGAAGTCATAATTATTAATAATGTTTGCCACCGCATCATAGTCCACAAGAAGACGTTTTCGTTCTTTTACCGCAGGAGTGCTCTCGAAAGTAAAATTAGTTATTGTGGGTTTATGATCTGTAATGTAAGTATCAACCACTAGTGTTAACGTTTTTAAGTCAGATTTTAATAAAACATGATCAAGACAAGTCTTATCTCTAGTGGCAAAGTAATGCAAAGGTAATAGTCCATGAGAAGCCGTCAAGTTGAGATATTCATGACTTTGTGCACTTAGATTATTAGGAATTATATCAATATTTATATCTCCTACCAATATTATATTTTTTTGTAACGAATTTAAAGACAATACTTCATTTAGACTATTTATGAAATTATCCTGATTGTGTACCGAGGGGGATCGATATATTGCCAATATTATTAAATCAAGCCCATATAAGTTGCACATCAAGCAGCTGCTATCTAGCATCTTAGGTTCTGTGATATTGTGGGGTAAATCAGCTTTAATATAATAAATGACTCCATCATTTTTGTTTAGGGAATTATTAGTGTGGTATGATACATAGCCTTTAAGGAAGGGTATTTGGGGGCACTTAGTTAACCAGCATTCCGATAAAACTATGACGTCACAGGTAACATTCAGGCTATTCAAAAACACGGTAAGATTATCGAAGTTACGGTTTACACTGCGGATATTTAAGTGCAATATGTTTAAGTTTTTGGACGTATTTTTTAATATTTTTGAGCATTGTTCAGGTTTACAAACAAATGAATTCTCCCTTCCTAATAAATCGATTTCATCCAGAATATCAGTACCTAACATTGTTTAGTGGTGTTTTAGTTTGCACGGTTGATTGGACCGTAAAAATGCAATTTCGGATATGATGGTTGGTGATGTTTGAGTCTGTGAATATAACGTGTTGTTTAATGTAAGATTGAATGATATTGTGAGTGCAATAGAGATAATGTAAATTGAGGCTTGTTACAATCGCATAACACATATTATTTATAAATTCATAAAATTCATAAAAGCATGCAAAATTAAGAAAATTAAAAATAACTTCTAGTCAATCTTTACTTTCCTCCATCTTCTTCAAATCCTCTTCGTGTTTAATTTGTAAATGTTTTGATCCCTCTTCCTTTCTAGCAAAAATTCTCCCATATGATGTCCAGCAGAATTTATATTTATTTCTGCTTGCCGCTTCTCGCGCGAGAAAGAAAAGTCTTTTCGTTTTGGTAGTTAAGTTTTCCGATATAAATATTGGAACCTTGGAGCCTTGGAGCCTGAGATGTTCTGTATTTAGTCTATTGTGTTTGTTTGCTGTGTTGAATGTTTTAAGATTCGAAAGAACCTTTTCTTTTGTAAGAACTGATGTAAAATCCACAATTATATTGTTACTAGAATGTTTACTCTTAACTCTAAAAACATCCTTTACTTCTAGATCTTGAATAGGGGTGTTAATGACTCTACAAGTTTCTGATACTAATTTCAGTAAATCTTTTTTAGTTTCATAATCCGCTTTTGGTATATTTCTGATTTCAATACTAGTATTTTTGTTCTGTTTCTCCATATGCTCTATTTTCTCTTCTAATGATTTTATGTAACTGCGGTCTTCTTCTCTTTCTTTATCGTACCGTGCAATTTTATTCATAAGTTCATCATACTTTGCTGAAGTGAAGTCTATGGACTCTTGAAGTTTTGAATTCTGCGCTTTGATTTCTTCCATTGACAATTTCAGGTCGCTAAACATTTCTAATATTTTTGTGATTGACATATTTTCCTGATTGTCATCATTTGTGGAGTCTCTTCTGCGTTTTTGCCTTTGCGTTATAAACTCCGTTATTTGTTTTTGATCAGTGCTTTTACTAGTGCTAGCCAGATTTGAATCCGATAGCGAGTGTGTTATACTTCCCGTTATATTTATAGTAGGGGTGGTTGGGGGTGTTCTTTTCATCAATAATACCAGTATTAAGTACTTAATGCATCACCAAAAACAATAGATTTTTTTTCATTCAAATAGTATGTAAAAAGTCACTGCGTAGGTAGTTTAGTGCAGAAACAATGTTTTAAATAGACTGCTGTTTTAATTATAGAGAAGCTAAACTAAATAATCCCCGAACACCGTTCAAACAAAACATTAAATTAAACGGTCAATTCGTTTCAGAGCTACGATGATACAGACTTGCAGACATATGTATCATTAAAGTATTTAGAAAGCCCTTGCCTATAACCTGGACCGATTTTTACCAAACATAGTAAAGGTGTTTTTATTTTCAAATTAAAAAACCGCATCGAAATTGATCTAAGTATCCAAATGTGAGCACGCACGGACGCACGCACACACAAACAAAAAAAGATGTCAACCTCAATCTTACACCCCTCTATCGCGTAGGTGTGGTTAAAAAACAGTCTATAATACACTAGCAGCGCCCCGCGGTTTTACCCGCGTTGTACCCGTTCCCGTAGGAATTTCGGGATGAAAAATAGCCTATAACCTTCCCGTTGAATGTGGCTATCTATTACAAAAAGAATTATTCAAATCGGTTCAGTAGTTTCTGAGATTAGCGCGTTTAAACAAACAAACAAACAAACAAAACAAACTCTTCAGCTTTATAATATTAGTATAGATTTCTACAATTTGATAACATCACTTTAGCAGAGATATCTACTGATAACGCTATGTATAATGAAAGTGTGTCGAAAGATATAATGAAAGTGTGCACACGTTAAAGATACGCATTAACAATGACTAATGATCAATATTGACTCATCAATTACTATGAAAGTAGGAACGCTTCCCGATTTCACCAGCGATAAACCCGTTCCTGTGGGAATTTCAGGTTATATGTACATACTACACGTGTTCTTCATCTAACTTTTGGACCGGAACTACCGATCGGATTGGAAAATCTTTATCTGTATACAAGATGGCTTTTTTTAATCGGTCAGTATGGGAAAGTCCGAAGCAACAAGAGATACCAAGTTCTTAGGAACATATTAGGTCATTACATATGAAATTGGCGTTTTGTAAGGGAGGAACATAAAGTCTTTTTTTTTTATAATAATATATTTATTTAATCAAAGTATGTACCGTTGCTATCTATGCACTTTTGCCATCTCATAGGTAGTTCATTGATCCCTTTACTAAAAAAACCATTAGGACGAGAATCAATGAAATGTTTGAAGGCGCTTTGGACTGCCCCATCGGAGTTGAATTTTTTCCCTTGCAAGAAGTTATCCAAATTTCGAAAAAAATGGTAATCTGTTGGAGCCAGGTCCGGGGAGTACGGTGGATGTCTTAGACATTCCAATTGAAGCTCCTCTAATTTGGCAGCCGTCTGTTGTGCAGTGTGTGGTCTAGCGTTGTCCTGAAGCAGCAGTGGCCTAGAGCGATTGACCAACCTCGGTTGTTTAGCAGCTAGCTTTTCCATCATGGTTTGCAGTTGCTGACAATAGATATCTGCTGTAATCGTCTGGCCAGATTTAAGAAAGCTGTAGTGAACGACACCGGCACTAGTCCACCAAACGCTCACAAGTAACTTTTTTTGAGTCAATTTTCGGTTGGGGCAGGATTTGGCTGGTTCGCCAGGATTCAGCCATTGCGATGAGCGTTTCCGATTATCGTACAGGATCCACTTTTCATCACAGGTAATGATCCGATTTAAAATCCCTTCATTATTGTGCCGGTTGAGTAATGTAACGCAGCAGTTGACGCGCGTTTGTCGGTTTGCTGCACTCAATTCATGAGGTACCCACCTTTCAAGCTTTTTCACCTTTCCAATTTGCTTCAAGTGGATTAAAACAGTTTTATCACTAACACCGCAGCCTGCAGCTAACTCGGACGTGGTTTGCGATGGATCTGCTTCCACAATAGCTTTCAATTCTTCATTAGAAACTTTAGTCTCCGGCCGTCCACGGGGCTTGTTCTGCAGGTCGAAATTTCCAGAACGAAAACGTTGGAACCAAAAACGCACTGTGTTTTCTTTTGCGACACCGCCGCCATACACATCATTAATCCTTCGAGCCGTTTCTGCAGCACTGGTACCACGGTGGAACTCGTACTCGTAAATAACGCGATATTTCAAGTTTTCCATTTTGTAAACTGCGTGACGCAAAGAAAAAACCAAAAGAGGACAAAACAAATGAATTACGGTTTTCGAAATACAAATGTATGAATAAATAGCTGTATAAATTTGAAATTGGAATCCCTAACCAAAGAAGAGATATTTGAGATCAAAGTGGCCAGTACGACAAAACGCCAATTTCATATGTAAGGACCTAATATTATTGATAAAATAATAACTACACTACATATTATAAAACAAAGTCCCCGGCCGCGTCTGTCTCTGTATGTTCGTCATAAACTCAATCACAGAATTTGACGCGGTTTTTTTTTAAATAGATAGAGTGATTCAAGAGGAAGGTTTATATGTATCAAAATTCCAGAAATTCCCACGGAAACGGGCACAACGCGGGTAAAACCGCGGGGAGTGGCTAGTAAATGCATAAATAAGACGATCAACAGCATCGCTAAGTGAAATTATTATGCCATTTTCATATTTGAAATGTAAATAAAACTCGTTCCATATGTAGACTTGATACAACGAAGAATAATTAACGATTTAAGTTTCAAGGTTACCTTTATCTATTCATCCTAATTCAGTAAGACGACGCCTTTGATCTCTGGAAAAATACCGACAAAGTCTAGACAATTTCGCAACGGTTTATGGATGCCAGGGCTGTCACAAGTAAACAATTTTTATGAAATTATTTATTTATTGCAGATCAACATGGTTAGCAAGAAATATTTTAGGAGTTATAATTACTAGCCATTTAATACACGGAATATACCATAACTTTTTAAAACAAAGTGAAAAAAATACAAAACTCAGTTTGGTTCAGTACTTTTCTTTCAGAAGTCGGTGGCAAAACTAAATGAGATAAAAAACAAAGCCACCGACTACCGAAATTAAAGTTATTTTACACTTTTTTGCGGTTATTTTTGAAGTCGGTAATTTTTTTTTTTAAGTTTGGACGGTGTAATTTGCTGAGGAACAATTCAAACACTAGACCGTAAAAAAATTATAAATGGGCAACCGACAAATATTTTCGGTTTCTAGATTTATTCGATTTAAAATTTCTGTTTTGGAACTTAATTATATAAAAAATTCTCATCCTTATAAATAATTTCAACAAAAATTTTACTGGGAAGCATTGACATGGTTTTGAATTATATTCTATTAAACTCAAATGTTCAAATAATTTGAGCCCAATGTTAGATTCAGAAAAAGAAAAGATTGACAGCAATTTTGTTTCCAATCTATGGATGTATTCAACAAAATCATCCGGAGGGACTTGTAATCCACCAAAGCGATCACGGCTAGTGTCGTAAGCTCTCAGGCGGATGTACAAATTTTTGTCATTTGCTTCGTCTGCATATGATGAGGCGTAATTGACTACCGATAGGCAGTCACGTTTGTGAATTTCCACACACTTTCGTAACAAATATCCACAGATATAATGGAATGCATTTTGTTCCGGAATATCGTAATCCTTTGTAAGGTTTTCTGAGGTATTGGATGTTTGAGGTGGGTTCTGCACAGAAACTTGTGGTGGAGCTGTATTTTTCGTAAACTCTACAAATTGCGTAAGGATGCTGTCGAAATCTTCGTTACAGTTCGTAGCGTCTGACATTTTAAGAATCTGATATAAAAAGTTTTTTCTGAAAGCCCTGGTGAATTGAATGCTTGTAGGTTCCCTACAATTTCCACCAGCTTGCCTCATGACACCAAAGAAATTTTCTAAACAATCATTATTAATTCTGCGTGTTAAAATGTAATCGTATCCCTCAGCTCTGAAATCGTTATAAAACTGCCGAATTGAATTAATTGTTATAATGAAAGCGTTTATAAATTTTATTATTTTAGTAACATCTCGGCCGCTAGTTTTATTTTTAACTCTCATACTATTGAAAAGAAGTATTGCTTTGTCTAGCAATTCTTCTTGCAGTGTAGTACCCCTATATGGTTTATTGTAGGGTTTTGGTGAGTCAATGTTACTTGAATTCAATAAATCAAAGAGGTTGTTCATGGTTTCAATAAAATATATCGTGCCATTAGCAACTTGTAGAGTACCCGACGATTGGTAATTATTTAAAGCTGCTACTACAGTATTGCTAAACACTTGCACGGCAAACCGAACTTTTTGTTTTTGAAAACTATTTGGCTGTATATGCGTATCTGTTAGACGAGGAGCTGATCGCATGTCTTTTATTTTATCTTGTTCATACATGTTTTCTATATCCTCCCACCTAGCAATTTTGTTTTCAAACTCATAATTATAATTCAATAAATTATTACGAACACATTTTATTAAGTGGGGTACATCAAATATGTAGTATATTTTGTGGCTATCAATCTCAAAACATGAGTTTTCTTTAGAAATACCCAGTGTTTTTGAAAATGCCAAAAAATCTGATCCTAGATCTGATACAAAGGCTCGTACATTAAATCCAAGCTGTAGAAGACGTTTGGCTGTGACAATTATCCATGTTTTTAATTGATCATCTATTTTACTACTGGAAATAAAAGAGAAGCCAATAGGTTGTTTCCAGTTTGATGTTATACCTCGAAGCATTAAGGTAAAAGCATACCCTGCAGCAACCGGTTTCTGTTGCCCATCTATTTCATGTAAGCCTAATATTTTGTCTTCCTTGGTGTTATAGAATAAGTTTAACTTTAGACTCATCTCATCCATACACAGCACACATTCCTTTTGAGACGGTGACATATGCTTGATTGTAGCTGTTAAAACATCCCACATCTGTTGGTTGAGTTTAGTTGCCATAGGAAGGTACATCATAGCTAAAGTTGATTTGGATGGCAAACAAACTGTCTTTGATAAAAATCGATAAGCGAGTGGGCTTGTGTAATACATATTTAAGCAAAACAATTTAAATTCTCTACTGTATCTATTGTTTTTACAATGCGGTTTTAAATACAGTTGCGCCTTTACAATTGCGCTTAACTTAGGGGATAAAAATTGATCACAACCTCTCAAAAATTGTTCCTCGGTAATATCTTTATCTTTTTCAGTGATAGTTTTCAACTTGTTGCTTGTTTTGAATAATTGTTTTCTGAGTCTCTTTTTTCGGGGAGTATGATCAGTCAATCGTGCTGGTGTCTGAGAACTGCAGTCCATAACTTTGTACTTTTTAGAGCTGGTCTGTCGGGTAATTTGTGATGAAGGACCCGCTATTTCACGGTCTGTTTGAGCGGATTGCCGTTTTAAATGCCTGGGTTTATTGTGTAGATCCAATTTTACGTCACTTAAAATTTTGATTTTAGCATCGGTCTGTATGTGGATGGAATCTTTAGTTGGTAAAAATAACGTTGGCATAGCTGTTTTCTTCAAGGATTTCTTCCCGTACATACTATTCTCAAAATGCAAACTGCAAATATATGTATGTTTTAAACTTTCGATGGACCTTTCAAGTAAATCCGGCCTTCTACAAGCTTCTACCCATAATTTACATCTGAAATATAATACAAAACAAATTTATAGATATATTGTGCATCTACAAGGTGTAGCCGAAAGGGTATATACATAATTATAAAAAAATGACGTCCGCCATCTTGGATTTCAAAATGGATGGCTATTTCGTAACAAGCACCCCAATTATACTCAAAATTGACACCCATATCAAATTATTAAAAAAAATGACGTCCGTCATCTTGGATTTCAAAATGGATGGCTATTTCGTAACAAGCACCCCGATCATACTCAAAATTGACACCCATATCAAATTATAAAAAAATACCGTCCACCATCTTGGATTTCAAAAAGGATGGCTTTTTCGTAACAAGCACCCCAAACATACTCAAAATTGACACCCATATCAAATTATTTAAAAAAAAATGACGTCCGCCATCTTGGATTTCAAAATGGATGGCTATTTCGTAACAAGCACCCCGATCATACTCAAAATTGACACCCATATCAAATTATTAAAAAAAATGACGTCCGTCATCTTGGATTTCAAAATGGATGGCTATTTCGTAACAAGCACCCCGATCATACTCAAAATTGACACCCATATCAAATTATTTAAAAAAAAATGACGTCCGCCATCTTGGATTTCAAAATGGATGGCTATTTCGTAACAAGCACCCCAATTATACTCAAAATTGACACCCATATCAAATTATTAAAAAAAATGACGTCCGTCATCTTGGATTTCAAAATGGATGGCTATTTCGTAACAAGCACCCCGATCATACTCAAAATTGACACCCATATCAAATTATAAAAAAATACCGTCCACCATCTTGGATTTCAAAAAGGATGGCTTTTTCGTAACAAGCACCCCAAACATACTCAAAATTGACACCCATATCAAATTATTTAAAAAAAAATGACGTCCGCCATCTTGGATTTCAAAATGGATGGCTATTTCGTAACAAGCACCCCAATTATACTCAAAATTGACACCCATATCAAATTATTAAAAAAAATGACGTCCGTCATCTTGGATTTCAAAATGGATGGCTATTTCGTAACAAGCACCCCGATCATACTCAAAATTGACACCCATATCAAATTATAAAAAAATACCGTCCACCATCTTGGATTTCAAAAAGGATGGCTTTTTCGTAACAAGCACCCCAAACATACTCAAAATTGACACCCATATCAAATTATTTAAAAAAAAATGACGTCCGCCATCTTGGATTTCATAAAGGATAGCTTTTAATGAACACTTAATAATATTAGGATAAAAAAAAAACTTTTTATAAAATAAGGTTGTAAATATATAATATTCTAAACACTCATGCTCTGTGCGGTTACCTGTCCTATTAAAAAATGTTTTTTATCGTCCGCCGTTCGGCCATTTTGTTACCATTATCAACGTGACACGACATTACAAATAAAACTATGCAGTCTACAATAACAAAACATAAGATATTTATTTACCTTTCTTCTGTGCGTGGAAACTGATGAAACCGCAAATCTTTATTTATAAAAGATGACGACTTGCAATCTTTCACAGCACACGTCGTATTTACCATTTTAAATAAAACAAATATAACACAAATACGCGTTAGCCCTGAATGATACCTCCCGAACTACTAACATCGTTTTGTTCGCAGTTCGGGAGCGGCTTTCCCGCGTCTCGCCCCTCACACCCCGCACGATTGCCCTGTCTAGACGGCTTCGTCGGACGACTGTAGGATTTTTTAGACTGTGCTAATACTACAAATATATAACTGTACTGGCGAAACACCTGTTTTATAATTTTCAAGTAGTCCGAAATCCAAAACGGTTTGACCGTTTTAACGAGACTTAATTAAGGCGAAAACTGAACTGATTTTAATCCCTTTTTAACCATAAACTTTTTGGTAGCTAAAATATAAATTGTAACATAGGGAATAAGTAACATAAGGAATATTATAGCGATGATAGGCCGAAGACGATCTTTATCCAGTTTATACCACTGCCTGGATGTATCGTAGGGTGGTGAGATATACACAATTACCTAACTACAGAACGTCTTTCTGTGTCAGACAGAGGTATATTACAGTGAACACAGAATATAGGTTAATTTTTCTCTCAAATTCACGCGGAAACTGCATACATAGCGAGTAAAATAGCAGGAAACAGCTAGTCGTATGTGTAAAACAAGGCGTCTTTCTTCTCTTTACGTTAAAACTGATTAGAAACTTTAACGAGGTTACCGCTAACTGTAGCATCACGAACGAAACTATATTATTGAAGTTTAGTTTCAATTATCAAGGTTTTTCACAACTTCCACTGTGGCTAGTTTTCGGACAACTTCAAAATATGAGGTTACTAGCCTGCGGTTTAACCCGCGTTGTGCCCGTTCCCATGGTTATTTAAGAACCGCTCGACCGATTTTGTGCGAACTTCACATAAACCATCTACTAAATACTCCGAGCAAAGCCTAAACATTTAGTTTGGATAGGTGAGCCCGTTCTTGAGTTATAAAATTACAACGATAAGTGGCATTGATTTATATATATATTTATATGGTAATGTATATTGCACCCCGATAAAATAAAAAAATCACCACCTTTGAAAAAGAATTACTAACGAACCCAAAAATCTGAAAATTAAGTATATAAATAATCATCCCCTTGAATAACTTTTTAATCTATGCAAATCTGCGTACAATCCGTACAATGGTTATTTGATATTTGAGCTCGAACAGATAGACAGACCGCAGCGCGGCGGGCGACTTTGTTTATACTACTTTTTACATAAAAATACAATAATGTATGCATGCATAGTAACTAATCATAGTCAATATAGATCTAATTTAACATTATATTATCAATATAGGTACCCGTATAAAATAAGTAGCGTAAAAATCAGAAACAGCTGTCCAAATAAAATTCTATTGCACACTATTCAATTGTTTGGATGTCGACTAATACATGACTGTAATGTATAATTGAAATTAACATTCAAATACATATTTATCAGAGAGCGAAGCGATATTGGTGAGTCCATTGCTAAACTAATTTGAATGCTTTTAATTTCGAATATATTATTTTTGTTTATATCCTTTTAAAGATTTGTTAACGTAACATCGCAATTTACCTATCAATGAATTGGTTGTTTAAGTACTTTTTCAAATGAATTCAAATCAAATAAAAACAATTAAACATTGAATGAGTCTTTATTTACTAACCTGATTTATAAATAAAATTTAAGGTTTTTATCAGTGATGTCAACAACATGACTTATCATTAATAATCAGTCTATCCCACTAATGAGACTGGATATTTAAACAACTAAAATGTCCATCAAAATGTGCCCATCTTTAATGTTCTCATCAGTTATATTTTTTAATTCCAAAGCAATAATACTTATTATTTTAAAGTGAATTAAACTGAATGTGGGAGTCGTTGGATGTCGCAACCAGCAATAGAATCTTATTTGTTTAACCATATGAAGGCCAATGTATGTGGCTTGAACTGGTACAGGAAATAAAATTTAAATATTCATAGGTTTTTTAAAATATGCATGCACACAGAAAGTAAGTAGATATGGCGGAAATTAAAAAGAACTGTTACTGAAAATTGGTTAAATTACATAAGTAATAAATCAATAGTCTCTGTGAATGAATTTATGTAGCACATTTATGTTACACTAGCCACGCCCCACGGTGTTACCCGCGTTGTACCCGTTCCCGCGGAAATTTCGGTATATCGTATCCCATGTGTAATCTATATTGCTGTAGTTTCATCCAAATACAAACATCCAGTAGTTTTTTTGTGAAAGAGTAACAAACATATATACCATACACCCATCCATACATACAAACATTCTCACAAACTTTCGCATTTATAATATTAGTAGGACATTTATGTTACATTTGCCATGTAGCAAATTTAGAGCCTCCTTAAAAAATATCTTAGCTTCAAATATAGTTGGATTAGTTTAGTCCATCTTCACACAAAGTAGTATGTTCATATTGCAATAGTTCATTGTGATTAGTTAAAGTATAAATAAGTCAAATATCTTACCTCTCTATTCTTCTCTGTAGCTACTTTAGGTTTGAACAGTAACTGGTTGACAAAGCCGAGGAACATCAGTAGGTAGAGCCCGAGGTTGGTGAGAATGGAAGTCAAGAGAGAGCATTTCTCGAAGGACCCTCCGTATATGTCGGCTGGGTCCCATACCGATGGAGTAAGCTGGACCCGGCCTTCCAGGGAGCCATTTTCTAGATGTTTCTGGAAAGCAAAACATATGAGTGAGATAAACAATAATTATACTGCATTTATATTAGTTAGTAATTGTAGTAGTTGAAAGAGACAATAATTAATTATTTAAGCTAGTTAGTATAAGAAAAGGCTAATATTTTAGATGCATTACAACACAGAATTAAAACAAACAATAGTGCAAATTCTCACAAAATAAGCATAGCAGAACAATGCAATAAGGAAGCTCTGAATGTTATTTTCTAATTAATGTTTTGGAGATTGGGAGGAGGCCTTTACCCAACAATGGGATGATACAGGCTGACAGTAGCAAGTTTTTCGATATTTCTATCAATCAAGTAACATCAATCTAAGGTTAGTTTTGATGTGACTCCCCCTTAACCCTTCAAATGGCAGCAAGCACCCCGTGGTGCTAGTCCCTATCTTGATTTTCAAAAATTACATTATTTATGGGGTTAATTTAAAGTTAATTTAGTAAAGCAACTGCGATTTTATGCATTATTAATTTATTATTAAAAAAAGACGTGTGGCACTCGGAGACTGCCGCGGTAAAGCTATTGCATTTATATTGGCGAGTTGGCGCAATCGACAATCGCCAACTCGCCAGCTCGCCAGCTCGCCAGCTCGCCAACTCGCCAGCTCGCCAGCTCACAAACTCGCCAGATCGCCAACTCGCCACTCGCCAATTCACCAACTCGCCAGCTCGCCAACTTGCCAGCTCGCCAACTCGCCAGCTCGCCAACTCGCCAGCTCGCCAACTCGCAAACTCGCCAGCTCACTCACCCCCTCTCTCACCACCCTCTCGTACCCTCTCTCACCACCCTCTCTCACCACCCTCTCTCACCACCCTCTCTCACCACCCTCTCTCACCACCCTCTCTCACCCCCCTCTCTCACCCCCTCTCTCACCCCCCTCTCTCTCCCCCTCTCTCACCCCCCTCTCTCACCCCCCTCTCTCACCCCCCTCTCTCACCACCCTCTCTCACCACCCTCTCTCACCCCCCTCTCTCTGCCCCTCTCTCACCACCCTCTCTCACCACCCTCTCTCACCACCCTCTCTCACCACCCTCTCTCACCACCCTCTCTCACCCCACTCTCTCACACCCTCTCTCACCCCCTCTCTCACCCCCTCTCTCACCCCCTCTCTCACCCCCTCTCACACCCCCTCTCTCACCCCCTCTCTCACCCCCTCTCTCCACCCCCTCTCTCACCCCCTCTATAACCCCCTCTCTCACCACCCTCTCTCACCCCCTCTCTCACCACCCTCTCTCACCCCCTCTCTCACCCCCTCTCTCACCCCCCTCTGTCACCCCCCTCTCTCACCACCCTCTCTCACCACCCTCTCTCACCACCCTCACTCACCCCCTCTCTCACCCCCTCTCTCACCACCCTCTCTCACCACCCTCTCTCACCACCCTCTCTCACCACCCTCTCTCACCACCCTCTCTCACCACCCTCACTCACCCCCTCTCTCACCCCCTCTCGCTCACCACCCTCTCTCACCACCCTCTCTCACCACCCTCACCGCTCACCCTCACCCCCCTCTCTCACCCCCTGTCTCACTCCCTCTCTCACCCCCTCTCTCACCACCCTCTCTCACCCCCCTCTCTCACCCCCTCTCTCACCACCCTCTCTCACCCCCCTCTCTCACCCCCCTCTCTCACCCCCCTCTCTCACCCCCCTCTCTCACCACCCACTCTCACCACCCTCTCTCACCACCCTCTCTCACCACCCTCTCTCACCCCCTCTCTCACCCCCTCTCTCTCACCCCCTCTCTCACCCCCCTCTCTCACCCCCAACGCACAATCGCACACAACGCCGGCCGTGTCGAAGACTGCCGAACTGAAACGACGTTAGACGATGCACGGCCTTCAAGCCACACCTCCTTCCCGTCGGATCGGGTAAGCGTGAGGTTTTTTTTCGTTACGGTATTTTTGGATTTGGTCCCCGCGCTCAAGGCCCGCGATAGAAGCTATGCAATAGCTTAAAAATATTACAAAAAGAATTAGGTCTTACTGTCTAAATTTTTTGTATTAAACTTGAAGTTTTTGTTAACAATGATGCTGTGATAAGTAATGTATATTTATTGTTATGTTATCAAAATAAAAATGGTGTGATACGCTATTATCTACTGCAGAGCATTGAATAGAACATGATCATCAAAGAAACCAATACTAAAAAATGTGTATCAAACGTTATGTATCTGTTTCTAACAGTACTGATTTATGTGGCTCGAGGGAGAGCTTTTTTAACATTATTATGAGCGTAGAAAGCTAGATACGTGTAAAGATTGGTTCCTATATGAAACAGTTACAGATTTCTAGGTCTTACAAGCAGAACATGCTTTAAATATGTTTATACTCATACATCACGCGTTCCGGTACTTCACCAACGGTATAGCTCTATTGTACGCAGGGCGTGACTACGATAAACGAAGGACCGGTGAAACTAAATCAAAAAATATGACAATGTTTCAGAGGTTAAAAATAAATGAATAACCACTCACATGCACACCGTTAGACAAAGGACCAATTTTCGAGTAGCCGTTTTTAACATTACTTATTTTTCCATTTTTAGTTTTCTCCTCGTTTCCGTTACATACTTTTTGGTTTATATTATTTATTTCACCACTATCAACACAACCATTCTCTGCTGCCGCCGCCATCCTTGTGAAAGAAAAATAATTTGATTTGACATTCGTTTGACAGTTGACGGCCACACTGTGCCAAAAGTGAAATTGACATTGAATACTTTGACATTAAGTCCTTCATCTTATTTTCAATAAATATAATCGTACCGAAATAAAACAAATAGTACTACATAACATTATTGACTAAAATTAAGCATTTTAGTAAATGTGGCGATAATGTTGCAATTGTTGTTTATGTAATGAAAAGTTTATTATGTTATACTAGCAACACTAGTTACATCTGTCAAGTAAAGCTTCCTCCTCTTTGTCAATTTTATTTCGTACATCCGCTGAGTGTCGGCAAAACAGTACGTACTTCAAGCGCAAGGAGGTGAGTACAAAAAGTCGATAATTTTCGCAAAATGACAACTAAAAATATTATGTGCAAAAATTGATGATAGTAAAAATTTCGTTTTGCTTATCTATATTATTTGTATTTAATATACAAAAAGATATAAAAGGTAGGTTTTGCATTAAGTTTTAAATTTTTAATTGTGGTAAATTAAGCAATATAGTTGAATTAAATATTTCGGAGCGTCGAATGGTCGGCGCGCCGCCCCCGTTGCATCGGTGGGGTCGGCACTCGCAATGAGTAATACCGTTTCTCCGTGTTGAGTGACGTCGTGCAGCCGCAGCCGGCGCGCACTCCGCAGTCTGACCCGGCGAGGAGCCGCGACAGGACCCGCCCTTCACGCCCGCACCCTCGCACTCGCACTTACTTATTGATCACTTCAATTACATTTTTGTTTTCCCTGAAGAACCATGGACAGCGCCGATGATCTTTTGGGAGGGCTGGCAAGCGGAGACGCGGCAGTTGCCCCAACGATAACTCCCCTGCAGCCAGCCTTGAAACGCGATCCAGACTCGACTGACGACTTCGAGCACCTCGACCGCGAAGGCAAACAAGAGGGCGAGTCACCCATGCACCAGCACCGCGCCGCCTCACAGAACTTCTTGGACATGGAGCGCGAGGTGCCACCGAGTGCGCCTCGCGGCGTACCCGACCTCATGGACCACATCGCCGACAAGTTCACCGACAGCGAGTCGGACGCGGACACGGCAGGTGAATCGCCACTGCACCGACCGGCGCCGGCCGTGCCAGACCAGACGCCCGTGCTCGCTCCAGCCGCAGCTCCACCCGCTCTCGAGAAGCCAGCCCCTGCCGCGATCATCCCCGAGCCTCATGTTCCTGCACCCGCGGCACCAGCACCGGCCCCCGCCCCGATCCCTGAAGTAAAGCCCGTCTTCGAGCCTGTCTCAGAGAAGCCCGCGCTGGCTTCGTTCCCGGAGCCCGTGAAGCCGGCGCCGGCCCCGCAGCCCGCGGCCCCCAAGGCGCAGCCTCCGGCGCCGAAGCCGGCCCCGGAGCCCGAGCCGGCGCGCGCTCCCGCTCCGGTCGCTCACGTCATCGAGGCCGAGGTCATCTTCTGCCAGATGGGACTCGGTGAGTTGATTTATCATTATTTGTATCTATAACGAATTTACATCAGGATTCTTTATGGAGAGAGTTTATTTCAGTGCGTGTATCATACGTACGAGCCGAGGTCACCCGAAAGCTTACGTCACTGATACAATCTTTAAATATTTCTAGAGTCTTGTTTTTGACTCATAGTCAATATCTAATTTGCATGAATAAATGCGCAGTGCTGCATTTGTATTCATTATGCAACCATACCCTTAATCGGGGTCTACTTATGAGCAACTTTGTAATTATATTCTACCCGTACCTTGGTACCTATCCTGCGGAACTTCGCTGACTCTCTTAACGACTCGGCTTACAAAATTAAAATAGTGTTCAGTTGAGAGATATACAAAGTAAAATTTTATTGGACGGCGTTTGTGCGCTCTGAAGCGTGGAGAATCACGTCTACAGGTGAACAATGCGCTCGAACTGTGTCTGACGTCACCTCAGATACGACAAGATACCATAGAACGTGTCTGATAAAACCATTTTATGAAATTATCTCGTCCACTTTTTCCAATAAACGAGAAGAGAAGGCAATTAATTTAAAGGCTTTATTAAATATAAAGCAAAAACCTTGATAATAAACTGTTCCTCAACATTCGAGATTAATTCAAGTCACCATTAGCGAATACTTATTCAATCGCGACGTCTAACTTAGTCACCGAGCATGAGTCATGGCAGCAACTTTATAAGGATTAGATATAGTTTGGAAAAAACTACCGTAGGTACAATAGCGTTGTTAGGTGGGATGGACGGAATGGAACAAAGGTGGTAGAGCGGCAAGAGCGATGACCGCAAACAGCTAACGGCACCGACTGAAACCATTCACTCGACATGACCAAACTCGACTCAAATAATGCATCTTATCATCCTACAGTTCTTTCAACCGCCAAACACAACCGACCATGAAGATGAGCATCGCAATAATATAAAATATTTGCATAAATTTCTAATGTAACCCAACAATTTCATGACATCAAATTTTAAATGGAAGTATGCCAACACATGCCAACAATTCAATTATTACATTTATTGATAAAACAACTTATAACTGTTTTGGATTTGACGAATAAGCATTTACGCGCGCAACAATATCGATTGCACTTCCATGAACCCGAAGGCAATGTATGAGTCATCGTGCTTTACATCGATATTATTAAAATACCCTTCCGACATAGGTTATATTGAAATTTTGCGAATGTGGAATCAAAACTTTGTTAAATATTCTAAGATATGGTGATATCATCACCGCAGCCTTATCTTGTGCAAACATCTGCAATAACCAACGTATCTTATTCAAGTACCTAATTAGATACAAAAATATAATTTAAGCAATTACACATTTTTCCGGCGAAGTTGTTTGTAATACGTGATAGGCGGTAACAGATTTATAACACGGATCCAAGGCTGATTAGTTTTGTGTTTAAATAAAATGTTTCATTCCTTCGAAATCTTTTTGACAATGCTGATTAGTTATGTAGTCCAAATAGTTATGGCCTCATGTCAAGCATAACCTGTGTAACCTTAAGGGTACTTTATTTCTCTTGACCTTCAAAATTATCTTTCCAAAACAACCATTTAAAATGAATGGCACAGCAACGCATACAAACTTAAGTGTTAAAAATATAAATAGACGAAATTTCATATTCGCAAACCGGTAGAAAAATGTCATAGATCTATATAATTTTTTTGTAAAATGGTGATGCGCGCCGTCCACCATATCGCTAAAATTAGCATCGTGTTGTATCGCGAGGCGATCAGAAGCGCAGTACCCTCGGCAGAGACTGCTCGCACGCGCATCGCTCGCTCATGTCGTGTAGTGATCATTAACTCCTCACTCCGAAATCTTCGAACCTCCTTCTACCGTGTTGTGCTAAACCTCATCAAAAATGGGATCAGAAAACGGTGACGCCATCTCATGTAAGTTTGCTATTTTTTGTTTTTCTACGGCTTCGGTGGTGGGTGCATTACGCTATTCTTAAACACGACTATTATTGCCGTTTCGATTTGTAATATATTTAGGTTTTCTTGGATTTCCCGAAAAATTTGGTGAATGTTTGGATTTGCTGGTAGTTTGGTTGACAACATGGTGCGACCTCGAATCATCTCAAGTGCATTATCGACGCACTTATTCGGTCGCCAGATAATGATTTACAATTATAAATTAATGTCACATACCTACATACATACTTGTACATGCCGTGTGCCTGTCTGGCTATCATGATATCTAATCAGAAAATGCGAAGGATATTATTATATATATTTTAGTTGCATATATTGGTCTTAAATTGACATATTATGACCTTGTTCAGTGCCTGATGGCTTCAAACTTACCTTATCAGATTTAGATTACCCAAGTCTAAGTAGCAAAAGATTTTACAAACATAAAGATCATAAATGGATGTTAGTCAAGACTAGAAGTTATTCAAAATCAAAGATGGTTCAAAGCAGACAGAAAAACGCTTTGTTTCAATATATAAATCTTAGTACATTAAAGACTATTAGTACCTAGTATATACTTGCATAATATAGTTAATACTTGATACAACTATATTTCTGGGTAAAACGGATGTTTGCATAACAAGAAATAATTATTTTGCAAGTTAATGAAAAATAATCATATTTCATACTTGACGCAAATATGGATTACGTTAGTGTTAATTCATGATACGAATATACGAAAAAATAAAGGCATGGTGCACTTGTCTAAGGAGCTATCAAAGCAACAACGTAGGGAGCGTGGATCTTTTTTTCTTTCAAAAACTTTATTGTTATATAGCATAATATTTGCCACAGAAATAGGAATTAGTCTAGAATAGGACATATTATATAACGTCGTATCTCGAAATTTCCACAGGATACAAAGAGACAGCAACTAGTCTTGTGAATTAGGTTACAAGGTTAAAACAAATAAGAGATTACCTATGGTATTGTTTGTTAAAAAAGTTCCAATACCATAGTTTATTAAAGAAGTCCACTCCAATGAACTGACTCAGCGAATTCGATATCAGAAGATTTGCAAGTTCGAGAGCTTCGCCTCTCGTTGACCCAATTCCGTGCCCTCAAAGAAAGCCCTTTGTATTTGTGCTACTGTGGGTGACGTCATTTTGCCCTTTGTTTGTGGATACTTGTCGTCAATGTAACTGCGGAGTTAATCACGTCATTTAATGCTGAAGATCGCCATCCTTTTTTGGAAAACGAAATGTCATTATGATGATGGGTAAACAAAGGCTTTATTTGGAAGGTATTTGTGGAATCGATTTGGTGGTAAATTTACAAAATGAAACATCAGAGGATACTTGATGTTTTAGAATATTAGAATTTTCAGTCTTTAGTTTGTTTCATTAGAAATATCTCCTGATACGTAATCAATACTAGTAGCCTAATTAGTTTGAATACTGCAAGTTAGTAAAGTTAAACTAAATTAATTAACCACAAATCAGCTTCATTAATGAACGAATACCTACCCAGTTGGACTAGTTTATTAATCAATTGGGTTTTCAATAACTCTGGGTTTTGCGTTTCGAAACACCTAGAATCTATTTTAGGTAAGTATTTATTTTGTCCTCTGTTACTGGGAAAACATATTATAATTTGTGAATTTTGTACCTACATAACAGTATTATTGTTTCCCTAAGTTTGTGTTTAATTATCTTTGAGTAAAGAAGTTTCTGAGATCTTAATTCACTCAGGATAATGGATCAAGTTTTGTAACTTAGACAGGAAACATTTGTTAGTTATTTATAATAATGGCACTACCACAATTTTTCTGAATCCGTAAACAATGATAACTTGTTTTAATCATTACACGTAATATTGTTCAGAAGTATATTCCATAAACAAATATTTTTCTAGGAAATGTCTTTGTTCCTGTATTTAAAATCCAGTTGGTTATAGTATGAAAGCTAGCCGGGCGCCACGGGCGTAGTCGGACCTGGATCGATACTTCGCCCCCCACCCCCCACCCCTTGACACGCACAGACATACAGTCTGCTCTCTTTATGTATAAACGGATCAAGTTGCTAACCAACACGAACCATTACATATTCTGCGCCTGAAGACCCAAAATTGTTTTTCCAATAAGTAGGTATATAGGTATTGGGACACGGAATATGGCATCAGATTCTTCGTATTTCATCCAAGATTTATGTAGAATTATATTAGCTTACTGACGTATTCATCTTGATGAAATCTCGGGCTGGAATAGACAAAGTAGGTATAGTTTTGTAAACATTCCTTCTTCCTAAAATCCAACAAGACCGGCAATAGTCATGCCTATTTTTGCAAACGACAGGTGATAGTTAGTCCATGCAAATAAGCTAGCGATTACAATCTAATTGGAAAACTACCCTAAAACAATAGCACTGTTTGAAAAGGTTCAATATGACTCATTTGGAAAACCGGTTTCGTGTAAACATATTCCACTGCTATGCCATTAAGTGTTCACGCAACATGAAGGGGTGAGCGAGGGTGGTCTTTCAATATGGCGACACGATTGATTAGGTTATTACATTACCTTAGATTACCCCTATCGACAACTGCAATTATCATTTCAGTTTCGCAATCGATCGCCATTTTATTCCCGGTGTTGCCCCTAACAAGATGATGACATTAACGTTTATTCGTCCTTTATAAAAACATTAATGGTACCTCCCTAACAACTTAATACGCAGGGTTTTTACGCAGTATTTTTTAGCTCACGCCCGCATCATTATTGAAAGGGCCGAGGGACAAAATGGAGTCTGACACCAAAGGTTCTGACTTCATTAATTAGACAATCCTTGGGTTTAAAGGTTAAAGAAATAATAATGTCAATGGTTCCTTGAGCGAAGCCGAAACTTGAAACACTTTCCTTTAATGCATCTACCACACTACGACCTTGCTCCTAAAAGCCAAAATGATGGAAAATTTTATTACAGCAAAGTACAGTACAGGCACATGTCTATACCGAAAATGTATTCACTTAAATGAAACAAGTAAGTGATTTAAATAAAGTCAAAGTAGGTAAAGCCTTTTAATGTCTCACCAAATGGGCAATGGGCGCGAGACGGCTGTATGACAAAATGTTGCGTAACAATACCATTGTACCTATATACATTGTCAAATAATAAAGCTATCGGTATAATTAGGAGTATAAAAAATCGTAAATTAAATTTCGATACCGAACTTTACATATTGGTGACACCATACATGAGTGGAGAAATGTCAGTCTAATCAGATTTTCAATCATTCAAATTCCCTTACAACTTTGCCCTCGCGTTATTTACGTGTTTCACGTCCTATTTGACAATTTGTACGTGTCCTCTGCCGCTCCTCTCGTCCCTTCCTGTATCCTTAATTGTATTTTTACCAAACCTGGCCTATATACCGAGGTCAGGTGAACATACCTTTTTACAGTGTGAATGACTGCGGCAAAAAATATAATTTGTAGTCTGAAAGCGTTTACTCCGAACCGAATATAATGTAGTTAGGCGTTGGAATTATCGCTCACTTTCAACGCTGTCTCATTAGCAAAATGGATATCTTAATAAAAGTGGATTTAGTATTTAATCAAATTACGAATTTGGTTTTTTCATTTTACTTGCTGCCGCTATCTTTTGGGTCCATAAAGTAATCCATTTCATTTCATCTTTTTGCACAAAAAATAAACCTGTATTTATCTAGAAAGATTGTCTTGGAGTAATATTTTTGGACAGAAGACGTATCAAGGCCCAATATATTTGTCTTTTTATCCTTTTAAAACCGCGGACCACATTATCAATCACGTTAAAACGTAGTTCTGTTGTCATCAACAGGTGAGTCATGTCCGTGTTAGCTGAACACGTTATTATACCGCATACCCACCCAAAGTTTCGTGTCTATGGAAAATAATTGTTACGTTTAGTAGCTGTTACAATTTTTAGTTAGGATTTTTCTTTCACAATTTGGGGGTGCCGATTTATTCGAAGAATGAATTGTTATAATAAGTTTGGGAGAATCTACAAAAAGGTTCTGGCTAAACGGGTGGTAGAAATATAGGTATAGAGCTATATATTTAGTACGTTCTTCCTTTTTGAAAGAACTAACCCTATTGATTTAATTGCTTCAAGAACGACATTTTGACAGCCTAAATAAAAGTTGTGTAGTTATCTATTAAGAACTCTAAAAACACCATCCAAAAGACTCAATTTGTACCTAGACAAGTTTTTATAGTACCCTAGAACTTGTGCGATCGATTCCAAGGTTTTTATCAGACGAGCTCTTGGAGCGTGAAGGCATTTAATGCGAAATGGTTTACAATTACCTAATGGAAGTAATGGATATCAAATGAAGAATCCATCTCTTATCGATACACTTAATTAGTTAATAAGTGAACATCATCAATAAAATTAGAACTTGTTAATATGCTTCGTCATTTACCTAGATGTGTTTTGTGTGCTAAATTCAACTGGGCACACATATCATTGTGCAACTTATTAACATGACTTTTCTAAATCTCATTTGAGCTGATTAATTACTCTGCATAAAATGTGGATCGTCAAAATGTTGAATGGCAAAATGTTGGTTATGTTAAGGAAGCGAAGTACTAGGACAATGTAATAGGTCAGTGCATCAGATGATGACAGTTTCACAAGTAGGGCGCGCCGGTGACCTGCGACCCGACGGTGCTATCTCCCTCTGCCCTGAGTGAAGTTGTGCGAGAGGCGAGACACCTCCGCGGCACCAAGGGACTTGTAAATAATGCATGAACTCTCTTCCTAACATATCTACTAACATTTCCATTAACCTATAACCTTTGCCGGAAAATAAACGTCTAGTATATCCCCTGGTGTGTCAATGAAAGCTGTCAATGGTGACAATGGATGAATGTATTGTGTCCAGTGGTAGTTCTTGGGCGAGATGCAGCATGTGAGGGGTGATGTCGGGTCTGCGGTGTCGGGTGCGCATGCGTGATGAGTGCCGCGGGGTGCGGGTCGCGGGTCGAGGGGCGCGGCGGGGGAGGCGCGGGGCTGCGCTGCCAGTATCGACGCGAGAGTCGGGCGCGGCGCGCGCTCCGTCCGCCGGTATATAAGTTCGAGTGGCCTGTGTTACGTAAAGTGTGATCATGGCAAGCTCCGGCCCTTCCCTGTGCAGCGTCCTCGACCCACGTGAGTGCCTTCGCCGGGCCTAGCGCCGGCTCCGCTTAGCCTGCTTCCTTCTTCCCCTGTCGCAACTAACCCGCTAACGCGCAGCCTTCTATTCCAGATGCCTGGTTCGACCCGCAGAGGCTACACCCTGAAGGTGAGTTGTCGCCGTGAGCTGAGCACAAATACGTGTGGTGGCGCGCCGCCAACGGCCCGGGCGGCGCGCGCCGCTGCTCCGCGACCTGCGAGCACCGCGCTACCCTCGCGCCCAGGGCTGAGGTGGAAGGGCACACCACAACTAGCCCAGGGCCCTTTGCCCGACGCGAAGTCTCGCCAAATCGCGATAAAATCGCTGAATATATCGTTCGCGGTCGCTAGGTCGTCGGAATAATAATAACTTCTTGTGTCAAGGCGAACACACTGTCGCGTTTTTTGCCATTACAAAGATGAGTTAACGATTAGTTGTAATCGTTACAGTAGACGAAAATTTTCACTTTAGCCGGGATCATTAACCTAACCACGTCCTTAGGGGACATAAAAAATTCCTCTACAGCATCTCGTATATTTATATCTTGGCCGTAAGAGACAAAAAGGTATGAATACCTCCGCAATGCGTAACTAGTTAATCGTATGTCGTCACGACAACAAGACGGACAAGTTTAATTTAGATTTGTCTGACGGTCTATTGTGGAGTCGTGTGGCGGTCGGTGTCTGCATTGGTAGCATTTTGTACATTAACATCGGCGGTTAATGTTCGCCAGTAGCACGCATGCGCGACCATTTGGGCTTACCATGTCTGCACCGACTTACTTGTTTGGGTTAAAATTAGGGCATGTAATTTTTACATGATGTAAGACTAAGTACCATTAACTCTTGGCTCTTCGCGACATTTTCCCATACTAGCAATCGTACCACGTGCTCAACACATGCTCGGCTGCAGATAGTGCCGCCAAACAATTTATCAGTTTTCAAGATAGTTGTATCGTAGATTCCATTGCAATGCTCTCATTATTTCCTAGTCTGACCTATGATATGAAGCATTGATCGGCACTGGCACATGACTCAGTACTTGTAACACCTCGTGTCGGTCCTAATTCAATTAGATGGTCATGTTTAGTTTCTAGAAGCCTGTTAGGAATATCTTTGGTGATTTAACATGTTGTGTTGCGGTTGTAACTGTAGGCATCGTCTTTGTTTCCTTGTTAAATGCGACAGTAACATGATCGGGCGTCCGGAGGTCGTTCTAGCATGAATCCTTTATACGATTCAACCTGTACCTGGCTACACATGTAGTGGTATAGTTACTACGTGCGTCTATGTAGACAATACTCTAATAAGTAATAACTTGTGCCCACGTACAATTCATTGTATTCCATTATTACGTTTTCATTGTTTCTCTTAGGTACTCTTAGTATGTGTATAAAATAGTTAGTGACAGATCATACTGCGGCTACCAAATGGCGCCACTTAAACGCGTTACTTTGAAAAAATCAACGTTTGTTTTGCGTTTGATTAGTTCCGTTTTATTCCGCAGACGCAATTGTTGGATACCAACTTGAAACAACTACTTTTGTATGACCTCACAGTCATTCTATCGGTAGCCATAGTTAGCGGTTACTTACTCATATAACTAATGTATCCTTCGTTTAATTGAGAACTAATTATTACTTAATGACACAGTTCGTTAACGAAAATGTTGATTACGGCATTCTCATTAGTTATCAGACTTAGTGACCACTAATTTAATATTAATGGCTAAGAGCAAAGTCTTATAATCATTTGACGCAATCTTATCTAATGTTGACACCGACTTTCAGGGTCAGGTCCTGTCAAAATATACCCTGTATATCTGCAAATCATCGATCTCAATTTCCTGTTAATCGACTAATTCTTATCGATTCTTAGGTGATAAAAAACCAGTCAATTATTAAAACGCATAACTTAATTGCTGTCTCTATCATGATAAGAGTGCGTTTAAGCCGAGCATAAATTGACGGCATTCAATTGAATCGCCTAACTGAGCATAACGTCTAAGAAAGTGAAACTGTAATTGCATTTATTTACTTTTGCATACGGTTTCACGCCAACACACGCACACAGCACTGGCTATACATATTTAATGGAATTATATCAGATCATTCCCCTTTGGAACCAAAAAATGTGGGCAAAAGACAGAAGTCCTAAGGAAGGGGAACATTGAACTATTTAATGAAACATACAGCACTCTGCTACCTAATTAAAAGACCACCTTGACACCTTCATAAAGTACCTAATGCCCCAGTTTGCCGCTCATTAGAGAAAGGTGGAAAGAGGGTAGGAAGGCCTTTGCCCTATAGTGGAATAATTCAAGCTGAAAATAATAATAATAACTGCTTAACTTACCTTTAGGAATAATTGCGGGATGAAAAATAGCCTATAGCCTTCCTCGATAAGTGGACTATCCAACACTGAAATATGTTTTCAAATCGGACCAGTAGTTCCCGAAATTAGCGCGTTCAAACAAACAAACACAAAAAATCTCTGCAGCTTCATAATATTAGGATAGACGTGTTTTAGATATACATAATTTTTACATTAATTAATTTATAATTAAGATGTGTTTTATACGATTTCGTCAGAAAAGGAGTATGCAGCAAATCGTTACAAACAAATCTTTCCTCCTAAAATATAATGGACTAAGAGCCCGCGAACCCCAGACCTTCGTCATTTTATAAAAGCTGAAAGTTTGTCAGCGCATGCTCCCAATACAGGTAAGAACGATGGATAATTATGAAGTTTGGGTTACAGTGGCTTTGGCAGGTAAACGGTACTAAAGGTGTGTAAAATACCGATCAAGTTCATCAAATAATAAAGTATGATTTGTGTGACATGACATATGTCATTTGAAAGCTCTTGAAGAGTTGTACAAGTCACCCTTTGACTGTGATATCGAAATCGACGGCCAACTTGGTGTTTTCGACCATTGAAGATTGGAGTTGACCTATGCTATGGACGCTGATCCTAATGCTCAACAGTGACATGACCTATGTCATTTGAAAGCTCTTGACAAGTTGTACAAGTCACCCTTTGACGGTGATATCGAAATCGACGGCCAACTTGGTGTTTTCGACCATTGAAGATTGGAGTTGACCTATGGCTATGGACGCTGATCCTAATGCTCAACAGTGACATGACCTATGTCATTTGAAAGCTCTAGACAAGTTTTACAAGTCACCCTTTGACGGTGACATCGAAATCGACGGCCAACTTGGTGTTTTCGACCATTGAAGATCATTGAAGATTGAAGTTGACCTATGCTATGGACGCTGATCCTAATGCTCAACAGTGACATGACCTATGTCATTTGAAAGCTCTTGACAAGTTGTACAAGTCACCCTTTGACGGTGATATCGAAATCGATGGCCAACTTGGTGTTTTCGACCATTGACCTTTAGTACCGTTTATCTGCCAAAGCCACTATAACCCAAACTTCATAATTGTCCATCGTTCTTACCTGTGTTGGGAGCATGCGCTGACAAACTTTCAGCTTTTATAAAATGACGAAGGTCTGGGGTTCACGGGCTCTAGGTCTATAAGTAAAACATCACTTTTCTAAGCTGTCTACTTAACATTCCATTTGTCAACTCGAGTACTATCTTAGACACAGTAAACTCGATACAATATTTTTCTCACCAAGAGACAAGTTGTTGAAATGTTTTGTAATCGCAAAAGATAACACGCGAAAGACGTGATGGGCAACCTTTTTAATAGAAATTATCTACATGAATATGTCTGTCGCTGGTTTTGTGTGAGGTTATGATAAAAGAGAGCAAAATGAAATAGACTCTATGTTGAACAGATTATCTATACTAATATTATAAAGCTGAAGAGTTTGTTTTGTTTGTTTGTTTGTTTGTTTGTTTGTTTGTTTAAACGCGCTAATCTCAGAAACTACTGAACCGATTTGAAAAATTCTTTTTGTAATAGAAAGCCACATTCAACGGGAAGGTTATAGGCTACTTTTCATTCCGAAATTCCCACGGGAACGGGAACAACGCGGGTAATACCGCGGGGCGCTGCTAGTAATATATGTTCTGGCCGGTATGTGTGAATGATTTTCAGAAAACATGGATATTTTTAACATCTTAAACGCTAATTGTATCTTATTTTTGATACTCATTAGTACATAAATGATCAACCAATAATGCCAGTGTCATTAAAGTGTACAAAGATGGGTTATCAAACACAATATCAGCGCTCTGTACTTAGGTTCCTATTTCCTTTAAGATTTTCCAAAGCAAAGGCTGAAGATGAGCTAATCCTTTCGATTCGCCTTAAATGAGCAGCATCCATACAAACCACTTATAATATTTGCTTTGATTAATCAAATGTCCATGTTCTGGTCCTGTCTATTGACCAAATGGAAAATACGTCGAAATATAGATCGCATTTCTCAGTGAAATGGATCTTCAGTATTGGATTGTATTGATAGTCTAATGATAGCAGACCAATGGCAGGTTAATAAATTTGAACATAAACATACACTTGACCAGTAATTTATGGTTTTGCATCCGAAGGTTATTTTAATTAGAAATCGGAAATAGGCACATGGTTGCTCTGGCTAACCGCATAAAAGGTGGAGTTTTCTACTATCAGTTGTTTTGATAACGAACCTTGATAAAATGTATAATGTAATAGTTCCCACGTAAATAACTTGCTTACAAATTAAATATTCATAAATGCTCCTCATCATATTTAATACAATCAACATGAACTTTGGTCAATTTGTGTCTATTTTTAGTCTTAGCGTCTTAATGGAATATTTCCATAATTTCCCTAATGAATTCGTTGATGGGCTAATAAATAAAGGCAAGTCTTGCTCGTTAAAAGACAACACGGTCTTTTCCACGAAAAGTTGGTCTAAAGTATTCTTTGAAAACTGTTTCTGGTTGAAAACTTTAAAGTTGTAGGTATTCCTTATGATTGGAATGGGTGGAAAAGTAGACAGTGACGTGGTGAATTACGTTGTCCCGTTGATGTTCTAGTAAATGAATTGAATTGATTATAGGTAAATGATGTGTAGGGTTTGGTGCCAAGTCGGCCATAGGCATAGCGCCACCGCCCGGGAAGCACCATTGTCCAGTAGGAAGACGGATCTCGCGTTATTTTTACCGATGTGACGTCACTTATAGCTGTCCCACTCACGCGCACGGGATTTCCGATATATCTGTTTCAAATATTCGATTGGATTCGTCAAATTCCATTCATAAATTTTGGGAGAGATGTCTCGGGAATTTGTTGCCTTAACGTGCTTTATGGTCGCTTCGCTTCGTCTGAACGAGCCACTAATTTCTGAGCTTTTCCCATGATGTTCGGTGATATTATTGATTTACATTCATCTTGTTATGGCTATTTATTTTTCAATTACAGTGTCCCATAGGGTGTGTTCTTTTTTCAATTACATTGTGTTGTTCTCTATGGGTACTACTACATATAGTCAACTAAGTGGCTGGGTGATATAGGGACATTTAGCTGAGCAGGATGCGACCATAAATTGTCTGTGATATATTCCCCTGGGTACTTATCTGTGTCACTCGAAGCTGTATTATTATCTTACTGATAAAGAATTTGACTCTCTTGATACTGTTGGTTATAGTAGCGTGCTGTTAGAGAACAAGTATTCTTTGTTGGTTTATGTTGTTGTACCTATATCTTGACTGCTTTTGAAATGATCATAAATTTAAAAAAATGCTCAGTTGCTTTTTTTAGTAGGTATTAAAATTGTACTTGATAGTTTAAACTGGATGTCATAACAATCATTCAATATTACGCACCAACGTCCTTGAATCAATTTATGGTACTCTATGCACATAGCAAATGTTACTTCTAGTCCCGTTAAAGAACAACTCAAAGGAGGGTGTAGAGTGCGTGAGAGGGTACCTAAGCGATTTCTACAGAAACGTATTCAGGGTGCTCAGGGGAAAAACATACTAAAAGTCCTGACGTCTAGGAGGTGCGCCGGAGGGAAGGGAGGGTGACAAAGGTCTCAGTTTTAGGTTATTCGCGAATATCTCAAAAACGGTGCAATGTAGCAAAAAAAAGTGTATGATGAAATGAAAGCTTATATAATTCTCTATAACTTTAATTCTATCCACTTTTTCCATATTCCCAACCGTTATTGAACTACACGCTCCACAAATGTCAAAATTAAGGAACTCGGGCAGGTAACTATGGAGCCTGCCCCAATGCTCAACAGTGACATGACCTATGTCATTTGAAAGGTCTTGAAGAGTTGTACAAGTTGCTCCTAGACAGTTATATCGAATTCGACGGCCAACTCGGTGTTTTCGACCACCGAAGCATTACCACTGGAGGTGCTGTGGAGCCTGGACGGAATGCTCAACAGTGACATGACTTACGCATTTGAAAGCTTTTACAAGTCACTTTTTAATAGTTATATCGAAATCGACGCCAAACTTGGTGTTTTCGACCACCGAAGAAAAAACACTAGGTGTATGTGCAGTTGACCCTGATCGTATTGCTTAACAGTGACATGACTAATGTCATTTGAAAGCTCTTACAAGTCACTCCTTGACAGTTATATCGAAATCGACGACCAACTCGGTGTTATCGACCACCGAAGTATCGACACTGATCGTATTGCTCAACAGTGACATGACACATATCATTTGAAAGCTCATAAAGAGTTTTATAAGTCACTCTTTGATAGTTATATCGAAATCCCCGTCCAACTTAGTGTTTTCGACCACCGAAGAATGGAGTTGGGCTATGCCATACCGAAGTATCGACGCTGATCCTAATACTCAACGGTGACATGACCTATGTCATTTGAAAGCTCTTGAAGAGTCGTACAAGTCATTCTTTGACAGTTATATCGAAATCGACCGCCAACGCGGTGTTTTCGACCACCGAAGAATGACACTGGGTTTATGTGCAGTTGACCCTGATGGTATTGCTCAACAGTAATAATAATAATAATAAGCCCGCAGGGCAGCTTGTGGCGAGCTGTTGGTGAGTAGCGACACCACGGGCGATTCCCGAGTGCCCCGGAGAGTCGGTCAGGGCCCTCGTCTCCGGCGAGCCTTCACCGGTCGGAGTGGACCCCAAGGGGGCCCGCAGGACTCTCAGCTCTGGCTTGCCTTCACCGGCCGGCCAGAGGGGGGTCGTTAGAGGCACAGTCGATGTCGGCTGTGTGATCCGGGGGTGGAAGTGTTAAAGGGCATAACGCCGCGAGTAACGTAAGAGAAAGCGCAGCACACCTCTCTACACCCCCGAGTCGCCCGCGCCGATGTTGCCCCCTTGCCGTCTCTACGTCGGCTGTTTCGGGGGGCCCATCCAGCGGGCGGCGAGCCACGGCCTGCCGCCGATAACTTGTTCACCACTTGTTATGGCAGGTGCCGACCTCTTTGCAATATCCCATTTCCAGTCCATCCAACCTTCATTTCCATAGCCCAGTCTTTTTCTTTAATTTTTACTTACAATAGTCCCTACTTCTGCAGGTACACATTCCCGGACATGTTGTACTGATGTGGTCGGGAGTGTGTCCCTGCAGTTGTGATCCATTACATTAAACATCTCCAAAGGGCCTCTACGAGTTGGATCTGTATCCCCTCGCATGCCTCTCAAAAAGACCGGGCTTGTCCCGTGACTCCGAGGAGAAACACTATAATAATAATAATAATAAATGATTTATTTCAAGCCAAAATAGTTACATACATACTTAACTAATGTTACATAATATCATATAGGCTAATACAGTCACAACTACATTTCTCTACTTTTCAAACTAGGGTAACCTGTATCTTGAAAAGTAGTGATTCCGAGTTTACATTTCAATGATAAAAGACAAATTATTAATTTAGCATAATATATAACTATCAAAGAGTGACTTATAAAACTCTTTGTGAGCTTTCAAATGATATTGTGTCATGTCATTGTTGAGCAATACGATCAGTGTCGATACTTCGGTGGTCGATAACACCGAGTTGGTCGTCGATTTCGATATAACTGTCAAGGAGTGACTTGTAAGAGCTTTCATATGACATTAGTCATATCACTGTTGAGCAATACGATCAGGGTCAACTGCACATACACCTAGTGTTTTTTCTTCGGTGGTCGAAAACACCAAGTTTGGCGTCGATTTCGATATAACTATTAAAAAGTGACTTGTAAGAGCTTTCAAATGCGTAAGTCATGTCACTGTTGAGCATTCCGTCCAGGCTCCACAGCACCTCCAGTGGTAATGCTTCGGTGGTCGAAAACACCGAGTTTGCCATCGAATTCGATATAACTGTCTAGGAGCAACTTGTACAACTCTTCAAGACCTTTCAAATGACATAAGTCATGTCACTGTTGAGCATTGGGGCAGGCTCCATAGTTACCTGCCCGATTTCCTTAATTTTGACATTTCTGGAGCGTGTAGTTCAATAACGGTTGGGAATATGGAAAAAGTGGATAGAATTAAAGTTATAGTGAATTATATAAGCTTTCATTTTATCATACACTTTTTTTTGCTACATTGCACCGTTTTTGAGATATTCGCGAATAACCTAAAACTGAGACCTTTGTCACCCTCCCTTCCCTCCGGCGCACCTCCCAGACGTCAGGACTTTTAGTATGTTTTTCCCCTGAGCACCCTGAATACGTTTCTGAAGAAATCGCTTAGGTACCCTCTCACGCATTCTACAACTACTTCGTTGACGGGACTATTCTCAATGAATCAGTTGCATTCGAATGCAGCACAGGTGCAGTTATACATCA
The DNA here is from genome assembly GCA_951394245.1 of Cyclophora punctaria. Lineage (NCBI taxonomy): Eukaryota > Metazoa > Arthropoda > Insecta > Lepidoptera > Geometridae > Cyclophora > Cyclophora punctaria. The sequence continues at coordinate 9,164,111 of OX596174.1, forward strand.
AGGGACCGTTTTAATTATGAAGGCGAACAAATCTGCCAATTATATTTACTGAATTGATAGCTGATACATCTATGACTGTTGATCGGCGTTATAATATACTAATAGCACTTTTGAGACTGAAAATTGAATCTGAACTCTTTGAATTGAATGAGGGTATTATATCCTTAAATCAAAGTAGTCCTGGACCTTCAAACAATATTGATATCGGAGAAAATTAAATCTTCTAAAGGCGATTCTCATATTAGGTTGTCGTTTACTACCTAAACTTACAATTTAACGAAGCAGGCTGGTTTGACTAAAAATGCAACGACATAATACCTATGTCGTAGCATATTTTCGTCGGTCGATATATATCGACCGACGAAAAAATGCCTTGCCAATTTACTTCTTTTTTCTGTAATAAACAATTAAAAATTAAATCTGCACATAAGAAGACGAAAAGTCAGTTAAAGATTTCGTAGGTAATAAAGGAAGATAGGTATGACATCCGCAGGTTTCCAAAACGATAAACTTCTCATTCCTGCTGTGCCCAGTAAAAAATTAGTGCCTATCATCAAATCAGTCTATTGTTTGTACTTGATAGCAATTATCTGACTAGGCGATGGTCAGCTATTTTGGCATCTTGGTGATAACAATTCGTCTAGCATTGACCGTAGTACCTCCCCTCTCCCCCGCCAACGAGGCTTGCCAAATTACTGAACAGTGACTGCACCTGTGATGGTCGACAACGAATGTCATGTCAATTGTACGATCTTTGTACCTTTGATGTATGTATTTGATTTGTCTTTTATAAAAAAGTACAGAAGCTTTTCGTTCATATTCTTTTCTAAATGAGCTTCAGAATTCAATTCCAATAATTGCCCCTAAGTAACAAATATTACAAATTAAATAAAACGTTTTTTACACCTTATGTTGCTGTAGTGGTAAAGGTATCTCATCTTCAGTGAGACGAGACCTTTGCAGTAGGACATTGCAGGCTAATACTTATTTATTTTTTTAATATTATAATAATAGGTGCATCTTGTCTTCGTATCGGTGCGGCGAAAATTGTATTGACAGAGTTTTTACTGTCCTAAATATATCCAATCCCTTCCCTTCACTTTAAGATAAGCAAAGCAAACATCGTTCAAAACTTAATCTAAATTTATTCCAAGTATCACGCCGTTGTATTTCAAAACAATGAGTAATTAATCCCTATTTCAGCAGATTTCAAAAACTAATTTATTAATTACTCGATGACGCGTTATCTGTTAAACGTCAGATAATGGAGCTATTAAAACCTGGCCCTATCCCAATGTAATTATAGTTGATGATGTTACGACTTTACATCTATGTATAGCTAATAACATTTTAATCTTTCTAGTTTTAAAACAGTCAGGCTTTGTCATTATTTGTGGTTTCAGGGTTCACTGGGTTACACCTAATAAGTTCGTCTATATAAGTCCTTTGATATCGTTTTTGTTGCACAAAATCCCTCATAAACTTTCATTTTAGACTAAAATTGACCTCTAACTGCCTCCTCAGAAACGTTCATTAAATCGACACTTAACTAATTGATGTAATTTTTCGATCATATGTCACTGTCTGTACTAATCTTCAGTGAGATGAGAGGCCTTTCCTAGCTGTGGGACATTACTGGCTAATACTTTTTTTACATGTCAAAATCAGTCATCCTCTACTAGAGAATCACTTGACTTGTCTGAGTTTGAGTATGTTAACTTATGTATAATTTACTTTCTGACATATTTTACGCGTTATCTTGTTTACAAGTCTTAAACGCCTGTATGTTCTCAATAGCAATCTCCTTGCGCTTACGCCTGTACCGGTTTTACCTTGATTAAGTAACAGTTAGTATTCAGTATGTACTTTCATGTAGTCAACAACACCTTTTAATTTAACTTTCGATTTCAACCCTACGGTAAATCAAAGCACTGTATGAACTTTAGAATGTTGTACTTTCATTTTAAAACAATTATGGAACACAGGTGTGATAGGCTTAATTTGATTTTCGAATGAGTTTTAGTTTTCACATTATATACACAATACAATAGAAGACTATGCAATATACCTAGTTCTGGTTTAGTTACTAATTGACAATGAAAAGAAAAAGCTGACAATTTTTAGGTGTTTAATTACCTACCACATATTTTCCGCAATGTCATTTGGAAAATTTGTCAGAAAGTAGCTAAACCTTTGCTTTATCAATGCACAATAATTTGTATTGTATATAATGTATAGAATTTATATTCGGTCTCATACAAACTCACACACATAAAAAGCAAGCTATATAATTGATGTATGTATGTAGGTATGTCTATATGTATAGTGACGTGATGCATCGATGCTGAGTACGTGGTATGAATATTTATCCATTTCTCTGTCACTGTCATACCGTATGGGGTGTCCATGGTTTCAGCAAAATTATCTTAATTTCATTTTATAAAGCTTGAATGAAATTTGGAATTATTTTTCCTTCATTTCATCTGAATATTTGTACCTTTTCCCAAACATTGTTTAGAGTATTTTGTTTATATGAATTTATCATCTATCGCATACTTTTAACATGTTCCATCGATTAGAAAAAGATTTACCTATCAGTAAAAATATTGCTTCATTCTAGTATTTCTATTAGGCATTTAAAGGCCTTGGTAATGATCTTTAAATGCCGACTATGGGGCTAAAAATACTTAAGAATTGTTACAGTTATTCTCATGCATTATAAACAATTCCAATCGTGGGAGTATTATCGAGAAATATCCCACATTAATGGATAATTCACGGGGGCATTGGACTCGTAAGTAGTGCACGTATTTACCGATAAATATTTCAAGTATATGAGAAGCAATTGTTGATAAATGAAGAACTAAGTACGGGAGATAGGAACAGTTTACCAGACGCTGGTAGTAAGATAAACAGCAAGATTCATTCCTTTTGAAGTTCGAACTTTGAGTATAATTATAGATTTGTAATATAAGATAATTGAGGAGAGCTTTAGCTTTATCAATCGCCCAATGTCAATGGCAACGACCGTTTTGACTCTTTTACAAGTTTTATTTATTTTTACTCCACTTGACCTTTTTCTGTAATTAGTTTATTGAAAATATTGCCTGCATATCAGACTTTTAGGTTAAAAGGTTGACATTGTCGTGTTTGTTGTTGCATAGTTTGCCCACTTTCTCGTATCAGGGTGAACTTGTAATGAGTGATAAGAGAAATGCGTGGCGGGCGTTTTTACTTAGTTGCGTCTGATAGTGATAACGTTTGGTAAAGCATGCGGTAGATAACACTGCGATTAAGTAGCCATGAATAATTTGTATTCAGTTAAACGATTTTTATTTGTTGTCTCTGCTTTTGGAGGCTTTCAAATTTGATTTGCTAGGTCCAGTTCTTTTAGTAAATGTTGAATTTATCATGTTAGGGGGTTTAAAACAGAGATACCGGGGCAAGCTTCTTTCTTTATTTTTGGTACTAGGAACGAAAAAAAACACTAGGAACAAAAAGTCAAAAAATATTGTTTTGTTGTACGTGCATTTGGACAAATGACTATGCACCGCTCTAGTAATCTCTTGCTTTAGGATCGTATGGCTTCAAAACGGAGTCTCATTTGTTCATTGGCCTAAAGTTTTATGGCTTTGGTATTGAGGTTAGACAACATTGATATTTCTATACTCCATTGCATATGTGGCTATCCTAAACCGACTATCACATCATTAGACTGTCTATTGTTCAGTAGCACCTTGCCTATGTGTCTTTACTAAAGCGACTGTCATTCGTTCTCGTCTATGGTCGGTTGTCCGCGTAAGCGTGACATCATGGTGTCACCAGCGGGCGGGGTGACGTGTGCGTTCTCTTGCCGCGTGGAGGCGCTACGTGCGGTCTCTCGCTCACTCCGACACGATGGCCCGCCTCAGACAGTCGCCCAGACACGCCGGACAGTACGAAAACCTCCCGCCCAGAGGACCAGGTACCTTAAACATAACATAAACCTCCACCCCAAACAACCCTCTTGACTTTTAAACCTTTCGAACACGAAATTTCGATGTCTTTATGTCAAAATCGCAGACGAATATGTCTTAATATCTGTATTACGTTCTAATGTCCTTTTTGTCCACATCACAGGATTTTACCAAGTTTTCCTAACTAAAACTCTGCTTCAAATGTAGTGTTTACTCTTATCTAATTCAGTGTATTGTTCGTTTTTATCTGATAATAGTTTAAATTGTAGTTTTTTGGTAGCAGCTGTTACCTTCCACGTAGTGTTTACTGTGATACTCGTTTGTTGAACTTGGTTAACGGTATAAGTGTGGTTTTTATTCGTGGATTGGATAGTGATCGAAGTCGTGGGCGAAAGCAGGTCTTGTCTAAGTAACATTTTGGATAAGTGAAGTCATTTTTCACAAAGTCACAGAATATATAACATTCACATGGTGATATCATCGATTTTTATTTTATAATTCGGATGTCTATTGTTTAGCATAGCGAAATTATTTGAACAGCCGACTGTACGAAATGAGATACATTTAATTAAGAAGTCGAAGAAAGATTAAAAATACAGTGACAATGAACTTTCCCCGTGATTAATTGTAAAAAGAACCTGTTTAATAAGCGCACCATATTTAGCGTTAACGGATTCTTCAACTAGTTTTAGAATTTTATATCCATTTGAATGTATTTGCTCATAAAACCTTATTATTATTTCGACGTGATCACGTTTTGTTCGTTTATTCGAAACTACTTAGGTAGGTATATTTTTGCGTATAGTCAACTCGTTATGAACCAATTTGCTTATCGAGACTAGACAATAAGTTTTGTATTGAGACCAGTTATGTAGTGTTTTATCGCACTTCAACATTATTCGGTTATACTGCAGTTTATGCGGTCTGGCAAATATCGAACACATTTATTCTAAAGATAATCTTTTTCAGTCACATTAAGTAAGTCTTAATTGTAATTCAATTGTACAAGCTTCTAGCCGATTCGTTTACAATCTTATAAAATCTCATTATAATCATTGATTTACTTGCAATGATTAGATGTCTATCCAAGAGATAGCTTTGCTACGTTTGATAGGATTGGCGGATACCACACTTTTCGAAGATACGCGTGTTATCATTGGTGGATACTAGAGTAGAAAAGCATCCTTGAATTTGGTAGTCTGTTAACAGACAGAGAATTCTTCCACTGACTGGATGTATTAAACTAGCCTGAAAGACGCCTTATCGTTATTATTATCAGCCGTCACTGTCCCACTGTAGGGCAAAGGCCGAGAGGCAGGGATTCCTTCAAGGAAGGGATTCCTTCATGCCACGGGTCTGCCTTTTCATACAATACCTTACTTAGACTTATTCAAGTTTTTATTCAACAGATATTACTTTTACAAAGCTATTGAGGCGAGAAGTGTTGAGAAATCGCTGGCTTGGTAAATGAATGCATATTTATTACAGACATTGATATTACAATCACATTTTTAATAGAAATAGAATCTGCAGACTGTGTGTTAGGGGATACGTCTATTATTTTAACGAAAGTAACAGTTTTTGTGTAATGTGATACTGAAGTGTGAGATATTGTTCCGTCTATAGTTTTGCAAAGTATTTAATATCTAACTACGTTCTTATAAGTATGGTACAGGTACTTGTACTCTATTAAATTGATTAAATACCTACTCATTTTGATATTTTAAATTAATCTTTTCACTTTCACTTGTATACCTAGCTCAGTCTTCTGTGACCACAATTTCTGTAAAGGTATGGTAGAGATACCTTATTAGAAAGCAATTTCTTTCGTTTTTCATACCATCCTTATAATTTTGGGCAACATTTCTTCATGATACTACGTACCTCGTTTTAACTACGTAGGTACCAATCTACCAGCGTACATTTTACGAGAATGCACTAAAGATTGCCGTAACATCTTTAATGTTGCCATATTTCCCAAAGGTATCCCGAAAAACGAGTTTCGTAAAGGGACGTAAACATGATTCCTATTAAGTGGAGTTACGGAGACGAATTCATTTATATTGGATTCGCCTGATGGTTGGGTCAGATGTTGGTCTAACTTATTAGATAGGTATCTCGGAGAATGTAAGCTTTCTGTTGATATTTATTTAGCTATTTATCTAATAGTTTCGGTAGTTATAGAATGTAAGAATTCTTTATCGTTGTGTTGGTATTTAATTGCCCCAACGTAAACACTTTAAAATGTTAAGCACTTTAATACTTTGCGTCAGTATAAAATATAGGTAGTTGAAGATTACTGATGCTATCGAACCCGGGACCTCAGTCTTGGCAGGCGAGTGCACATACCACTCGCACACACCACCGAGGAGTAGTTATACATAATATCGGAGTCTAGTGGTATCTACATAAATGTTGTCATTGTTATTACAGTGGAATCCCTAATCTACTGGCGGTCGGCGGCGCGGTCGGGCGCGGCGCTGGGCGCTGGTCTCGCACTGCTGGTGGCGTTGGCATGCTGCTCAGTGGTGTCGGTGCTGGCGTACGCGTCGCTGCTGGCGCTCTCCGGGGCCCTCGCCTTCCGCATCTACAAGAATGTACTGCAAGCCGTACAGAAGACTAATGATGGACATCCTTTCAAGTGAGTACAAGATCCTTAAAGCTTCTAGCATTATTACACTTTTTGACGTAGATTACAGTTTGGGTATTGTAACGTACCTAGATATAGTGGTGTAACTACAGGGTGGCAGAGGAGGCGAAATGCCAGCTAACTAAGGGACCATATTAGTCGCAGCGTTGGTACTTCACTATTATAGAATCTTTCCGCAGAGCAACGCACAAAAAGGTCGTCGAAAAAATTTACTGGGGAGGGGGAGGGCACCTTCTGGGATATACCTAGTTAATACGCTAATCGATAATTAAATTGACGTAGTGTTTCATACATAACATGTCAAAAATCACTCATTAACCGATCGTCAATTGACGTCTCTCATTACTGCGTGGCGGCGGTTAAATATTCGTTAAATTAGACTTGTCTCATATTTAATACGGTTTTTGAGCCGGAAAAGTATGATATTTATTTACATAGAAAACTTAATATTTTTGAGTTAGGCTGTAGGTATAGGTAGGTAATTGGAAACGGGTAAGCCATCACGATAGTTGAGTAAGAATTCCACTAAGAATCTAGTAATATTTATCTTGTCTATCACATACTAAGCCAGTTGTTAGAAAGCTAAAACTGAAACTAAAAGAAAATAATTCATGATATCTAACGGGAGTAATGCGACATTTGTATCTGTGAAACAAAGAAATTACTGCTTTATTGTTATCAAATATTAAGAACACCTGTGTTTGTCAATATTACTTCGATGATTACATTTACATTGTTGAGCAATTTTTTTTACTCTGATATTTGGTCATTACTATTATTTCTAAACTACCAGATAGTTTTATAAGTATTCGAAGCATTAATATATGAAATAATTGTTTTTTACTTTAAGGCCTATGATTACTTATTATATAATGAATGAGCATATAATGAGATCCAAAATTAGGCAAATTAACCGTCATGGCAGTAATATTATAAAACTTAATTTATTGAAACAAATTAAACACAAATTTTCCTTGAAAAGTTTTTTATATAAATAGTTATCACATTATCATAAACCAAGCTGGTATGCAAAATTTCACCTCAATTAAAAACTGGGAAGTAGATTAAATTTCTTACTTATCAGATTTTATTACAGACTGGTGAAGTTAAATAAAAGATTTAAATAATGTTCTTACTTATTAACATATCTAACATTATTTTATCCCCAGATGGTTGTTAGAACAGGACATTAGCGTGCCGGCGGAGCGCGCTCAGTCGCTGGCCGCGGCCGCCACCGCGCACCTCAACGCAGCCACCAATGAACTGCGCAGGTAATGTTGAGTCCACGTACAATGTGTTGAGTCGCCATACAACAATATTAATTTTTCAAATTTCAAATTTCGAATATATTTATACAGGTAAATTACACCCATCCTATTAGTAACAATGCACCATTAGTAACAATTAAGTAACCATATAAAATTGTTATTCACACAAACATATAGGTACAAACATGTTGAGTCACTATAAAAAATCCAAAAATTGTACATTTAATTTAATCTAGTCGTCTAGCTTGTGCCAGGAGATTCCGCTCTACCGCAATAAATACAAAAAAGTTGAATCTCCATATTAATGTTTGAGTCTCAGTACAATAATGTTGAGTGTTGAGTCTTCTAACAAAAATATACGATGAATAGCATAATTAAGTGTTGACCCATATTTGTGTGTATTCCAGGTTATTCCTCGTGGAGGACCTGGTGGACTCGCTCAAGTTCGGCGTGCTGCTGTGGTGCCTCACCTTCGTCGGCGCCTGCTTCAACGGCATGACGCTTATTATCCTCGGTTAGTATAGGAAAAAACACTTTATTAACCAACGATATTATTTACACCAACACCCATTAGGCAAGCGTAGTGATTACGCCTGATCCTCCTCATTGTACTGATATCTTCAGTGAGATGAAAGGCCTTTTCCCAGCGGTGGGAAATTACAGGCTTATAAATTTGACTATACTTACGAGTACATAGTAAAAAACAAAGTCTCCGGCAGCGTATGTTCGCGATTAACTGAAAAACTAAGTATGTACATATTTAACTTATTTGTATGCGGATTCCATCAAAAACCACCAATTTTGGAAGAACGTTGATCTTCTTTCCGTATCATTCGTAAATCCGTAAATGTTCTACATACATTCCTAACCTGATGTTTTCAATTAACATTGAGATCGTGTTTATGACTATTGCTTAACGTAATTGTGCATCTTTCTAATATGTATTGTTGTTATTGCAGGTTGGATAGCGTTGTTCACATTGCCCAAGGCGTACGAGATGAACAAGGCGCAGGTTGACGCTAACCTTGAGTTTGCGCGCGCCAAGATCAATGAGATCTCTGCTAAGTAAGTCACTTTGTCTGTGGTACTTAGTCTATACTTCTATAGATTATTTTTATCTATGTACTGCAGTACTGAAGACTTAGGTGTGGTTTAATAAAGTTTCTTTGAGTGAAATGAATTATCTCGAGACTGGACCTTTCAGTCAAAAGTATGGTACCACTTTTTGGACACAGAAATAAGAGTGTTCCCACCCTAAACCAAACTGACTCACCGTCCTACCCCTAACTACCCTCCATTAAACTGTTTGTATTCATTTTAGGGCCTCCTCCCTTTGTCATTCCAGTAATTAACATCGTATGTGTTAATTTCCAGAGTGCGAGCGGCGGTGCCTCTAGGCAGGAAGTCTGAGAGCGAGAAAGACAAGTAGAGAGAGCGAGAGAGGCGGCCGCGGCGGCGACTGCGAACACACACTTTGATTAGCGCCGAGTACTTCACTGTTTGTTATATTTATTATTATTCTACTATTAAAGATAACTACTTTACGTGTCAAGCTTTATGAGACGAGTCATGCGGAGATTATTGTATTTGCTTTTTGAAATTTTAAATTAAAACAAACAATCGACCACTTATGTTTTATTTACCTTAGAATTAAGTAATTAGGCCTAAGTACGCTATTATATATATATTATGGAACATGATATCACGTACCGTTATAAGTTATATGCCATTTGTTCACGAAAGTTAGAATTCAGACCAACGTGGCTGGTTTTCCAACCAAACCAACTTCGTCTATTGAGGAAAAAGGTTCAAAAATGGGGAAAATGGAATGAAATCACTTTGTCCTTTAAAAGGAAAATCGACCACAAAGGTACACATTTTAACTCTTGCAACAAAACAGTAGTTAGGTATAAGTAACTATAAACAGACAACACACCCAGTCCTACTGATTTCTTTGGGCCTGTTTAATCGAGATATTCCCAGATGCATTCCAGATCTACCCTCGCAATGTGTCGGAATGAATAGCTACTTTTTTCCACCCCTTTTCTGATAAATTATATCTACACCCTGGGCCGTAGACGGACATTCAAAAACACTGCAGTAATTTAGGAGGCTGCGTGTCCTAGTCCAGCCCATTTCTGGTATGTTCGAAGATATAATACGACTGGGTCGAGCCACGGGTACGGAACGATGTAGGTACTTACCTACTTACACCAAGGAGTGCTTAAGAATGCATGGTTATTCCTCAATCGGTTCCACCTTCGGGTCTCTGTCCCACGACACAATCCATCTTCCTTGGCATAAAAGTATTTGTGACATTGACAGTAAAACATATTTTAGAATATCAACAATAAAACGACTTCTTCTTCTTCATCGAGTGGATGGCCAAGGCCAACCTAACCAATCCTGGTGTCAGAGTTAACGACAATATGTTAATTATCTGTCACTGTTATATTTCATTATATCGTCAATGTCATTGATGACACATTGTGCCCAGCTGATTGCTCTGACAATCTTGACAGTTGACCTCGGAAGTTGAAACTCCACTTACACGTACATTATTACAATATTTTAATTAATAATTAATTCTACGCGCAGAAATTATAACTGTCAGCTGACCAAATCTTACTAGCATAAAAGTAAAATAACTGAACCAAATAATTATAAATCTTGTAGAATTTTAATAACATTGAACCAGTGCAATGTGTTTTCACAGTAACTCGGTCAAAGATGATGTAAGTTCCAGAATATTTTAGTTATCCTTTAGTGAAGTAAACTCGGGGAACTTGTAAAGGATCCTGCTTTCTTCAGCGTTCATTGTGATGACTGAATTGGGAAGGTAAATATTGTTTTTATGTGATGAAATCGGAATAGTGCTGGGTCATTAAATGTTGATGTTATGTGTCATTATGTCATATTATATGTATTGGTTTATTTCATTAGCTTTCTAAAACAACTATCACATATTTGGGGGCTTTAAATTAATATATCTTACTGTACATTTCCTTTTTGCCATGCAACTCTAAGTACTCATTGTCCATAGAGAACATATTAATACCTAGGTTTTGTGCGTATCAACTGGTTGAACACTATTTACAAAACACATTCATTGTACACTTGCTTGATTCTTATTGGTTTATTTTTTGTTCATTGTCAGAGTCTCTTTAAGTTCCCAAAACTGTTCATTAGATTGGGATTGAATTTAAAATTAACTTCTTAATTTATTCCTTAATATATAACTATCATGTTCATGTATCTGTACACATTCAGTGTTGGACAGGGGCTTTGTTCTTTTGTATGAGATCTTACATGCTTTATTTAATAGCTATACTATTCATATAAATGCGAAAACTATCTTCCCGGCTAGCCAAATGTGGGTATGTTGCACCAATCAAACATATAGGAAGAAAAAAACAATACCATTCTCTATTTTCAACTCTAGTAATAATTATGGTGACAGGTGTGGTTCCAGCAGGGTGCTTCAATCATAAAAAATATTAATTATCTATTCCTCCCTAATCACCATCCATTGGTATTTAATTATCATCTCAAACCTATATGCTTAATCATCTAATCATGAGCACACAAAAATAATATGATAGAGTTGTAACATAACTTCACAAAAGAGATATGACCTCCGTGATCCATGTTATTAATAATAATATGTACAGGACTAATTCACAACTTAAAATTAATTATTAATTGTGAGTCTGTGTTAGCCATAGACATAATGTCTACAAATATTTTTTTTACTAGCCACAGAGTTAAATATCTAAACTGACAATTATTTAATGTGATTCAAATATACATTATAAAATGGATTGCGATGATTAATTATAACCATTTGAACGTCCCATGGCACTTAAGTACCACAAACACTTACTATTACTTATGTTCATGGTACAAAATGACCACAAAATGTCTACCTCCTTTGATTAAATGGATAAGCTTAAGTACTATTATTTAAACATATGTTATGCCATTAATGTATAGCCATTGATATTTGCCATAATTAAACATGATTACATTACTTACAGAGCATTTGGCCTATCATTGTATTAATTAACATATAAATTAATATTCGCTTGTACTTATCAACAAATAAAACCTATTTGAAATACTTATCATTGAATAAATGTGTCCTTTTTTAATTAAATTTTTATTTACGACTAATGTTTGTGAAGAAATAAGCTCTATTAGTTTATTTGCTATAGTTTTGTGGTTTCAGGTTATCATCATTCCTTCTTATTCGTAAAGATAAGAAGATAGGATAGTTGCACAAGCGGTAGGTACCTCTCATTTACACTTTATACAGGGTGGGGGAAATATCCACAGCAAGTAATCAGGTTACTTTTGTAGGCAAAACACATTTGTATTGGACACATTTCGAAAAAGTACCGAAAATATGTTTCTTTCGTCATATCATCCTCCCATATTTTTATATTGATTAATTATATTATAAAACTGTTATTGTTTTTTAATATAATTTCAATTTATAATAGCAAAATCATAGTTAATATCTAAGATAAAGTCTAAACTTTCTAAAGTGTTGCTGAAATTATAAATCATAGTTTTTTTTTCGCTTGTTTTCCCCACCCTGTATAAAAGGTTGAAACTCTGATGCTGCATGCATTATAACTTTGTTTGCCCATTTATCATGTTATCATACTCTAAATTGTTTAGATCATGTGGTTACATTGTCTTTTTGTGCATGCTTGTTTAAGTATTTTGATATCTACACTAATAAAGCTGAAGAGTTTGTTTTGTTTGTTTGAACACCCTAATCTCAGAAACTACCAATCCGATTTGAATAATTCTTTTTGTAATGGATAACCACATTCAACGGGAAGGGTTATTAGGTTATTTTTCATCCCAAAATTACCACGGCAACCGGCACAACGCGGGTGAAACCGCGGGGCACTGCTAGTACATTATAAGTTACTTTAAACAGCCATACCAGTTATGCTGTCACTATGAAACATCTACCAAAATACCTACCTTTTACTTAAGTCTTTCAATTTACAAAAATACTTACTGCCTTATACACTTTCTAACTAAAACACTGTTAGTGAGTGTTTTGTCTCTTTTGCTCTTTGGAAAATAGCGTATGTCAGAAAGGGACAAACCATTTGATAGCTAAAATGCTGATAGTAAACGTTTATGAATAGGTATAGTATAGTCTTCACAAATAATATTATGTAGTTGCATTAATGTCCTTATTATTTTTCTTTTATGAATTCTTTGTATATTTGGTTCGTATTAACACCACCCTGTATCTTGTCATTGGGTGGGTGGGTATACTTCAATGATGTTCTTTGATTACTACTGATTGTTTCAATTGACTGTTATTAATATAACATTTGAAGATGATAAGACTAAACACTTATTTAGAGCTTTAAGGCGAGAGAAATGACTTCGTTTCTACTGTTTTATCTCAGCTTTGTTTGTGAAAATGTCTACTGGCAGATTGAATAACACTATTTTTGTACTAATAGCAATCCTCCATTCAACTTAATTTCTAGACCTTTGTTTAAGTTTTACTTAAAATAAATTTTGTTAAATTTCTTATCGCGATTATTGCTTGTTCACTTAGTACATACATTCGTGTAATTAACTGTTTGTAACTCGCCTTCTTACTGAATTTTGATAAGAATCACCACTTTTTTAAAGTCGGTTAAAATAATTTATTAATAAAATTAACCGTTTAATATATTCTAATTTATAAAAGGCCTCTATTTAAGGCAATTTAAATTATTTTTATCGAAACAACTTTAAAAGGCCTCCACTCTTACGTAAATTTGGGTTTCATTTTGGATAATGTCAAATTAATAACAATATAACCTGTTTTTGGAATTTATATAATAAATACAGTTTTAGGAAGACTTTATTGTTTTTGAGTCGGAATGCCAAGATAATTGTGTTTTTAATAGTCAAATTAAAATAACATTTATTTTAGAAATCAATAAAAGTTTCTAAATTGGCATTTAAATAATATATTGCACACAATTTTGACTAGTAAAACTTTTGACTCCATTTCCATATATCTTATTTTTTATGTGCCTCAGACTTATTTCTCAGAATTATTTATTCCTATGGAAAAATATGTAGTCGTCATCTATATACTAATATTATAAAACTGCAGAGTTTGTTTGTTTGTTTGAACGCGCTAATTTCAGGAACTACCTACAGATCCGATTTGAAAATTTCTTACAGTGTTGGATAGTCCACTTATCGAGGTAGGCTATAGTGGGCCCGTGGGAATTTCGGGAATTTTTATTACTTATAAACCTACCTCTTGAATCCAATCACTATCTAATAAAAAAAACCGCGTCAAAATCCGTTGCATAGTTTTAAAGATCTAAGCATACATAGCGACAGACAGACAGGCAGCGGAAAGCGACTTTGTTTTATACTATGTAGTGATTGCTTTAGGGAACACTTAAGGCAATATTTGACTGTAATTTACACAGAAACAGAATAACAGAGAAAATAAGCAAACACGAGGAATGCCAACAAGAGTTTCATAATTGTTCCAAGATAATTAACTAGGTTGGGTCTAGATTATGTTGTTTAATCTGTTGACTAGCTTTTGCTAACGGTTTGGTTGGGTACTGTGGATTTCAGCGAAAATTAAGTACCTACCTATCTATAGCCATGAGTGTTACTTTGATAGCCTAAGGGTTGCTTCCGCTTACGGTCACACATCGGTAAGCGTTAACACATAATGTCAACCGCAACAGACGTAAGAACATGAAAAATTGTGGCCTTCTACTGGCCGCCCGAATAACATTAACAGACTGTCGTTTATGTTATGAAACAACGGTTTGTTAAACAGACATTTAACTGCGTACTAGTTAACTTTGTTACGATAGCCAACCGTTTGAAACAACCTAACCTACCCTAACAGACAGTTAGGCATTTATGATTTACGAACGAGTATAAATAATTGTTCAGGAAAGATACTGGAAAAAACAATGCAAATCACGTTTAGATATAAATGACAAATTGAGGCGAAACAGAAATGAATACAAATCAATTGAAATCATATTGAAGTCCATTTTACTTAAACCGAATCTCCTAAACACGAATGCGAATTAAACTATTAGTTAAAGATCCGGGCCTTGGCTTCAGGCATCATTCCACATTCGACCATAGACAAAGCAACATCCTCGCTTCATACCGAAATGTAAATATATCCAAAAGTGTTTTTTCTACTCATATTTTTAAGGTGTCTTGTCTCAGATTTATTATTCTGAGAAACTTTTGCATTGTCTTGTTGCGTTTCTGTGAGTAATTTGACGTTGATTTTTATCAATTTGTGCACCTTTTATTTGGGAGTTTTTGTGTATTTTTTTATTTTAATTTTTTAAGGTGTTTAAAGTATTGTGCTGTTTGGAAATATTAGCTCAAAAGTGGACTAAAGAAATTTAATTATTTAATTGCTTGGTGACATGGTTGTGTGATATTCTATCATATTTCTTGGGATTGAGTTTATTGTGATCGATAACAAAGTTTTCATATAATTTTCCTCTTGATTTCCATTGAATAATCTTTATTTTATGATAAAACGTAGCTAAATATATTTTTTTACTCTAAAAAATATCTACAAACTGGTTTACTTTTACGGATTAAAAGCAATTGCGATTTTAAAAGTGTACTACTTTCTTTTGACGTCTAGTATAAGTTATTTTGTTAGTTACGTAAAAATGTGTCCAGCGATCCCGGAAATATGGGAACCGAAATAGAAGAACAGACAGACAGATAATATTATGTATGCGTTCTTATTAACTTGTAAAGACTTATAGCATTACGTCTTACACTTTACACTCAATTTTTCCTACAAGAGTTTGTGATCGATTTTTTAGCCGAAAATTATTCCTTCTGAAGTAAGAAGGAGGAAAAAGGTTGAGTAATTTCATTCCATTTTTATCCATTACGGAATCCTTTTCTCAATCCAAGAAGTTGTATTTAGTTGCAAAATCAGTCGTGGTGATTTGAATTTTTACGTAAAATTAGAATATACAAACAATCGATTTAAAAAAGGAATTGTCATTTAAGTAAACTAATTAAACGCCGCATGTAATTACTATGGCTATTAATATTAACTAATGCAGTTAATTGCTTGTGTTTTACAGTTACTGTATTGATTGGTTTCTAACATTTTAATTGTTCTTACGCATTTCTTACGTAAGTTCTTACGCTGTTCGAAATATTTCTTTCTTTATTTTATATTTTTTTCTTTGATATGTTAGTTACTAAACTTTATGTAAGGTGCTTTCTTTAAAGTTGTTATCTTTTGATATTCATGCTTTAAATTGTATTGTAGTTCATTTGTGTAAAGTTAGATCTGTCGTGTTTCCATTAATATTGATGGCGTGACGTCATGAACTGAGTGCGGGAACCATTTTGCATCAAAACAAAACAACCAACTTTCTTCTACACTTCCTTCCCGTAGAATAACACAAATCGAAAAGTAGTGTAATAACATTGACATTGAAAATCACATGTCAGTTCACACGTGAGTTCAAAAACAATATCGCATTCATTATCCGATAGTACACTGATTATTATTTATTGCCGTGTATTAATACAACATAGTCATTTCGTTGTTTCGCAAATCTTATCACTTATTACATTTTTAATGATAGCTAAATTAGTGTATAAGTCGGCGTCGCGGCGGCGACACGTATTCGAGATATAACTTCCATTCCGGTCGTGCGGCGCGTCGCGGACAGATAACATTGTGAAAGTAAATTAATTATTTACAAGACATTCGTTATCGGCAGGGTGAACGAGGACAAGGAGGCGGCGCCGTGTCTCGGGGACAAGCGGAGTACAGAGGGCGCGATGTGGAGCGCGCGGCGGGTGGCCGGGCTGGACGTGCTGATGGCGTGCTGGGGGCTGGGCACGTGGCTCGGCGTCAACGGGCTGTACATGCAGCTGCCGCTGCTGGTGGAGCGCCTGCCCGAGGGCTGGGCGCTGCCCGCCTCCATGGCGCTCGCCATCCAGCTGGCCAACCTGGGCCTGCTGGCGTACGCGGGGCTACGCCGCCTGGCGCCGCGCGTCTCTGACGCCGTGTGGGTGTGCGTGCTGCTCTCCGTGGGCACGCTGGCGCTGGCGCTCAACGCGTTCCTGTACGAGTACACCGCGGTGATCGGCGGCGCCGAGCGCTCGGTGGCGTTCCTCTCGCTGACGTTCTTCGCGGCGCTGGTGGGCTGCACGAGCTCGGTGCTGTTCTACCCGTACCTGCGGCACTTCCGCGAGGTGTACCTGGCCACGTACCTGGTGGGCGAGGGGCTGAGCGGGTTCCTGCCCAGCCTGCTGGCGCTGGCGCAGGGCGTGGGCGGCGAGCCGGCCTGCGTGCCCTCCGCCGACAACTCCACGCTGGTGCCGGTATACCCGCCCGCGCGCTTCGACTCCTCCGCCTTCTTGCTGATGCTGGCGGGACTGTCGGCCGCGAGCCTCGCCAGCTTCGTGGCGATCAACTGGCACCGCGGCTTCCGCTCGGAGCGCGTCGCCTCCGCTGCCGTCGCCAAGGACGAGGAGGCGGCGGTGCGCGCGTCGCTCGTGTCGGCGCGCTGGGCCGCCGTGCTGGCGCTCACGCTGGTGCTGAACGCGCTCATGAACGGCGTGCTGCCCTCGGTGCAGTCGTACTCGTGCATGCCGTACGGCACGCGCGCCTACCACCTGGCGGTGACGCTGGGCGCCATGGCCAACCCGGCCGCGTGCCTGGCGGGCGTGTGGCTGCGGCCGCTGGCGGCGCCGGCGCTGGGCGTGCTGCTGGGCGCGGCGCTGGCGCCGCTGGGCTACATCCTGGCGACGGCGCTGCTGAGCCCCGCGCCGCCGCTGGCGGGCGCGGCGGCGGGCGAGGCGCTGGTGGTGGTCGCGTGGGTGGCGGTGTCGGGCGCCGTGTCGTACGCGCGCATGTGGGTGTACGGCTGGGCGCGGGCGGGCGGCGCGCGCGGCATGCGCGCCGCCGGCGCCGCCACGCAGCTGGGCTCGGCGCTCGGCTCGGCGCTGCTCTACGTGCTCGTCAACCACACCGCACTCTTCACGCAGCCCGACGTCTGCCTCGCGCCCACGCTATAACACTCACACGTACATGTATAGTAATAGACATACACGTTCCTAACACGATACTGCCCTCACACGGTTAAATAAATCAATGTGTACTTAAAAAACGTTCAAACGAAAAATGTGAGGCCGAAATTTAAAAAGTAATCTCTGAACGTAACGATATCTAGTGTTTGCGAATGAATGAGTGACCCACAATAATAGTGCCTGCTTTACATACCTAGGTTAAGTATAAAGTACTTACTGGTACTGGATAAGTAATACCACTTGACGTAATTGCACTTTTCGTTCCCGCGCGGTCTCGATCCTGTGATATTCATTGTGACGTATCTACTTAATGTTTTATTTGTTTATGGTTGAAGGTTGCACGGTTGAAGACAAATTGCTCTAATAATAGTTATCGCTGTGACGTAGTTTACGAAGTCAGTTAATACTTAGTGAAGTATATAATGTACTTACCGCAGGCGGCGTAGTGTTGACTGATTTATAGAAATTGTAATTATTATCATAGAATGTAATCTTGTTGTGCAATGACAGATTATGGAATAAACATATTTTATTTATGTTATTCATGTGTTTCATTTGTCGAACTTTTGCGGTGTTTCTGCCTGTACTCTTTTGTTCTGTAGTAATCTTTAGTAATGAAAGTATCACTACATATTATAAAACAAAGTCCCCGGCTTCGTCTGTCTGTCTGTCTGTCTGTTCGCGATATACTCTAATACTATTACACGGATTTTGACGCGGTTTAAAAATAGATAGAGTTTTTAGAGGTTTTTAATAAGATAGAGTGATTCAAGGGGAAGCTTTATATGTATAAAAATTCCCGAAATTCCCACGGGAACGGGCACAACGCGGGGCACTGCTTGTATACTTATATGTTGCAGAATTTATCTCTGACGTTCAATGTTTATGACCCAGCAGTAACATATTGCTAGCAATTGTTGCGCAACAAATGTTTACCCTGAAAACGGGATTTAGTTTGCTAAGCACTTGTCATTAAATTCGGCTTTATTTAACGTTAGACACAAAGCCCAATTAACAGAAGTGCCGCACTTGAAACCCATTGATAACTACAATTGTAATTAATCGGTCAAGTGGACAGCTATTTCCTACAATACAAAGTAGATTTGTTTGTTTCCAAGACCTTAAATAGTCTTTCCATAAAGTGAAGTCACTCTACTTATTAACTCCTAGCAGCGCCCCGCATTGTGCCCGTTCCCGTGGGAATTTTGGAATGATCTTCTTCTTCATCGAGTGGATGGTCAACCCGACCTATCCTGGTGTCAGAGCGAAAGGCCTCTGACATGGCTAATGTAACGACCACTATCCGTAGAAAGTAACCGGGACCGACGGCTTAACGTGCCCTCCGAAGCACGGAATCATCTTACTTTTCGGGCAATCAGGTGATTCAGCCTACAATGCCCCAAACTGAGGGCAGTCTTACAAAAAGATTTTTGTGAGATATTGTCCCCACCGGGAATCGAACCCGGAACCTCCGGATCGTGAGCCGAGCGCTCAAACCACAAGACCACGGAGGCTGTTAGATATAATGATAAATAGTTTAACCTTCCCATGGAATGTGGCTATCCAATACAAAAATAAATATTAAAATCGGATTTGCAGTTACTGAGATAAGCGCGTTCAAAGTACGCGTGTAGTGTTTTATTAGATATGCGGGATTTGTTTGTTTGCGTTAACTCAAAAACTACTCTGGGTTTACTTGCTCATTCACCGATATACGACTGACGGACTGAGTTACGGGGAAGATTTGGGTTACATTTTCGTGAGACATCCCACGCGAAGGTAAAACCGGGGGCCTAGTGCCCGTTGTAAGTCCCTAGTGTAACCTATAAAGAACATAAGAAAATAAGACTTATTTCGTTATTATTTGTTAAGGGGAACCAAAACTGTTTAGTCTGCTTTATTCATAGCACTATACACGTCAACAACACCAGGTAATTTAATATGAAATATATACCTATTACCTACTTACGAGGCATTAACGTAATCAGGTTCGATAAAAATGCAAGCCGATAAGTATGATTCACGTATACGATAATGTCACCATTGATTACATTGCAAACATGATTTAGTACTCTCTAATGCAATAATTGACTTTTATTCCTCGTAGTTATGTTAAGGGGAAACTTTACTTTTTTATTATGAGAGGGAAAAGAGATTTGCTATTTAAAAATGCGTAGGAGTATTTTCTACATTCATAAACTCTACTTCACTGAAGAGCGAATTGCTTACTGTACCATTCTCTATTTTGTGCTCTACTCTGACTCTCTTTACAACATAAATACCACCTTTTTTCTTCGAATTAATTCGATTATAGGTACTTATATGCTGTTTCAATTACCATTTGCAAGACCATTCGGAAGTTTTAAGGAAGTATAAAAAAATTAGGACTTGGAGTCTCTGCCACCTCTATCCAGCTCCCAATTGGCGAGCTACACCACCATAGATAGTAAATTAAAATTCTTAAAATTCCAAGTTTAAAAGGGCAGGTTCCACAAGAACGAAGCTGTTTGTTCAGAATGGTGTTTTATATTGTACGATATACATCACTACTTAACACGATCGTCATATGTTTAGTAAACATATTTAGGCACTAAATAAAATAAGGAATACTTGTGCAATCCCCCTATAACCTACCTACCCTTAATACCAAAACGCTTATCTACTTATATCATAGGACATCACTGCTAATGCTTACATAACTGTTTAGTTGGCAACTATCTTTCTAACAGAGCATTAAAACATGGAACTTATTCAGTTTATCACAGCTTTTTTCATATCTAAGAGAGTTACTATGATGACAGCATTCATCTGTTGGCCTCCAGGTAAATTAATAATTTTTGGCTAATTCTTATTGGTCAAATCGAATAAAGTATTATTATTAACAAACTCAAGAACTTCAGGTTTTATACTGTATAACACGATACTTATTCTAAAAGTCACGCAAACAAAAACTGATCGGTTCATACAGATTCTTTTAGGTACCTACCTTTATTCAGATATTTCTCATTACTTGTAGATACGACCCTGGAACTTTGGAAGAGTACAACCAATGCCCATATAAGGCTGCGGATATACGAGTCATCTTTCATCCCTGAACAGCCGCCATACGATATTTATCGGGAGGGAGTGCTTTTGGATGTGCAATGTCCTCAGGCGACAACAATATTGGAACGGGTACATAGTTAAATAAGATTCAAAGTAATTTAATGTAAGCTTTAAGGCAAAACTAGTATTTGAAGATATACATTTAGAAATCTTGACGCTGCGATAAGACAATAAATAATTTTGGGATAATGCAATCACATTCCTATTTTAAAGACCCTATTAGACCCTATAAGTTCACTTCCACCATTTGGTAACACAACCAGAACAGATGCTCAGATGTCTTCTTCAAAAGAGTTATTCATAAGTAAGTAGTAGTAACGTAAACTGTCTGATTGAAAATAATTTCCTTTCTAGGCATCAAAATCCCGTGCGTTTATCCACCGCTACACCTGGCTTCTACTCCACAACTCTGTCCTAAACCATTCCACCATAGAAGCCACCACTTCAACCCTGGACATTCTCCCAGATTCAGACGTCACCTGGTCTTCTGTAGACGCCTCAGTAGATATTTACAGAATAAGAACAAAGTTACCTCTAATAATAAATCCTTTGGAAGTTACAAGAAACTACAGGGTTATTGAAATGGAGATAGCGTGGAACAAACAAATGTCTACTGTGAATAGAAGGAAGGATCTTCGTGATTTGTTAATGAGTTCTGCTACGATAGTAAGTAAAAGTTTCATGTCACTTATTGGGTAACCAATATGTAGTAAGTATTGAGTTATGAAAATCAATGCACCAAGGTAAGGTAATGGCGTCACACCTATTCCGATTATTCCAAATTTTATTCTAACTGATTTATATTTAATGTTGCAATAATCGAAATTTTATTTAATGTTCCGGGCTGTATGAGATCCAAGCCACTTAATGATCCTATTGGGAGCATGGGGATGCCATACTTCACAACACTTCAAACTTACGTTTCTATGCCACGTTTTTTATCCGCCATAGAGTTAGATAAGCATAAATAGTCTGATTTCCCTATATCTCCTACTATTACTTTCCAGATATCTCAGCCACAATACTTCCGTGGGTGGCATGACTTCACCAACCGTCAGATCGACACTTACCCCAAGCTGACGTATCCTTTACTCATGCTGCTTGCTGAAGACTTGAATTTCAGGTAAGTATACCTTTGCACGTTTCATAAATCGACTTTGAAGGGTCACCGCTTTTTTACGGAGTTTTCTGACATGTTATGTATGACTTGCACGGCAAGCATATAACTGAATCAGCTATATATTCTGCTGCTGACCAATAATGCAGTTGGAACTTTAGCTATCACATGGTTTGTCCCTTTCCAACATACGAAATTTTCCATAGAGCAAAAGAGACACAACACTAGTCTTTCCAATCCTACAGACACAACTTACGCCAAGTGGACATATACGGCGAGGACTACAACGGTTCATTCGACGGGCTGGCGGGGCTGCTGCAGAAGGAGCGGATCGAGATCGGCATCACCTCCATGTTCATGAGGATCGACCGCATGCGGGTGCTGCACTTCTCCTCGGAGACTGTCACGCTTGCGTATGTTTGATTTAAAATGTTCTATCTTTAAGTGGTGGTACAGAAAATAATAGAATCTTCCCTGCCTTAACTAAATAATCTCTCCGAAATGTAAGATCATAGCTAGTTAATTAGAGCCACCATACATCTGACCATAGTAGTACCTACTTCATATTAAGTAAATAGTAGGTACCACCTGAAGCAAGGCGTGGCATGCCCATAATAGCTCATAGCCCGCCACTGTAAATTATGTCCCGAGCCATAAAAAAAAAAGTATTAGCCTGTAATGTCCCACTGTTGGGCAAAGGCCTCTCGTCTCACTGAAGATATCAGTACAGTGAGGAGGTTTCAGGCGTAATCACCACGCTTGCCTAATGCGGGTTGGTGATCTCAAACCCGAGCCATGTTTGAAAAGTAGGAAACACATGTTTTCGCTCGACCTGGGAATTGAACCCGGGACCTCAGTCATGGCAGGCGAGTGCACATACCACTAGACCAACGAGGCGTCCCGAGCCATATAAGTATTTTTTTTGCCAATATCAGAAATAAAAAAACCTAGGCTCTTCTCTTACAGACTTTCCCTAACCTTCATTTCTTCTCATTCTAGAGGAGCATTCATGTTCCGCCAGCCGTCCCAGTCGTCCGTTACCAACGTGTTCCTGCTCCCGTTCAGCTGGGGTGTGTGGTGCGCATGCGCAGTGGTGCTGGCTGGTGTGACGCTGATATTGGCAGCGCTGGCGGCGCGGCTGTCGTCAGCTCACCCGGATTTAAAGCAGCTGTCGGTTCAAGAAAGCGCTACTTTTGCTCTCGGTACTATTTGTCAGCAAGGTGAGGAAATAGCTTGCAGGTACGAATGGACATAGGTAGCTAACTAAGGTATAAGAAGTAGTTAGTACTAACTAGACAAGTAACTTAGAGGCTATAAGGCATGCAAGCAACTTTAATCAGCTTGTATCTACTGCCCAATTACACCAACCTGGTATGTATTGGTACCATTGTAAATTCTGCCTCAATATAGAGTAGACCTTCTCAGTTCTCCTACAACTAAGTTACTCATTAGACCAACAACAACAAAAGGAACACGAAGTCTTAGTTCACATATAAATATAATTTTGGAAATTTGAGGAAACCGTTCAGTTCCGCTACATCTTCCACTGGAAGCAAATATTGCTCTCACTCAAAACTCTGGAAAAATAACATCCCTATTAACTCCCCATTTTCAACCTTCAGGTTTCCACCTAACCCCAGACGTGGTCTCCATCAGGGTGGTTATGTTTTCAACCCTCGTTTGCTCCGTGTTCGCGTTCACGGCGTACTCCGCGAAGATCGTAGCGTTACTCCAGACGCCGAGCAATGCCGTGCAGACCATTGATGACTTGACTAGGTCCAGGATGACTCTTGGGGTGCAGGAGACGACGTATAAGAGAGTTTATTTTGCTGTTAGTATTGTTTTTTTAAGCTATTGCATAGCTTCTATCGCGGGCCTTGAGCGCGGGGACCGAATCCAGAAATTCCGTAACGAAAAAACCTCACGCTCCCCACTAACGCCATCTAGTGATAGAAAAAATAACTATGCAATAGCTTTACCGCGGCAGTCCCCGAGTGCCACACGTCTTTTTTATTTGCCGGACAAATTCACACACGGTTAATTAGACCCAAACTAAGCTCTCAGCCAGCTGGTATATTGGAATCTAACTAATACATACTCAAATATTTAATAGGAATATATAATTAATAGACGTCGTCGCCAACAACTATTTGTTGACTCCGGGCGGGAATCGAACCCGCAACCCCCGACACAGTAAGCGCTCCCACATGCCACTGTGCCAACGAGCTTGTTAAATTATATCTTAGGTATACCTTATGTATACGTACGATATGAGATATTATTTTAATGATATCTGTACGATAAAAAACAGAGGTCATTCGCGATATACTATTTTGCACGAAAAATGTGTAAGCACTTGTCTGTCTGTAACGTGTCTATATTCAAAGCACGTCCTTGTAAGCCTTCGGAATGTATTTATTACGTGGCTATACACTGCATTTCGTTTAATTCATTAGGGCCTTAATTATCTGAAAAATTGTGTCACTTTTGCTCTTATGAAAATAGCATAAGTCGGAAAGGGACAAATGATTTCATAGCTAAAATGCTGCTAATAAGCTTGTATGAATAAGGCCCTTATTATTGTATATTCATATACTATACGTTTAATAAACTATACTTTAAATGTGACGTCTAAAATCAATCAATATGAATATGAACGTCGTCATTGAGGATGCCCTGAACTGTAGGTTATCAGAAGCCGACATATACTTAGATAGAAACACCGCAAATATTTCGTACATACGCAGACGGTGTTATGCAAACATTGACGTAGATATAATAGGATTCAATGCCTATTTATTTTAGACATTGAAATAAAGATACAATACAATAATATTATGTTTAATACTGAAATAGTTTATGGTCTTGTTGAACACTTTATATAAAGGTTCTTTACTTATGGCAACAATGTATTAAAGTGTTTAATGACATACCGTTATTATGACTTCCTATTAATCAATAATCTGCCTTTATGTAGTTATATCATAGAGAAGGTGTGTAGATACACTTTATGATGTACAGTGATAGGGACTTGTAAATGAAGTCCATGTAAATGTTATTATATTAACCTGCATATTAACCTGATCATTTTCAAATTATAAGTATTATAAGTACCTATGATATAAGATTTAACTAATAATTTAAGTCTCATCCTGATTGCTAAGCAAACACCATTAAGCGGTCCCTACTTGGATGAGTAGGTATTCTATAATGGCATTTCTATTTAATCGCTATCGTGCTTCGGAGTGTACGTTTAATTATCGACAGACGATGTCGGAGGCCTTGAGTAGATCTAAAAACTCCGATACCAGGGTTGGCCACGAACTGGCTTCGTCTAACTCAGTCTATTGAACTTTGAATTATCTGTACTAAGTTATAGGTACTTATACCGTGTACTATTATCATAGGAGAGTACAGAGCCCGCGACGCAACGTCTTTACAAACGCAAGCTGCTGCCGCTCGGAGACGGCGCTTATCTGAGCGTAGTCGATGGAATCGCCAGGATGCGGACTGGACTGTTTGCGTTCCAGGTAAGGATATTATCATTACAGTATTCGGCTATTCTGTAAGCACGTATGTTATGCCGAATGTTCTTGGAATCGGAATCGGAATGTTCGGTACGTTCGAAATGGTAAACTACATAAAAAATATTGTCTTTCAACTTGGAGTTTGGGATTGCCTTTCTACGTAAACTACGTAAGGTTACCACTGCTGCTATTTAACGATGATATGTTTCTTATTATTGGTGAATACCAAACGTATCATTGGCACATGGCAAAGTATACCTCGGATGAAGACATCCTTAGAGTTAGTAGCAAATAAAGTGCCAAAGGCAGAGTTTGACAAAATAAGTATATTAACTTTAAATAGATAGACAAAATGCAATTTACATTTCTTGATATACAAGGTATATCTGTATGGCCCTATAAGTACTCAGCCGGTTTGTTTGGATAAAGCATGTAAATTGTTTTACGTGTGCAAAGGTAGAATACATCGTATTTAAAATTCCCATACAAAAGTAAAAATATTTTAATCTTAGAAATTTGCGACAACCCTAAATGTTTATTACCTACTATGTACTGCACGTGTGTACGCAGAACTGTTAGATGGTTTATGAAACTACCTCTAGGTAGGTACGTACCATTTTATCCTTGGTATTTTACCATTTTATCCATTGTTAGGTTTTTTATTTAAATCACATACCTAAACTTTGACACTACCAATTGTATCACTGGTTTAACAACTGAATATTGACACGATTTGGTTATCATTGATTAAGTTTACACAACACTAGGTACACAACAGACAAGACACTCCACAGTCTCCACACATCGCTTCATAATAAGACAATATTTAAATCCTACAAACAAATTTATCAGCTTAAAAATAGTTGTTTACATATTGACAGCTTTCAAGACGTAGATTTCAAGAGAATAATAAGGTTATAAACTCTACCCATAAATAATCATAAATATGTCGATTGCCAACCTCATTTCACAGCGTATCTAAAGGGCCCCATATACGGTACGATTCGTCTATACGATCGATCTGATGAAAATCGTGACGATTGATCGCATCAAAAATGTCGCTCATACTCGAAACGACTGGTCGTAACGATCGATCATTTACTTGTTTGAAGCTTGTTAAGGACGTGTTCAAATAAATGTTTTGGTTGCGATGTCCGACATCATTTTCGATTAAGTAAATCGTAAAGGTACTGCCAGACGTGCTCATTACTAGCACATAAGCATGCTTTTATTGAGCAAGTGCTCATTAGTAGCACGTGTGTAATGTATTGAGCATGCTCTAAATAAGCATGCTCATACCTGAGGCGCGGGTAGGGGGGGGGGGGGCGTGATCCGAGCACGTCTAAACATGTTTTATGCAATTAATTGATGTAATTAAAAAACAAGCATGCTTATTTCTGGCAAATGTGAACAGTTTGCAGAGCATGCTAATTTTAAGCAAGCTTATTAGCATGCTTTTTTTGAGCACGTCTGTTAGTACCTTTAACGATCTTGACATACACCATCGATTCGTCGTTTCGATCGGTTTAACGCGACGGATCGTACAGATAAAACTTACCGTGTATGGGCCTCTTAAGAGCTACTGTTGATGACGGCCTCTTTAAATAATACTCTTTGAAATGTCAATATTTTACTTTTCTACCTATGTTTTGTCTATTTTTGATTTCTGGTTTTTTGGCCTAGAGTTCAAAGTGAAAGGTCAAATAAACAGCTGTTGTAGGGTTGCCTCATCCTTTTGATAGTGTATTTCTAAGGGATACTTTAAAAGTAAATACATGAATGAAAAACTTCGAAATATCAATTAAGGCATAAAAAACGTAGTTCGCCATGACGAGTAGAACGCCCTGCCCCGGTACTTATAGGGGTATTATGTTACACGTTGTATTTATGTGTTTAGATATCTACATCTGAATGACATCTGTCTGAATTTCCGTGACAATGACTTCATTATACTCGATTAAACTTTAGGTGGAACAAAGCAGCGGCTACGATATAATCAGTAAAACGTTTACGGAGCAGGAGAAGTGTGGTCTCAAAGAGATCCAGGCTTTCAAGCTGCCCATGGTGGCGGTGCCCATACGGAGACATTCGGGGTACCGGGAGCTGATTGGAGTCAGGTATGTAATTAACAAACATTGAAATCACTACATAGTATAAAACAAAGTCGCTTCCGCTGTCTGTCTGTCCTTACGTATGCATTAAAAACTACGTAACGAATTTCGACGCGGTTTTTTTAAATAGATAAAGTGATTCAAGAGGAAGGTTTATATATAAAAATTCCCGAAATTCCCACGGGAACGGGCACAACGCGGGTTAAACCGTGAGGCGCTGCAAGTAATTAATAAGACATTTTTCCACATATGGAAATAATGTGCCATAAGGTTCTACCAGATCTAACGTACCACAAACTATATTGTTATGCTATCACTACGATTACTATGTTAAGTTGTTGTGCTATTTATGTCTGCATGTAGTATTATAGCCTTGTGTCCAACTTGGCCCAACCACGATAAAGTAGAAAAAGGTTGTGTAGGTGCTTTCTTGGTCTTCTGTGACCACGGTTCTTGTAAAGGGGCCGAAACGTCAGATGAAAATGTGAAATAAAAGCGAAGTGTATCCATGAACGTAGTTTCAATTCAAAAACGTATTACCAGTATTATATTGTGAACAGACTTCGTTGGCAACGAGAGATTGGACTGGTGAGTGCGACCAGTCGCCGGTGGTTGGCAGCCAAGCCGCGGTGCGAGGCGGGCGCGTCGGGTTTCCGCAGCGTCAGGGTCAACGATGTGTTGCCGGCTTTACAGGTAACGATGTGTTCATTCATTCATTTCGAGTTAGTGGCCAACCCTGGTGTAAAAGTTTTTAGACCGCCTAAAGCCCTCCAACATGGTCTAACGATGCCCTCCGAAGCATGGTAGCGCTCAGATAGAAAGGTCACCATCGGCTACCTATCCAATTCTGTCTGACATCTATTGAGTAAGTATCTAAATACGTAAAAACAGTTCGTTCAAAAGTATATTTAATTTTGTGCTAATGGTAACGCCTCGGTGGTCTAGTGGTATGCGCACTCGCCTGATAACACTGAGGTCCCGGATTCAATTCCCGGGTCGAGCATAAACATGTTTCCTACTTTTCAAAAATAGCTTAGGTTTGAGATCACCAACCCGCATTAGGCACATTGAAAAATGGTGATTATGCCTAATCCTTCTCACTGTACTGATATCTTCAGTGAGATGAGAGGCCTTTGCCCAGCAGTGGGATATAACAGCTATTACTTTACTTTGTACCTATAAAACACTATTTTAAAACGATCGTTCTTGCTCTGTAAACTTCTTTAGGCGCTATATAAAATTAACTGCAATACAATGCAATACAATTTAGCTCCGATGCGCTGAGCTCTCCCTCAGTGGAAACGCACCCTATACTATACTTTCTAAAAGTAAAGGAATAGATCCTTAAACTTTACTCGAAAATCAATTCTATATTTACATATTATTTTATGTCCTTTTACAAGTAACTAAATGACTTTAATTATGTTTTCAGATTCTGGGAGCTGGTATACTTATTGCTTTTCTACTTCTATGCGGAGAAATTGGACTTCATTGGTGTAAGAAGAGGAGGCAAAGAGTTACAACATTAGCGACCAAGTCACCACACAATACCTAGGCACTTTAGTTTACCTGGATTCTTAAGTTTAAGCGAGCAGTACTCATTTTAAATTGAAACTACGTTTACGGAAATAAGCGAAGTGTATCCGTAAACGTACCTACTTTCAATACTTTAGTTTTGTCAAAAATCATGGCGAAATAATAGCGTAGGTTATGTTAATTAAATTATAACTTCTAATAAAGTAAACCTAACTTAGTGAATGTAAAGAATATCTTTTTAATTTACATACCTTTTTAGTTTTCCTTTCATTTTTCATAGCGGTTCCAGTCGCAACCAATAGATGGCGCTAGGATGTCAATTACAACACAATGACTTTATCCTCAGTTTTACTAGGGTTAGACCAGTGCCGATAATTTTAAAAACAAAAATTAAGAATAGTAGGATGAAACCCATTAGAAAAGGAGGGGAATATTATAAAAATAAAAGGAAAAATAAATTACGGGCGATCTGAGGTCGGGAAGGGGGAAGGGGGTGGGTTTTTAGGGGTAAAAATGGTTCATCTCGATTTCCGGATAAACCACAAGTCCTACGGAATCAAGTCAAATGGCAAAGTTGTAGGTAATAAAATGATCTACAACTCTTGTATTGACAATTTGTTCACATAACCTCAAAATATATGTGAAAAATTCGAAAAACCACGTTTTTGGTTTTTTACGTTTATCTTCCTCAAAAATATTTTTTTTTCTACGAAATTTGGTGAAAACTTTCCTTATTATGTCCCTAATACACTGTAATTTATTTGATTAAAAATATTTATTTTTTCACCTTATTTTGAATTAATACCGAAAAAACACCCCAATTTTCAATCGAAAATTCACCCGTCAAAATATCAGCTTTTTTCAAAAAATTGGTATGTTTTCTGTTCCTTGAAATCTCTACTTTCCGATGGTGAAAAAATATATATATGTTACCATAGTAAATCTTCTCAGAAAATGCAAAAAATCAGAAAATCAAAAAAAAATTAACAGTTGCTTTATTTAATGCTAATTACATTTATGTCATAAAAAATCTCATTACATATAATATAAATGTAAATCGTACTTATATTGAATTGAAAAACAAACCTATGAGGAAGTAAATGATTCAGAAGAAATTGTCGGTGAAGAACCAACACATTCTGGAAATAATATTGGAGAGGAAGAAGGTGTTAAGCATAAAGATTTCGAAGATCTACTAAAATTGGAAAGGTTTGACGAATCTAACGATGAAGAAATGCCATCAAAAAGACAAAAACTAATGTTATAATATTAAAAAATAATATTATATATTTAGATATTTATAAATGTAAATCGTACTATTAAATGTAGATACTTTATTCTGATTACGTTATTCATTACAATATTTTTTAAAACTTGAATCTTATCATTCATAAATACCTTATCTTCAATTCTAATCACTTATCCATTAGTTTTGTCTTTTTGATGGCATTTCTTCACCGTTAGATTCGTCAAACCTTTCCGATTCTAGTAGATCTTCGAAATCTTAATGCTTAACACCTTCTTCCTCTCCAATATTATTTCCAGAATGCGTTGGTTCTTCACCGACAATTTCTTCTGAATCATTAACTTCCTCATAGGTTTGTTTTTCAATTCAATATAAGTACGATTTACATTTATATTATATGTAATGAGATTTTTTATGACATAAATGTAATTAGCATTAAATAAAGCAACTGTTAATTTTTTTTTGATTTTCTGATTTTTTGCATTTTCTGAGAAGATTTACTATGGTAACATATAATATAATATTTTTTCACCATCGGAAAGTAGAGATTTCAAGGAACAGAAAACATACCAACTTTTTGAAAAAAGCTGATATTTTGACGGGTGAATTTTCGATTGAAAATTGGGGTGTTTTTTCGGTATTAATTCAGAATAAGGTGAAAAAATAAATATTTTTAATCAAATAAATTACAGTGTATTAGGGACATAATAAGGAAAGTTTTCACCAAATTTCGTAGAAAAAAAAATATTTTTGAGGAAGATAAACGTAAAAAACCAAAAACGTGGTTTTTCGAATTTTTCACATATATTTTGAGGTTATGTGAACAAATTGTCAATACAAGAGTTGTAGATCATTTTATTACCTACAACTTTGCGATTTGACTTGTTTCCGTAGGACTTGTGGTTTTTCCGGAAATAGAGATAAACCATTTTTACCCCTAAAAACACACCCCCTTCCCCCTTCCCGACCTCAGATCGCCCGTAATTTATTTTTCCTTTCATTTTTATAATATTCCCCTCCTTTTCTAATGGGTTTCATCCTACTATTCTAATTTTTTGTTTTTAATTATTTTTAAAGGCTTCTACCCCGGTCTAGGTGGGTACACGTCGATTTTTTCTATACAGGGAGAACATATTCACATTTATAATATTAATATATATTTTATTTAATACTTATCAAGGAACTAATGGTTCCAAACCCTCAACTCTAGAAGTACACTATGAGTAGCACCAGCTGCGTGATCAACTGAAGTGTGATGAAGACCGCGTCTATCAACCGTGATGCGGCCGCCCACGCGCCGTTTTCACCTGTTGAATCCTGAAAAAGTTTAATAACAGATGATTTAAGATAAGTTTTTAGAATTTTCGAAATAAGCTCGTGAACGAATAACTAAAAATGGAATTTATTGGTTACCTATTGACATATTAAATATTAAATGGTCATAAAAATGGTTATAGTTGCTCGATGTTATACCCTATATACTTATATAGGTACTTACTAAATAGGTAATTATTAGGTTAAGCTGTCTTCCTGTTTTGTTTTTAGCCGATTCTAATGAAAATACTTAAAACACGACTATTTCCGGCCACGCCACATGCTCATTAAAATCCAAATTTCGAACTCACCGGGTCAGGTCTGAGCGAGTAAATAGCAGACACTCTGGTCAGTACATTCCTCAACAAAGCAGGTGGAGGGGAGGTCCTCCGGGCGATGCGCGCGGTGACGGCAGCAGCCACCCCTGAGAGGCCGCTGAGCACGCACACACCACACACCACGTGGACCACACGAGGAACCGTGCCCGCAGCCGGGATGTGGAAGATGGCTGATATTAACCTGGAATGAGATAAATTAATTGGATTTAAAAAGGGAAACGCAGGATGCAATTTTCACTGAAGACATTTGCCTTTTAAATTACTAAATTGGTGGAGAAGATGTATAAAAATTGTATGATCTCTTTGTTTGTTGAAGATACGAAGAGAATGATTTGGCATAAGGCTGTACTTATTACCACTATATACATTCAACTTTATGGGAAATATACATGTTTTGTTAGTTGTGCCCGTGGGCAGCAGAGAACATAGTTTTAAGGCAATAAATAGGAAGTGTCCTGAATTGACAGCCAAGTACTGTGCAGTATTATTTTAAGTATTTAGTGCTTAGTCAACTCACTGAACAAACTGGCAATGACATACCAAATAATAGTAACTATTGCAGCAGCGGCAGCCAGCGGCGGTCTGACTGCACACGGCCGTACGGCAGCTGCTGCTAACAGCAGTTGAGCTCCAAGGAACACTGAAGACGCCACTGCAGCCAGCCCCGTACCCCTTCTTCCTACTGACACCCCCGCGTTCGCCACGGACACAGACGACCCGTCCGATCGCTCCCATGTGGTGACTTCGCTTGATATCTCCTTGCCGTCCCATATACCGCTCTCTACGAGTCGCGGACTCTGGAAAAATGAATGAGTGAAATACTACACGACTCCCATTCGATGATTTCCTATCCCATAGTCTAGATACATTATTAAATGTGAAGCACCTTATATGAATAATTTTAATCATTCCTAAAGCTGTCTCGCTATATGTACTTTCCTTGCACCAAGCGTGCACTTATATAGTTAAGTATAAAGTCCTCAACTCATTCCTAAAGTTATCATTAAACTAGGTTCCCAGTTGAGTGGCTACTGTGGAACTCTTACTCTTACTCTTGTGGAATAGTTACATACCTTGAAATTCTCAATTTCCAATTCTATTTCTTCATCAGTATGTTCTCTCGACGCGAATTTGAAGATCGCTTCATGAGTGTCATAAGGCCAATTGGCCAGTTGCAACGTCACGGGAGCTGTCAAATCCATTCGCACCATGCTGATGATGTCACCTTCGTTGGTGAGCCTCACTCGTGAAGCCCCGCTCTCGTCCATTGAAGCAGTTCCAGCAGCATTCAGCAATGTAATGTCAGGGTTCCAGATCCTCTCAAGTGATACCATAACGCTTTCTCCGCCGTAGGTCGTAGAGTTCCAGGAAAGACGAGGGTCTTTCCAACACTGGAAGGTATGAGTTGATAGAGACAAAATAGACTAGGAGTGCGTGGAGAGACACTGTCGCGAGCGCATCACTCACCTTCTGATGAAGGTCACCGAATGGGACCGAAACGTGTTGAGGGACTTGAGGGACACTCAACAGTAACCTCCGTCGTACGTAAGTTCCCGTTTTAACAAATAATTAAAATAGACTAGGCATTAAAGATTAGTATTATCGTAGAGCGATAGCGTGATGGAGTTTAGATAACTTAACAATCGTAATAGTTCGTAAGTGGAAAATACTACAGGTTACCTATCCATAGAGCAACCTTAAAGTCTGATACTATTTTGATGGTCGAAAGAGTTCTGATTTTCTTAAAGAGATCTGATCTAGTTATCAAAGCGAGTATTAGTGTACTGCGATTCTATTTAACGCGTCGAGTTGTTTCAGTAGACCGATAATCGTAAATCTTGAAGAGGTTGTTAAACTCTTTTAGCTCCAATTCCACCGTTTCTATCTCAAACCACGATAAACTGAACTCAGTTTTAGTGAATACATTTAGAGGTTTTGATCTAAGGTCAGCTTGTGAACTAGGATTAAATTGATTGATTGAGTTCAGTTGTATTGGTGAAATTGGGGCTTACATTTTGACCATTCAGACCTAACCAACAGCGCCCCGCGTTGTACCCATTCCTATATTACTGTCAAATTTCATCCAAATCCGTTCAGTAGTTCAGTAGTTCGTGAAAGAATAACAACATACATACATACGTACATCCTCACAAACTTGCGCATTTATGATATTATATTACATTTAAGGTATATCCTACAAACTGAAAACTTTTTATTGGTTTAGCTTTGGTCTATACAAATTTATTTACCATACTCATATCAGCGAGGATCCTCATGATGCCCTCATGTTCCATGATGGAAGCGAACCGAAGGTCCATGGACAGTGTGATGATGACCTTTGATTCCGGCGGCACCTCTCTATCATATTCAGCCAACAGAGTATCGATGTGGATGGAGAGGCCCTGGGGAGAGTATGTGTCGTCTCCAACACATGTCTCTGTGGGAAAAAAACAATAAATAGGTCTTTAATTATATATTATCAATTATCATCTTCAACCATTTCTTTACTACCAATGTGTGCTCTCTATGCTAGCAACGTTGCTAACATTGCATAGCTCTTGTGGAAAGGCATTACCACAAAAGTCCCAACAGGCGGTTAGTTTAACGTAGGCCTTCCCCAACATAGGCTTCCTCCAATCATCTGTTTTATAACATAAAACAAACAAACGGTATAATTTCACGAAAACGTTTAATTATTTGTTTTTTAGATAAAAAATAAGTATAAAACAATTATTGCTCATAAAACAATAAAGAAAACGTATAGTTCTCTTTTTAATTACTAGGATTATCCTCAGTATCCTCCATCCTACTACGGTTGGAAAAAACCTCTTGCTTACCCCCCACTGGGATAAGGGACTTAACCTACGGAAAAACTTCACTTATTTCCACATAACGCTGAACGGCGGAAACCACAACACGCTGCAGATGTTAAATTCCTAAATATGTGATAAATGATTAATAAAAAATCGATTTTAATTTTCCTCTGCCAGTTCCATTTCTAACCGAATTCAAATCATAAAGGAAGTTCAGTTAACCCGTCCAATCGAGTACATATTTATTTTTATAGTCTAGCTAGACTCGATAATTCTCTATCCACCATCGTAGACTACAGTCTAGCTAGATAGTTTTTAGACTTGTTCGACACATTCAAGTAGGTATATCACTAACAACATTTACCTAAACATTTTTTCAGATCATAGATCTAATAGTCGTATTGTCTGTATTGTGCGCTCCTTCATGGGATTTCATTGACAAAAGACAGTCTAAAAACTGTCTAGTGTTATTGGATTAATATTGTCTTTTGTAAGGTCTCTAAGTCGTAAGGTACAATAAATAAGTACTCACTGAAAGCAAGGCTCAGGATTACAATAAGGAGTGTTGCAGACGCCATGATACAGTTGACTGATGGTTTGTATCTTCATGTAACACTCGCAACCGGCAGGCGTGCGCAACGTTCGGTAGTCCTGATAATTTCCGCATTCCAGTTACCTACTCCAGAATGATTAGTAATGACTAGCAGAGCAACAACTCTGTTTCCTATAACTAGGAATATACTAAACTTTAGTTATAGTTGGTATAATGAAATAATAATATGAAAGGTTATCCCAGTAGTACCAAGTGGAGTTATAGCTGTCAAGATAAGGTTCCAAACATCTTAATATATCAAATTTTGGTTTAAGATTTATTAAGTACCTACTTACTTATTTTATTTTTTACTAGCCGCGCCCCGCGGTGTTACCCGCGTTGTACCTGTTCCCGCGGGAATTTCGGGATAAAATGTATCCCATGTGTTATTCTGATTTATAACCTATATTACTGTAAAGTTTCATCGAAATCCGTTCAGTAGTTTTTGCGTGAAAGAGCAACAAACATCCATACATCCATCATACAAACTTTCGCATTTATAATATTAGTAGGTTTTATTTCGCAACACTATCAAAATAAAGATTGTTGATGATCATAAATTATTACACTTTAAAAGAAGATGTTATTACTCTTTAAACTTAAAATTAACTGTTAATAAGTACTGTCCATATTAAATATCTTAATTATATAGCTTATTATCTACGAGACCCAAAGTTGCTCACCCCTGTGGTAGCAAGCGTGGGCCGCTATCAAATATCCGCCGCGCGAAGGGCGTATTTTGCTATAGCTTTCGTATTTTTACATTTATGCAATAAAATATCCATTTGATAACATTATTTATGTAACTGAGCTAATTATTTTTATTTTCCGCTTAGTAATAAGTGATTCCTTAGTTTTAACAGCTTAGGACCGATTTTTTTCGATCCAATCAAAATTGAACTTTTCTAATACCATCATGATACCATCTAAGATAAATCAGGTCGGGGCCACGATGAGAGAGCTCATGTAACAACTACTTACGAGTAATCTTCACATATTATAAAACAGTCTCCAAAAGCTGACTATCTATGTATGCAATCGATTGTCTCAAAAATTGCTAATCAGATTTTCATACGATTTTTAACAACATACAGAGTAATTCAAGAGGAAAGTTTGTGACCATTTTTCATACCAAAATTCCCACTGGAACGGGTACAACACGGGTAAAAGCGCGCAGCACTGCTAGTAAAATAATAGATAGAAATGTTTGTAAAGGAACTTTATTTATTACGATGAAACCTTAACAATAAATGCACAAAAATGTAAAAAATAACAATAGAATAATAACAGTTGTAATAAAAATGTTAGTAAAACATGAAAATAAACCGTTCTGTTTAGATCAAGGAGATATCTACTTATTAACAAAGCGTCATTGATATTCAATGAGTTTACAAGTGAAGCCGGGTAGTTGTATAGACAAGCCTTGTTCGTTAAGTGTGACGTCATCTATTCAAAATCTACTGATAATTTCGCGGACTGGCTTGTAAACTCATACAATGTCAGAGAACGCATTAAGTAGGTATTCACCAGCAGCGGCTTTAAGATGCACACCGAAGACAATATCTCTTCTAT
Organism: Cyclophora punctaria; assembly: GCA_951394245.1. Classification (NCBI taxonomy): domain Eukaryota; kingdom Metazoa; phylum Arthropoda; class Insecta; order Lepidoptera; family Geometridae; genus Cyclophora; species Cyclophora punctaria. The sequence goes on from OX596174.1 coordinate 9,201,357, forward strand.
CTTTCATATGGAAATAGAGCGAGAGAGATGTCGTTAAAGAAGAGAAAACGAAGACATAGACTTTGTCTCTGGCGTGCAACCTAATCCTGCAAATCTCATTCACAACATCCATAAGGACCTACTAAAGTGATGTTTAATGGTAGCACCTACCTGCTAGCTACCTAAGAAATCTGTCCTTAATAATCTACTTTTGTTAATACCTAATACTTACATTAAAACAAGAAAATTATTTTTTAATGATTAGGAATAAAGATTTTTAGGACATGACACATTTCATTCATTTCATTCTTTATTTATATTAATTTGAATTTCATAGACAACAAACTAACATCGTATGGCAAAAATACTTTACAAGTATGGGGTTGTACGAGTATTATAGCTAGTTTCAGGATACAACCATCGACACACTCCAGGGAAAACTCCATGGAAAAACCAAGGGTAGAGCTTTATAGGAGCTCAAGCAAAAATATCTTCAAAAATGACTAAAATTTGCAGTACATAATCATTCATTCATGAGCCATCAATATTCTTTCTTAAGTGATTTTAAGGTTAATTTAGTTTAAATAGATCGACCGATAAAAGTTAGTTACTACTTAATCCTTTCATTGTTGCTTTCAAAATAATTTTTTTTTTTGACATAATAACAAATATGTAAAAAAAAAGTGAAATCAGATTTCCATTACTGCTCCAATTCAATATTCCCCTTATTCAAAAACCCCCCTTAAATTCATCTGAGTTCTCTCATAAAATAAGTATCCCTTGGAAAAACCTACCCCCAGCAAAGTCAACCCCGCTCAAATTAAAATCCTGGATCCGCTACTTCGTTTCGAATCACGTCTACTGTGAAGTGGAAGGCATCTGTCCTTGCGGTTGTGCAGCTGGCTGCGTGGTGAGGTAATGCCAATATGGCGGCGCGTCCGGCGCCTGCGCAGCGCACGCGGCGCTCAGCCCCGCCCAGCTGAACCGATACGCATAGCGTTTGCCGTGCACCTGGGGGTGAGGATGTTACAGCTGTAGATCACAAGATAGTAAGAAAACGGTCTAGATCGTTTGCTGGTATAGTATTGGCTTATTCGATAACACTCATGACTCAAGGACAAAAACTATGGTTGCCGGTGAAGTAAGGATGGATATGTGCAATCGGTACAAGAATGCAAGTTAGTTCTATTCAATCCCTGTAAAAACTTAGTTCTTGGGCAAAAGATACATCTCATCATCAAGTGTCATCTCTAATTTCGTGGATGAAGTCTGGGTCCTAATGCCGATAACACTCACGAAATAACCCGATAATTCAACAAGAATAAATATACCTACTCGAGATCTGTATACGGGGCTAGACGCTGGCGATATACAGTTAAAGTTCCAACCAATATTCGTTTTACTCTCATAAGATCACAAGCAAATACATGTACAGCCTTTGCGCTAAATAAAACATTATAAAACAAAGACCCAAGGAAAGTCCCCATACCTTAGTCATGATATTCTTGTCGTAATAGTACCGGAGCGCCCTGGAGAGCTTGTCGTAATTCATGTTGGGCTTCTGCTTGCGGCGGCCCCAGCGGCGCGCCACCTCGTCCGGGTCGGACAGGCGGAACTCGCCGTCGCCCGGGGGACCCTGCACACACAAACGAAAACCTTCCTAGACTGGGTAGGACAACGTAAAGTCAAGTCAAAGTCAAAGTCAAAGTATCGTGGTTACCTCCCAGCAGATGCCGGGCGCGCCGGCGGCCAGCTCTTCCAGGAGGAACTGCCACAGCTGCACCTGTCCGCCGGAGCCGCTGCGCCCGCACGCGCTCAGCGCCGCATACGGATCTAACGGGACAATACAATAAGCACAAAGTGAGTGAGGTTATTAGGCAAACCTTGTTGAAGCTAATACTATCCTATTTGAACTTAATTGGAGGGCTCGCGTCGGTCCCGGTTACTTTCTACGGAAAGTAGTCGTTACATGAGCCATGTCAGAGGCCTTTGGCGGCTCAATAACTCTGAAGAAGAAGAAGATGAAATATTTAATGTCACACTCGGAGACGACCATTGAATCGACACTCATCAAATCTCTACTAAGAAAGCATTTGACGTGTAAAAAGTTATTACGCCACTAAAAATATTAAACTAACTAAATGCCGAGCTTTGCGAGGACTAAATTGACTGATAACACATCTAAATATTAATTTAAATTACTATGTTAAAGCACAAATCAAATAGGCGTTATAGTTTTTCAGTAGTGTGCCACAAAAGTGCTCAGGTTGTGGGATAGTGTTAGGACTGGTATTTCTGGAGATTACCCGCATAAACAAACAAACAAAATTACAATTTCTATTTCTCTAAACATTATAGTTTGGATTGTCGAGCCCACTGTGTACTGACCGTGGTAGAAGTGTTGTATCCGTCGGTGGTCCGCCGGACTGAGCCACAACATCGCACTCACACACATCTATTTGTATCGAACATTGTTACATTAAAAAGACTTCTTAATTTCTTTATTGTTGAGCCATGAATGTCCCACTGCAGGGCAAAGACCTTTGTGCTATTACTTCACTGATTTGATTCTATCTTTTCTTTGTTAATTAAAGATTTATTATTTTAGTCTCTTTCCAAATTTATTTTCATGTATTTATAAAAAATAAAAGTAGAGTTTTTATTGATGGTAATCGATTTTTTATACGGGGATTGTTTCACTGATGTCACACTTTTCAATAATCTTAAAACCAAATTACAGTAAAGTATCAATTTTCCTTAATTATTCCCTCAAAAAATAGAGCAATTCAATCACAATAATATTTAAAAAACACTTTAATTTTTAAACACAATGGTACTCTTGTAATCCGGATATACGGGCGGATTCGGGACCGGAAACGTGCGAGTGGCGGCGGAAGTGGCGATGCGCCGCCCTCGCCGCGCCCTGCAGGGCGGGACTACCCTAATATCATGTTTAACCCCTTTATCTGATTGTGTGAGCTTTCATTTCATTGTTTCATTTGATCTTCTTTTGTGAACGATTATTAAGAGTCAAATTGTGTGTAAAAAATACAGTCTGATAAAAATACAGACCATATAATATATGGTCTGTATTTTTATTAGACTATTATATATCTAGTAAGTACGTGATACAAAAAATATAGTTCTTCAATATTTTCTTGAAAGAAAAAAAAAAATCTCTTTGGATCGTTGATTAGGGTGTTAAACCTAACTACCCATTTGGTTTTGCAAGCGTTATTTTATTTGATAATTTTTTAAACATCTACTGTATCGTAGCCCAACGAAAACAAATATACTAAAGTAAATTTACTCTATCACTGTCTACGAACTTCACACGTACATTAAACTTCTCACACAATTCCGTTAATCAATAAAGTACACATAATTTAACGAAACATTATCATTTAATGAAAAAAAGAGTAATGTATCTTTGAATCCGAGCGGGCGTCGCATGCATAATGCATGGCGCCCTGCCGCGGCCCGCCCGCCCTGACGCCGCGCCCTTGCGATCGTAGGGCAATATGCTATTAAATGGGCTTATCATGGTAAGTATATTATTGATAGCGTTAGGAATCATAGGGCAATATAACGGTAATCATGTGTAAGAAAAACAATTGTTACAACCTTAAGTTTTTTAGAGATAATCGAAGTACAATGAGCATATGTCACCGGGCGTTAAATAATCTTATTCGAAGGAGTTTTCACTCATATTTTTTCAGATATTTAAACTAAGTTGAGTAAGTATCTTTTTTCAATAAAGTTACAAAAACCGCCCAATACAAGAGTAGCAATAATTTGTTATGCATCTAACGAATGTAATATTCCATCGGCAGTTCCTTGCATTGCATAGAGAGTATAAAATATATTTTATTTTCCATTTAACCATTCCAACAAAACAATTAAAATCATAAAACCTATTGGGTATTTCCAAAAGGTGTCTATAACGACCTCTATATATTTCACGGTAAAACTGCGACTAATTAATGATTAGTTCAGCCATTTTGCACTATTATTATTATTATATTAATAAAGAGGATGTTTTGCGATCCACTGGCGGCAGACGTAATCCTACGTAAGAGGGTATAAATTATAGCGACCGCAGAGCGATTCTACGAAATATTACATTGGTGTGAGATGAAAGAAGTTGGCGAGAGGAGTTTAAATTAGGTATGTAGTTTTATTTGCAGGTTGTTCAACGTGTTGTTTTAAGATAACCATTTTTACGTATTTTATTGGTGCGTAAGTATACTTTTTTACGTTTTATTGGATCTGTCTTGATAACACCTACTTGCAAAAAGTAATCGTAACGTTGAAATACATACACTGGGAGGACCTAGTGTATGTATTTCAACGTCCTTACTGTCGGTACACAATTTTTTTCTACAAGAGTTAAAATGTGGACTCATGTCAATTTTCCAGCCGAAGACTTCATTCCATTCAAAAATTAAGTGATTTCATTCCGTTCTTACCCCATCACTGAACCGTCAGTGGAAGTAACTGTCTTTGGTTGAAAAATCAGTCGTGATGCTTTTAATGTTAATAGAACATAAGAACGTAAACAAGAGGCGTAATATGTTACATAGTTATGTGTACTTCTATCTAGTTAATGAACCACAACGAAGATCAAATATGTATTCCTTCCCAAACAATAGCCGACGCAGTTAGAACGATTACAAGCTATTAATTATTTTTTCACGTTTTTCGTCGCTACCCTGTAATGATTCCGATCTAAACACAACTTTTAACCCCGCTACCGCCCGTAACTTAACCCACACTCCCTCTTAAGAGGTAGAGGCGGAGCGTCCATTGGGAGTGGCCTATGAAGCGCCGCCCACTGCACCGGGAGCAGTCAGGAGTCAACGTTAGTATACCATGAACAGTACTGTTAGCTGGCTGAGAGGAATAATGAATTCTAAAGAGGTTGTGTTTGAAAGTGTTTTAATACAATGTTCACTAGTATGTTGGCACATGGCGTTGAAGTCGATTTTTTAAAACATAATAGTTACAGATATTTAGATTTATTTTTTAAATGAATAGGGGATCTAAGTAATTGATTGGTTTAAAAAAAATAAAGTACCTACTGTTCTAAAATACTTAACGACACTAAGATTGGGCGTCCCGATAGGATAACTGAAGCCTTTCATTAATTACGTTAAGGTTGAGAATAGAATAGATTAGACAAAAGTCGATGTAAGTCTTGTACGAGTATAAGTGAAGGTAATGTGCGTTATCACTGTCCTTCATTCATCCAACACTAACATTTTGTAAATTATTTATATTAAACCAAGAGCAATTTTGAACCTTTACTAAACTAAAATGTCGGCGCCACAAAAGCAAACACCAATCGGTGTCTACACAACAAACAAAAACAATTACAGCCCACGTTGCAAAAGAAACCGCAATGGCCTTGACGACCTCACATACAGCACTTTGAACCTAACACAAACCTGCCTAAATGACACGCATAGGACAATATAGGTAGGTAATGAAGTGGATATTCTCATGGGAGCCACATTCCTAGCGGATGAGTCAGGAGCCGCTGGCTGCGGGAATGTGAAAGCATCTTGATCGAAACAGGTGAATGCCGGAGAAATGGGTGATTCATACTATAAGTAATTTAGAGTGTAAAAAATAGTCTGTTGATTGGTAGGTCGACGTTCGCGGATGTAGTTAATGTTGAAACTTATCGGCTGACAGGACGAGACTTTGATTGGTAATCAGACGTTCCAGAAGCAAAATATTTTACATACATTCGGACTTATTCGGACTAGATAGGGACCCAATAGCTTGCTTCCACAAGTAAGCTATCGGATCCCTATCTAGTCCGAATAATGTGCTAATTAATGGGCTATGAATCCACGAGTGTAGATTTCCGATCAATTGAAAGAGTAAGTCAGTTCCAATATGATAGTGGTAACCCTAGTGTCGGAGACCTGGATTTTAGACCGCCTAATGACCTCTGAAATGATCTAATGATATACTTTTTAGACTCACACGATTTGCACTCACTATACTAAATGAAACGGGTCTGTATCGCGTTGGATAACTCACTGGAGTTATCCCGTGACCACGAGTGGTGTAATCCGCTCGAAACGTCGGGTAGGTACGTATTTTAGTAAAATACGCTAAATTATCCAACGCGATACAGACCCGTTTCATTTAGTATAATGATCTATGATCTCAAAAGTCAGATCTTGTTTTTTAGCTTGCTTGCAAAGAATAAAAATTAGTATGTTAATGACAAGGGATTACAATCTCATACTCTCATACAGCAAGAATATTTCAAGTAGGACGCAGTAATAAAATTAAATTTTCGCATTTGAATAACGTCAATCATCCGCATTACCTTATCAGAACAAACCCCCTTCAAGAACGTAATAAAACTCGAACTGTCGAGTTTATGAAGCCCGTAACGTAACCCCGGGGTGAAGAGAGTTCGCTGCAAATCCCCGAGGACAAAGGTTACCGGGACGCCCCGCTGGGCCCCGGGGATTGACTTGCTAATGTCGGGGCCCGCCCGGGGCGGGGCGGGATCAACGTGATACCAAATGAACTGGTGACCGCGGGGTGCAAGTTGATGCATTGTCTTTTGAGGGCATAATCACTGCGCGGTGCTGTTGTGTGGTTAAGAGGTGTCATTTAATAAACCAATGTGTATTTGGTCTAGAGATCACTTTTATTTATGGCTAGTAGAGACAGGATACGTTATTAAGTTGGAGTGCTCTAAGGCCAAGTTTATAGAGCACTTATACTAGGTATTTAAAGAAAATTTAACAACACAAAGTTCACTTGAGATCTCTGATGTTTGAGATCAAGCTAATTAAGATTAACCTATTAAGAGCAACCAGTTACTTTTCCATTTACTATGTAGAATGTAGATAATTTTAGTATACCTATTACCATGGTCAAATTATATGTATTTAGATTGGTACCGTTTTAATGAGCAAAAACTATATTTATCTGTGGGGTACCTAATCTAAGACTCGACTACCCAATACCATAATCCTAAAATAAAAACCCCAAGGCGGAGTTGCTAACAACCAAAATCAAAAGAGCCCGCCCAATTTGCGGTCTCCATATTGCAATGATTATCTTAAAATGGCGTCTACGAGACAGACCACAGATGTCTTCCAAGAATTGAGCCTCGAATTACATGATATAACGCCTGTTTCCTGCTTTTAACTAGATGATTAAGTAGGCTATTTTAAGAGGTTATATGCCTACTTTCTGGTGGTCTGTCTGGCTTATAAATAGGTTCTTATTCATTAATTTCGAGTAGGTTAGCAGCCAACCCTGGTGTTGGAGTTTTGAAACCTCCTAATGTCTCCGACATAGTCTGACGATTGAAACAACCGGGACTGACTGCTTAACGTTAATAGGTACTGCGTTTGCAGATCACAATTACAATGCCTGGCCTCGTGGAGCAAATTACGTTTATTTTGATAGTCCATCAGAAGACTCTATCTTACCTATGTAAGTATCTATGGATTTATCTATTACAAGCCTATTTTAGGCCTAGTTTCTTAGCTTAGGACCTACAACCGGATCATTGCTAAATATTTCAATAAGTACCTAATGAGAAGGTCAGTAAGTATTTGGACAGGCATCATAAATACATCTATAATGAGTAAAATTTATCATTACTCATTTTAGAAACTGTAAAACATCGATTCAATAAAATAAATTCCAAAAGACCTCCCTTAATTCGCAAGGCGCCTTAGAGCCGGATCTAAAGATTAATTTGATTACTCGATACATAAAAAATATCAATAAATAATGTCAAATGCAAACCGCACAAGGTGACCCGAAGCGCGGACACAGTATAATAATTTACATTTATTTGAACAACTTTATTTGCTTGTTTCACGTTTTAATTCCTTGGTGGGAGTGTCAAAAGGAGTTCCGACCAATAAGAAACTAAATAAACAAACTTGTTTAAAGGTTATTACTGTTATTAGTGACACGGTCGCATTAATTCAAACATTAGCGATATATAGGTGTGTAACAACCGAAGAGGTTGCAGTGCATCTGTTTTTAATAAAAGCTTTGCTAAATAACCAGGAATTACAGGACTTTACCTTTTGGAACAACAATTTTAGATTGACAGTAGAGTACCTCCAACATAAGTACTCTAATAAGTAGCTTGTCTTAAGGTATACATATCTCTAAAACAAATGTAAACTTGTTACATAAAATGATAGTTATTATAATGACTGTTCAATGGTAATGTAAATAAAAGCATATTTAGCGCAATTTTGCCGCAACAAACAAACCGTAAATTATCTTTAAAAAACAATATGATTCACCAACAATTTACTAAATCTGAAAGAAATTAGCGCAATTCAAAGAATTTGTGACACATCGCATCTCCCACGACGACACGTGCCTCTTAGCGCCACTGCGCATAGTAACTGTTACGAATCTGTGACACCACTATCATTATTTATCAAAGTAACATAAACACTATTACTGTGCAAATACAGTCTTCTGTATCATTTATAAGACTTTTGAGTCAATCCGGAACTTCTTGACTCATAGTAAATACGATTTCCGAGTAAATAACTGACTCATTTCCTGCCGTATAGTATACGATGATATACAATACTCTTTGCACCTAAATATTGTTGTTGGCACATCTTGAGTTACCTTAGTCACAGATCAGATTAACTGAACTACTTTTTATAACGAGTCTTTCAGTAAGATCCGGCTCACGAAATTTATTGCCTAAGTATGAATGACGAATTGTAATAATCGTAAAATATAATTGAGTTTTTAACATTTTGTATGAGTAATATTGAATGTAAGAAACCTAGTAGGTAACCTAGCCAAATCATTGTACCTCTACTAAACTGTACGTTCTACTATCACATTTTGTATGTGTATGTTCACAAGTGAAAAATCACCGTGAAGTGCATACGCCTTATACTTCCCTGTGCATTTTAACCGACTTCAAAAAACCGATTCAATTTTTTTTGTACTTAGGTATTTCTTTACCAGTACTCTGAGGAGGTAATCAGCACAGCTTCTCATTTCACCGTACTGATATCTTCGGTGAGATGAGAGGCCTTAACAGACATTACAGGGTATACTTTATTTCTTAACAAATTAATGACCACCAAATAATATACATTTTAAAACAACTCAAACTTGATAGGAATGTTGTAATCCCAGTTCGTCACCTCGCCTCGTCCGCGGCGACGCGGCGCCCGCGCATTTTTCACACATTTTTGGCCATCTCCCGCATTTCCCAGCGGACGTTTCCTAATGATTCACATCATTATAGGTCATCTTGGATTCCACACGTGGCTTTCTTACTACGAATCTGAGTCTTGGTCAACCGTAGTTGGCAAGCGAGGTGAATTGACCATCGTATTTACCGTATAGTATCTCTGTCTGTATCTATATTACGATTAGCCTTTACACTGCAATGGGACATTACATGCAAGCTAATAGATCTACTAGCTAATCAATTATATTTTCGATAATATCAATTATATTTTCAATAATATAGCAGAATCTCTCTGTTAGGTGTCATCTTAAGCAGTCTTAGTAGTTCCGTCGATAGGTTCACCTAGGCATAGATAACTAAACAATCAAGTTAAGATAACTAACGTAAATATCTCTGGTCAGCCCCAATTCTAGTTCCCAAGGGAATCTTAATAGGAACATGAATTATGCAATGAGAAATCATTACCCTTCGATCTATTATGTGATAAGTCTCCCAAACGGGTTTTGGGTCATTTTCATCGATTCCCGAAGTCCTTTGGGACTGATAAGGAAGGATAGTATGAGCTTTATGGTAGCATTTGTCTAGGGGAGATTACTTAAAGTTAGAATTTCTTTCTGAAATGCTTTAAAAATATACAAAAAAAACTGAAAAGGGACTATGAAATATAGGTAGGTAATGTTATGTATAAAAGTTATAAGTAGAAAAAAATATGACCTACCTATGATAAGAATAGTTACGCACTTAATTCAACTTAATTCACTTAAAAGTTTAACCAGTAATGTTAATTCAGCTTATTGCAAAAGCATTTAAATACAATATTCAACATTATTTTTCCTGTACAAGTAGTCTTTTTATTATTCCTTGAATCGATATGCAACAAAAAGTCGTGTGCCAATAAAAGTGCATTCAGAGATCGCATAGTTCGTCGATCAATGACCCAAGTGCCCAGAGGCTTTACAGCACTAAAGCGAATCTAAATAGTTCCTTAGTTGGTCTTGATTAAAGGATGCAAATATAAAAGCGATTTTCGCAGTAAGCATGCTTACTGCGAAAATCGTTTTTATATTTGAGGGTAGGTACCCTCTTGCTTATTTAATAGAGATAATGACCAAATAATTTCGTTTTGTACTAACAAACAGCAAAAATTAAATATTTTTCAGAATACCTGTTTTAACAGAATAATTCCTGCCTAACTGGACGAAGTAGGTTACTAGATGAATAAGAATCGTATCTACGATAAAGAGAGTTAATCGCTCACGGCGCCATTAGATTGCTCAATACTTTAAAAGTTAAATTACTAACCAAATTATGGCAGATAATAGTTTATTTCCGAGAAAATGGCTGACTCAGTCAGTAGCCGTGAGATGAATGGTGCGCGTGAGTCATGGCCGCTCCATTCATGAGTTTTGGCGCGCTTTCCATTTACGTCGAGCAGTTACTAAAGCTTGCCGCTAGGTGGCAGCACTAGTAGTATTATTATGGTCCTTTTAGTAGTAAATTGAGGATATTTTTAATGTTACTGTTGTATAACTACATTCGTAACTATTTTTATGTTATCATATGAATGATTTAGCACAAGAGCACAATACATTAATTAGGGAATCTCTCTATAAGTAGAATGTAATCAAGAAGGCTTTATACTTTTTGAGATTAGTTTTTCATAATTGTATGTAGGCACGTGGATGCCCAGGACCTAGAACCAAATATAAGTAGGTACATCGAAATAGATCGGTTGAGACAATTCAATCTAATATTAAGATCTGAAAAGACTGAACAGATTATACAAGAATTTCACTGGAAGCCCTATTCGTGAGTAAGGAAGTGCAGGGCTCATTAAGTAATCAGTAAACTCACAAGGCTCCGGAGTAGAAGGTGTGGATGTGGAGGCTTGGTGTTCAGGTAAAGGTGGCGGCGGAGGCCTGCCCGTGGCCGCTGCGTGCGCGTGGCCCACGTACGCGTGGTATATGCGCGCTGACTGCTCACATCCTGAACACACCTGAAAAGGGGGTTTGAGTTAGATTTAAATACTTAGCGATGCACCGTTTGTATAGATTACGATATTGCAGGAATTTGTAGAGTTCATTACAGGTTGAAATGATAAGCTCAATGTATGAACCGTTTTCCATAAGTGCCTTTCTTTCTTTCGGTACGGTATATATGAAATGGTACTTAGACTTCTGTAAGTACTTCTTGTTGAAGATAGAAGGTAGGTAGTTCTTAAAAAACAGATAAGTAAGTCGGTCTTTGCTTTAAAAACTTACCTATGTGCCTAAGTACTTATTTGCTGTCCCATACCCAACACTAAATAGGATAATAGAGTTGTTGATGTTCATTATAAACTTGATTATGATTGTAGACATAGTACATAGGTTGATAATTCACCTGCACCCACTGGTCGACACTGAGAGCCAACAGCGCCGCCCCGGAGTCCGGCAGGAGATGTCGTCTCGGCGCCTGCACGCTGAACTGACGCGACACCCACCGCACGCAGCGGACCACATCACGGGCGCACCACTTTTCCGGGTCTGCAAGTAATAGGGGCTTGAAGATTTCCTTAAAACAAGTTTACTAGCTGGTTTCTTAAGATTAAACGAACACTACTCATTTTGAATTGAAACTAGGTTAACGGATACACTTCGTCTTCTGTGAACACGGTTCCTGTAAAGGGGCCGAAACGTCAGATAAAAATCTATACTAATATTATAAAGCTGTAAAGTTTGTTTGTTAGTTTGAACGCGTTAATCTCATGAACTACTGGTCCGATTTGAAACATTATTTCAGTGTTGGATAGTCCACTTATCGAGGAGCTATTTTTCATCCCGAAATTCCCACGGGAACGGGCACATGAAAAATAAAAGCGAAGTATATCCGTAAACGAAGTTCTAACTCAAAGTTTACTACCATAAATATCTATTGATAATAGATCCATTACCGACTTTGCGGTCTTACAATTGAACCGAATCACGTGAAGGAAGTGAGGGTGGATACCGTTGCCCGGCAGTGGGACGATACCCTTAGTTAGAAAAAAAATACGGGAAATAATTTCAGGATGTCGGTAGCGTATTTATAAGTTTTGAATTAAAACTTGTGTAAAATTACGGAATGGAATTAAAAGTTGAAATAAAAACGAATGTATTAAAATATACTGCAGGGACCTACCCAAGGATTTATAAGTCCCACTAAATATTATAAATACGAAAGTTTGTGAGGATGGATGTATGTATGTTTGATCTCTTTCACGAAAAACTACAGAACGGATTTGAATGAAAATTGACAGTAATATAGGTTATACATCAGAATAACAAATGGGATACATTTTATCCAGAAATTCCCGCGGGAACGGGATGCAAATTTTATTTAATAGATTGCTTAGGTAAGTAGGTGGAACCTGAACCGAGCAACGTTAGGCCAAAATAAAACGCGTGCCGACGGGGCGGGCGGTTTGTGGTAGAGAAGATTACAGCGAAAACCTTTTCATAAACAATAATCTATTCGAAGATAATATGTAAATGGACCGACGATGAAAATAAATACTCGTACCTAGATAAAAAAAGAGTTTTCGAAAATGCTGGTTTCTTAAGTTTAAACGAACACTGCTCATTTTAAATTGAAACTACGTTTACGGTTTTCATAATTAATGTTGAGTTAAATAATAAAAAATGGCCCTTGGATGATTTGTACCTACATTTGCCAACAGTTTTGGTAAATTAGGTTAAGGTCTTTTGGAAGTTTTCATAAGTAACTAGACTAATCTTCAAAATTTAAAAATATTTCTTTCATTTTGCTGCAGTGCGCCCAATATTATGCAGGTAGATACTACAAGGTTCCATATTTTATGGCAAATAATTATTAAAATAATGTACGACATATAGAAAACAAAAATTAACCAAAAAGCCATTTCGTTTTACAAATCAAAAAAATTCAAATTCAATAATTATAACGACCACACAAAAATCTAACCTATTGATTCCCTACTCCTTAATATGTATAATAGATAGGACTTCTCAACTCCTAGGCATTAAGTACCGTTTGTTTACACACACTATTTACCAACTAAAATACTTCCTGATAGCTTTAACACACTTTACACTTCACTTGAACACAAAACCATATTTCCATAATAAACACTTGAACACAAATTACCAGCGGGTACTGTATCATCGGAATCCGAATCGGGGTAGTCTTGGAGCGCCGCGGACGCCGGCGCAGTCTCCATGCAAGCATGTCTGGGAGCCAGGGTGCTCTCTTGATGCCCCCCAGTGGAACACTAGGGCGTCCGCGGCTGTGATACATAGCTTTTTATTCGCGAATACGCGTCATAGGCGTGACGTAGTACCAACTCGTCACGCGGCGTCATCGTCGCAGGAGGAAAACGTTTTCTTGGAACGTCTGATGTGTAGATGCAAGCTTGTGTTTGTTTTGCATTTTGCATCTGTTTGAGTTGGTTGTGATTTTATTGCGATTGTGATGTAGATGGTTTTGTCAGATTTTTGTTCTAAGTATAGATCTGTAGTGTGTAAATTCGTGTATTTTTTTATGTGCATACTTTTCTTGGACTTTCTTACTTATCTTTAACAGACCAGGTAAGTATGTAAATAAAAATATACCATTGATATTCATTATATGGAATGTATGGGATGTTATAGGCTTATAAAGTAACTTCCCACTGTGAGGCAGGGACTACCCGTCTGCCAGTGATATCTATCCTGAGCTATTGTAGACCATTATTTAAAATTCTGAGATATCCGTGGGTTAAATTTAACCACCTGTGATGCAAACCACAAGCTTCAACCTCAGAATTACAAATGAAGCTCATACGACGGCCTTCGACTAACTAACTAACTAACCCTATGTCGCAAACAAACGATCTGGAAAACCCAACTTAGGTTCAGTGTATAGTCATAGATACGTACTTAATAGATTATGTAAATGAGACTTATTTTTACTTATTTTATGCAAGTGGTTAAATATAGGCTTAGGTAGCAAGATATTTTATAATAGCTAGGTATAGTTACAGCGCATAATAGTGCGGTGTGATACCGCATTATATATTCAACTTCTTCTTCTTCTTCGTGTCGATGGCACAAAATATATACTTATATTTTTATTTTTTTACTTTTCCAATGTCATAAGAATTTCAAAACTGGTTTTGGTCTCTGAGATTAAAAGCCCACCGCTGATTATCAAGAACCAGCAGCCCAGTTTTAACCAACATATAATTACAGCATGATATGATCGAGATTAATTTAATTTTGAGTACCTACCTACCTATCTATTTTTTCTATTCATAAAAATGAAGACCACAAAAGCATATTAAACTCTATCAACTAGCTTAAACCCTCTATTGGTTCGTGGTCTGTGCTTTCCAAGCTTCGATCAACAATTACACAATCAAGGCTTTATCACCTAAGCCTAAACACCTTTTTTTAAGTTGGATAAACGGATAAAACATAAAACTTTCCTTGCGAATGAATTTAGTAATGTCATTACACTAACTGTCATTAGTTGTCAGTGTCACTATTGACATTCCGTCCGTACTCCGTCAGTATTCCAAATAAATTCCAAAATTTTACCAAAGGGGAGGTGTTTGTTGTTTTTTCAGTAAATAAATAAAAACTTTTAAACCTTAGCTTTTTAGTACAATAAATTTAGTACAATGGTGATTTACGGTGTATATATAGTCAGTAAATCCGGCGGTCTTATATACAATTACGACCACAACATTCCACGAGTAGAAACGGAGAAAACATTTGGGTTCCCGTTAGATATCAAACTGCAGTACGAAAATAAGAAGGTTGTAGTTGCATTTGGACAAAGAGATGGCATAAATGGTGAATAATAATGTATTTATAATCGACAGTAGTAGATTTGATCATCCTTTTGTGAAAGCGTCGCAATTTTTTCGAGGTCTGTAATTTGGTCTCATTTGCTTCTAGTTGGACATGTATTGCTGTCTGTAAACGGGTCTCCAGTGACTGGATGTACGACAGAAGACGGTAGAGATGTATTTGAAGTCATAGAAAAGAAGGTAAATCCAAATCACAACATAGTCAACCTATGAGCCTATTATAAATATTGTGTTTAACCAGTTACATGGTAAAACTTACATACATTTCACTGTAAAAGGCAGAATGCAATTTATTTATATACTTACCATGAAGACCTTGGCAGTTTTTAAATTTTAGCCTAAGGTAGGGAGGTACTAGGTAGGTTTCTATTATATAAATGAAATTTTTCAGGAAAATTACCCACTAAGTCTGAAGTTCGGCCGAGCGCGGGCCACCACCAATGAGAAGATAGTCCTGGCCAGTATGTTCTACCCGCTGTTTGCACTCGCCAGCCAGCTCAGTCCAGTGCCCAAGTCTTCGGGGATAGAGTGTCTCACTGCAGATACATTCAAACTTTCATGCTTCCAAACATTGACAGGTAAAAGTTGTTTATTTTCTTTTTTAAGTTTTAAAGCTTCTTCAGAATATTTCAATGGCACTGCAAATTCCTATCAAAGTCAATCCAGTAGTATGCAATTAGCTTTAGACATGATTTACGTTGACATGATCCAACTTAGATTAGCGGTAGACAGATTATTAAGAGTCAAAAGAATTTGGCTGCTATATGTAAAGTTGGAGCCTTTTTGCAATTCATAGACATTTTTAACATTGAATTGGATTGCCAAGCTGAATTAAAAAACAAAATAATTTGTTGATCATTGTGCCTCAAACTGAAAACACTTATATCTTACTAATTCCCATGTATTCTATTTTCAGGTGTAAAATTCATAATAGTGACAGATCCAAACATGCAAGGCCCAGAAGTGGTGCTCAAAAGAATATATGAATTATACTCAGACTATGCTCTCAAGAACCCATTCTATTCCCTGGAGATGCCCATCAGATGCGAGCTCTTTGACACATCGTTACATACCTTATTGGAGCTGGTTGAGAAGAATGGAACAGCCAACTTATAGCTTGTAAGATTATAGGAATAAGTGAATTACGTTATGTTAATAAAATATTTATTTCATGTTAGTCTTGTTACTGGCTTATCTATATATTTTTATTACTAGACTGTCTTTGCCCTGCAACAAATCGCCTTCAGTGCGAAAATAAATGTCTGTAAAATGTAATAAGATGCAAAGTACAGGCCTGAAAACTAGTGCACAAGTTCTGATAAATTTACAAGTCAAGAGGAAAGAAAAATACAAAGACTAGCGCCAAGGCAGTCTTCCACTTCTATAGTACCTTTGGTAAGAAGGAATGCTAAAAACTAAACAGTGAAATAAAAAACTCATTAGTTTACAATAAAAAATTTATTGATATAATATTTATAACAATTGAAACCGGGACGGAGGTGTCCCTCGCGGCCAGTGCTCCACGCTACACTCGTTTGTACTTGCTAGGTACACTCACGCACACATTATTGCCTGGTATTACATGTCGGAACCCCGGGCAGGGCGCTGCGTGCGACTGTACCGGTCACACCTCGGCACACCACACACCTTTATGATAAAGTCTCCATCAACCACTCCCCATAACCGAGGCCTCCGAACTTACACTTAGGTTAAGCCACACGCAGTAAATTCAAGGCTTTGTGCGAATCATTAAACTAAATAAACCTATACAAATAAATGAAACCTCAAAAAGAATAAGCTTACAAAACGGGGTCGGACACATAATTTTAATTCGCTTGAAAGCAAAAAGCACGATGGTCGATCTGCCCGCGAGTTCTTGAAAGCGTTTAGCTATTAACTAGATTGCCGGATTGCAAAACATACTAATATTGAGAGAGGTAATGTGATTCAACATGTACACTCGACGTAATGCTCGGTTAGTTCGATGCGGTATGCGCTATACCTAACTATCAATAAGTAATAGTATATAGACACGGACACCATGGACCATACAGTCTTAATTCACACCAGATATGCGTGTATCAAATATAAGCACGGCACTGCCTCGAGCTCAAATCGGTTCCTCATAGCCGCGACAATATTGTGTTCACCGATTTGAACTGGAGCATTAGAAAGTACGATTCGTCAAAATAACCTCATCAGATAACGGTAGAAAAATAGAGCTGTGAGCTAATACAATTAGCTCTGTACAGTAGAGCGTTATTTGAGAGCTCATACCAACTGGCGTTACGAATAAGTACTACAATATGTGTAAGGCTTTATACATAAGTACATCGATCCGTGGAAGCCGTAGTGAACAGACGTGTAGCTCAAACTGTACCGAGTAAGCTCTCAACTAGTCTCTACTTCGAATCATTAAATTAGTCTTAATTAAGTTAAATCGAGAGACTTAAATAAATTACTCTAGAGAAGGTCCGAATGACGCGCGCAGTGAGAGTACAGTGTTGACAACCCCCTCCATGGCTTGTGCGACCACAGACTATCAATAATCAATACCACCGCCATGGAGGGAAGATTGTTCCCATTCTAAATTCAATCTTACGTCCTTAATATAATGATAATGTTAGATTATTAGTTAATAAGAGCCGCGTGGCGATGCATCCTCACCACTAAATTGGTGCTAGATAAGACCGCGTGCGACCTACGGGCGCCACTGTGTCAATATAAAAACAATTGAAACCACGTAACATTCATACCCATTTTGGTCACGCGCAGTCTTATCTAGCTACCAACACTGATATTACTTCAACACACAATTGCACTTGCTTCCCTTTACATTATAATTTCTCTGCTCCCCCAATCACAATTGAAGAACTCGAAACGCGAAACAAATACATTTTCAAAATTTAAAAAAACCCGATACAACTTAGAATAATTTCACGCCCACCGATAGATATACATATCTATTTTCAGTAAAATTTTAAGTCCAATAATATAATTTTCTTACGTTTATATAAATCTAATCATACAATTTTTTTCAGTTCTTATACTTAAATTCTAGTTCACTCGTTAATTTACCAATTTCGCTGTAGATTTAGATTTGGGTTGTTGAGATAGTACCATAAACAGGACACACTATAGAGCAACGCTCGTGGTCGGCTGGTAAACCGAAAGAAAGATTGGAGCGTGGTTTAGTTTATGGCTCTATCTATAAAAATGTTGTCTACAGACAAATCGGTAATTTTGTAACAACTCCATACTCTCAATTTGCGTCCACAACACACATGAGTATATTTCATTGAACGAACGATACCGAACGTTCATTCACTCTTTCAATTTGGGCCATAACATGTTACTTTCGTTTCATTCAATTATAAGACAAACTAAATTCTATTGGACTATTGCGACTAAAACAAATTAATGTTTAAAATTACTAGTCACTGTTGTTTTTATTCTAATTTGGTCAATTTTGTTTCACATCGTTACGTTACGACTTATTGAGCGAACAGTCTTTATCTGCGTTAACTAATGTAAATCCTGGTTAACTAAAACAGTGTCTGTTATTTTTATGAGCACAATTTGTATATTGCATTGATATTATCTTATCTAAACTCTAAGATTGATCCAATATTCTTGACTATTTCTTACTTCACTGTAGTACAGGAATCCCCAGATAAATTGTTAAGGGATAGTAAAGTTAGGAACATCATGAAGTTTGGACATTAAGTCAAAACCCTTACAGTTAAAAATGGCTTAAAATGCACTCGTCGCCAACATAACTAATCTTTAATCATCACATTGTACATATGTACTTACTTTGATATATTTTTGACAACTATTGCCAACATTTTTGAATTGGGGGCTGCTTGATTAGAGTAAAAGGGCATGAATCATCTGTCAAAACTGGAGAAAAATGTCCAAGATTTAGATTATGTAAGTTTCAAGCGCATTCATAATGTTATCCACAGTTTGTAAGTAACGGTTTCTTGTTAAGATTATTGAGTAAAATAACGATAAGTATGCGTTCCAACAACAGTGACAATACCGATTACTCGATGTTAGTTATGTGTTACAGTTACGTTACCATTCGTTATGTTATTATGTTCGTGTTGGTCGTGTACCTTGGCCGTCGCTGGAAACATCTGAAATTAAGAAATGTTATGTCAATGGTCAGCAATGACAAACACGCGAACATATTTGAGTCCAAACTTGTAAAAGGAGTAAAAATCCCTTCCATTATCCCACTTTTTCGGGTGACACCTCTTCTTTTAAGTAAGTATCGTGTGGGTTAGGGTGTCGGGGCTCACCTGCGCGCGGGCGCGGCCCCCACAGCCGCAGCGAGTAGTCGTCGGAGACGGAGGCGAGCACGTCGTGGTGCACGGGGTTCCACGACACGGCGTTGACGCAGCGCGTGTGCCCCGACATCACCGCCACCGGCTCCTCGCCCTCGATGTGCCAGATGTACACCTGCGGGTCACGTCACGTGTCAAGTGGAGTCTCACATGAGATATCAAGTAAAAACTAGTCATTACTATTGGCGACAAGTTGTCAATCAATTGATTAAGCTTTGCTCAGTCATTTGATGATGTTTTCTTTAGTGAATAATAAATTTTATCTGGTTATATCTGGTTGTCTAGTTTTATTTACAACATTAGCACCATTTTTCTCTCTTCTACACCCTCACCTTATTGTCCTCGCTTCCCGAAGCCACGAAGTCCTGGTGCGCGCCCCCGAAGCACGCGTGTATTGTAAAGTGTCCTTGACTGAGGCCGCGGAAACGACGCACTAGCGCTCTTGCACCTGTAACGTACATTATTAAATTAGACTTGGCACAATAGTTTTAGAACTTAGCACAAGATAAATTGTCAAGCAAACATTGGCATAATAGACACAAATCTTAGCCAAAGAAAAACAAATTGTCAAGTTCGACATGGCAGAATAATCTTAGCCGAAAAAAAACCAAATGTCAAGCTAGACTTGGCAGAATAATCTTACATCTTAGCCGAAAAAAAAACCAAATGTCAAGCTAGACTTGGCAGAAAGATCTTCGACATTAGCCGAAAAAATAATTTCAAACTATACTTGGCATAATGATTTTAGATCTAAGTCACGAAAAAATCAATTGACAAGCTGGACTGGACTTGGCAGAATGTTCTTAGATCTTGGCAGAAAGAAAAAATTAGTCTAACAAGAGTCGGCTAATGGTCTTAGAAATTGCCTCAGAAACGGGTAGAATGCGGATAAAACCCCGAGGCACTGCTAGTGATTTGATGAACTCACGTATATCCCACAGATGCACGCCCTGGTTGGCCACGTTGAGTAACACCATAGTGTCGGCCGCGTTCAGCGTCATCGCCATTACCGCGTGCTCTTCTTGAATACTATAATATTAAAGAAAGTTATTAACTGGTTATATGTGTAACTACCGCACGCAATTTACGTAATTTTTCATACATTACATGTTAAAATCATTCATTAAATCTCTACTAAGGAAGCATTTAATATTATAACGTTTTAATATTATAAATGAGCAAGGACTCTATCTATGACTATTTTACGGTTAAACCGCTTAGTAGTAGAACTTTTGACATTGGTCAGAAATCGAGTTTATGTTCCATGTTTGTGTACCGAAATAATGTATAGTTTTCAAGTGCGACGAATACTCACAGGTTCCGATCAGTGAGGTCGTTGAAGTCGTAGGTGCGCACGCGGTGGTGCGTGTCGGCGGCGAGCACGCTGCGCGAGTCGTGGCGGCACGCGAGCGCGTTGACCCGCACGCCGTCCCAGCTGTTGAGCACGCCGCCCTCCACCGTGCAGTGGTAGAACTGGCCGCGCGCGCCGCCGCACACGAACTTGTCCGACGACACGTGCCAGGCGACGGCCGTCAGCGAGTCCTCTTGGGAATGGTTCATTTTCGTGTGGAGTTGTTCGGTCTGAAAAAAATGTTTCAGGTGTTAGTAACGTGAACAATAACTGTTATTTAGTATACCTTAATATCGTTTTGTATTGTGGATTATAATAATTTGCCAGAATTTTCATATATCTACTGGTAGCTAAGTTTATTAAATATGTCCATACCTCCATATTCCATATCCAGAGGTCGGGACAGTCCTCGGGCCCCGCGGCAATGAGGTAGCGACCGTCCGGGCTCCACGCCAGGTAAGACACGCCGTACGTGTGCCCTTCCAGGGACTTTCTGCAACATTAAATATAGGATATCAAATATTACTAAAATAAGTAAAGGCAGCACACACAATTGGAACCTGAATATGAGTGAAGTGGTGTCGTGAGTCGTGCGTACCTGAAGGCGAGTCTCCTGGCAAGCGGGTCGTAGTCCCAGATCATGACGGTGTTGTCCTTGGAGCCGGTGGCGAGCCGCAGCCCGTCCGGCGCCCACTTGCAGTACCACACCTCGTCGCAGTGCTCGCTCAGCACCTGCAGCGAGTGGATGGGGAAGGTGTCGGGCGAGCAGTGGTGGTCGGCCAGCAGCGAGAAGGGGATGGCGGCGGGGTCGCGCGGCGCGGCGTGGAAGCGGCAGCGCTGCGCCTGCAGCAGCGCCGCCTGCGCCAGCAGCGCGCGCAGCCGGCCCGGCGCCATCATGAGCGCGGGCGGCAGCACGGCCTGCACGCGCGCCAGCACGGCGCCGCGCGACACGCCGCCCGCGCCCGCCCAGCCGGCGCGCGCGCGCAGCTCGCCGCCCGACCCGCACATCATGAGCGCGGACAGGCGGTGCACGCGCGGCGTGTCGTGCCCGAGCGGCGTGAGCTCGTTGCGCAGCACGTGCAGCGCGTCCAGCACGCGGCCCGCCTCCAGGTGCTCCAGGTACTTCTGCTCGAGCACCACGAACTTCATCTCGGCGAGCGTGCGCGGCTCCACGTGCGCCGAGTCGCGCAGCAGCTCGTGCAGCGCGCGCAGGTCGTGGTCCGCCTTGCTCCAGTCGCCGGCCAGCACGTGCTGCCGGAACGTGCCCGCCGCCGGGTGCTCCAGGTGCAGACCCGACTCCTCCATCACTATCGCCGCGCTACGCCTGAAACCACGCATACAATAGATCAATACTATGTCTTCCTTGTGTTATGAAAATAAACTGTAATGGCCTATCAGATCCCACGGAACAGGCAGAAGCATTATTGCTCAATTAATAAAAAAACAATTTAGTGAATCATAATCAACATGCTTGGACAAGCACGTTTGTAAGGGATAGATAATATCTTGGTTGGGTAAATAAACAAAGATTATGATATCGAACTTTCATTATCTCTAATTATTTATTCTAGGCTATTCAAACATGCATTTACTTGGACTTAGCTAAGTTTAAAACCAATAAAAATGTAACCATCAAATACCACGTATTCAACAAAAATAAAACAGAAAACCGCGTATTGGAAGAAACAAAGTAAAAGCGACCTTGATGGCTAAATTGTAGATAAACGGGTACAATTATCATTAATATTTACATCACGAGTAGACAATGCAATTACGGAAGCCACGATCGTTGCGGGCGGTGTCGCAACTGTGTGCTAACCGGTCGTAGCGGCTACGCAGTCGCTAGGTCGCTACGCCGTCGCCGCCCGCGCATCTACGCTGCACCTAACTCCTCTATTTATATCACATTCAAATATGTTACACGAAAACACACTAATCATGCTTACGACGAAAAGTATTCTGATTCAGTCTACATTGTCTCGACTCATTAGAATTAGAAACATATATTATCAGACAAAGACCATTATTAATGATGTTTTAATTGGGGGATATTTTAATTGGTAATCAATTCTCTGTTATTGACCTTTAGATGGGCCTTTTCATTATTAATGAAAAATTTCTTTAGTTTAAGACAGCTTTAAATTTATAAATTGTAAATGTTAATAATTAATTGGTATAGTTTTAAGTAAATAAGGTACAGGTACCTATTTCTTTACAGTGAAACTTTTTTTTTTCGTAACCTAAATATACTGTCCCACGGCTGAGAAAAGGGACCAAATTCACTAATGTTTACATCAAAGTAAGATAAAACATTAATAATTATCATATCATTACTGATCAGACCATAAAATATATGCTAACATAACATATACAATATAATCAAAACATAAGAACTATTTTCCAAGTTATCTACTAGCTTGTACCTTGAACATAAAATACTGATAAACAATTTAGTAATTATACTCATGTAACTACTTAAGTAATGTTAAACATAGCTGTAAATAGTTAATATGTAGGGTGTTCTATGTATCTCAAAGTATTTTTAATTTTATATAATTCAGTCTACAATATAAAAAAAAACTACTAATGTTTGTCAGACAATGACATCAAATTAAACAGATTATAACATTCTCAATGTAGGTAGAAAAAAGCATACACACATGTGGTTAACATAACCAACCACAGTTACAACCTAACCACTTTAACTTTACTAATAATAGCGAAACTGAAGAGTTTGTTGTCCTAATATCTAAACTGTCCTGTACTAACTGTACCGATAGGATTGGAATAATACTTTTAGTATTCGATAACCTCAACCTAAAGGAAGATTATAGATTTTGTTCATCTTGTAATGTTCACAGGAATAGACAAAACCATGGGGTGCTGCTAGTAAAACAATCTTATATATAAAAATGAATTGCTGTTCGTTAGTCTGCATAAAACTCGAGATTTGGCTAATTTTGGTCTTGAAATATCCATGAAAGTCCAGGGAAGGTTTAAACAGTAAGCAGTTAGGAAAAAAATGCAGGCGAAACCGTAGGGCACAGCTAGTAATAATATATTACATACTTTTAACTATTCTGACAGGCGTTATCTTGAGTGACACAAATAGGTATGAAACTGAAAGGTAATTGATAATGAGTTCAATTTAACATAATCGCTACAATAACTGCTTCAATTTTCTTCACAATTTAGACCCAGAAACAGAAGATTCTAGCTGGTATATAGGTAGTTCAAGTCTAGAATCTGTTTTATAGGATCTTATGATTATTATAGATATGAAAAAAATTAATTTAAAGACTAACTAGCTACTTGATCTACCTAGACAGTGAAAGCATTGGATTTTAATACAATTTATAGCATAGTTCAAATAGGAAATATCATATCACTACATTAAATAGATACCTACTTCCATCTTTACCTATATTTATCTACAAGAAACTGAATCTACTCTAACTTAAAAACCTAGGTATTATAAATGTCTCAATTTAGACAACATGTGAACAGTAACGGTTCAATAATCCCAAATATAATCCAATTACTTTCACTAAAATCTGTTGAGTACATTGACCTTGTGAGCAACAGGTCAATGTCATTTGAACTAACATTACAAGTATGTTTTTAATTGTACATTATACTTGTAGATATCATCTATACTAAATAGCTGAAGCTATAAAGGTAAAGTGTTTTTTATTTGATAGAGCTAATCTGTGATATTAGTCAAGTTTAAATAAATAGCCACATAGCTGTTTTCATCCAGAAATTCCTATAGGAACAGGTATCACATGGCTTAAACTGCTATTTAATTACTAAAGTTCCATGGTTTTTGGCCTTAGAAAGATAGTAAATAAATAAGATTTATGCTAAAGTGAAACCAATAATAAAAGTAAAGCAAAGCCTGTAATTTCCCAACTGGGCAAAGGCCTCTCATCTCACTGAAGATATCAGTACAGTAAGAAGGAAAACAATAATAGCATTAACTAAATATGGTATCAGTGGAATACACTAAAAACTATTACGACAAAACACAGCAAATATCATGAAGTTATAGTTTCTAAGATCAATTAGTAAAGGTCTCTCTTGATTAAGGTTATCAATAAACTGAGGATGATTAGGCAGAAAAAGGTGAAACAATTGTGGTTTGTGGTATCTACAAATACCAAAATAGTATGTTTAAAGCAATGCTGTAAAAATGTGCTGTGTGAAAATTGCAGGCAAACATTATCTAATCTTAAAAAAATTTAAGATTGAGGTCAGAAGCCATAACATACAGATAACATCTGTTGCAATTTATACTGTATCACATAAATTAACATTTACTTTTATCAATAAGTTGTTAATTTAATGGTTTTCAACCATTTTCTTTGTTAGAATAACTGAAATGAGTTTTCTAAATAAAAAATGCAAACAAAGAAACCTTGTGGAATTATGTATTGGTTTCATAAAAGGTATTACTGGAGTAATGAGACAAATGTCCTTTGTGTTGCCTTCGTGCTATTATTACATGCAAATGATGTTGGATTTAGAAGGATTCCTTTGTCTTATGTACCGAGACATATGACTAAAGATATTTGTTGTTAGATGAATAATAAATGTTAAATTTACCTATAATTTACATAATAAGTGACTAAAATGTAAAATAAACATAGTGTCACTATTACAATAGTTCACACATGTCCTCACATGTAAACAATGACTTCTCAACAAACAAATTTGTTGAGTAACTCCTGTGTTACTAAATAAATAGTTTCTATTTCATTTCCTAGGTCTCTTGGTAGATTGGAAATGATGGTAATGAGAGATCAGACAAGAGTGACGGGATAAGATGTGTTGGTTGGTGAAGACGGTGTGGTCTGGTATACTCACTCGAGCCCGATGGAGATGAGGTGCTGTCCGATGAGGCGCACGATCTCCTGGTCGGTGCTGGTCATGCGCAGGCCGGGCGCGGGCTGCAGCGCCGGCACGCCGTTGCGCGCGGGCGCGGGCGCGGGCCCGTCTCCGTTGACGTGGTGGTGCGGCGGCGGCGCGCCGTTGGAGCACGGCTGGTGCATGGCTGCGGGCTGGGCGGGCGGCGACAGCCTGCGGGACCGCTTGCGCGGCGGCCGGTGGCCTGCGCCCTCGTCCCCCTCGTCACTGGAGGCCAGGCTGGCCCGCTCGCCGCGACCCCTGCGCCGCGCTGCCCTCAGCGCCGAGATCACGAGCGCGCCCGCCGCATCGGCCTCGACGCTGCACCCGAGTGACGTCACGGCCGCCCGCTAACCACCACCCGCGCGCCTTCAATGGACCATCTCCCTTTGTTCGTCCTCGATTGAAACTCTTCTCCGTACCACTTAATGATGACACTTTCGGACTGTTGCTTTGTTCACTTTAAAGACAAATACGATGACTGAGATCGTCCCAAGACGCTGTGTTTGATATAGACAAATCGTATAGATCGCGATGCGTACACAAAAATCAGCTGAAAATGAAACGACAGCTGTCTTTCTTCGTTTGTGCAAGAAACTTCGCTTCGCCCTTTACGCTTCACAGATGACGTTCGTTCGTGTGTTGTTCGTAGTTCATCGGGAGAAATCGTTGTTGATGTGATGATGACCTCAAAAAATATAAAATTATACTGCTCAACCAAACCAAATAAAAATAATTACGTTTAACAGAACTCGACTTGATAGTAAAAATAAATAATTATATTTTGTAGTATTTTTCATTAATTAAATATAATCTCCGTTTGTAAAATGATGCCAAAATTAGCCAACTTTACAAATGATTATCTTTCTTTCTCTCTCAATTCTCATGGTTTCTCATTGAGAACTCGAAAACAACAAATAAAAAATATATTTCGTAAAATGAAACGTGAAGTTCACAGACTATCAAAGCAAAACAAACATTACTTGAAATTTACGAAGATAGTTTTGTTAATGGAAAAAAATACGAAGCAGCAGCATTTCAAACTCTTGTTAAATTATGATATCAATTAAAAATAAATTAAAGTGAAGATATTATATTATAGGAAAAGGAAAAACGTAAAACATCGAGCTATGTCAAGGAGTTTCTCTAACTAAAGTTGACTATATTTTAATATTAAATCCATGAAAATATCCTATCCTTTGCCTATCCCCTATCCCCTATCCCCTATCCTGTATCTGTTGATCTGTTATCCTCTTTTTCACTGTATTGATTGTGACATTTTTTATTGACTGTCAAGTCATCTTGACATAAGATGACACAATGTAAAACCATCACAAAAGTCAACATTAGCTGCACAGGTTAACTGTCATTCTGTTTTCAATCAAATTAATGAATTCTGTCAATCAAACCAAACAAGTAAAATAATCAAAATCACAGATGACAATCATTCATGACAGACAATGATGAAAATGAATGAAAGAAAGTTGATCGAGTTGTGTTGTGAAAAGATTAGAAATTATTATGTACTTTCTAGTTTTTAGATTGGGTACATATATGTATCTATTTCAGGCTTGAAGAGCATATTATTATGGATTTGAGAAACCCTCAAAACCTCAAATAACAAGGAATTGAATTTTAATATTTAGTGTAATGAAGATGATCCACGAAAATGGATAACTATAGAATTTTTAAAATTTTATTCATATTTAGTGTGTTGAAGCCAATAAACCTTCAATTGATGATAAACGTTAAGAACCAGGTAAATACTTTAAGTATTACATACCGGCTCACGGGCCAAAATTTTATTGAAACGTCGTATTTCATGATAGTATTTCTTTCATACTTATTTTCTGTATCTTTCAGGGTGGAGATGTTATGCAGGAGAACATAACAGCTAACGTGTCCGAGGACACTGTTACCCTAGAGTTCACGAGGCTAGATGGTGTCTTTATATCACAACTTGTAGATTTTGCCAATGTAAGTAAAAGTATCTTATATTGACATTTTCTTTTCTGTGAGTTTTAATACTCTGATGTAAATTGAGCTTTCAGTTTACACAAGTAAATTCTACTACTATTATAAATTAAACAGTTTAATAGCATGTATGTATGTTTGAATGAAACTTTACAGTAATATAGGTTTTTTCATCAGAATAAGACATGGGATACAATTAATAAATAGTGCATACAATCTAACATCAGATTTTGATATAAATAAATTTCGATATTTTTGGAAATCTGTCCTATTTACAGGAAGTTGAAGCAGTCAAAGTGATCCTTCCCGGGGAGGAAGAGCTTGGCCAGACGGGGTACCAGACCCTCTGCTTCCTCACACACGCTGCCCAGGCTGATTTCATTGCACCTGATGCCATGGCCAAGTTGAGACAGGTGAATTGACACTTTGTACAGCATCATTAACATTTACCAAAAATTTGATGACAATGAGATTCGGTTAAAAGAAGTGGGCAAGATTGTTTGAACCATTAGACCATGTTCGAGACCACTAACCTACTCGAAAGATGAATGGATGAAGAACTAGATTACAAATGATAAAATTTAAAATAAAAAATGAGATAAATGAATAGGTATTAAAATTTAACACTGCCATATTGAAAATTTTCTTCGGAAAACCCCTTTTATTTACTTTGACTACAGAAAAACCCGGGCACAGTTCGTGTTGCGGAAGAAGACAAGGGCTGGCGCCAGACGACAGCGAGCGCATGGGCGGGGCGCGCGGTGCGCCTGCTGTCGGCGGCGGCGGCACGGCACTGCGCGCCTGCGGGCGACAAGGTGTACCTTAGGGCGGCCGACCTGGCGCGGTGGGCTCCTAGACCGGGTAACTGAGCACAGTACTAGTGAAACAAATACTCAATAGTTGAAATAGTCAAACAATTTGCATACTTGTGTCCATGTTGTCACCTTTCAGTTTCTTTACGTTCGCATCATGTCGCGATAGTCGGTCTCTGAGGACATAATAATAAAGCTTGTGAACAACGATGATTGTCCTCAGGGAACTGTTAGATAGAGGTTTAAATTGGTGGCTAAATTACAGAGCTAATTTACCGATTTTACCAAAAATAGTCCTGAATCTATACTAATATTATAAAGCTGAAGAGTTTGTTTTGTTTGTTTGTTTGTTTGTTTGTTTAAACGCGCTAATCTCAGAAACTACTGAACCGATTTGAAAAATTCTTTTTGTAATGGATAGCCACATTCAACGGAAAGGTTATAGGCTACTGTTCATTCCGAAATTCCCACGGGAACGGGAACAACGCGGGTAAAACCGCGGGGCGCTGCTAGTTATAAAATATGTCTGTTGCATCCTAGTTTAAAAAGTTAAACCTATTTTTACTCATTTTGAATCGAAGAGGAAGACTATTTTATACTGTTTAAATATTGGTAATTAAAGATTGGTTTTAATGCATTTTCACAACACTAGGTATAGACCAGTCATCGTACACATCAGCAGTGACTCCGTTTCCCGCGCACGCGTTGTCCTCGGACTCGGCGGACGGCAAGCCGGCGGTCGGCGCGTGCGTCGCCATCAACGAGCCCACCAAGGAGTGTATTTGTCATTTGGAGGTGGGATTCAAAACTTTTTTACTTATTTAATATGGAGATTCTTTACCTATAGATAAAGTAAAAAGATAGTACATATTTGCCTGTAATGTCACACTACTGGGCAATACAAGTATCGTATATGTGTAACGTATTTCCGGCCTTTATGCGGGATAATTTTTACATGTAAGAATTATAAATATCCTCCATACCTATACCCAATCTTACAAACTTTCGCATTTATAATTACAGTTTAGTTCAACCTTTTTTAATACATTGTGTCTTCCCCCAGGTATGCGTAAACTGGTACCCATGCGGCCTTAAATACTGTAAAGGCAAGCCTCAAGGGGGTCTCAGTTATCGCTGCGGTATCAAAACCTGCCGCCGATGCTACCGGTACCATTTCTACGTGAGACGGCGTGATGCCTGCCCTTCATACACGTGACGGCATCGAGGTCCTGTAGGGCCATCCTCGTTTATCGTGCTAGCTTCTTTTGATTTATGTGTCTTCAACAAAAAGCCTGAGTCACCAAAGTTAAGTTTCAAAGGCTTACTTAATAATGTGCTAAGGATTTGTGTCAGCCAATCAGATTGCTTTAATTCTCATTTGGAAATCGAGTGATCTTATTGGTGGACTAGCAGCGCCCCGCGGTTTTACCCGCGTTGTGCCCGTTCCCGTGGGAATTTCGGGATAAAATGTAGCCTATAGCCTTCCTCGATAAATAGACTATCTAACAGTGAAAGAATTATTCAAATCGGTTCAGTAGTTTCTGAGATTAGCGCGTTTAAACAAACAAACAAACAAACAAACAAACAAAACAAACTCTTCAGCTTTATAATATTAGTATAGATTTGTTAAAGTTAGTACTTAGTGGAAAGATTTCTTTGCCTTAATGGATTGATAAACTCACTGTTAAAAGGCTTTTTAGATTGTGACCAATTGTGTATTTCTGATATTGATTTGTGTTAGTGTATAGCCAAGTATAAAAAGTATTTTATAAACCTGAAATATATCTCTATAGAAGATGAAAT
This sequence comes from Cyclophora punctaria, assembly GCA_951394245.1. NCBI lineage: Eukaryota > Metazoa > Arthropoda > Insecta > Lepidoptera > Geometridae > Cyclophora > Cyclophora punctaria. Next base: position 9,231,610 of record OX596174.1, read on the forward strand.
ATACACATTATCATTTGTAACTATTAACCATAACATGGAATCATCCAGTTTTATATTATTTTTAGAAGCTATTTTTAAGATAATTATCATCAATGTAAACAAAACTTAGAACTTCCATATAATTCATTTTAAGTAATGGCCAAAGTATTTAAATGATTATATGCAATGAAATAACCATATTCATCAGACATTAATTTGTCATATTTTATATTTAAATATTTAATATAATTTTAGTAACAGTTATGATATATTCAATTACATGTCTATTATTGTGTTAATGGCCACAGGTCTTATGAAAGAAGCGATTGTGGTGTTATCTATAAAATAATGTAACAAGTATAAAAATAAGTATGTGACACCAAAGATATTTCCCAGCTTCTGTTATAGGTTATGTGAAACATTGGAACAATTATTGGTTGTTCTACTACCTCGTTTTTGATATGCAGCTTTCGCAGCAATACTGACCATTCTTGTACATATTTTGCTATGAACTTTACTATAAGCAAAGAATAAAAGTACTATTTCTTAAGTTACTGTTTTATTTTGTATTAACTAATTATTAATTAATTCACTGTACAATGATGTGCTATAGCATAACAGCAAGAGTTTAAACTAGAATCTATAAATGTTTTACTTCATTACTACTTCAGTGACATCCCGGAAAAGGTTCATGTCTGTTTTTCCTCAGAACGAATTTAATTTTCCTCTCCATATCTTCATTATAGATAGCTTTACATTTTTCGTGGTTGATTCGACGTCTTGTCTGCAACAAATGGAACATTTGATATCCTGACGACCCTGTCTCCGCTCAACCATGTAAAAGGATATTTAGAACTAGTAATTCCCTGTTTTCACCCACAGTGTACTCCTTCTTTTAGAAATTTCGAGATTGAGTCTATGTACGTCTCCGAGGTTTATATTTGTGTAGAAACTCTTCAAAGTCGGTTCAGTAGTTGAGGCGTGAAAACATTACAGATATACTATTGGCATGTATTGTAAGTATTTGGTCGTTGCCTATAGACTCAGTGCGTACCTGGAAAGGTTTCTCATAGTATCTGGTCAGACGGAATTGCTCCAAAATGCCTTCTTTGCCAAGAATCCTGTTGACCAACCTACAGGCGTCGTCGACGTTGTTGTTCTTTACAAATACAGTGCGAGCTATGAATGAAGGGTGTCTGTTCGCGAGCAGACGCGCTGTTATGAACATTTTCGTTGTTTTTATGGAAAAACAACACGGAAAACACCAATCAACAATATTGGTTTGTTTTATTTTAGGTTATTTTGGAATCTGGTTTGTAGTTGATTGAAAGATTATGCAATTGTCAATTTGACTTTGAAGTTTGAAGATGTACACCACAGGTACACCCATGGATTTAAGTTAGTAGGTATATTATATTAAATCCATCCAATTTTCAATAAAAAATAAATAAATAATATACATACATAATCTATGCCATTACATACAACTTCTGTCATTATCGGTTTGTCGGTTATTTTCAAACAATTTGTGTTGTTATTAACGATACTATTTTAAAATATTGTTTGTTGAGCGTTTTTAGTTTCTTTTATACCACACAATATCATAATTCTTTAAGCCAGAACACCTCAGTGCTACAACAAAATGGCAAACGACAGTGATATCAAATCTCTGATGAGCCTCTCATCTAAATCTGAGGGTAGTACATTAGCAGTGGTGCGACAACGGTTTCACAATGCTCCCTTACACGACAGATGCGCCATGAGTGATATGTTGAAAATCAAACAAGCCTTTGATGAGGCGTATCTCAATAAATTATTTCCTGAAGAGTTCAGAGAATTACTCAGGACATTGCTAAACGTTGATTATGACGAAGAGGAATACAAAATACTGTTCATGAAAGTAGGTATAAATACTTATTTCTCGAAGTAAAATTACCTAGAACCAAAAGCAGAAAGCTACTTTTAACAATACTGAACAATATTTTCTAATGCATATTTCACTTGTGCAGATAAATACAAATCGCAACGGCGAGGTAATATGGGATGAGTTTGTGTCGCACTTGCTGCTTGGGTACTTCGGCGCTGACGCTGAAAACCAGCGCGAAATGATGCAATCGCCAATAATGGGGCTGCCTACAGTAATGCGCTCACAACACAGACATCCCATATCTAAGATATGTTTCTGTCCTGATGTTTCTAAGGTTAGAACTTTGATATTTCCCCTTTACCTTTCTTTCCAGCGTCAAAAAAGTTTTATATTATTATTTTCTACGGTTCCTGGAAGACTGGATAGGTTTTCTACTCCCTTTATAGATAATACTTATTATTTTAATTGAATTCGATTCTTAGTAGTTAGATCTTAATTTCGTTTGACAGCCATTTGACGAACTGAATAACTGGATCAGCTTTTTTCTCAACTCTATTAAAAACCATAACTTTCCAGGACCGGAAAACCGATCCGATGCAAGGCACCTACATGACGGCTAGTCGCGATGGCATGATCAATTGGTGGTCCCTGGATATGACTCTGCTAAGAACTGCCTTTTCGTCCAGCCGTTAGTCTATTATTTAATCTAGCTTTTATAAAGGTAGCATTCCAAACTCAGTCGCAGATCACAACCACACACCAGTTACAGTACCACAGACAAAATATTTTTGAATCACCTGCGGTTGCAGTCTTTGATCATACTCAAAATGCCACTTCAAATCACTAATCTAAGTAATTCTTTACGGTCAAGTTAATTCTTGTACGTCACTAACCGACTTGCTATTAGTAGGTATCTACCGTTTTGCAAAATACAAACTTATTTAGTCTTGTCGTACAACATTTAGTTAGTCATCTTCCAAGAACTATATTCCGGAGTCACCCATAATCCAACTCCTTTATCCTTCCCACCAGCTCACCTGAAAGTCCGCACCACCTGGGTGACGGACATGGTGTGCATGCCGGACGTGAACATCATCGTCACCTCGTCGACTGAACGGGACCTGCGCTTCTACGACTGCACCGCGAAGACGTTCACGCTAAAGATCGTTATCACTAGCTGGGAATATATGGTACTAACAGAACTAACAGAATTTTATCATAGATCACAGCTGGTCTTTTGAAGCCTAAAATCTTAATATTTTCCAGATCTGCGCAATGTACTATCACTTCAGCGAGGACATAAACGAGCTATGTCTGCTGATCTGCGGGGACGTGGGCGGGAACGTGCGCGTGCTCCAGTTCTCGCCCATCGGGCGCGGGCCCTTCCAGAACAGGGCTGACAGACCCCTCGTGCAGCTCCGGCATGTTGACTTGCAGAGGAGGGTATAGTGTTTCAATTGATTTTGCTAAAGAAGTTGTTGTGATGCCTATTATATATCACAAAATAGGGACAGCTACAGCTACAAACCAGACATGGATCTTACCTTAATTGTTCGTTTAAGTACCTTCGATATTCGTTACTCTGTTACTTCGTTACAGTAGCACAAGCTGGTGTTGCCTGATCCACATCTACAGCTAAAGCCTCGAAATTTCAGATTTGAGATTTTAATAACCATCAAGAGTTTAAGTATAAATGCAGGCTACTTATAAAATGTTGAAGAATATTCCATAATACCTATAATATTTATGTCTTTAAGGTATTTCTTGTTTAATATTAAAGGAGACTATTTTTTAAGATACAGGTTCAGCCTAGTAGACATGTTATATCAAATGGTTTTCAATAAACAATTTATTTATTCCTGAAAACTTATGACAAGGAATTTGTGTTTTTCGTCTCAAACCCCCACCCCCTCCCTACCCCAGCCGCGCCTGCTGCCCGAGCTGCGGCTGGTGGAGTTCCCGCGCGTGCACTCGGAGTGGGTGCGGCAGGTGTCGTTCTACGCCTCGCTGCACTGCTTCGTGTCGTGCGCCACGTGCCCCGCCGCGCTGCTCATGGCGGACATGGCGGGCTCGAAGACGCACAACCTGTTTCAAGTAGATAAGGTTTGGGGACCTTGAGCTTGTCCAATAGTTGGGTCCCTGAAATTTAGACCCAATTTAAATTCCTCAGCCTTTTTCATGCCTTTTGATGTGTCATCAAGGTTGGTCTCTGGCCGACTCAAACTCAAGATGGCGTAGTAGTGACTCTTCCTTCTTAAATGTTATAAAAACAGAATCACATGCGTTTTTTTCACAGGTCCAAGCTACATTTTATAATCATAACCAGATCTGTTCTAAAATCATCAAAGACTAATACTTTCAGTCTTTTTCTCTTCACTAAGTATACCTATATCATTTTCACAGACCATCTCTTCAACAGGGTATTCAATGCTTCGCAATCGACGAGGACACCCATACGTTAGTAACTGGCGGCCCTGATTGCACCGTCCGAGTGTGGAACTCCTTCGTGCCGACCGCGCCGAGCGTCGTGTTCGTCGGACATCACGCAGGAATCACCTCGCTAGTACTTCAAAGCTCGGCATCGGGGCAAATTGTGTACTCGTTGTCACGCGACAGGGTTATCAAAGTGTGGGATGTGCAGGGACAGACCTGTATGCAGGTTAATGTGCTTATAAAGTAGACGTTGATCCACCTTTACATGTTGATAAGTTTGATAAGTTAGAAACTCACTGACTTTGAATCGTTTCCAGTGGTCCTAACCACAATTTTTTAAGGTCTCCAAACCCCTTATAGTTTTGCCATGTTTGGAGGGTAGATTTACGTTTTCAAGCCAATCGACCATCTGATCTTACTTCATGCTAACTAAATATGCCTTTCCAACAGACTTACATCGACATCCCACCTCAAATTGGAGAGCGTACTCCCATATCTGCCGTCTACAACCCCGCCACTAGAGAATTTATCCTAGCTGCCATCAAAATAGCCGTCATAGTCCTCGACGAGCAACTGAATGCACAGCATACTGACGGCTTCACACATTCCCGAGCCGTCGCCAAGATCCTGTACAATCCACTGTTTAAAGTCGTCATCACCTGTGGAATGGACAGCATTATCATTAATTGGGATCCTATAACAGGTTTGACTTCAAGTCTTCATTATTGACTTCGTATCTTTATCAATGATATAGGTAAGTAGCTAACTTTCCATTGGTTGAATTTTAGTAAGTACCTACATCTTGTAATCTACAGCTTAACCGATTCGTTGCGGATGACACGACACGCGTGCCATGGATTTCTTTTCTTTGTGTGCGGATGGCACGCTAGTCGTGCCATTTATAAAATTGCTGTAACTTGCTCAAATTACGTTTTTGGACGATTTATCCAAGACAAAATATGCATTATTTTGCACGTAGTACATGCCCACAGCCTTCGTTTCTAGATATTTTGTGAATTACAAATTTTCAGGGGTGGAAAACCTTTTTTGACATAGTATTATTAATTATTATTAAAAGCGGATATGCGTCTTTTATCGTTAAATTGAATGGACATACGTAATACATCTTAATGGAATACTAGGTATTTAAAAATATTTTATAGGATGTCCGCTATTGAAATATAGTAGTTAGTACCTACTGTGTGTAATGAATGGGTCATAATTTTAAATAATTTTGTGGAAAAATACTGTGTAACTTATGTACCATTCATCACTTACGAACTTAAACAAGTTTCTGGATAGCTTCCTGATAAAAATAACGTAAAATCCATGACTTATGGTTTAATTTTGGTTAAATTGTTGTCATACTATAATATTACGACAAAAGGTTTGTAACATCTATATAAAAAGTCACTTACCCGACATTTCAAGGAAATCACGTAGAAGAACACGTATTTAGCCACTTTATACCACTTATAAGACCGTTCACTATCAACTTGCGATGATAACTAAACCAAATCAGGTCTAAACATGCGTAAAAAGCATAAAAAGTATATATTTTCTTACACATGGCTGATGGCACACTATAGTCTATTCCCAGATCCCAGATCAAATTTGTAAACAAAGTTATGTCAAGATTTTGTCACTGTCAATGTTAAATTACCCGAAGGTCAGATGTGTCGAACCTTCGGGTAATTTCATTTAAAAATAATAATATTATAAAATTATAAAAAATATTAAATATTTCTGTATGAACTTATAAGGCTTGTTTTTATTATTTACTACAACAAGAAAACATATTTTATTCGAAATTAGGACATTAAAAACACTGCAAGTTCATTACATACATTTATTTACTATCCGAAGAGATATTCAGTTAAGGTTCTGCATCTGAGTAATTCACATTTTATAATAAAACTATCACTAAATTAAAAAGAAAGAGATTAAAAAAATTAGTTTTTCACGATTTTCAGCGAAACAGTAAGTTTTATCATAAAAATATCTGAGACAAAATTGTTGATAGTAAAATTATCTACAAAAAATGTTTCATGCTTTTTTTCCCACGAGTCACTCTTTTTGAGATATAACGATTTAAAAAGTTGTAAAAGTTGTAATGGTCAATTATGACCAACGTGTGCATAATGATGCACACGTTTCCACGCCACGTATGAGGTAGTGTACTTAGCGCTTTTTTTTGAGTCCGAAATACGAACCACGATAAAATAAAATGTCGACTCTAAAAAATGTTCTGCGTCTCTGTAGTGTTCCAAGTATACATAAATAAACTGCACAAAAAAAGCTTTTGATAATTTTAATTTTCTTCAGAATAACAATCGTATAAAAGTCAATACTGCATAATCGTTTGAATAACTATAGCTATCCCCTTATTTTTATAAGATAAATAAATACCGTGAAATCGTCAAATTAACAACTGCACGATTTTCGTGCAGGTTTTGTGCACTGGTATCACATTTGTTTACAAATTTGATCTGGGATCTGGGAATAGACCATAGCATTATCTTCTGTGGCGGCTGACACGACAGGCGTGCCATGAAATATTTGTTCGCCGCCACGGCTAAAAGTTTGCGAAATCGGGAGTCGCAAGGAATCGGTTAATGTCGAATGCCACCTCCCTAGATCTTTAACTTTAGTCTAGCTTTATAACCCTTGGTTTCACCTTACGTGACACAGGTAGACGCAACGTAATGATGCGCGATGCCCACACTCGTCAACTCCACGGCGAGTTGATTCCTGTGGAGATCACTGCCGCGTGCTTCGACCCTGGTAACCAGCTGTTATTGACAGGTGCTAGGAATGGAGAACTTAAGGTATAGGTCCATATAATTGAGGGAGTCAGACTCGGGATATTATACCTACTTTTCTATTTAACCTTGATGCTTTCTTTTAATATCAGGTGTGGAACTTCAACACAGGAATAGCCCTGAGATCAATGTACATTGAACACATGTGCGAAGTTACCAACTGCTTCTGGGTGGAGGGGAGGTAAGAACTTTCCTAATGTGACTTCCCTTTCTACATTTCCTAATGTGAGAAGTTGCCTTTTTAGAGAACTACCTTCTTCGATGTATTTTAGACTCTGCTGGTCGATCCGGTATCGTAGAGATCAACTCTATGCTGTTGTTAACTTGTTAATTAACCTGTTGCTATTGATCCAATGATCAGCAGTGGCCGATACAGGATATTGATTTGAACATGAGCCTAGATAAAGTAATAAGGTTATATCATTGGAAACACGTTTTTATGAGAGACTCCCACCTGGATCCGTCAATAAGGATTAGTGAAAATTGATATTTTACGTACCTACATACTTTTAGTCAGTAACTTGGTTTTGAATGCAAACCACGTTTACGGATACACTTTATTTTAAATTTTCATCTATGCCCTTAACAGGAACCGTGGTCACAGAAGACAGTCTTCTATGACCACGGCTCCTGTAAAGGGCGAAGTGTATCCGTAAACGCACTTTTAATTAAAAATTAGTACCTAGTGTTCGCTTAAAATGAAGAAACCAAACTTGGTTGGTTCCAAGGATAATGGCCGTCGGCTGGAACCGGCACGTGACGGAGTTCGAGGACACGGGCATGGCCACCACGGGCAAGGGCTGGGAGGTGCGGCACACGGACGACGTGCTGGCGGCCGCCGTGCGCCCGCCGCTCTCCATCGCCACCGCCTCCTACAACTCCGAGCTGCTGCTCTGGAAACTGGAGACGGGGCAGCCTTACAGGTGCTACATATACGTTCGACGAGTTCATTGAACTACGCAACCACCGACCACCTTCGGCAATCAACTATAATTAATGTGACGGAGTGCTGACATGCCCACCCTGTGCGAGGGTCTTTGATAGAAAGATGGGCTACATGCGCGCACGCGATAGGCGAAAGTATATATAATTAAATACTTTAATTTAGTCTTGTAGGACACTTATACGAAACCGTAGGTAAATGATTAGCTTGGTAGATTCAACTACCACACTACATGGAAAGGTCTTACTACGTGAGTGTTATCGTGCTTTGAAGGCGGCATTTAACTATCTATTCCGGTCGATTCTATTGTCAAATCATATATCTAGGATCTAAGCATTAGAATCCAGCCCTCTAATCTTTGACGAAATGAGACTCCCTCTTGTTATAGTAAATCTTCTTTTATGGTATTTAACACGCTTTTGGTATTGTATTCTGTTCTGTATTGCATTCTTGTACCTACAGGACGTTTTCGTGCACGGAACCGATGCTTCGAATTAAGATGAGCTACAGCAAGCGCGAGAAGCAAGCGCAATCCTCTGCCGGCTCCAACGCGGCCAGGCGCAAATCATCGGTCCATAAACCCAGGTGAATGAATATTAATAACTAAGCTATTACTAACCAAGGAGCGGATAAAAAACAATAGCACCAGCTGCAGCAGATTTTTATGTTAGGCCCCAAAATATAGACTCAAGTTACTCTAGTCATTAAGTAAAGCACAGTAGGAGGTTTATTGGATATAGCACCCGCAATATCTCAAGATCCATTGGATGACGTAATACTACGGATCTTTTCGCGGTGCAAAAGATTGTTTTCGAGAGTTCGACTGCGACCAAGGGTGGTACAATACACTCGACACGTCGCGATTGAAATAAGTGTTTATACTGCTAAAATAATATTTAGTGCCACGGAAAAACTCGTCCCTAATACGTTAATAATGAGTACAAATCTCGAAAGTTAAAAAAAGACGATCGATGGATTGAACAGCTGTAGCTTTGTAGGCTTTTGGTTAGCACCCAATACCGAGTAGCGCGTTCCGTAGCGTGATCCAGCGCGGGCGCGTGGGCAGCGCGGAGTCGGCGGCGGCGTCGCGCTCGCGCCGCGTGTCGTCCGTGGGCATGCCGGCGCGCGCGCGCCGCATGCGCCAGCTCGCCGTGCACGCCATGATCTTCCTCGAGACCAGGCCCTGCCATATGCGCGTTGGTGGGTTCACAATGTTTACTGACACTTTCATAACATTAACTGGGTGAATCAATCATTATTCTAGGGTTCATCTGTATTGTAGGGTGTGCAGCTTTCCTGGAACTATCACTGAAGATACACTATTCATCTTCTGTGTAGTTTCAGTTATACCTAATATGTGTTATTATTCTATAGTGTGCAGGTATCTCGATTTGCCTAAGCCCCTCAACCACTAAACTGATTTGATTTTAACTTCAATAATCAGAGATTCATAACTTGGCCCGAAGACTTCGGAAATTGTAATTAATTAGTTAGGAACTTCAGAAATAAACTTAATCACATAACCTTAGTACTAGGTAAGTACTTAGTGAAACTGGCACATCCCCACCCCAGCCTGCCTCATGCTGGGGCTGGAGAACGGCACGGTGCAGTGCTGGTCGGACCACCCGGCCGGCGGGTTCCAGGGCTCCTTCCAGGGGGTGCACACGGCCGGGGACTACGTCTCCGCCTTCGCCACGGACGTTAATAATACCTTCCTCTTCACGGGCACCACCGTGGGCTACGTCAAGGTGTGGCTCATGACGAATTACCTGAATAATGAAAATGTGAGCAAACAAATATATTTTTAGTTTTAGGTTGTCAGCAAACGCAAGTAGAAATAGGATCGTGGGTAGATTAAATCTTAATGGTACCTATTAATTATACTTACATAAACACTTACTTAAGTATAAATAGTCGACGCTAACCTTGTCACTTATCCAACATGACGAGGCACGACAGTTGATTATGTTGTTAAATAATCAAGATTTAGAACACTGCATTACTTACTACGCCCAACCCCCCTATATATAACTGGTTGCCTCTTTAAAATCGGTCAGTTTGGGCAAGTCTGAAACCTACACTCTGTTTTCCTATTGACCTGGATTCTGGGTTTGACCTTCTATCAATAAACCATTCTGCATTATCCAGACTCCTCAGGTCAAATCCAGTAAGATTTGACCTTCTATCAATAAACCATTCCCCTGGCAACACCCGAGTGTCCCCCAGGAGCACGTGAACATGCCGGCGCTGCGCCTGGAGTTCCCGTTCTTGTGGCGGGACCGTATCGAGGGCCGCGCCAAGCGCTCGGTGCGCGACCAGCCGCTGCCGCTGTTGCTCAACAGCTACCGCGCGCATCTTCGCTGCATCTCCTGCCTCGCGTACATCGATGAGCTTAAACTGCTGCTCACGTGAGTAACTGTTGCTGTTAATACCATCTGTGTGTTGCTGCTTGATAAGAAGTGCTTGTAATCTTTCCCTAAAAATAGCTTATTTCTTATCTTGTGTTTTTTTTCAGCATGACTTAATTACAATTTATATCTTGCTTCGTTTCCATTCCTACCCCCATTACTAAACCTAAGCATATAAGTATCTTTAATATAAGAAAGTAAGAAGAAGTAAAGGAATCTTTTTGAAATTTAATAGCTAATTTTCATACAAGATAATCTTTCATCAAGATAATCATTCTTTATGGTCGTAAGAAGATACTTATAATATAACTAGCAGCGCCTCGCGGCTTTGCCCGCGTTGAGCCCGTTCCCGTAGGAATTTTCGAAAATCCTTTCTTAGTGTGCACTTACGTCACTTGAAGAACCTTCCTGCCAAATTTCATGTTTCTAGGTGTAGCGGTTGAGGCTGTGCGTTGATTATCAGTCAGTCAGTCAGGACTTTGAATTTTATATATGTATATAGATTAATTAAACTTTCTGAAATGCATGATGATGCATAATTAATATGCTCACATAAAACTTCAAAAAACCCATCTCTACGTAGAGGTAGCTCGGACTACAGCGTGCGCGTGTGGCGGCTGTCAGGTGAGTACCTGCAGACGCTGGGCGGCTTCCGGCCCTACACCATCCAGACCACCAGCCAGCCGCCCGACGTCAGGAAGATCGCCAGCTTCACCACCTTCAAGGTACGGGAGACAGTGGTTTAAAGTCTTGTGTGTGGTATTTCTATCTGAGCGCTACCGTGCTTTGGAAAGCACGTTAAGCAGTCGTTGGGAGGGCACGTTGTTTTAATCTTTAGACCATGTTAGAGGCCTCGAAATTAATTAATCACACATTTCCGATGTGGTTTTCATTACCCAATTAATGCCTAGCGTGTCCATATGGAAACGCAATTCTTGCCAAAGTTGCCAAATCAAATTCGTGATTGTGGCCCTCTTGCACCTCTGTTTATTAAGTAAGTTAAGCCCCCGTGTCGTCCAGGTGTGGCGCGGCGGGTACGTGTCGCGCTACGTGCCGGGGCAGGTGGAGGTGGACAAGCTGCGCGACATCACGGAGCTGGAGCTGCGCACCAAGACGTTCGGCGTGGCGCCCGACGAGCCGCTGCTGGGCCACTACTTCGCGCTGCCGCACCGCCCCGACCGCCAGGACCCCGTGCAGCTCGACGACTCGCTGCAGACCGTCAGTCTCCACTACACCTTTCTTATACACACACACACACATATATATAGGGCACGACACCAGACGATCTACCACTCGACTACCTGTGAAATTTACCAGTTATTGCCTCCGATAATAGGATACGACACGAGGCTAGCCACGATCTACTAAGTTAGTCACCTGTGAAATTAACCAGTTGCTCGATGCCAAATGCCTTTTCAATTTTAGATGGAATATTCATAACAAATGCGTTAGATATAGAAAATAAGATTAGTCAATTATCTATAACCACGGGCAGATATCCTTTAATGTGACAGTCTTAGAGCAATATTAACACTCCAAGTCCTCAGTAGAACTTTTACGGAGTAATGCGCCCAAACTCCCTACTTCCAAACGTCCTTCCCATATCATGACTCCCAGATCTTTGTGCACTAGCCCTCCCTACTGGCCGCAGATCCCGCTGTACGCGCACCTGCGCATGGCGTCGACGCAGCCGGTGCGGCGGCCGCCGACGCCGGAGCTGGTGCGCTCGACGCGCCTCCGCAAGCAGCTGCCGCAGCGCTCGCGCGCCACGCACTTCGACACCAACCCGCCAGCGCAGAACACGGACTAACCGGAACGGCTCACTTAGCTGGGCAAGGGTTGACTGCTTTACAACACGGAGTCGATTTGATTAGACTAGTGTGCATGCTAATCCTCCTTACTGTACTGATATCTTCAGTGAGATGTGAAAAAAAGCACTCTGTATTAAAGACCGTATCTCGACACTGAAAGAGTTGTGCTTGTGAATATATTTTGAAGTGGTCAATAGTCAACTTTGCAAATAATTTATAACTATTTATCAATAAATGTTGTATTTAAATTAAATTGTCATTTCTAACATCGGAAGATGGATGAGCCACACTAGATTAAAATTTAATAACGATGTTAAATTTTTTGACATTTACATATGGAGGTAGGAAATTTTTCATATCCGGATTCGTATAAAAGTAAAAACTTATGTAAACATTATTATTTAATATCAACAAAAAATATCGTGCACGCCTTAGTGGATTTATGTTTTAAACTCACACAATACCTACATAAATAAGCTCCAAAATATAACGTCTAAATTTTCACATGGCAACACATACTTTGGCTCCAAATTTAAAATGTTTACAAATTTCTAATTCCTGGTGCATTCTGCATTTTCATTTGGATTGTATAAAATGATTTCTAAACTTCACAAATTCCCTTCTAAGCGCGTGTGCAGCTTCTACCTTCACTATTTTCAATGTCTTATTAATAGCATCTATATTTTCTGATTCCCGTGAGCTGATCAATCGTTCCATAGTAGCGAAGTCTATTTCTTCCAAACTCTCAGCTTTTTCTATTAAATTGTCCAAATCTCTCCAGTAGTTATTTCTGGATCTGTTCCCACTATTATAATTCAAAATCTTCTCAGTGTGTTCCCAAAAACTGAGCATTTTCCGTCTATCTTTCAACTTGGTAGTGTAGAGAAAATTTCTGAAGAGTTTTCTTCCCTTTTCATCGTTGAGAACGTTGTCTATTTTATCTGTGAATCGGTCCAAGTCCGATTTGGTTATTCCGAACTCGTCGCATCCGCAAGCGGCGAAGCATTTGTCCATCGTACTATGAATATTCAACGATAGACGAACATTTTACTTCACTTGTACGTTATTATCTTCGTAAAATCAGTCCATTATTTCACTTCACAATTCTAACGAGTCTCAAAACTCGCGACTTTTCGTGATTCACCATTCAGAAGTGAGGTTAAGATCAAAAATAGCTTATAATATCGAGCCACCGCCGACCCGAGATAACGACGTCAACACACTGAGCCATAACATCGATTTCCTTATCGCGTGCTTATTCTCAATATAAGCTTTCGAGTTTAAAACAATCGAGACAAATTTCTTATTTTCACCGCGTTTTTGCGGAACACTTTGTTATAATGCCAAGGTAAACACTAACATATGTACGATAGTGTGACTTGAATAAAATGATTCGTGCCTCACGGCTGCATTACATCACTTCTAAGGTAAAAAAACCGTCGTGACCTCGTTGGAACAGTTAGTTATTATCATGGGAATATCGAGAGACAATGGAAAGAGCTGTGCCCCTTTTGGGTATCTACTTTATAAAGGAAGTTGGTAAGTTGTGTATATGTAATAAATTTACCCAGTATAGTGATATGTTAAAGGTGATTTTTTATAACTATTTTGGTAACAAATAAAATAATGTATCCTTTATTGTAACTTCTTTATTAACCGGACTTCATATGAAAAATATAATACAATTTGATGGTGACTAAATATTTTTTTTACATCATACAATTTAAATTCAGACCAAAAGTGATATACAAATTCAATAGGTCTTTAGATAACGAAAGAATAATTATACTTCATTCACAAACTTTTGCCCTTTGGTAATGGTTAAATTGTAATTTAAAATGAAATCTAAAGGTGCAGTACTGTTGAGGCAATAGGTTGTTTAGCAGGTAAATATCAAATTGAAACTGGTCATGTTTTTATTCTCTAACATCACCGTGCCATGTGCGACGTTTCCCTTTTATTATGCAAACAAATTAAGAAGCTTAACTGCTAAACATTATAGTGCCTTGTCTGTACAATGATGAATTTTGTGTGTATTTAGTGTAAGGCCTAATTGGTAGGTTCTCTCTTGGCGCCGCTAAGCACGATGTACGGGGACTGCGTCTCGCGCTGCTTGTCTTGTAGCATTTGAAGGGTGTTCAGGGGGGTGTCGGTGGAGCTCATCTTCTTCATCAACTGGAAATAAATATTACTTAGTTGTATGGTTCTTCTATACTTACTGCGTCAAAATGCGTGCAGTAGTATTTGAGTTTATCGCGAACAGACAGACGCGGCCGGGGACTTTGTTTTATAATATGTAGTAATAGTGATTGAAAAAGTGTTGTAATGTTTATGGTTTAAGAGATCTTTTTTGTAGTACTTAATGGGTCAGTTAAGGGTAAATTGTACATTATTAAAAGAGCATTAATAACGTGGTACGTGGATTTTTCGTGGATACAGTGGTGGTATTGTACAATATTTCTTGTATGTCATATGTTATGTGGTGTACAATAAAGTATCTATCAATATAACAATAGTGTTGTTATTATACTAAATGAAACGAGTCTATATCGCGGTAGAATAAATAACGTAACTTATTTATTAAATACGTACCCGACGTTTCGAGCGGATAACACCGCTCGTGGTCATGGAATGAAAGACGCCTCATGGCCACGAGCGAGAACGCGATATAGACCCGTTTCATTTAGTATAACGAGTGCAAATCGTGTGAGTTTAAAAGTATAAGAGTGATGCATGAGGTAACGCACCCCCTCCTGCACGGCCTTCTTGATCCTCTTCTCCTGCTTGTTCTTGCCGGGCCCCTTGCCGTGGAACTTGTGCGAGAGGTAGCGGAAGGCCTCCTTGGGGCACAGCGGGCGCCCGTCGTCGTCCACGTACTCCAGCTTCACGTCGGGCCGGAAGCCGCTCTTCTCGCGGAACTCCTGCAGCGGGCCCGAGTGCACGCGCTCGCGGCGACCGCGCTCTTCGTCTCCCGCCTGTACAAATGTACAAGGTTAGGAAGGAGACAGTTGACGGCTGGTTCTTATAAGTGATGTCAATCCAAAAATTACAGAGATTAAAATTAAGCTGATGAATTACGATGACGTCAAGCAATCACAGTTGTACAGGTGCCGGGGCGCATGGTAATACTCGCAGTTGTTTCAGTGAACGTCTACCGTCCATGTTCGTGTCGCGTGATGTCATCGTATCCCAAGCTGTACCTTATCGTCTATGGAGTAGTGCGCGGCCGCCAGCGCGGCGAGGCGCGCGTGGCGCGGCGCGGGCGCGGCGCCGGCGCGCTCCAGGTAGCCCTTGCTGCGCGCCAGCAGCAGCGCGCCGCCCACGCCCGCGCCCAGGCACGGCTCCGACAGCACGGCGGCACCTGCTCACAATAATCATATGAGGTGAAGGATTGCGCATGCTTTCATGACGCCATTCTGCGACCGTTATCTCAATCTTGCGCGCTATGTGTATGTGCACGTTTCCTATATATATAATTATATGGATTTGTTTAGCATTGACAAGTCATGACTACACCCGAAATGTCTCATTTTCCTGTCACGCTACCGGCGGCGCTGACGGTCGGCGTGTAGCTAATTGCTCGGCCCGTCAGCGCGACTAAAAAACGCTATCTATAATCACGTACAACAACACCTATAAACATTGAGAGTCAGCATGCGGTCAACGCGACATTAAGTAATATCGGAGTGCATGTAACCTGCAGTGATGTCCGCGGGCTTGTCGCTGTCGACGTCGACGCGGCTCCAGGCGCCGGACGCGCTGCTCTCCCCCTCCACTTCCATCTCCAACTCTTCACGCTCTAACTCCTGTGGGAAATAACGGGGGTATGTTGAAGTTAACTGGTTAAAACTATTTTTGACAAACACAAGTAGTTGTGATTGTTGTTTGAGAAGGTTTGTCAGCAAAATAATGGTAACACTCGTAACTGTTTCAATTGAAGTGGGCATATCTGCTATTCTAGGTTTTATGCCGTGTACTTGAAACTTGAGCTTTTAACACTATGTATATAAATAGGATAATTGTATTGCTTTCTATAGTGTTCGTAGAAACTTCGCCTAGACAAATAGACGCGATCTTTTGGCTATTTAAAGTTTAATTCTGATGCACATGTACCATAATCTCGGAATGATGGTCCCTGTTGCCCGCCAGCCCGTACGTAGGTATGTCTCCGAGCGAGCGGCAGAACTCAGCCGTGGCGTCCAGCACCATGGACTCGCCCGGGTCTTCGTCGAGAGTTGGCTCCGACTTCACTGTCTCGAGGATTTCTTCTACCTGTATTTAAATAGTATGTGGTTTAGATAATGCTCATGGGTTTATTCAATAAGCTGAAGTATTGAACTGAGTGTATTATCTGGTTAGTATAATTTCAAAACCCCTCCCCAAATCACACCTTGGGCAGTTTCCCGCGCGCCTCCTCCAGCCGCAGCTTCCTGGCGCGCGCGAGCGCAGCCTGCAGCTCGAAGTCGGGCTCCGTCTCTTCATCGTCGACCGCGAGCGTGCCCGTCATTAAGCCGGGCTTTATGTCTGTGAGGAGTACAGTTTATATGTTACAGACAATCTTATTTCCTTCGACCGAGAGGTGGGCAACCGCGACAAACAATTCTCCCGGATTGGAAGCGTTTGGGGAGACCAGGATCCAGACAAAAGTGTCGAACACAATTTAATTTAAATTTTTGACATAAACCGAAATTGACCAAAAAGCTTGAAAAAACCTAGATATAAGATAGATATATTTATAAAATGTTACCTGTGTCATCAGTGTCTAGTGGCGCATTGGCCGCGTCGTAGTCGTCCACGTCAATAGGCTCATGTTTCGCCTTCTTACGGTACTTGCCCTGTCAATAAATAAATACAATGTTCGTTTATAATAATCCACTGTATTTTATATAAGAAAATTAAGGGACAGAGAGAAGAGAGCACAGAGTAAAAAGAAAAGAAATGTGTGGGATAGACGAAATATGAACAAAGGTAATCTTACCTTCTTCTTAGGTTTCTTAAACTTGGCCTCAATTTCCTGTTCGTTCAGGTAATCCGAGGCTATCTTCAGTTCAGGCAGCTGCAGTGATTCCAGTCTCTTGTCAGGCCCGCCTTGTAGTCGTTCTTGGCGCTACAACACAAATAAATATAAAAGTAAATTAAGACCTGCTATGCAGACCTATTCTCACAGAAGAGTTAGATTTTTTGGTTTGAGGGCGCTAATCTCTGAAATGGCAATCCAAGATTATTTTTTCGTAATGGCAAGGTCATTTTTTCATCCAGAAATTCCGATGTGAATGGGCATACCGCGGGAAAAACTGCAGGGCGCTGCTAGTTTAAGTATATACCCCAACCGCCTTATTAATAAACGCGGTGTAACTAAAACACTGTTATAACGTGTTTTGTCTCTTTTGCTCTTCGGCAAATTGCGTATGTCAGAAAGTGACAAACCATTTGATAGCTAAAATGTTCTTAATACGTATTTACTAATATGGCGGCAACTGTTTCCAGGTCGGAAATTCAGACTAAATACAATATACAAATTCTAAAAGTTCAAAATCTGACCATGAGATCTCTGAACCGCTTGGCCTCGATCGCGGCGTCGTCTCCGATGACGAAGCCTTTCTCCTTCTCACTCCTCTCCGGATCTATCTCCTCGTCGTATTTGGAGAGCACGGGCTTCTCGTAGCCGAGCGCGGCGGCCTCGAGGTCAGCCTCGTCGTCGTACGCCTGGTAGCCCGTGCGGGCTTTCTTGCGCTCGATTATGTTCTGAAAGATATAATTAAAGTTAATTATATATTGAGATGGGCCCACATCACCACCCAGTGGGCCCCGAGCGCAGCGCGGCGCCGCGGGCGGCCGAGGAGACGCTGGCGGGATCACCTTGTCTCCTTCGACAGCGAGTGGTGGGAAACCGCAACGAACAGGCAGGGTTGGAAGCGTTTGGGGGAGACCTTTGCCCAGCAGTGGACAATACAGGTTAAAAAAGAAAAAAAAATATTTATATTGTGAGTTAGTTAAGTTGTTTCATGTGAATATGAGATGTACATGTAGTGTGAGTAAACCATGTTAGTTCATTGTGATTTTAAGCAACGTACAGCTCGGCCCGTACTCGACAGACACATGGTTTTTTCAATCGATAGACCGTGGTCTTTGGTAGGCGGAGGTTGTCACAATCTTTATACTAAGTCGGAGGCAGTGTCTAAACCTAGACACCAGGGTTGGCAGTGGCCAACCCTACGCGAAGTTACTTTAGTGATATAAATAGTATACAAACCTTTTTATACTTCTCGTTGTCCACGAGATTAACATTGACGAGCACGTCCTCCGCGTCGTCCGCCAGCACGTCTTTATCGGCCAAAGTGAGGATGGTCTCGCGCTCGTCGTCCAACTGGGAATTAATAAGTTATTAGGACAAAGAAATAACAAGTTCACTGTCCAGTGATACATACTCGAATTTCGAGGTTTTATATAGTTTATTTTATTTGGTCAGTAATTCCAGAGATTCGGATCAAAAATCTTTGTTTGATTTAGGGCGGATTGTAAAATAATGAGTTGTAGTGCAATCCTATGAGCATGTTCAATCTACGGGCAGAGTACATTTTTAACTTCATCAATTTGTTTTTACTATAGTAATACTAGCTGTGCCCCGCGGTTTCACCCGCAGCGCCCCTGTTCCCGTGGGAATTTTGAGATTTTTATTCCTTATTTTTCTTATATAAAAACCTTGTTCTGACAATAAGGAACACATTAAAAAAAATATCCAATTTGGTGGAGTCGTTCTGAAGTTATGCGCTTACCAACACATTTTGCGATTCATTTTTATATTATAGATGGTAGATACATTGAAGATGGTTCTATTTCTTAGTCATGATTTTTTTAATGTATTCTGTTTAACCTGCACCCTCACCGTATCGATTTGATGCGCGACGCGCAGCCCCCGCAGATGGTGCGCGCCGTAGCTCTTCTGCGCCTCGTCCTTCTCCTCGGCCGCTACCAGCGCCGACACGCCGAACACTTCATCCATTTCGTCTAACATCGCAGCCTGAAATAATGGCAGAACGTAATGTCCAATTTCTAGCCTTTCATCTCATCGAGGATTAGACGAAACGTATATATAAAGAGTATGATTTAAACATTATGGACTGATCAGAATCGACGAAAAACATCGAAAAGGCGTCATCTTTTGTTGATATTACTCACAGATCAAATTCAAGTTAGTTTTAAAATTAATCTCTCACTAACGAACAGGCCAAGATAAATAAAAGTTTGAAAAACTTGAATAACTTGAGAAACTCACCCTTTTAGCGGCATCTCGCTTCTGTTTTTCGATTTCTCTCGAGCGCTGGATCCACGCCGTCGGGTCATCATCGTCGGAGCCCTCGCCCAGTGTGTTTGTTGTTTTTAATCTGAATTTATACAATTACAAATATTGTTATTACGCTACTGTAAAATTCCGTCAAAAATGAGTGGAATGAATCTTGAATCCATGTTGAAGAGGATTGTGGAGGGCAGAGGAAAATGGAAAGAACTCCATTGACCAAAGTACCTAGCTCTTAAGATTACACATAACATTACTTATTAGAATAGGCAATAACGTACGTGTGTGTATTTTTTTTTTATGTTGGTGTTATCAACAGTTTTGGTTTTAAACTGACTGAGCAGAACAGCAACAACAAAAACCTCCATCCTCGAAGACTTACTCATACTTGTTAAAAACTCACTTTTGCTCGAGCTTCCGTTTCTCCTTTCTCTCCTCCAGTTTGTGTCGTATTTTCTCCGTCTTCTTCTGTTGAGTGATGTTGGTGGCTGGCTTGTGGTAGAACTCGCCGAGATCATCTTTCAGTTTGCCATCCTCTAAGAATTAAAAGATACCATGTAAGTGAAAATCTAATACCAGAAACGATAAAGAAAAATAGTATTAGGAAACATTAATTATTATTTTTTGAGTTTTTATCATTAAGGTTGGCAGAAGTTTGAACTACACAGGTCTCTGTACACAGGTCAGTCCTCAAGAGAGGATAAAATCAGAGATAAATATACCTAATTTGTGATATGGTACTGACCTGCAGGTTTCTCATTGACTTCCAGTGGCTTCAGCCCGAGCTTGGCTCGCAGCCGGTTGGTCTCATCGATGGAGAGGCTCTCTTGAGCGCCGCCAGATAGTTCCACCGGAGACTTATCACGAGCGCGCTCTGGGCTCTTCTCTCTGAAACAATCATAGGATAGGAAACTATTTTCTTGATCCACTAATGGATGTGACAAATTGCGACAGGTAGGGACTAGTAAATGTTAATACCATGTAATATCCAATAAGGATATTCAATCAATTTGAAAAGTTAAGCACATAGAAGAAAGAAGCTTATTACATATGGTGATTGAACTAATCTATGCTTAGTATTAAATCCACTCTTCCTACTTTGAGCAGGCTTAACTTTTCATAATTAACCAACACAAGTTCACAAACTTAGACTATCTTTACCTCTCAGTGTGGGAGCGAGAGCGCTGATCGCGCATTCGTCTATCCCTGTCCTCACTATCGCTGCGGCTGTGCGTGCGCGCATCGCCATTCCCTTCTTGTTCGCGCAGGTGCGAGTCAACAGGCACCTCTTCAACTGTAACAATCAATACATTCCATTTTTAACACCTACCTGATGTTTTTCTTTTATATTTGCAGTAAAATGTAGATTTATTAATCTATATGACATCACATGTTGATGAACACATTAATTTCATCTCAGATGAGATTGAGCCTCCATACTGAAGTGTGAAAAGATTTGACACAATGTGAAGTAATAAAATGCGCATTCATTGAGATCGTAAAAGTTTCAAACCAAATAAATTTCAAACAATATAATGAAGGCAGTTTTTAAATGTGTGTGCAACTTGTATCATAAAAGTAATAATAACCAAAATGTCTACTCTTATTATTGTTGAGTGCACATACTCAGTTGTTTCAATCGTCAGTTATACAGTGAGGGAGGCCTTTGGCGGTTTATAATCTCCAACACCAGGGTTGGCCACTAACCTTCTCGGAACTTGTTTGCTTTTTTATATTTGACTCTATGGTAAAAGTTGAGGTTCAGAGTAAGTTTTTATCCTCCATTGCAGGTTGTACTTTTCGCCACTAGCTATTATTGCTAAAAAACTTAGGAATATAATGACCAGACCAGGACATGGTTCACCTCTTGTCCTGTCCTCTGTGCCCTACAACCTGCACTAAAGAGGACTTACTGGACGTCTCAGACGCTGCCCTCTCTCTTGTGAATTACTGGTCCGGGAAAATATAAATACTGAAAATTATTTTGCGTCATTGACTCGAAAGAAGAAGGAAATAATACATACACCCATCCCTAAAGCTAAGAACTCAATAAAATAAGAGTGTGACTATAAATGATTGTCGAAATAGAACAGTTAAAATCAACAATTTTCTATTCAAATTTACTTATTTTTAATTATTAACTTCTGGTTTCCTTTAGCACCATCGCATGGCTAAAAAACCGCCCAAGTGGGAGTCGGACTCGCGCACGGAGTGTTCCATACATTAAAAAGCGGTAAACAATCACGTTGGTTGTATCGGAGCCCCCCTGGAATATTTGTTTTATTTTATTTTTAGTATTTGTTGTTATAGCGGCAATAGAAATACATCATGTGTGAAAATTTCAACTGTGTAGCTATCGCCGTTCTTTAGATCCTGGTGACAGACGGACGGATGGACAGACAGCGAAGTCCCTTTTTTACCCTTTGGGTATGGAACCCTAAAAACAATATAGCTAAGTATAGTAAGTACAGCTTAGGATGGATTATTTCCGACTGTTGGTCATAGTAACATAATGATTGTTAAAAAGTTCACCGTGATGTACATTGTGAAACATCTGTTAAAAACAAAACTGCATTGGTTCATATATGACAGTCTGTTAAAAATTATTCAGACAACGAGTAGAAATCCACAATTTTTCATTTTCTTACATCTGTTGAGGCTGACATTTCGAGTTAACGTTAAACATTCACTGGTGCAAGATATCCTAAGCTGAACCTTGGTGGAAATGTCTTCTTTTCAGCTTAAAATGATTTACTTATGTAATTTATGAAACTTTTAATAGGAGAAAACACATCTACTACTGAAATTCACACTGTATATTTGACGGCTATCGGATTAGGACCGATACACATATAAAGCACTAATACCCACCTCATGACGACAGCGGACAGGACGCGGTGGCGGTGTCGTATGCCACCGAGTCTGAAATAATGAGCAAACCGTGCCATTATCATTGACAAACATTGGAATAGCCTACACTGACTATGTCTTCACATTATATTGGATAAACGAAAATGTAAGTCATGAAATTCATGAGTTTTTTGTTTTGAAACTACCAGACCACAACAAACAATAAAACGCAGTTTGCACGTGGAATTTTAACCATCAAAAACATAGTCAGCGTAAGGCTTTTATATTCAGTGAATAAATGTAGTGTTACTGACCATCTGGGGAGCGATCCCTCTTGCGGTCCTTGTGTTTCTTATGCCGTTTCCTCTCGCGTTCTTCGTTATCCAAAGGCGATCGGGATCTACTCCTATGCTTCTTCTTTTTAGAATCTTTCTTATGTTTTTTGGAACCCATTATTGCGTTTAAGATTTCTTAATAATTAAGAACACAATAATTTAAAGAGCTATGTATGAATAGCAGAATTTATTCAACAATTAATCCAAAATATGATGAAAACAATGCTATCAACTTTTTTCCAATCCAATCAAAAGTCCGCCATTTTGTCTACAATTTTATTTTGGTGACTTGACAATATTTGACGTTGACGTAAGTCATTTAAGTCATTTACGTCAACGTCACTGGCAAACGAACAAGCGAACACAGACCACGAACCAATAGCGAATGGTATGCTAGCGAACATGGAAATAGGAATTTAATTTGGAACAAAATATTTATCAGTTCTCTCTCAGTAACAACAATTTTTGCGTCGATAGTACGGAGCTGTGGTAGGTATTGATTGGGATACATTTATGATTTATGGGAGGGTTTCTCAACCTGAAGTCCGCAGATAAAACAAAGTACTTATCATAATTTTATTCATGTAAATATTCATTACGTTCCTTTCCTATCTTATCGTATTTACTTCCAAATACCATGACTTTGCCGCAGGCATCATGCATCATGCCTAGAAAAAGTAGATGTTTCAACTTTCAAAAAATATTCAAAGAATACCGTCCACGTGTTTTGTGTATGTTGGTACTAGCTATGCAAAGATTGGGGTACCGTAATTTAAGGGGAACTAAAGTTCTTGGGAGAATGTATAATGTAGTGCCAGTGCCACCTTCAGTACTATCAGCAGGGTAAAGGCCTTCCTACCCTCCTCCCACTGATCTCTGTGTCTATCCTGAACTATTGTGGGCCAGTTATTTCTGTATTGGTCGAGTTCAGATGGTTTAAAACAAAACAATGTTATAGAAAAGTATATGAAAACAATAAATACGAAAATTATTATATCTTTTAATATAAAACAGATTCCAATAAAATATCAACTATTTCAACACATGATACTTATTTACACACTGACTATGAGTTTAACAAAAAATATAAATTAAAGAGACATTTAAGAGTTAAATGTTGAAAAATTAATGTTTTATTCATCAAACAAACAAAAACAGATAGCAAGCAACTTTAAGTATACATTCAGTACCGAGTGAAGATATTTGGGACAAAATGCATTTTTTACATGGAATGTATAACATCAGAAAATATTTATTAGATATGTTTAACAGTTGCTTTTATACAATACAGTCTTTATTTGGCCTTTCTAAATATAATTTGATTTTATTGGCATTAAAATGTTATTTAAATAAAAAATATTTACAGCATTCATTAGTCAACGTTTAAAAATATAATTTAAGTTGACTTTGTAGCACACATAACAACATTGTATCACAATTTATTTGATAAAAATCTTAAAAAATTAACTATACACACATAAATTCTTGCTTTTAATTTGGAAGACATTAAAATACATGTTTTGCGAGATTTGAGTACATTACGTATAAAAAATATTTGTTTTTTAAAGAGAGCTGATTTACGAATTGGTTTCCAATTTAATTGTGACGAGTTTATTTCAATGCATTCTTTATTCAAACAATTCCATGACAGTTCATGAGTGTCATCTGTCACTATCAAGTTGAGTGAGCTGTCAAATGAGTGCGTGCGCGGGATGTAACCGCACTGGGGCCGATCTTCCGCTGTCGTTGGACTCCCACGCCACCACCGTGCCTCCTTCGTAGCATCCGAATAGCAGCATGGAATCGCTGCTGTATGTTAGACTGAGGAGGAACATTACAAATAAATAAGTTTTGTAGTAAAACAAGTCAGTTGAGGCATAATAAATGTAAATTAATTTAAAAGAGGAGATCATAAAGTCCTTTCCTTTTTTAAAAATATTTAAGGGGAATCAAAGTAGTGTACAAGTACCTTTCTCAATTGATCAATCACGATGCTTCACTATTACATTGATGTATGCTTATTGTATTTAACTCTTGCACCGCTATGCTTCTACCTCAATTTACTTCTCACCTCACTCTCCGTGGTAGAGAAAACTAAACCTATCCTCGCACAAGATGCCTTTCACAGTAGAGGCACAAAGCTCTGAAGGGAACACGTACCTAACTAAAGGCGCGCGCGCCGCGGCGGGTATGAGGAGGGTGGGCGCGAGGTCCCAGGAGGAGTAGAGGCGCACGGCGCCGCTCGCCAGCCCGGCCGCCAGGCTGTTCACACTCACGCCCTCCGCCGCGCCCGAGTAGCACAGGCACGTCACCTCTTCAGATACCTTCACACTGCCTGTGGAGAACAACGGAGATAAGTGTTAGGGTGGATTACTAAATTGCTTATGAGCTTGGTACGTTTTAGCTTACGCGTTGACGTGACTATGAAAGAGACAACAACTCTACTCTCTCAACTCAACTTTGAAGGACTCTACTCTGTTTTATTGACGACGTACGATTTTTTCCCTATATAGTCCCATTCACTGCTGAGCAAACGTCTGTCTCAAACGCTTCCAACCTTCCCTAATAAAATATATTAATTAAAGGTAGAAAATATGTAGTCACCAACAAAGCTGCCATTGACCGTGTGCACCCTGATGAGCGACTTGTACTTGTGCGCGGCGTCCTGCTCGTAGTCGGCGGCGCACGTGTCGGCGGCGGGCCCGGGCGCGCGCACGCCCGACGCCGCGGCGTGCGCGCTCGCCACGTCGCACAGCGTGGCCGAGATGGCGGCCTGCGTCACGCGCGACTTGTCGCGGTTGGGCAGCGCGCGGATGTACGTCAGTCTGGGGGTTGATGGGAATGTTAGTTATATAGTTATGAAGATCTGATATGAAGTATCACACACATAGACTTTGGTAAAGGTAGTTTTATCAAGAAGAACATACAACTTAAGAAGTATGATGATGAGGGCTATCGAGTTCTTCGCCAGTGGTCCTACTAAAATGCGTAAGTGTGGTTGACTCACTCGTTCAAGTCCCAGAGCAGTATAAGTCCGTCAGTGCTGGCGGTGAGCAGCAGCGCGGCGCGCGTGCTGCCCGCGAGCGCGGCCAGCGGCGCGTCGTGCGCCACCAGCACGCGCGCGCGCGCGCCGCGCCGCGACACGCGCAGCGCCAGCACGCCGCCCGAGTGCAGCCCGGCTATCACCACCGAACACTCCGCGCTGCCCCACACGCACGTTATCTGCGGGAGAGGGGTAGCTACTTCATTAGTATTGCCCTGTTATGTCCCACTGCGCGGCAAACACCTCTCATCTCACTGAAGATATCAATTAGGGGGATTAGACTAATAACATTTTAAGACAGTGTGTGACAGTGCAACAAAATTCCTGAAACATATAGCTCAATATCTCATGGTTACCCTGTCTATGTTAGGTATGTGCAGTAGCAACTCGGGCGCCGCGTCTCTGCGCCGCTTGAGACGCACGATGTTGTCGGAGTGGCCCCACGACATCAGAGCGAACGTCGTCGCGCCATTGGTTGGACTCTCGGCGTCTTCTGGAACCACAAATTATATAATAGTTATAGCAGGCGGAGCATAATGAGCATAATGACACTACAAGAACATGGAAAATGCAATCTTTATTTAGTTGTCATTAAAGTTACTTTAAGTAGCAGTATTATGTATTTTTATCATGAACATGAATGTAATTCTAAAGTTTGCTAGTTATTGTTTAATTTTTTTATACTTTTATAGTTATTGTATACACACCCCACCCTGGGACACGAAACCTAATACACATTTACATACACTTAATCGCATAATAATATGGTATAGTCCAGTCACGTATAGATTGTTAAAATTACAGTTATGTTTAGTTATTTGTCTCGTAAATCTCACAGTCCCTTTAGTTTTTATGTTAACTTATAATATATAAATTCTTTTATGAACGATATCAATAGCATTGACAATGATATTGAACATATATCAGTGTCGGAGTCTTTTGTTTGTACCCCAGAAGATTGCCCCAATTACGTAACGACGGGCATTAACAATTCCATCAAAATCTTTCATGTGAACATTAGAAGTATTGCTCGCAACTTTGACGATCTCTCTATATTGCTTCAAAGAATCTCTTTCAAACCTGATATCATTGTTTTATCCGAGTGTTGGCTAAGTAAAAACCCTCTTATCCCTTCAATTCCTGGTTATCAACACTACCAATCAACCTACCATAACCAGAATGAAGGGGTAGTAGTTTACATTAATACCTGTTTGGAATACAGTATTGATTTACCCGACTTTCAGGAGGCTAATTCCATCATCATTAAAATCTCTGATACACTTGCTGTAGTTGCTCTTTATCGTTCTCCATCCTACAAAAATGTTAATCCGTTTCTAAATTACTTAGATGCTACCCTTCTAAATTTGAAGCCCTTTAATTCTGTGGCCATAATCGGTGACATCAATATTAATTTAACTCCTTCCTGCAATGACAGCTCATCGGATGACTACAGCAATTTACTTGCTTCGCACGGTATGCTTCCAGCTCACTTATTTCCTACTCGAGAGGGAAACTGTCTTGATCATGTTATATTACGCACACCTTCACCGGCCACCACCTTAGTCCTTAATTCATTCATAACTGATCACGCTCCTGTAATTTCCGTTCTGAACAAAATAAAAAGCAATAGTTATATTCCCTCACACTGTACAAATCGCATTAATATTCCGAATGCTGTACAGGATCTGGCTAACGCTGATTTTACTACTGTACTTAACTTACATAATCCTGATGATGCTGCGGATGAATTTATTAAATTGATTCAACCGATCGTAAAAGCTAACACTCACAATACTAAGATCCCTTCTCAAAAACGTATTATTAAGCCATGGATTACCTCGGGTCTTCTCAAATGTATCCGGCATAGAGATAAGTTATATCGTAAATTTAAACGCAATACGTCAAATGAGACAAATAAAATTATTTATTTTAGATATCGAAAATTTTGTAACTCTGTTCTGAAAAAAGTTAAGAGAGAATATGAAAGAGCAGAAGTCCTTAAAGCTAAGAATGACCCAAGAGCTACTTGGGACATTATTAAAAGAATCGCTAATCTAAAAAAGAAAAACTCATCAGCTACTCAGCTGTCTAAGGCATGTGATAATAACCCAATATCCGCGGTCAATAAAATTAACAAATTCTTTGCACAAATTGGTCATGATCTTGCAAGTAAAATCTCACCGTTGGACAATATAGGCCCGTCATTTGATGTCACTGACGATTCTCCTTCAACCCGTTCTATGGCTCTCCTAAAAGTTGATCATAACGAACTAGAGAATATTATATTGTCCTTAAAAACTAAATGCGCAGTGGGTTGGGACGGTATTTCAACAGCGCTAATCAAAGCTTCCAGACATGTTCTTATACCTATACTACTGCATATTTATAATTCTGCTATATCCTCAGGTATTTTTCCTAGAGCTTTTAAACTTGCGGTTGTGCATCCAATTCATAAGTCTGGAGACAGACACAGTATAACTAATTACAGACCTATCTCAATTCTCACTGTGCTATCAAAAATATTTGAAAAACTCTTAAATCTCAGACTAATCCGGTATTTAAATGAAAATAATAGCTTATCACCCAACCAGTTTGGATTTAGACAGGGAAAATCAACAGAAGACGCTGCACTTGAAGTTACTAATACTATAATAAAAAATATGGACACTAAACTAAAAACTTTATGCATCTTTCTCGACCTTACTAAGGCCTTTGATACTGTGTCTGTCGCCATACTCTTGAACAAGCTCGAGAGGCTCTGTATTCGAGGTATTGTCAAGGAACTCTTTCGCAGCTATTTAACGAACCGTACCCAAGTTGTATCCATTGACAATGTCACAAGCTGCCCTGATGACGTGTTCTACGGTGTTCCTCAGGGTAGTGTACTAGGCCCAACTCTTTTTCTTATATATATTAACGAACTATGTAATATCCCTCTTGTAAACTGTAGAATTGTCACATATGCGGATGATACTGCTCTTATTGTTCACGGCCTTTCCTGGGAAGAGGTGTACCATTTCTCTGAAGTGGCCTTAAGACATGTTATAAACTGGCTATCAAGAAACTTACTTACTCTAAATACTTCAAAAACTCTATATATTCCCTTTTCACATTCTATAGCTTCTCAACCACCTCAGACCTTAACTTTAAAAGCTCATACTTGCAATATTGACGCTACTAACTGCAACTGCATAAACATTGAGCATACCTCGCACCATAAATACCTGGGAATATGGATTGACAGTGCAATGAGCTGGAAATTACATATTGCTAACTTAGTGTCTCGTACAAGAAAACTTATATATGTTTTCAAAAACCTGAGAACTGTATTAGACTTTGACAGCCTTAAAACAGTTTATCTGGCTCTTGCTCAGTCTATTCTGAGTTATTGTATTACAGCCTGGGGAGGGGCTGTCAAAAACTATATGCATCGACTTGATATAGCTCAGAGAGCAGTGCTTAAGGTTATGTGTAGCAAGCCTTTAAGGTTCCCCACAGCTCAAATTTATAATAAGTGTGAAGTTTTGAACGTACGCCAATTATTCATCCTTCAGACAATTGTGCGAAAGCATTGTAGTACTACTTATAACCCGAACATTTATAAAACCAAAAGGAGATCCGACAAAGTTTGTCTAACTCAGCTACACCGTACAGCCTTAGCTAGCCGTCATTATCTTTATTTAAGTTCTTTCCTCTACAATAAAATAAACAAATTACTTAATATTTACCCTTTGTCTCGCCATAATTTAAAATTAAAATGTACAAAGTGGCTTCTTACTCTCTCTTTTGACGAAACAGAACGACTTTTAAAATGTAACATATAAGCCAATCTATTTCCTAGCACTATACTACCCTTATACCATTCTATAATTAAACTCAACCACACTCACACATACTCACACACATACACACACACTCACATACACACACACTCACATACACACACACTCACATACACACACACTCACATACACACACTTACCCTTACAAACTTTTGATTGTAAATTCCTGTTAATATGGATTAATTTGTACTCTCAACCTTTACATAGGAGGTGGGCGTTGATATCCGCGACACAGTTATACTACTGCGGATATCATCGTTACTTTATTGCTTTTTGTATCCCATTTTGTTTTTGTTCCAATAAATACATTTTTTTTTTTATTTATTTAATGTCACAACGTAACTCACCATATATGGGTATGAGCACCGTATTCCTGGCGGCGGCCGCTACAGCCCGTGCATTAGGTAGCGCGGTGAGTGTGGCGGCGGGCGCGAGGTGGCGGCGCGCCGCCAGCGCGGGCGCGGGCCGCGCGGGCGAGCCGCAGTACTCGCCCCAGCACGCGTGCCGCACGCCCGCCCATACTGGCTTATCTCTCCGGGTGGTGGACTGCGGCCCTAACGCGTGCGGCACGCGGAGTAACTGCCGCGGTGTCTGACCGTACGTCCGCACCATGGCGGCTGCAGCTACGCGATCCACTTCTTCTTCGAGTGAGAGAGGGTCGAAGCCGTAGTATGTCTGTAGGGATATATTGTTGTGTACAGTCGGTGTGAGACTTTTTTGCAAAACTTTATAGTAAAATTGTCGGCTAAATAATATATGGGTAAGGCCGCCAAAATTGTCAATTTTTTTGTGTGACTTTTTGTCGTTTTTTTCCCCAGCATCATTTGGTTAAAATATTCAATAAATCGTAGAATATATCTAAGTTATATCTTTACCGTCCAAAAATTACATGATATGCCCCTGCTAAAATAATAATAGTGTTGCGAAAATCCTGTAACTAATTAGTTTTACCGATATTTTAAAATTAAAAAATTGCTTTGCTTTTTTGTTACGATTTATTTGTGTGACGATTTTTTACCCCAAAGCTACTATTTA
The DNA here is from genome assembly GCA_951394245.1 of Cyclophora punctaria. NCBI lineage: Eukaryota > Metazoa > Arthropoda > Insecta > Lepidoptera > Geometridae > Cyclophora > Cyclophora punctaria. The sequence goes on from OX596174.1 coordinate 9,262,275, forward strand.
AAGAGCCAAAGTGCAAAATACAGTATTAATATGGCAACACAGTTACCGAAAATAATTGTAAAAAAAAAGGCAGCTATATTTATTCGCCAGTGAAGAAGCCTAAAGTGCGCGTCACGTTATTGTTTGTGTGGAAATAAAAAATGATTTAATGTGATTTCTGAGGTAAGAAACAGTTATTTTAATGTTGTTATATTATATTTGTGGAGGATAAGGTCAAAAGTATCTTTTAAATCGCCCATTAGTACCTAATAGTAATAAATAACCGAAATATAGCCTAAAATTGTAGTAAAAATTTAGCTTTTGTGTTGCATTTGTATTACGCTTGTGTTACATTTGTGTCACTTTTGTGTTGCATTTGTGTTATTGTAACACAAAAGTATGTGTTACGTAACACAGTAGATCTATAAAACCGCATGCATAGTGGTATTTGAACTGAATTTTGTAATTAATATATCTGAGTGTGATTTTGTATTAAACCTTGAATTATGACTTTCTACTTAGGAAATTCAGTCGAATGTCTGACCGCATTTCCTCTTAAACTTGCACGAAAGGCTCTTTAGCACCGAACTAATTTAGTATGTTTTACTAATGTATTCAGCAGTCAATTGTTTTCTTCTATTCAATTATAATATAATCTATTTATGTGCGTATAGTAACTGTCAATTTTTTATAGACAATGCCGTTAACTGCCGCAGAACGACAGAGAAGATATCGCGAAAAGTTAAAGAAAAGTCAGAACATTTATTGTTAAAATAACTTTGTATTCTTTTTATTATTTAATTCATTGATTTGTTATGTTTTTTTCTCAATTTTATTATTAAAGGTACGCAAGTACATTATTTAAAAATCGTATTTCATTACTCCAATAGCACTGCAGTCCGCCCATTCAAAAAAAATATCTTGTATTATTTTTGGTTATTAATTTCACCAGTATGAAACTAGCTTTACCCAAAAGATGTGTTACTTTTGGGTTACATTTGTGTGACGGTAACACAAAATCTGTTGTGTTACTTTTGTGATATAATTGACAATTTTGGCGGCCTTACCCATAAGTAGTATGACAGTCGCTAATCTCAAGTGTCATCAAACATTTTACTAACATTATAAATGCGAAAGTTTTATACATAAAACACAAAATCTACTTTTATCGCAAAATTGGCGCGGTATTGGAGCGGACACCCGGTATACCGCTGCACGCTACTCGTCTATCCTACCAGGGAGTATACTCACGCAGGCCGGGAACACGTTGATGGCGTCAATGGCCGCCTGCCCCGTCTGCTTGTACCCGAAGACGAGGTCTATCCAGGCGGGCAGGCGCTCGGAGACGGCGGGCGCCTCGAGCGCCTGGCGGTGCACCAACGTGAAGAGGCGCGCGTCCGCCGCCCACGGCGGCAGCTCCACCGAGTCCACGCCCAGCCCGCACTGCCGCACGCCCAGGTTCAGGCCTGGGGGACATTACAGACCCTTACACAAAACCCCAAAAAGTTTAAAAAATTTGAAGGTCACCATGATCCGATCCCAATAAGCTAAAAAAGTTATTTAAGTTCAAATGTTTAAAAAGAGTTTTTTTTTGCTATTATATCGATTCCTCGTTACCTGATCCTTTTACATTGAGTACAACAAATATAGAGCGTTCAAATCTCTACTAATACCACCCATTTACTTTTTGCCAAGTCTGTTTGTTGCAGGGTTAGAATATCAAGAATGTGAATCAGGTTCAGAAAATCGTGAAAGTTTAATTCAAATTGATTCATTATCATGCGAGTGTTTTTCATTCAATTGCAATCAATCACCAACCTTCATTGTTATGAAACAGTTCCGGCAGATAGAACATCTCCGGTATGAGTTCCTTGACGTCTGTCGGCGAGTCGTTCGTAATGAGACGCCACGTCGTGGCGAGCGAGTGGAACGTGCGGTCCGGCATGTCGAAGTTGTTATCTGTAAGAAATGTTTATGTTCAGGATTTTATATGGTTTTTTTATTGAGTACAAGCAGTGACTGGATTTGGATAATTAAACACTTGTATACGCTTGACTAATGAAAGTTTGTGCAAGAAAAATAATGATAGATAATTCAATCGCATCATGTATGCGTATATATATACGCATAGCGTCAATATTTGAAAAGAGTTGTTCATCTTTCATTTTGTTCATTTGAATCTTAACTAACGTTACGTTTGGCAAAGTAGTGAAGTAGTGCAGTTACCGCGGTGGCAGCAGCTGCAGTGTTCGGCTATGTGTTACCTTGGTAGTTGAGGAAGAGTTGCGTGAAGGGCGGCAGGCGCACGAGGTAGTGCAGCACGCCGCCCGAGTTGGAGTACAGCGACGCGAAGTGGTGCGGCTGCCGCGCCAGCAGCGGGCTGCAGCCTTCTCGACGGGCCGCTTTCAGGTCCTGACTCACACATAATAACCTTAAATTAATAAAGTCTAATACAATTTTAAAACTGAACCAAAAGAATATCGTCTACACCAATCGGCTATTACGAAGGGAAAAATGGATGAATGAGGTATGAGCGTGCGTATACCCAGTCGCATGACCGACGCACATCACTACGGACGGACCAGTCCAGGCGCTAGACTCACAGCTAGAGGGATAAATGTCGGCGAAAGGCATTAGGACTGTCTCTAATTGATCGCCGAACTATGGTTACTACTCGCTCACACCGCACTATTCATATCCAATTCGCATTATATCTCCGTTTTATAACACTGGGTAAGTACTGCTCTGCCTATGTTTCTATCTATAATAGGCCAACAAACATAAGTACTCACATTATAAACATTGATATAGTGCTGTTCCCTGGCCTTATTCTGGACCGCCATAGGCCGGGACAGATCTCTGAATACGGCCGGGTCTTCCAGATCCAATATCCTGGATGTATAGTCAGCTAGTACGAAGGGGAGGATGGGGTACTGCATGAGGTCGTTGTAGGTGCGGCCCGCGAGCCCGTTGAGCCTCATGAGGTACTCCCAGTTGGTGATGGTGCCCGCGCGCCACGCCGCCATCGCCTCGGGCAGGGAGTCAGGCTCGATTCTGATAGGGGGAATTAGTGGGTTATAAAAATAGGCCATAATTGGTTGTCTTTGATTGTAATAAGTATGGTCTGAATCAGATCAGCTTTTTAACGAAAAATGGTCTTAATATTGGAATGTTTTTTTTTGCAAAATATGCTAACACATGATCATATTTTACAAAATCTTATGATACTACAAATGCCATATAAATACATACACAAACAAACATCCAATCTATTTTAACACAAACACATAAAAACAAAACACTTACTTAGCCGGCAAATGGCAAGCAGCAAGCGCCTTTAAAAAGGCCGTCCGTTCCTGTACATCATCGAAGGCCAACAGATGAGCATGTCCCGAGGAGAGGAACAGCTCCACGGCGACCTCCTGGAGACACCAGCGCCGCGTGTGCACCGCCAGCAGAGAGGTGAGCGGCCAGCTCTGCGCCGGCGCGCGCGGGGGCGGCACGGCGCGCCGCGCGGGGGGCAAGGGGGCTCTGGGGGGGCATGTAGCGCTCGTCACGTAGTTTGACTAAGCAATGTTAGCTCATTGCGATTGTTAAGCATCGTGGAGCTCGACCCCTACTTGGATGGGTGGTCGATAGTGGCATTTCTATCTGGGCGCTACCGTGCTTCGGAGGGCACGTTCAATTGTCGGTCCCGGTTGTTGCAATCGTTAGACCATGTCGAAGGCCTTTGGGCGGTCTAAAAACTTCGACACCAAGGTTGGCCACTAACCTACTCGAACTTACTTTAATGATACCGTGCTATACCTTAAGGGGAGTAAGAGTAGGGTATCACGACACATAGATAACGTACTCTACCACAAGGAGGAATACATTTTATAAGAGCAAAGAATACGGTATAAAATGATTAACCTACGTTCTACCAGGCACTGATACGCGCTAGTAAATACCAGTAACAACAATGTGTAACCCATTCAAAAATGAAAAACATAAAATGAGACTCTTCAGCTTCTATAAGTATAATATAGTAGGGATGTGCGGGCGTACCGCTGCTCGTCGTCGGGCACGAAGTGCACGGCGCGGTCGCTGAGCAGCAGCTCGCCGGGCGTGTCGGCGGCCACGCTGACGCACGTGACGCGCGCCATGTAGGCCACGGTCTCGTTGAGCTGCAGGCGCGCCACCAGCCCGCCGCGCCCGCCGCCGCCCGCCACCACGCCGCTCAGCGGCGCCGCCCACGCGCCGCTCTCTGCGCGCCACATCCACATCGTATACACTAACGTCTTTATAACGTCTCTCATTTACAATTTACACTCATACTGAAAACTAATCTTCAGCACAATTAGAATGATTCCCGTAAGGGGTGGATGACGAGTCCATGTATAACTCACCCGCCTTGTGCCGGTGTTCGGGCTTGAGGAAGCGCGGCGGCACGTTGAGGTGCGCCCGGCGCAGGCGCACGCGCACTCGGCCCGGGCCCTCCGTCGGGTCCAGCGCCCACGACTGCGGGTACCCGCGCGGCGAGTGCCACACGCCTGCGCACGCACCACATATGGGGATCATTAATACAATAAGTCAGCGGTATATTATGCGTACGTAAGCAATTTGCAAACTTTATGCAATGGCATTAGGTGAAAAAATTAATGCGTGCTGACTTACTGACAGCACGAATAATATATAGCGATACGGACGCGGACCGAGGCGTGAAGATAATATGAGTTGTGCTTAAATTACGAATACATTACGAGAAACTGATATTGTATTTCAGTTTATGTATTAAGTTAACCTTGTTCATACATGTGCGTGTTTTATGTTATTTTGTTGATGTGTACGATACACGAAGCTAAAACAAAGAGGAGGTGTGGTAATTCAATTTCCCTATGAAACGACGCGTGATAGTTTGCGGGGTGAGGGGGCACTGAGGTGTTGTTAAGCTCCGCCCACTTCTCAATATTCCATCTATCGGCTAATAGCAAAACTACTAGTTTAGGTTGATGTTGATGTTACTACGTAGTTCAGCTACTTCACACTAGGTGTCAAAAGTCTTAATGTGATGGGACGTACTCAGAACTCAAAACTCAGCTTCAAAAAAAATTTATAGGGAAATAAATCAAATGAAAAGACTTTTTTTTAAAACAATCTTTTATTATTTGTTAATAAAATGAACTAAAATATAAAAATAATTTAAACAAGATTATAAATGTATAGGCACTGACATTGCAACCTTTAACGAAAAATTAAGTTATTATTATTAAGTTTTGTAATCCATTGCTGTTTTAAATTATCGTTGGATGGAAATCTAAAACGAACATATAAAAATAATTAAAATTACTTTTAATTAAATTAGTTGGTAAAATTTAAAAGAAAATCTGAGTACGGCCCTGGATATTTCTGAAGTTTAAAATAGTTATTCTAGTTGACGATAGATGGCGGCCCGTTAATAATATAATAATAAAAACTATAAAAGTACTGTTTTAGCTACTAAAAGGTATTTAGGACTAAGTGTATAACAGTTTTTAGTATTACGTATTATTATTACAATATAATACTGCAAAATTATACGTAAACTTATGTATTTTCTTCCCAAATGTGTCGCCATCTAGTGTCAAGTAGTAGAATTTTAACGCTGAAAGCTGAGAATGTTCTAGAACTTTTATATTTAATTGCGTATAAAATTACTTACAAATGAAATGAGACGCCACTCTTATTATCAGAACGTCTGTCTGAGTAACTTTGACATAGTAAAACACAACATTTCATCCTTTTCTTGTTAAAAACGCAAAAAACACACTTTTATTGCGAGTCTCGTCACATGTGCACCTGAGGAACGCTGATAGCATACTATCAGGTTCAGGTGGGCGAAGCCACTTAGGCTCCGCCCACCATGATGACGTCAGGACCTAGTTGAATCACAGTGCACAGTTGCTTAGGCCAGCTCCTCTTTGTTCTAGCTTCGTGGTACGATAGTCACCCTACTTATGTCTCCAAGTCGGTATATTGTGCATGAGTCTGTATAAAATGTGTGTGAAGTGTATCAGTGTGCTTTAACTTTAGGAGTGAGTTTTGTTCATACGTATAGTATGAGCCCTGTTCATGTGTACGTATGTATACATGTCGAGTGTGTTCGCCCACCTTGTTCGTGCGTGTGCGTGTGCACGAGCCGCTGCCACGCGAGCCCGGCGGCGGCGGCGCGCGCGTCGGCCGCGCGGAGATGTTCCATGAAGCGTTTACGCTCGGCGTTTTGCGCTTCTACGGCGACGCGAGTCGCGGACATAGCTGTCTCGGCAACGCGAAGAGCTAGGGACTCTTTGCTGAATACTACCCTGTAATAAAAGTGGTATTTTAGGTATGGATAGACGAAGAGTGGTTGATTTAAGAATTATATTAAGTAACAATGCACGGATTTGATATTTAACAGAAAATCTTGATTATCTGAAGCGAAAAGATAGGGCATTAAGAATAAGTTCGACAATTCGGTAGATACATATTGGCAAAAGAAATGCAGCTCGTCGTTTTGTATGTTAAAAACTACAATCAGCATTTCTCTATCACTTACTTGGCAACAGCCGGCCTCAGTCTATTGGCAGCTCTCGCCCACCTCTCCTGATCAGTCTTCAAATATGCCTCCGCTTCAAGCGGCAGCGTATCACTATGCAGTCGATCGGGCATGCCCGACTGCAGCGCGAGAGCCCAGCCGCGGGCCCAGTCAGTTATCGGCAACTCAAGTGCAGCCGGGCCGGTCTCTGCAGCCGCATGTACCTCTTGCAACGTTAGCAGAATAGATACGGCTAAACGTCTCGCAGACGGCGGGTCGGGTGTTAATATTCGTAATGCAGCCGGCGGTAGTCTGTACAGTGCTCGTAGTACGGTAGCTGCAGCGGGAAGTCGCAGCGACAATGCCCAGCCACCTAATGTCGCCGCCGTGCCGTCGCCCGTCCATATCCGCCGCTCCGCTAATCCGGATAGCAGTCGTAGTAGAAGCTGTTCATCGGCGGGCGGCAGATGTGCCCGTGCTGTACTACGCGTTAAATGAGCGACGCCACGCGCAACTACGCCGCTAAGGCGAGCTGCTCCCTCGCCCGCTACCGCTGATGATAACACTACACAAAAACAAACATATTATTAAAGTTGAGTTCAATAACAAATCTCGATCGTTTTGTCACACACAACAATGTCCAAATTTTACCAAAAAAATTACAATAATGCATGCCATTTTTTTTTGTTGAACCTTAGATAACTGCTGACCAAAAATGTCCTGAATATGTTTCCATAGTAATAATGGTAGATGATATTGGTATACGCACCGCTGCTGAAGTAGCTGTGCGCGCGCGCGTGGCCCTCGCGCGCCGCCAGCCAGTCGTACTGCGCGCAGTAGAGGCGCGCCGCCGCGCCGCGCGCCGCCGCCGCGCCGCCGCCGCCCTCCCACTCCACGTACGTCAGCATGTGGTGGATCTCTACTATCGTCTGGCGAATCAAATATATTTATGTACGACAACATTTATGATAGTAACATTAAAAGAAGAAACTAGTGTCGCCATCGTTGAATTACACAATAACATTATGAATTTCGATTTTGAATGATTGGACATTATTGATAATTATGTTGTTTTTCGGATAATGTTTTTAGTAAAATATCTTATATCGGTTCCGTCATATCCATACAGTAATTAAACAGTCAGTAAAATAGAGGCACAGAGAACATTTCAACAAAATAACGTCTATAATATTCGTGGTCACATACCTGTGTACTATGCTGTACTTCCAACGCCTTCACCGCGACCTTGTTCAGCAGTTCGCACAGGTCATCGAGCAACAACTCCTTCCCTTCCTCCCCCTCCGCCATGTTGCCCACCCCTCGTATAGCTCGCACCACCACTTCGACTAGGCAAATCTCGCCTATCAGTTTTAGGGATGCCTGTGAGAAAGTTTTGGCTATTATAGATTAATTATGCTAACTAATTAAATTAGGCAGATTTATGAATGACAAGCTATTATTTTTGATTTGAGGATCCTAATATTTCATACTAATTTCAGATGGAGACCGTAGCTTTTATTATAACTTTCAGCCTTAGGTGTCCCATTGTCGGGCTGAGGCCTTCCACCAACGCTTTCATTCCCCTCTATAATAATGGGTCTTAAAATTTTGGCATTTATCAATGTCGAAAACCAATGATTAGGTAACCTTATAATTTAAAACCTATAAGTCTAGTATGTTTAATTAAATGAGTGGCTTTATATGAATAAATGAATAAGTACCTTATCCACGAGCCTGCTAATAAGTCGTGCTACGTTATGCGCTAGCGGCACGTCGTGCAAACTGACGGGCAGGAGAGCCAGCAGCGGCGGACTCGATAATATGCCCGTTGACGTCACACCGGACCACACTTCCTCCTAGAATAGAAAACATGACTCTTTATGTCTATTGAAAAATAGAATAGGGTAAAAGAAGACCAACTCAGATTCAACTTCATAAAATGGGGTTAAAGATTCGTGTGTGTAATTATTGGAATAATTTCATCGTGAGCATACTTACGTTAGGATTTTCTTTACCGTACCTCACGTTTAGAATTATACGTATAATTTTAATTAAATAAACGATGAAAGAAAAAAATAACTATAATATACTGACGTCCAATTGATCCTGTAGTGGTAAATCGCAGTCGGTGACCAATTCTGCGCAAGCTTCGGCTAGCTCCCACGACCCTTCATACAGCGATATCTGACAAAGATACATTTTTATTACATTTTGTTTTAATGACATTCCGCATTGGATCTGGATAGTATTCAAGTGATATGTTACATAGTTTGTCATTTATGTCATTTGCAGGGTCTAAAACGATTCGACGAGTGAGTAACACAGTTGGCCTTAATATAAATCTTGAAATATTAATAAAATACCTTTTGGTTAAGAGTATTACCTTTTTTCATAGACAACGAGTATAGACGATTAATAGTAGTTTATGCAACTGTCATATAAAGAAGGGTATTAAAACACGAGTGTGAGTTTATGAAACGAGCGCAGCGAGTTTCATAATAGTAACGAGTGTTTTAATACCCGTGTTATATGCAGTTGCATACACTACTTTATCTTCACTAATGCAATGAATCAAACAAAATTTTAAAAACAAAACACATTGCGAAACATTAAATTCACGCGTACGTGTATAGCCACAGTGCACTTGCCGCCATTAAAATCTAACAAATGAGAGCGCAGCTGCGCGCGCAGGGCCGCAGGGCGCGCGCCGCGCAGGGCGCGATGTTATAATGAGATTTTACGATATCGATGTGGATATTATAACATCATGTGCAATTGCTTAAGTTGAGTGTTTTAGTTGTCTGCGCTATAACAGTAGTAATTATAAGTCAAGTATTGGAAACATAAGTAGAATGTTACAACATTAGTGTAGATAAAAGCTTTTAAGTCTTCTACAAGTACCAGGATATCGTGTAGATGTGTATGATCGGCTATCGTGTACAGCAACCATTGCCTACTCTATGAGTTGTCAGGTGGTTGTCTAGTGTATAGTATGTAGTACCTGGTTGGCGAGGTGCGTGGCGTAGTGCTGCGCGCGCAGGCGGCGCGCGCGGTCGGACGCGGCGCGGCGCAGCAGCGCGCCGGCCGCGCGCAGCACGGCGCCGCGCACGCGCGCGCACGGGTGGTTACCCAGCGCGCACACGCTCTCCGCGCCCACTACGCTACATACGCCCTGGAGCAGAGTTATATGTAAGGGGAGGTGGGGACTTCCCGTATATGGAGGAAAATATGAGACGACGGGTTCGGTTCTAAATAAGTAGTTCAATCAATGTCAAAGTGAAATTATTAGTGAAATTATCAAACTCAAATTATTTTTATTCCACCTTTCTCGACCATGGTGACCGGGTTTCGGAAAAGGACATTGCCGATATTGAATCGCAGCCCTGTTCGTCTGAGTATGACCTATCCAAAATTGAAGTTAAACGCGATGAGGTGTCTCTTCTTTTGACAAAATTGGATCAGTCAAAATCAGCGGGTCCAGGCGGTATCAGCCCGGTGTTTTTGATTAATTGTGCTGAATCATTGGCAGTTCCTATCACGTACTTATTTCAACTGTCTATCTCAAAAAATGAATTCCCTTCTAAATGGAAACGAGCATATGTGACACCCATATATAAAAGTGGTGATAAATCCGAATTGTCTAATTACCGGCCTATAAGCAAGTTATGTATAATAGCTAAAGTTTTTGAAAAAGTCGTCTACAATCAGGTTTATGCTGCTTTAAAAAATAGCTTGATGTCATCCCAGCACGGCTTTCTTAAAGGGCGTTCAACTACGACGAACCTGGTTTTATTCAATGAATATTTGACAAATTCCATGGAGTCCGGTTTCCAAGTAGATGTAATCTATACTGATTACAGTAAGTGCTTCGATCGCCTTCATCACAAACAGCTAATTTTGAAACTATATAAGATGGGTATTAGAGGGGATCTATTACGTTGGTTCGCATCATATATTAGTAACAGGTCTCAAGCAGTTGTAATAAGTAACTACATATCTGGTTGGGTATCGATTCCTAGCGGTGTACCACAGGGGTCTTTACTTGGTCCTCTATTATTCCTGTTATTTGTAAATGACATTTCAGATTGTTTTGTTAATAGTGAGCTTCTTTGTTTTGCTGATGATATGAAAATATTCAAGAAAATTTCTAGCATTGATGATGTTATAAGTCTACAAGAAGATCTCACTCGACTCGATCAGTTCTGTTATCTAAACAAACTTGACTTAAATCCTTCTAAATGCAAGACTGTAACCTTTAGTCGGAAAAAAACAAACATCCCTTCTATTTATCGTCTTAAAAACGCTGTCATTGCTAAAGCTGACTCTATGCGTGATCTTGGTGTCATTCACGACTCTAAATTAATGTTTGACATGCATATTGACTCTATTATTAAAAAGGCCTCGAAGTCATTGGGATTCATAATGAGAAGTACTGCGGCGTTCAAGAGAGCTAAAACTTTTAAAATCTTGTATTGCGCTATGGTTCGGAGCATCCTCGAATATGCGTCCCAAATTTGGAATCCAATTTACATGACTTACGTTGCACGAATTGAAAGGATTCAAATTAAATTTATGAAATATCTTTGTTATAAACTTAAAATACCCTATTCTTCATCTTCATATTTATCCTTATGCAAAAAATTTCACATCTTGCCTTTGTCAAACCGCCGTGATATTGCGGACGTTTCCCTTCTCTTTGCAATTGCCAATAATAAGATTGATTGTCCTGAGTTATTGTCAAAATTACTTCTAGTTGGTCCAACTAAACGCTTCCGTAAGCCCCCTACTTTATTTGTTCCGTACGTTAACACTAATTACCGTGCAAACTCTTATTTGTGGCGTGCAAGCAATCGGTTTAATATAATTAATAAACATGCTGACTTGGATTTGTTTAATGATAGTGTAAACTTGGTGAGAAGAGTACTAAGCAGAGAGTTTTTCGATTGATTTTAACTTGTTAATACTTATATTGGAGCGTTCTTTCACATAGTTCTTTTATATTGTGTATTGTATATTGTATTGTATAGTGTGCATTGTATTTTATCTATGGGTTTTCTTCTTTCTTTATTTTTGTTAATTTTATTCTTATGTATTGTTTAATTTCTGTATCTATTCGTGGGAATCTGTAATTAGCTGACTGTTTTCTATTCTGTATGTATATTATGTTATGTATAGCTGTTGATTCTCCTAAAATAAATAAATAAATAAATAAATAAATAAAGTGAATGTCAAAGAGAAAAAAGAACTCAGTTTAAAGACAAATAAATTCGTTACCTGGGGCAGATGTTGTACCGCATGGTCTGGTAGCTGAAGTAGCGCGTCTCGTAACAATAAAAGTAGTCCTTCGCAAGCTGCCCAGCCAGCGCCCGCGCCCGCGCGGACTCGACTCTAGAAACGATACACAATTTCAATACATATTATATTTCAGCTATGTATATGATATACAAGTGTATTATTTACTGTCAATTAATCAGTCGTTGAACAGATATTTTAAGAAGAAGTTCCGTATACTAGAGTAATTCAATGTCTATTCGCAAAACCTTACTTTAGCGAACATATCGGAACTTGATATGGAAAAAATATGTCAAGTTTTAGAGCGTTTTTCTATGCATTTCAAGTGTCTGAGTGCGTGAGAGTCCCATACAGACCCTGATCCCATAGGTACCTGATGGTATATCCCGGAGGAGTACATCTCGACCGTAGTGTGCTCCAGCTCGTCTTCTTCCACCACCACATATTCTGCTAGAGGAGCTCGCTCCCCGCCGTTATCGGAGTTCACTCCGCCCGCTGAACTCTCGCTGTTTTCCGCTACATCTGTAATATCACAGTCGCTACGTCTGTTAATATTACAGTCGGCGTATAATGTCCGATACGGTTGTGAGGCCTTAACCGTATCGGACTCTACAGGACACTCAATGATGCTAGTGCAGCAACATCCTATTAATATTATAAACGTGAAAGTCTGTGAGGATGGATGTATGGATGTGTATTTTTGCATGTGATCGTGTATACAAATATCTGAAAACAACCTGTGTACATATTTTTGATAAACTCGGGTGGGTATATAGTATGAATTGTTAAGTGGCTATATGTTTTTGAAATTTTCAGAGTGGACATTTATTTGAAAATCTGCCCGTGTATACATTCTATTGCACATGACTGTACGTGCAAATAACACGACCTGTCAAGTTGAAGGCAACGTGAGGAATAAGATGTGACTGACTGAGTACTGCCGAATACTAAATCGCCACTCAGTTCAACCGATATTTTTGACAATATTTTCTATGAAATTAAGGATTTTTTAATTAAATGTGACTGTTTACTGTAATTTAAGTGTCGTTTTTTATCGGTTTTAATATATTCGGGTATTAATGTAATAATGATTTGTGGGTGTACTCACCAGTAGTCGCATCCGATGCTTCAGACGTCGACGATAAATTATGTTTTCTGTAAGAGAGAAAACTTAACAGTTTAAACTAACTTTACAGATGTTACTATCATGTATAGTGAAAGCCAACTATTATCCAGCATTTCTTACCTTCCTTCCTTAATTTGCATATTAATAATCCCCTTCATCTGTTTTGTAGAATCTAAGCTACTATCTATTCTATCGCTGTCCTCTTCTGGCGTGTGGTCCGTCACATCTTCCGTCCCGTTCTTGTTGTTGTTGCGTGTGGATTTGCGTCGTGATATAGAGTCGAAGCCACTCATCTCTCTCGTTTCAGAAGTGAGAAGGAAATAGAAGTTAGCCCGGGAATGTGTCACGAATGTATCGCTGGCCTGCAACAGAAAATGGTGCGGGAAATTAGTCAAAATTTAAAATTTAAAACTCTTAGTTTTATTAAGAAACGACGAAAATAAGCGCTTAATGGTCGTAGCACACATATCAACTCGGAAAGGGATCGTCACCGTATCGCCTCGCCGTCAACCAGGCGTCAACCTATCGTAAGCGCGTCACCGTGCGATCAGCAGCTCCGAATCGACTCGGCTACGGCTAGGCGACGCCGCGCTTACGGCTCGCCGGTCGCTGGTTGACGACGGCTGGGCGGGGTGCCTCGTGGGAACGAAGAAACGCAAGCTAGGGTACGGAGAGTCGTAAGACAGCGTACGGAGAGACGTAAGCGCGGGTACGGCAAGTCGACCACGCACCGTACTGCGGTTTGTGAGCTTGTCCCGAGGCGAGGCGATTACGTTACGATTCCGATAAGTGTGCGTTGCAGTAGGGAGTTTCATACAAAGAATACTGAACGGCTCGAGTTGATACGTTTACGTTCCGTTTACGAGTTGATATGTGTGCTACGACCATTACAAGCGATGATTTAACATGGCAAAGTGCTAAGGCAGTCAAACAATGCTACAAGCGCTACGCTACTGTTTATAGTTGACCATGCCTGATGCATCAGCAGTAGGAAGTCTCCGAGCGCCGCGGTCGCGTGCAAAGCGGGCGGGCGAGCTAATAAGGCCCGCACCACACGCACGATACGACTGCTGGCGCCCGCGGACAGCGCGCCTTGCGATCCGTTCAGTAAGCGCTCCTGTGTAACAATAACAAACAAGTATTTTAATAAAAACAGTAAGTAAAAACTATAATCTAATGAATGCGCCTGTAATGTCCCACTGCCTGCAGGACAAAGGCTTACATCTCACTGAAAGTATCAGTACAGTGAGGAGGATTGTATACTTTATTTATTATTAATTGTTAAGTAAAAGCCGATTTTTCCACCAAAAACAATTTATTCTGTAGAGAAATAAGTTTAAGTGCTAAATAAGAATTAAATTAAACCACAAAATATTTTTCCTCCACACAAGGAATCGTCGTAGGTTGAAAATCAGCTTTATTAGTTAAGATGTTTACAAACAAGTGAAGTAAAGGTGTTTCACGTTGTTTAGTACACTATTTCGTAACTAGATGGCGCCACCTTCCAAGTTAGAACACGCTAACATTGTGTATCCTTGTACTACTAGGTTACGTCTGGCGAGTCATACCAATAGACTCCTTTTCTCCATATTTTTGAAAGAAGTATTTAAATTACGAAAGTAATTAATACTAGACCTGGCAAAAGTGTATCACCAAAGTGAATGTATCATTTGTATCTGCATCAGTTCAAAGATTCGAATCAGTAGAACGTATCTCTATCATTTGAATCACTGAACAAAACTCAAGCGAAGTGAAGCAGAAATTAAATCACTTGCGCGAATCATTTAGAATTTAGATACTTTTTCAATTCGCTTTTAAAGTTTTAATTGACCTTTGTTATTTTAATGCATATTTAAAAAAATACATAATAGTAAAACATGCCTAAAAATTACTTTTATAATGAATTAAGGTTTAATAAAATCGATTCCCCTTCATACTTTTCAGGCTTAGGACTGACAGTTAGTATATATTATGGACTAGCAGCGCCCCGCGGTATTACCCGCGTTGTTCCCGTTCCCGTGGGAATTTCGGAATGAAAAGTAGCCTATAACCTTCCCGTTGAATGTGGCTATCCATTACAAAAAGAATTTTTCAAATCGGTTCAGTAGTTTCTGAGATTAGCGCGTTTAAACAAACAAACAAACAAACAAACAAACAAACAAAACAAACTCTTCAGCTTTATAATATTAGTATAGATTAGTATAGATTATCTATATCTAAATACATAAAATAAATGTATCTATCTATGAATAAAAGTATATTTTGTATTTTGTATCTCTTTTACTCGTACGCAAAGAAGAGAAGATAGTCGACTCGACGCAAGCTCATAGCAACCGCCCCGCGCCCCGACAGAACACGACGCGCGCGATCTCACTCAGTCGCGTCGCGAGAGAGCGAGATCGCTGAGCGTCACGACGTTTCCGATCCGCCGATGCATGAGTGAGTGAGAGAGTTTGTGTACCTATAGCCGCGTTCCAACCGGGCGGAATGAATGTGATTAAGATACACTATTTGTATACTTTCGAGATACGTTTCAGTGCATCAGTTTGAAGAAACGACTCACTGAGTCGACTCAGTAAAGAGTTACACACGGCTAATTAATACTTCTAAAGCTTAAAAAATTAAAAGAACTTTGTTGCAGTTCGACGTATTACGGTGTTTTCACTGAAACGCGTTGAGCTCAACTTAATTGGAATGTATTGTTTCAAACGGTTGGTTATCGTCACAAACGTTCGTTAAAAAAGTCACGATTTTGACGATTTGAAATAAATACTAAGCGTTGTTACATAATTTAAATGAGAGTCTGTTAAAGTTATTCGAGCGGCAAGGGAAGGGCTCGACTTTTCATTTCCTTACGTCGGTTATGACTGACATTTTGCGAGCATAAAGTAAAACTAATTATAATGTATATAATGTTCTCGTTAAGCATACATCTATGTGTTACATAAGGCGTAAACTGAACTCATTAATCCTACTTAATATTATAAACTAGCAGCGCCCCGCGGTTTTACCCGCGTTGTGCCCGTTCCCGTGGGAATTACGGGATTTTTAAGCTATTGCATAGCTTCTATCGCGGGCCTTGAGCGCGGGGACCAAATCCAAAAATACCGTAACGAAAAAAAACCTCACGCTTACCCGATCCGACGGGAAGGAGGTGTGGCTTGAAGGCCGTGCATCGTCTAACGTCGTTTCAGTTCGGCAGTCTTCGACACGGCGTTGTGTGCGATTGTGCGTTGGGGGTGAGAGAGGGGGTGAGAGAGGGGGTGAGAGAGGGTGGTGAGAGAGGGGGGTGAGAGAGGGGGTGAGAGAGGGGGTGAGAGAGGGTGGTGAGAGAGGGGGGTGAGAGAGGGTGGTGAGAGAGGGGGTGAGAGAGGGGTGAGAGAGGGGGGTGAGAGAGGGTGGTGAGAGAGGGTGGTGAGAGAGGGTGGTGAGAGAGGGGGGTGAGAGAGGGGGGTGAGAGAGGGTGTGAGAGAGGGGTGAGAGAGGGGTGAGAGAGGGGTGAGAGAGGGGGGTGAGAGAGGGGGGTGAGAGTCGGTGGTGAGAGAGGGTGGTGAGAGAGGGGGTGAGAGAGGGTGGTGAGAGAGGGGTGAGAGAGGGGGTGAGAGAGGGGTGAGAGAGGGGGTGAAAGAGGGGGGTGAGTGAGGGTGGTGAGAGTGGGGGGTGAGAGAGGGGGGTGAGAGAGAGGGTGAGAGAGGGGGTTAGAGAGTGTGGTGAGAGAGGGCGTGAGAGAGGGAGGTGAGAGAGGGGGAGAGAGGGGGGTGAGAGAGGGTGGTGAGAGAGGGTAGTGAGAGAGGGTGGTGAGTGAGGGTGGTGAGAGAGGGGTGAGAGAGGGGGTGAAAGAGGGGGGTGAGTGAGGGTGGTGAGAGAGGGGGGTGAGAGAGGGTGAGAGAGGGGGTTAGAGAGGGTGGTGAGAGAGGGCGTGAGAGAGGGAGGTAAGAGAGGGGGAGAGAGGGGGGTGAGAGAGGGTGGTGAGAGAGGGTAGTGAGTGAGGGTGGTGAGTGAGGGTGGTGAGAGAGGGTGGTGAGAGAGGGTGGTGAGAGAGGGTGGTGAGAGAAGGTGGTGAGAGAGGGTGGTGAGAGAGGGTGGTGAGAGAGGGGGTTGAGAGAGGGTTGAGAGAGGGGTGAGAGGGGGGTGATAGAGGGTGTGAGAGAAGGTTGAGAGAGGGGTGAGAGGGTGGTGATAGAGGGGGGTGAGAGAGGGTGGTGAGAGAGGGTGGTGAGAGAGGGTGGTGAGAGAGGGGGGTGAGAGAGGGGGTGAGAGAGGGGGGTGAGTGAGCGTGGTGAGAGAGGGTGGTGAGAGAGGGGGTGAGAGAGGGTGGTGAGAGAGGGGGGTGAGAGATGGTGGTGAGAGAGGGTGGTGAGAGAGGGGGTGAGAGAGGGTGGTGAGTGAGGGGGGTGAGAGAGGGGGTGAGAGAGGGGGTGAGAGAGGGGGTGAGAGAGGGTGGTGAGAGAGGGGTGAGAGAGGGGGGTGATAGAGGGTGGTGAGAGAGGATGGTGAGAGAGGGGGTGAGAGAGGTGGTGAGAGAGGGGGGTGAGAGAGGGTGGTGAGAGAGGGCAGTGAGAGAGGGGTGTGAGAGAGGGGGGTGAGAGAGGGGGTGAGAGAGGGTGGTGTGAGAGGGATTGAGAGAGTGTGGTGAGAGAGGGGGTGAGAGAGGGGGGTGAGAGAGGTGGGTGATGTTAAATTATTAATGTTTGCAGGAGCGTAATAACAACACAAGTTTAGTATCAAGACTGATTTATTTTAGGACTACCCTCATTACAAAAAGATATAACATAACAGAATATAAAATGGATATTTGCATTACCCTACAATCTCCTTTCATAATGAAATAATTTAGATACACCGGTATTTTATTTTTAAAATAAGCATTACCAAATAATTAAAGAAACCTAACTTAAGTAAGCTCAAGCTGCGATTCTTATTTTATTTATTTCAATTAATAAAAATCAATTTAATCCACATACATAAATGAAATACATTGCTATTTAAACACATTGAATATTTATCAAATACATGCCTTAAAACTATGAAATTAAATCTCAATTGAGACAAACAATAATGTTATTTTTATTTTACCTTCCTATTTATCCTTCCTTCTTTACACAATAATATCATTTTTACTCTCTTATCTATATAATGCTTTTGCTTTATGTAATGGTATTAATTAAATGTTTTAATTATCAATATAAATCTTAGGTATTCATTATTATATAATTTTCATGTTTATTATTGACATAATATTATAATCTGATTCTAATTTTATTATCTTTACACAATAATTTTCACTACATCTATGTTGTTTTTGATAGGTACTTATATCTATGTTAGTAGTTGTGTACAGATTATACGACTCATAATTAATTATCACCACAAATCATAAACATAGTATCAAAAGTTGTTTACATTTCACTGAGGTGCGAGACGGTTGCGTAACGGGTGCGGACAGGTCCATCGGTCAGGAGGAATCACTTGCCTGCCGGAACGAGTTTGATAATTATTATTAGAGGTCGAAGTTGGAGGCAGCCTACTTTGTGGAGACCGGGTTTCCGGGCTGCGCTGGAGACGCGCGGGGGACGCGGTATTATTGTAGAAATTAGACGTCACAATATCATCGTACATAAATGACATATTATTAAGAGAACTAGCTATTTGTTTGTCAGAATCGATTATGATATGCTTTCTGTTACGTCTTAAACTATATCCTGAACCCATTCTTATTTGATATGAGCGCACACCTACCACGGCTTCTACAATTCCTGATTCCCACCTCCTGCCTACTCTCACTTTCACTTTCTGACCAACCTGCAATGCTTTTAACTCTCGTGCACCTTTGTCATAATAATGTTTTTGCTGTGTTTGGCGAACCATCAGCTTATCATGAACACCTGCATTTATTTTTGGTTTATAGCAGACTGTTGATCTAGGCAGGATAGTACGTAACTTTCTGCTATACAATAACTCTGCCGGCGAAGGCAGCTCATCACTAATAGGAGTATTTACATATTCTAAGTATGCCAACTGAAAGTCACTTTGATCTTCGTGCACTTTTCTCATTATATTTTTAATAGTTTGAATGCTACGTTCTACTTGGCCGTTTGACTGTGCAAACCTCGGCGAAGATGTTACGTGCTGAAATTTCCAGTCTTCTGAAAACTGACGAAAGTTATTAGAACTGAACTCTGGGCCATTATCAGACATCAAAATCTTTGGAATTCCATGTCTAGCAAAAACTTTTTTAATTTTTGAAATTATTTCATCTGATTTTAAGGTCGTTAATTTCTCAATTTCTATAAATTTACTATAGTAATCTACCAATAAAATGTAACTTTCATTTCCATAATGAAATATATCAGCACCTACTTTTTGCCATGGACTTTTAGGTATTTCATGTGGTATTAACGGTTCTTTAGTGTTCTGTTTCCGATGCGTTAAACAAACTTGACAATTAGATAGGTAATCAGTTAGCTGTGAATTGATATTTGGCCAAAAAATAATGTCGCGTGCCCTTAATTTACATTTCTCTATACCCAAATGACCCACATGAATTCGTTTCATCATCTCGTATCGCATGCATTTGGGTATTATTATTCTTGACCCTTTCCATACAATACCAAAGTTAACCGTGATTTCATCTCTGAAATCCCAGTACGGTCTTATTAAAGTCTCTAATTTATTTTTATTAGAAGGCCACCCTGATCGAACAATTTTTATTAACTTTTGCATCTCATCATCCTTAGCGGTACCTTTCTGTATTTCTATGAAATGCGAGTCAATCAGCTGATTAGTCGCCGAGACCGCACACACCTGTGCCTGCCACTCGTGATAGTCGCGTGTCTGTGTGAGTGTATCGTCGTCGGCCGCGCCCGCCGCGACCGGTGCAACTGCACGCGATAACGTGTCGGCTATGTATAAATATTTACCGGGCTTATATACCAAACTGAATGTGTATGGCTGCAATCTCATGAGCATTCTTTGTAAACGGGGAGGTGCGTTAGCTAACGGCTTTTTAATGATACTGACTAAGGGTTTATGATCTGTTTCAATAGTTACATCACTTCTTGAATAAATATACATATAGAATCGTTCGCACGCAAATACACATGCGTATAGTTCTTTTTCTATTTGTGCGTACGCTTGCTCTGTTTTTGTTAATGACCGCGAGGCGTAAGACACTGGCAAACCGTTCTGCATTAGACAAGCACCTAGGCCGTTTTTGCTTGCGTCTACCGAGATAGTAATTGGCTTATCTAGCGAATAGTATTGTAGAACGGGGGCACTAATTAAAAACTGTTTAATTCGTTCAAAACAAGTTGCATGCCTCTCATCCCAGTGCCATTCTACTTCCTTCTTTAATAGCTCGCGGAGGGGGGCCGTCTCTTCTGACATGTTAGGTATAAAGTTGTTGACATAGGTTACCATACCTAAAAATCGTTCAACATCTTTAACACATTTTGGTGTAGGCATATTTTTTATAGCATTTACATGTGATTCATCTGGAGATATACCTTTAGCCGATATCTTATGTCCTAAATATTTAATCTCTGACAAACCGATTTTGCATTTTTCTTTATTTAGTTTTATGTTAATTTCTCGACATCTTTGTAAGACTGATCGTAGCCTCTGATCATGGATTTCTTTGTTAGGGCCGTAAATTAATATGTCATCAACAAATTGAATAACCCCTTCTAGGTTATCTAAATATTCGTATAATTTACGGTGAAATATTTCTGAAGCTGAACAGATTCCAAAAGGCATTCTTAAAAATCTGTATCTACCAAACACAGTATTAAAAGTACATACATCTGTATCTTGCAATTTAACTTGGTAAAATGAATGTTTCGCGTCTAGCGTGCTATACACGGCGGATCCCGCCAGCCGCGCTGTCACCTCTTCGAAGGTCGGCAGTTTAAAGTGTTCGCGCCGGATCGCCTTATTTAAATCCTGCGGATCCAGACATATCCTAATATCACCGTTTGGTTTCTGAACAACCGTCATGCTATTCACCCAATCCGTGGGCCCTTCTACTTTACTTATAATTCCGTCACTTTCCATTTGTTTTAGTTTCAATTTAACTTGCTCTTTGATAGCTTCCGGTAATTTCCTAGGAGGGTGAATAACCGGACTAGCATTTTCTTTTAATTGGATTTTATACTCTCCTGGTAAACAACCCATCCCTTCAAATACATCTTTAAATTCATCTAATATTTTAATGCTGTTATTCACCTCTCGCACCGAATCTACTCTTTTCACTAAGTTTAATTCTTCGCATCCGTGCCTACCTAATATTGGGACCGAGTTCGTATCTACTATAATAAATTTCAAAAAATAACTATTTCCCTTGCATACCACTTTTAAATACACTTTACCCATGACGTTCAATCTATGTTCAGAATAACCATACAGTTTGACTGACGTAGATACCAAATCCGACTCTGACAAACCAATAGAACGTAAACATCTTCTAGGTATTATATTCACATCAGCCCCACAATCGAGTTTGAATTTAATTTTAGTATTATTTATATGTAGCTCTGAAAACCAACTTCCGCCTCTAGAACAACTGGGAATAGATTTGTTAATTACCTGGTCCGTGGGCCTGTTCTCGACCTCCTGGATCTCAAATACCCGACACGCGCGCGCGAAGTGATTCATCTTATTGCACTTGAGACACCGCCGTCCGTACGCTGGGCACTGCATCCTCCTATGCTTCGTTCCACACCGCGGGCACTGTATGATGTTGTTGCTATTGTTGTACTGGGCGGTCGGCGCGGGCGCACCACCGCTGCCGCGCGCCGCCCGCGCTCCGGCGGCGCGAGCCTGGCCCTGGCCCCGGCTCGTCCCTTGGTTCGGCGCTGGTTCTTGATAACGGCGTCCACGATCACGATTCACCCAATGAACCTCAGCGGTTGAATTATTTTGAGAGTCATGATACACTAAATGCGCGTGGTGTTCGGCACTTTCCGTGTTGAGATTGGCGGCCTGCGCGCGGGATATCTCGGCCAATCTGCATATATCGATGGTTTTTGACAAAGTCAAATCCATTTCGCGTAGTAATCTTTCTCTCAAAACTCCGTCTCTTATGCCACATATTAATCGATCCCGCACTAGATCGTTACACAAATCTTTAAACTCGCACTTTGCCGTCATCTTGTTTAACTCGAACACGTACTGCTCAATTGATTCCAAATCCTTTTGATCTCTTATGAAAAATCTGTGACGCTCGACTGTTAAATTCTTCTTTGGGAGAAATACACTATCAAATCTTAGTAGCAGCTCTTCTACTGACTTGAATTCTTCGTTGAACTGATCGTACACCTCTCTGCACTGATCACCGATGACATGTAATAATATGTTCAGTTGCACTTTTTTGTCTTTTTTCGTTAACTCACAAGCTTCGTAGTATATTTTGAAAGCTTTCTTCCATTTCTCCCAATCCTTGCTTAGATTTCCTGACGTGACATTCGCCAAACCATTTTCGAAATGGAACGGCTGCGGCGGCTGCAGTAATGAGTCCATATTTGCTGCTTCTGCTACTAATTTTGAGTAATTCACTTGTATGCACAGTGTTTATGTATATCTTTACTGTTTCAATTCACTTTTACATCTATTTACTCCGGCTGCGCCATGTTAAATTATTAATGTTTGCAGGAGCGTAATAACAACACAAGTTTAGTATCAAGACTGATTTATTTTAGGACTACCCTCATTACAAAAAGATATAACATAACAGAATATAAAATGGATATTTGCATTACCCTACAGGTGAGAGAGGTGGGTGAGAGAGGGGGTGAGAGAGAGGGGGTTAGTGAGAGGGGTGAGAGAGATGGTTGAGAGAGAGGGGTGAGAGAGAGGGGTGAGAGAGAGGGGTGAGAGAGGGTTGAGAGAGGGGTGAGAGAGAGGGGTGAGAGAGGCGGGAGGTGTGAGAGAGAGAGAGGAGGCGGGAGGGGTGAGAGAGAAGTGGCGGAAGCGGTGAGAGAGAAGAGGCGGGAGCGGTGAGAGAGAGAGGAGGCGGGAGGGGTGAGAGAGAGAGAGAGGAGTCGGGAGGGGTGAGTGAGAGAGAGAGGAGTCGGGAGGGGCGAGAGAGAGAGGAGTCGGGAGGGGTGAGAGAGAGAGGAGGCGGGAGGGGTGAGAGAGAGGAGGCGGGTGGGGTGAGAGAGAAGAGATATCAAATATATCAAATATAATTGCATAAGTTGATACAAAATGCTATGCAATAGCTTCACCGCGGCAGTCCCCGAGTGCCACACATCTTTTTTTTACATAAAAACGTTCCTCTTGAATCACTCTACCTATTAAAAAACCGCACCAAAATTCGTTGCGGAATTTTAAAGATTTAAGCCTACAGACAAACAGACAAAAATAGCGACTTTGTTTTATACTATGAAGTGATGCGAAAGATTGTGAGGATGGATGTATGTTTGTTACTTCCACAGAACTACAGAAAACTACAGAATGGATTTGGATGAAGCTTTACAGTAATATAGGTTATACATAGGAATAACACATGAGATACATTTTATCCCGAAATTCCCGCAGGAACGGGTACAACGCGGGTGTAACCGCGGGGCACGGCTAGTAGGTATTAAATTATACACCATGCGAGTATATCGCAACGTTATTATACGGGTATTAATAGAAATAAACTTATTGTACGTAAACTTATCCTAACGTATCTTACCTTGCAAGCCAAAAGTATTAAGTTCATCATATCCTTCCTGCCCATCTGGTACAGGTTGAACTCGCGCCGCGGGTGGTCGGGCCGCACTAGCACACACATGCACGCCAAGGCGAGAGTCCAAACGGAACCTTTTTCTATAGTTCGACCTTCTTCGCCTTCTAATTCCCATTCGTATTCCTGATAAATTAAGAGATTTTTTTTTATACGGAACTATCATCTTGAAAAATCACAATATTCTAAAATATATTACGATGATGAAAAATTCTAGAATAATAGGTAGCCGAAATCTCAAATAAAATCATCAGAAAGGCATCAGTCTAGAGAAATGATTCTGCTTTTAAACGGGGCAAAAGTCTTTTACATAGTTAACCAACTGTAATTATTTAATTAACCATTCACATAGGAGTACCTCAAGGGCCTACATTGGGACTAATTCTTTTTATTCTTTATACATATGATTCTTTATTATTTTTGTATCACTAACATCACAGTTTACGTATTTACTGTTCAGTGTAAGCTTACCTGTGTCTCATCTAATATCGAAGCTGCTCTAACTAGCAGCTGTAATAATGAAGGATCTAACAACGCGGCGTCGCTGCGGCAGAATACGCTGACGCTCGCGCCGCTGGTGCCCGATATGCGGATCAGAGGGGCGCTACACGATTCTTCTAGAACTACCTGTAATATGTAAATAAATGAGTTATGGAATAAGTTATTAATAATACAACGCTTGAATAATGATTGGTCCATATCTATTATTCGATTTGAATAATCATTTTTGTAAGGGATAGCCATATTCAACGGGAAGGGTATAGGCAAGTTTTTCTTCCTAAAATTCCCACGGGAACGGGCACAATACATTTTTAATAATTAATTTTCGGAAAAGGTAGAGGTGTAAACACCTTCCTTCATGAACCGATATTATATAATTTATTTCAAATACTGGTTATTACATCATCTAATCAACATGTCATCAACAACAGCGGGTCAATTTTGGCGTATCTCTGTTGAAGTTATAGACGTAGTTACCTTCAGTAAATGCGGTGTAATAGCGGCAGTGGGCGCGGCGAACACGGTCATGAGCATGTCGTAGGACGTGTCGTTGAAGCCGGCGTGCATGCGCGCGTCCAGCGTGCGCGCGCGCAGCAAGATCTTCAGCGCCAGCGCTTGTTCCGACGGGCTCGCGTCCAGTTCTACTACCTGGAGTCAATAGGTGAATGTTAGGTTCTAATTTATTTTTTTAAGGAATGATAACAATTAATTAATGTGAATGAAGGAATTACTTATTATCATGAAAATTGAGGAATGATTGGAGGTAGTTTTTAGAACGCCTTAGGGGGTCGTCGACATAGTCTAGCCGGCGGTATATCAACTTAAAATTTCGTCCAGTGATTTGACGTCGCGTAATGTCAAAATTTTAAATTTTATTATGATAGTATTCAGTATGTAGCTTCGTCCATGGACTTATTACTTATTCACAGTATAGGGAACGTTGAATGTCCCCATAGTTGGCAGGAAGAAGACTCACCCTAGCATACAAATAAAGCAGGAGATGCACGCCGCCCTTGGCGTAGAGCGCGGGCGCGAGGCCGCGGTGGCGCGACGGCAGCGCGCGCGCCGCCCAGCGCACGCGCAGCGCCTCCGGGATGGACGCGCCCGCGCCGCCCGCCCCGCCCGCGCCGCCCGCGCCCGGGAACGCTGCCGTCACACAACGTCAACAACGTACATCACAAGTGTCTAATGATTTTATTACACAGGATCATTACAGTACAATAAGACAAGAGGCTTTCATAATGCCAAAGATCTAACAAATTATTTAACAGAATCATCTTGACTATTCATCGTACAAACAAATACCTGGTTGGGCTGTAGTATGGTACAAGTTGATCAGAGTCGGCGCGTGCGCACCGAACTGCAGCAGCAAGTTGTCGTGGAACGCGCGTAGAGTCGACTCCGACATATCGAACACTTGGTCCCAATCGATGTCGGAGTCCAGGACCTCGGGCGTCAGCAGTGACG
Organism: Cyclophora punctaria; assembly: GCA_951394245.1. NCBI lineage: Eukaryota > Metazoa > Arthropoda > Insecta > Lepidoptera > Geometridae > Cyclophora > Cyclophora punctaria. The sequence continues at coordinate 9,287,901 of OX596174.1, forward strand.
TGAAGTTTGGCATGTTGCATTTTACCTGTCAAAAGGACGGTCAATGTTGAACAATAATAGTGGGTGATTGTGGTGCAGAATAGTGATTTGGCTAAGATTTCAAAATGTAAGTACGATTTAACGCACTGAGCATAGCATTAGTTCATTCGTCCATTCGTTCAGACGTCCGGACTGCGCGCGAGCTCCAGTAATACGTCTCCGCCAAACGGCACGTCCTGGCGCGATATTTGACCACGTGCGTTCACACTGCCACGTGTGCCAATATATCGAACATTGGCCCTTGCAGCAGTCTAGATTTGAACCGCGCGTGATGTGCACTCACCATGCAGTCGGAGTCGGGCCCGTGCGCGGCGGCGTGCAGCGCGAGCGGCGCCGTGAACACGGGCGCGCGGTACACGCGCAGCGCCGCCACGTGGAACACGCCGCCGCGCGACACGCGCGCCGCGTGGCCCAGCACTACGTGCGACCACACGCACTTGCGGAGAATCACGCCTGGACACAAATCACGAATATATAATGAGGAGACATATGATTGCGCTCGCGTTTCGCGTAGCATAGAACTGATGTTGTCACGGTCGCTGTCGGTATTTTGACCGCGTCAAAGGAGCCGAAGCCGCTCGCGCACGTGGCAATCGTACCCATCCTCCTTTTGAAGCTCTAGGCCTGTCACAAGGATAGTCGAATTCCTCGAGTAGTAACAAATTCACAATACCACTTAACGACATAAGTATTTTTTAATGCCAAGTAATTGACATTAGAGAACGAGAATGGATTCAGATATACTATCAATATTTACCTTGTACAGGAAGTGATAACGTTTCAAATTCAAATCCATTGACGAACATTGTAACCTGAAAATAAATATCAAATTATTAAATGACTTAAATAATCTTGATTTGACTACGTTTGTATTCTTAATTAAAGTTAACTTTTGTGTTGAATAGAATAGAAGAAAACTACTAGAAAATCCAACTCATTGACCTCAGCACCATATTATATATATAAAGGTCGCTACGAGCTATGATCTCCAATCTCCAGCAATAAGAGGTCGTATATTTTACCTCTTCCTTTTCGTCTTCACTGTACTGATCTTCAGTGAGATGAGAGGCCTTTGCCCAGCAGTGTGACATTACAGGCGAATACTTCTTGACTTTTTACTATACTTTACCTGCATATGCAAAGTTCGGCGATGCAATCGTTCTTGCACGTTGATAGCCAGACAAGAACAGTCGTCGGCGAGCGAGCGCTGCGTGCGGCCCGCCGACACGACGCGGCAGCCCGCCGCCTCGGGCCGCGTCAGGCGCGCCGTCAGGCAGCCTGCGGGGGACGGGTTGACGATCACAAGGGTTTACGATACCACCCGCCCCTTATTAAAGGCTAACTAAGAACTCTACGCTGGCGTACGCACATACAGATATATGATAACATAAGATTATGTATAATCCAGGGCTTGGATGGGTGTCAAACTGTACCCTATTATTTGTGACACATTTGAATTTGAATATTTCTTTTTGTACATTTAGGATCAATGGAAGATGCAGATATCCGAGTTACGAAACGTGCCAGACCGCCAGACCTTTGGTACTTTTCACTGTTTCATTATAATAGGCTAGTTGACATAATTTGGAAATTAGTTTAAAACTATAGCTTAGCATCTATTTCACCCCAAAAATATATTATTTTAAGAAAAATAGTTTTTTTACGTTTGTATTTTGAGTTTTAAGAAATGAAATTGAAATTGACCGCGAAAAAGGCCAAGACTGTCATGCCGTCTTGAATGACGTCACATTTCGCAGAACAGCCGTGTTTGTGTATGAAAGTCAATTGTGTTTTTTAATAAATAATGAATATCTCGTATTATAAATACTGTATAGTGCCCCAATGTAAAAGTACAACGACAAATAATTCATATACGTTCCAAACAATAAAAAATACGAAGAAAGTCATTATCAACTAATTCCACAATGTATAGTCGATTTCTTTCGCACTGGCGAGACGTATGTACAAATAAATATGGCCGATTTTCTGAACAAAGATAATATAGAGGTAAAGATTGATACATTAGCCACGGAGGTAGGAGTTCATAATAATTTTTATAGCAGTGATAGTTATATTCTATATTAAAATATGACTGATATAAATTCAGAAGTTGCTTAATGGCTGACATAGTATCTGTTCATTGGTTTATACATTATTTAAGTTAATCAGTCGGGTTTTTAAGTTTTTCTTTTAATCACGCAGATACAACGCTGATAAAAAACCGCGAATTGCTGTCAGTCGTATAATATCCTACTATCCTATCCCATCCTATCCTACTAATAAATAACACACCAAATCACTAAACAAATCGAAGTCCAGAGAGAAAGCCAAGTTTTTTAGGAAATCGAACATAGAGGAGCACCCGTAACGTACGACATCAAGCAAACGAGACGAATGACGAACGAAGCATGGCGGCTGACTAGGTATCGGCCTATCTTGCCAGCATAATGACAGTTCTTAGTTAACCGACAGTGGCAATACCGCTTAATTATCTCAAAACTGAACATACAACAAAAATATAATCGCTTTAGCGCTAGTATAATAACGTACGTTGCTAGTATATTAAATTAAAAATAATGTCGTGAGTTTTCAAAGTAATACGATGATTTATTTTAATTTGCCTTTTTGTGAGTTGAAAAAGTTCAATCACTTAGTTGATTTCATACTCTGTTATATTTTTTTGCTTGCTTTGCTCATCACTATAGCCATAATCAAAAAAATTGCATTTTACTATCTGTATTTTCACAACCTCACTTTTTTTCTTTTTGTTAAAATATGATGTTGAAAATTAATAAAATTCATGAATTCCGTGTTTAGAACTTAGGAAAAAGTGTATAGTGTGTGGCAAACTATTGAGTGTGTAGTTTAAGATAAATACGTGAATGTCGTAAAATCAAAGGTTTGTTAACATGAATTGCCAAAAAATTAGAAATCTACTATACATCGTAGTTTTATCCGAAATGTGACGTCACGCTTCTCTGATTGGTGTTTAATGTCACGTGATTAAACGCCTCATTTTGTCGATTTTATTTTCCAAAAATATTATTAATCTTTTATTATTTTAATAGCAAAGTTGATTATTTATTTACTAATTATCATGGTTAATCATTAGAAACTAAAAGCCATCCGATTCATTCTTAGTGGAAACAAGCCTATTATGTAATGGTATCCTACACGTTTCCAAAGTGGCTTCATTGGAATTTGAAAATGAAATTAATCAAATTGGAAACAGTATCATGGAAACAATGTATCATTGTCCCTGGAAACCACACCCACTCACCAGTCTGCGTATCCATCCACAACTCAAACATGAGCGACTCGTGTCCTATAGAGAACACGTGAGACAGTTCCGATCGCTCCGGCTTATTGTTAGATTTGTCAGTCGATTTGTTGACCGACTTGTCGGTCTTCAGTTGCTCACTGTCGGACGAGTCTTCGGATTTATCTGGAAGAAATATTAGTGTATAGTATAACCGTCATGTAGCTAGTTTTAACCCTCGACGGAAACGCGTTTCGCTTTGCATGTCCGTTAGTGGCATATTCATAAACGTGTGAACCGTTTTAGACGCGTTTTTTTTAATTTGAATGCTTTATGAACATAGCTAGTCATTTACTAGATAGAGAGGTAAGATTGAAGATGTATTTTAAGAATTTTTAAGGTAAAAATGACGTATGGTTAAACATATTATGTTTTAAATAAGTGAAGCCATTTAGTTGATATAGTTACCGTAGGCGGGCTGGCGGTGCGGGCCGAGCCAGGCGAGCAGCGCGAAGCCCTGCAGCCACGCGCCCGCCCAGCCGCCCACGCCCGCGTGCCACGCGCCGCAGCTCCAGCACGACACGATGCCTGCACGCAATACAATACAACATTTAACAAGTGGCCGGGGGTGATCTTACGGAATACGAATAGGTTAAAATGCTCAATGGAATCTTAGGAACGATTTTGATGTCGGCATCGGCCGGATTGTAATAATGTGTAGCAGTCGAGCGATTTGTAACTCCGAACATCCATCAAAATATTATATTCGATTTTATTGCCCGGCAAATGCCGGCCTATCTATATGAAAGATATAATGATATATATGAAAGATCTATCCTTCCGTGTATCGTGTACCGTATGTATCCTTTACAAAAGATCACTTACCAGCCTTGATATGAGCCTCTTGTAATTTCTGAGCAGCCGCTTCCGCCACGTGGCTTTGTGACGACACGCCGCCGTTAGTGGTTAAATGAACGAAGTCGTCTGCTAGGTATTGTAGCTCATCTGTGAATGATAATATAATATAGGTTCCTAATAATGTAAATTTCGGGATAAAATATATCCCATGTGTTATTCTGACGTATAAGCTATATTCCTGTAATTTTTTATCCAAATACGTCAAGTACTTTTTTCGAGTTACAAACATACATACATCCTCAACAAACTGTCGCAGTTATAATATTAGCGGAATGATGACCTGTGTGATCGGGTCGCACGGGGAAGGTGAGCAGATGGTCGGGCGTGTGCGGGCGCTCGGGCAGCAGGCGGTGCAGCGCCGCCAGCAGCGGGCCCAGCGGCGGGCGCGCGCGCGCGGCGCAGCGCAGCAGCGCGCACAGCGAGCCCGCGCACAGCGCGCCGCGCCCCACGCCCACGCACAGCTCCAGCACGCGCCCGCGGACCTCTGGAACATCATATAACATTTACACCTGGCTCACCAACTCAACGGGAGCGTAAGCGTAAGCGAAAATTGGCCAATGACGGTGGTTGAAATCGAAAAAAAAGTATTTGCGTCAGAATCTCTAATTCGTTAATTTACCTTGCAAATCATCATCATCGCAGGACAAGAGTTCTTGTGTGGGCGATGAGAGTAGTGTTTCTAGTAGAGCTGGTGGCGGCGGTCTTGGCGCGGTCAACCGCGCGACGCACGCCCTCGCAAGACGAGATGCGGCCGCCGCGCCCGCAGATGCGTTGCCGCCATTTGCACGGGTACGCATTACTCTGGAAACGTAGACGGATATAATGTAGTAACGATCAGGATTGTTTAAATGATCAAACTTTGTCAAGGTGTATACACTAGATGGCCACCAGCTTTCGATTGGGGTCACCTCGTCAAAAAAAAAAAAACAGTAATAAGCTATGCTAATTATCAATAGAAGTTTTTATCAGTATTATTTTTACTTATTGTAGAGCCACTAGAGTCACCGTAGTAGAGCCAAATATATAAGGTACATAGTTATTCATTCGTTCAGGTAGTTGGTAGTGATAGTAATTAAGTAGATGAGTATTTTCCCTTCGATTCTTTAACAATGAAGTACTAACTTGTCTATAAGCTGCGTGAGTATATCCACCACAATGATGCACAGCTCCGGATGAACTAATTCTCCATTCTTTGTATACTCGTTGCATTCTAGGTTCATAGTGTCTGGAAGTGCTGACTGGATACCTAGAATAAGAAATAACAGGTCCACTTAATAATGGGTATTTTTCAGTAGTTTTAAAACAAAAGTAATCAATTATCTTAGCTCTCAATCACTTTTAAACTTACTATACATATTTTTACAGCAAGTAAAGGTTATTATAAAGATGTGGCGACTGGGGCAACGCGAAAAACAAGTTTCTCAGTATGTGTCACATTTTAAGAGAAGAATAATTATCGTAGACTGTCTAGGAACGTCTAGGAGTCTAGGAACTAAAGAACCTTTTTTAAAGTATAGAAATATACCCAGTACAGTACTTAATGTACATTGAACATAACATGTTTAAAAGGTTATATTACACTAGCGGCCCGGTACATATGCTTCGCTACGTATAAAGTGAAATAATAAAAAAATCTAATCCGCTCGACCGATTTTGTGCAAACTTCACATAAACTATCTATTAAATATTTGTATTTTGTTCGTCCGAACAAAGCCTAAACATTCAAACAGCCCGTTCTTGTATTATAAAATTACAACGAAAAGTGGCATTGATTTTTATATATTTATAGATAAGACAATATCTTAAATAATACATAATATATGACTCTGACTTAGCATAGATACAATTGTTGAATTACCTGAATTAGGAATAGTTGTCATGTTAGAATTCTTTCTAGATTTCTGTGATAGAAGTAAATCGAATTTCGTAATCTCCACATCTGCCTGTAAACAACGAAATGTCAAATTAATAAATATTTTCAAACAGATAATATCTGACACACTAATAATAATTTAGTTATTTATATGAGTGAGATGCTTATCTAAGATACAAAACAACTTTATAAATTGTTACTACTGCATAACACTTTGATATAATCTTTAGCGAAATAGCTGTCTGGAATTAAACAGATGGAATAGTTTCACTCCCTGCATAGTATGACTATGGTACACACCTCATATCCGTCGTCCTGTCTAGTGGTGCCTGTATCGCTGTGTTCGCTGGCATACAGGGTGGGAGCACTCTCCTCGCTCGAGGAGCACTCCGCAGAACTGCTGCCCGAAGGACACACCAAGGGTGGCACCTGGAATGATGGATAGATTTCTATGAGCTGCTAATCTTTGTATTAGCCACGTTGAAGTTGAACGGAGTCGATGAGTTATTAATAGCACCCTGTATAACCTACATACATTGATATATTGTTGTTCCTACGACTATTGAGGATTATTGTATTGTAAGTAGAGTTGGGCAATAACCACACGATTTTAATAAGTAGATTTTTTGTGAGTTGACCAGTACGCATACCCCGGTCGTTTCACCGGACGGGCAGGGATGTATAAAAGTATTTCACGCAATATAAAACCAAAGAGATACGGCCAATAAATTTCAATTGTCAATTTATCAAACTTACGTAAATTATGTGAACGGATTTTGAGTTCAATCACCTTGCTCACTAATAAATCAAAACTATGCTGGGAGCATCGATGTCAGACAGCTCACTTGCACAACCGGTAACAACCCATTTTTTGGACAAATGAGGTATTTTCATCCCAAAAAAAAATTGGGTTCGGGGTTAAAAAGAAAAATTCCTCATTGTTGATAGTCAAAAATGTCAAAATAGTCACTGATGTTAACGAATTCAACTAGTTTTGGTTACTATTGCCACTCGAATAACACGTAACCTAACATCGTCTATGAGTAGGTGTAACTAAAAGTTGTTTTTCTATAGTATAGTGCGTAGGTTTCCAAATAGACCATTAATCTCGAGTCAACGTGACGGTCGAAACCTTACAAAATGCGCCATCTAATGCCGTATTATTACGAACATTATACTAGTAGTTGTGTTAATAGTTACGGAATGTATTTTCAACTACGTTGGTTATTATGTTTGCGTGGTGATTTCGCTTAGTTCCCAATGTACTGATGAATTGAGAGGCCCAGTAGAGGAAATTTACCGGCTAATTCTTATTTACGTTTAATTACTAGTTTATTTTGTACATAACTATAACGTACATATGCCTAACTATTAAACTTATTGATATATATTTCTTGTTCTAGTAAACAGATATCTGTAAAATCCTAATGCAGGAACGTCCTACTCATTGAAGTTATTATCATAGTAAAACATGAAGGTACTTACATGAATCATTATCAATTTATCACACAATACGAAATAATAAAGATCTTTTCCTAAAGACACATAAACAATAAAGAAAGAATGAAGTAATATATTCTATAGCAATTCGAGTGGAAGTAATTTATTTGGAGCTACTTTTTGTATGGAGTCCGATAGGCAGGTAGACTGTCCGAAATTTGCACAAAAAATGATTCGTCTAATACTACAGGTTATTTGGCCTTTTGGCTAGACCTTGTAACCTTGCAAAATTTGCATTATAAAACTTGCCAAAATTTTTGAATAGGTAAGTATTTAAAAATTTATGTTACATGTGTCTCGTAGGTAATTTTTTTTATATACGGAACTGTTTTAAATATTTTTTTACTACGAATTTATCAATATGAGTAAAAATTTATCTTGCGTATCAAAATATTCCGTGATAAAATAATAATAACGTAAGGATTCATTCACATTTAAGCATAATAAAAAAAACACGTGGTAAAATAAGAATTCATGGAGAAGACAATATTTACTTACTTTATTCAATTGGTTTTTTCTACATTTAATCCAAAGGACGAAGGCAGGCAAAACTACGATATACATCTAATACAAAGTAAGATGGAATAAGTAGGAGATCCCACTATTATAAAAGAATCAGTACTTTTAAGGGGGTTTTTAAATATCGAACAGTCTTAGAATATTAACCCCGAACGAATATCCCACAATAAAGTATTATTACAACAAAAGAGGTTTCACTTTCTACCGGCTTCTGTTCAAAATATTAGGTCCAAATGGATCCTTTAACAAAACCACTTAAACTTTCGAGCGCTACGTGACTCTATACACATTGACAATTGATAACATCAATTCACTTTCACCGGAAAAGTCCCATTCATCAACTTATTGCACTTTAACTACAGTTCAATACAATTCTTATTTCACTCTAACAACACTGAACTAACAATAAAAACTCCAAAGTTAAAAAAAAATAGTTTTTAGAGACCGACGCGACACCCGAAAAGTTCCGTGTTCAAGAATGTAAGCCGTATACGGTGATTGTATTACTTTAATAATACATTGATGGTTCTGTATAATATTGTTTTTTTTACAACTCTAGTACGATTACATAGAGACGTTAGTTAGCTTCAAATGTCTGGATATAACTGGCTAAACTGTTTCTAACTAATATCTTACTAATGAACAATTAGTTAAGTTCTAGTTAATTTTAATACATTTTTAATGCTTCAATTAACTTAAATCTGAGCTAATGTCTGTTATAATTACGTACAACATCAAAGAAACAGGTAAATTATTTAATTATTTTATTAATACGGATTTATTGTGGCGTAGCGGTATTAAATGGATATATAATATTGATTAAAAGCGATGAACCGATATGTTGTCACGCCCTCGAAGTATAGAAACTTGTTTGACATATTAATAGATCTATCTTCAAGATCAAGGACACTTTGAATTAGATAGTATAAGTGTTTCTATAAATATACTTGGTTTATAATTAATTTTCTATATTTAAATAGACAATTTTTTAAGTTATTTTATACAAGAAGCGAACCGATAAAAAATAAAGTCCAGCACCATTACATTTTAAGTAGCGCAAATAAACTTTTATCATTTACAATTAAGGTCCAAATAAAAACTCGCTACAGATACTTTAAAATGAAGTTAAAAGCAAAACTGGTAATTGATAAGTCTAGATAACAAACTAGGCCTACCAGTTTTGCTTTTAACTTCACTCACTTCAACATCCAATCTAAAACGCTTATCTTGTCAAGTGAATCACGTACTGAGCTTAACATTGGATTGAGGAACCCTAAAGAACGGAACCGATTACGCCGAGACGGTCGGCTATCGGCTAATAGGCAGAGGGGACCAAACCGGTACCTCGAGAGTTAATCGGTAACTATATCTTACTACAATATGTAAATACTTCTGGACTGGCCGCGTTTATAGAGAAACAAGTAACCTTAACTATATTGATTGGTTTGTAATTACTATGTAGGAAGATATTATGGGCATATTTCACGAGAACTTGCCAGTAATGTATTTGTTCTTTTGTATACCTAGCTGCGTTCTGCGGTTCTACCTGCATTGTTGCTTTTTCCGTAGGAATTTCAGGATGAAAATAATAAATATAAAATAGCCTTTAACCTTCCTCTTGAATGTAGTTAATAATTATTCAAATCGAAATGGTAGTTCCAGAGATTTGCGAAAAAACAAACTCTTCTGATTTATATATTCTTTCCTATGTATTAAGCAGCCTATAATTTTTTTTTAGTTTGTTTGGACGCGCTTACAAAAATTACCTATCCCATATTATAATTTCTTTTTTTGACATGGATAGCCCCATTAAACGGAAAGATTATAGGCTATTTTCCATTCCCCAATTCCCACGTGAACGGGAACAAAGCGGGTAAAACCCCGGGGCGCTGCTAGTCATTTATAACCATGGTCCTGGACCAAGGGACCAATTTTGTTAGTCAGTACGTATTTTTGATACTTGAAATAACTTGTTCGAATGCAAAGCGACCTTGCATTTTATTATGCACCAACTTTTTTGTGGAGCAAGCTTTACTGGTTTATTTATTTGATTGAATATTGATGGAACCTAGTAATAAAGATAGTTTTTTGTCGTTTTTTAATCAAAGATATTCTGATTCGCATAATTATTTTTGTAATGAATAGCGACATTCAAAAGAAGTTTATATGCTATTTCTTATCGGTGCCAGCTAGGGCTTCTTGCTGTCATGAGTATATCTTAAATGGCATATGTATGTATCTATCATTATATATAGATTTTCATTGATTGATTACGGTAACAACTTTGTTGTTTCGTTCATAATTTTACGGTTTTTTATGAACGGATTATGAGCTTACGAAAACTTATGCGTTAAATTGTAAACGGTACAGTTCACAATCTATAGAGTTATAATGTTACTAGTTGAATTATAAACTAACGAGTGTTTACGTGATATATCTAACAAAATGCAAAACACTTCAAGTGAACTGGCATGCATGTTTAACTCCTTGGGGGATTCATATTCCGATCTGTAGGTATTTGGATGACACATGCTGTTTGTGAATATAAATGTCGCGGAAATATTCTTTACGGTGATCACTTTTTGCGAATGTAACTGGATTTTTTATGTGATCTTGCGAGATTATTATACAGACGAAAAGATTACACGCTATTGCGCAAGATTAAATTAGATATCCAAATTAACATTTCGAGGCCAATAACATCTAAATTATAATTTAGTTTAGAAAACAGAAACTCGTATAAGTCATTTTTAAACATTCACCGTTAGTTAAAGGAATAGGAAAACATATAATATTACCTAAGTGATAAATATATTTGTTTATTTTTCCCGCCTTTATAACACAATATGGCCGATTGGATCGAAGCGTCTAAAACTTACTTATGTGTCCCAAATCTCTAATTTAGTCCTTGTTGGACTGATATCAATTTTAATCCCACGATTATGAATGAGTGTTACCTCAATTACTTTAGGTAGGTAATATAATAATACAATTTTATCTTTTACGACTTATAGATTCTAGTTCTTTCGATCCATAGAATACCGCTGAGGTATTTTTTGAAGGTCAAGAATTTCTTGTTGACTTGGTGTGACACATTTTCTTTCCAAGGTTAGAAGTATTAGAATAGAAGGTATGCTAAGCTCGATGATCTCACGTTTTAGGCGCAGCTTTTGTTTTTTTTGGTCATGATTACGTAAGTTCGAGTAGGTTTGTGACCAACGTGTCGGAGTTTTTAGACCGCCTAAAGGCCTCCGACATGGTCAAACGATTGAAACAACAGGGACTGACAATTTAACGTGCCATTCGAAGCACGGTAACGCTCAGATAGAAATGTCACTATCGGCCACCCATCCAAGTAGGAGTCAAGCTGCACGTTGCTTCACAATCGCAATGAACTAACATCGCTTTTTGGTCATCATTATGTAGTTACCACGCCGACACGAGAACCAAACCTTATTAATATAAAGTACCTAAACGGGCCAAGTTCCGTGAAAATACTCAGTGATTCCGGCCAAACTACTTTTTCGTATCGGGATCGCAATCTGACTCCCAAACAATGGACTGGAAACCGAATGCATTGGTACGTTAGTGATTTATTAAGTCCCCTTCTTCGATATCTTACATAATTTATGGACCTTACGTTGAAATTGCTAAGCGTCGTTATTTTGTATTATTCAATCGGTATTTAAATTGTTAATTGGGTTATAAAAATGATTAGTAGCCATTTTATTGCAAGAAGGTACAAGGCAAATGCATTAGATTCAGTGCTAATAATGCAATTAGCGTACAATGGATTTTAGAATAAGAAGATTAGTCGCTTAACGGCTTCTTTCAAGGAAGTCTAATTAAGTAATTACAAGTTACAATAGAGTCATTGACCAAACTGATATCAGTGATAGCATGCAAGACAGGTTCTTTACTGGAAATATTTCTTGTTGATATACATTAGAAACCAACAATAAATGGATATAAAAAGACGAAGGGTGTGAATGTGATGACGAAATTGGACTCGAAATGACACATAACATAATTATGATATTTTTCAACTTGTAATTCCTACAAAAAAACTCAATTTAAAATCCTTACTGGTAGTTTAATTAGTTCCTCTATCTGTCTATACATACTTTAATGTACGTGTTACCTTGGTACACGGGTGAAACGACTCGATGTTGGTTCATTGGCGTTTAGATTGTGTTTCGCATCGTGCGAGTCACTCTTAAGTGAATTACGAACAATTTAATTAATGCCCACTTTAATGAATAACTTTATCCGATGGAGTGAATCATAGTACTCAATTAGTCTCGAGAACGGCTCATATAAGTGCAAAGACTACAACAGATTATAGCATAGCTAAAATATAGCGTTGTTTATATTTGACATTAGCTGTGCCCTACGGTTTCACCCGCATTTATTCCGTCACTGATTACCGTTTAAACCTTCCCTGGATTACGACATACCTATATTTCGAAACCAGAATCAACTAAATCGGTCCAAACGTTCTTGAGTTTTAGCGAGACTAACGAACAACGATTTTTTGTAGATATGTAGTTATAGATGAGTAGGCGTCAGCATGCAAGACATGAAGTGCCTTGCCTTAGTGAAATGAATCGCGACTTGCGTGTTGTTGTCATCTTAAAGTGAGCTAGTTTCAAGGTGACAGTCTGCGTTGAACTGCGTTGAACTACAACCGCAAGCGGTTAACGATCACGGTAGCAGGTGCACTGCTGTACTGCACTACTTATGCAGTTGTATTGCACTACCAATATCCACGTAATGTTCGCGTTACCTTAGCAAGAGTGAGTGTTGACATGGCGCGTGTTTGTAAGTCTATTTCTTTTAAACGTAGCTAAAATTTTACTAAAGATTGTTTTGCCCTACTAGTTTGTGTTTTGCAATCCTTAGCTTAGCATGCTCGGACCCAGGGTTGGCCACTGACCTTTTCGTAACGAAATGTCTGAAGCATGTGCTATTTACCTTAGCATGTGTAAGTCGCGGCATGGCGTGGTACGCGCTGGGCTCGGCCGTGGCGACGCGGACCAGCGCCTCGCACAGCGGCCGCAGCCGCCCGCCCGCCTCTAGCGTCCCCGCCTCGTTCACCAGCGCCTCCCGGACCAGCACACAACTTGTCTGCTTTGAACGACCTGATGTTACATCTGGAACAGATTACCTGAGTTGAAGACTGGAAGTAAGTACTGAACAGATTTCCTGAGTTGAGGAATGTAAGTAAGTACTAAAAGTCAGTATAGACTAAGGACTGAGAAGTATGGGACAGATAACTGTTTAGCAGTTTATAGTGCCTGCGACATTCTGAAGGCTTATATTTGCTTAGAAATATAGACGTATATTCTACGAGAGATAAAATTTAAACCATGATTGAAAAGGATTCAGTGATAGAATATGATAATGAAATGAAATAACTAAACCTTTTTCCTCTATAAAAAAAATCGTCTTCGACTAATTTGGTCGATTTTCGGACCACAATAGTCGACATTTTAACTGTCATAAGAAAACACAGCTTGTAGTAAATTAAAATCCGTAAGAAATGAAATAGCGCTTTATATGAAAAGTTTACATACGTCAGTTGTTGCACCATTAGTTGCAATCTGCGGGCTGCATAAGAAATTAAATAGTAGAATATTTGGACTGTAGTCATACGTCAAGTGCCGGATATTAGTGGTGCAGTCAGCGGCATGCGGCGACCGCAGACTAAGGGTGCGTTTCCATTGAAGGGGAACGGACATGTGCAGCGCTCAATCGACCAATCAAAACGCATTAAAATGTCAAACATGGCATTGACATTGTTAAAATGCGGCGTAATGCGTTTTGATTGGTTCATTGAGCTCCGCATCGCTTAAACGGGAACGCAGACTAACATTCTAGAACCGCTTGCGGTTGCTGAACTTGGTCGGTATGCGGCGTAAACAAGAAACTTCTTGTTTTAATACGAGTACTAGGCATAGAGATAACGTAATAAAATTCCACTAAGTAATACTGCGTTTGGTCACAGTTTTTTTAACTTCTTGGGCCTTTTAACTTATAATAAATTGCTCTGAATTAGTTATAATTACAGGACAATCTAAAAATATAATATATCCACTTTAATTAGCTGTGTTTTGGTATCTCAGCATTTCATTCGGAACAGACAGAAACCCTTTTAAAAATATTTATATACGATGTCCATTCAACTCAACGCACATCATTAGAACTCCTTTTTTTCATTATAATATATATTTTTCTTTTTAATCAAGATTACGAGAATTGATAAACAAAACAGTATTGATATAATAATTATCATTCTTTACATGTACAACTACTCTGAGATACAGACTCGTTCAGAGAGAGGCAACAACGTCTGGGTATCACATATATATTCATACTAGCTGTGCCCGAGACTTTGTCCACGTGGAATTAGATTTTTCTAAAATAAAAGTAGCCTAAGTTACTCCTTATTACTTCAGCTACCTGCCAGTACAAGTCCCATCAAAATCGGTCCAGCCATTTCAAAGATTAGCCGGAACAAACAGACAGACAGACAAAAATAAAGAAAATGACATTTTGTTATATATTCATATGCATGTAGTAAAAGGCGGTTATTTTAATATTACAAACAGACACTCCTATTTTATTTATATGTAAGTATGTATAGATAACGACGTTTGAGGTCACACTTACAGCTTTGACAGAAGACTAGTGAGTGTTGGTGCAAGATCTCCAACAAATACTCGTCAACTTAATCTTAATTAAAAATGGAATAATAATAAAACAAACATTGATTCTTTTTATATTTTTTTTCTCATTAACTTTTATTGCATTGGCTGATAAAATCCGACCCATAAAGTCTAATCTGATCGTTGCTTAACAATATTAAGATCTACCGATTATTTTACTTTCACATTAGTTCTTAAAATAACTTGACCGTTGCATAAATATTGCAATGTTTAAAAATAACTCTGGTGCATCTCTTTAAACATTACAGATAACCGGTATACTTTGGTGTTATCTTCACAAATAATTAACGAATTATGTTTTTGCAAATATTTATATATTTTAGTCAATTCTTGCGTCCTGCGGTGTTGCTTTATCAAATGAGCATAAATACGGTTGAATTAGGAAACCTCCTTCTTTTTAGAAGTATATATAACTAGCAGCACCCCGCGGTTTTACCCGCGTTGTACCCGTTCCCGTCGGAATTTCGGGATAAAATGTATCCCACGTGTTATTCTGATGTGTAACCTATATTACCGTAAAGTTTCATCCAAATCCATTCAATAGTTTTTGCGTGAAAGAGCAACAAACATACATACATACATATCCTCACAAACTTTCGCATTTATAATATTTTAGTGGGAAGTAGGATATACCCGGAAAATAAGTCTGTTAAAAATAGGAATATAACATTCCATTTAAAGGTAAGACAGTAAGCGTAGCAATAAATAAAAAGCGCACGAGTTTATGCGCTGGCATCACGTTTTTAATGAGCGCGTTGTCAACACGTTTAGCAAACGCACAATTTCTTAGATACAAACGCGATAGAAATGCGTGCAAGAGTGAGACTACTTTTCCTGCAATATTCTAAGTTCTCACGTAGCTGGTAAAACTGACAGTGGCAATAAAGACACATTGCACTATGAGTTAACCTGTAAAACAGGAAATCAAAATAATACTTTTGACTAACTTTCAAAATAAGAGAAGGTATCCCATTTTCTGTATATTGTTAAATGTTTGTGAACTCATAACTGTGTCGAGTCGTTTATAAACCGATTTTGATGATTTATCTGCAGAGGTTCGTCTTTAGTTGTCATATCATAAATTGATGGCACTTAGGCGGAAGAGCGAGCGAAATCGCATTAAACCTTACTGAATAAATATTCTAAGAGATATATTCTTTATAAGATATTCTTACTAACCATTGTAGTGAGTGATATCAAACATAGTTGTGTCTTCAACTATGTCAATAACAATGCTTGAATGAAACCACAATCCAAACCGCAGGGACCCGTTTCACGGCATACAATAAATACCGAGTTTGTAATCAAATCACCTATGAAACTAATAGTTAACACACAGCACTGCACAATGAATACTTGACCTTCGCAATTAAGATATAGAGGTCATATTTAAGTGGACATAATTTAAGTTTTGGTACAAATTAAATATTGCACTATATTTTGAGTTAATCACACTGCACTTGATATATTTGTCCGTTTTTAATAGCAATAAAGACGAACTGTATTGATATTGTTTATTACATTTATTATGATAATTAATAGTTAACAGCACATCCGATTGTTTACCTTTTTAAGAAATAGAGGTAAGAAATGCGCATCAAGAACTATTTATTATCGGGTTTATTTAATTATTTTTTTAACATTTATTTGGCCCCGTATATTAAAAAACAACTAAGATTTCTTTAACCTTATACGGATACGATATAAATAAATTAATTGCACAGTTACGTTTAGCGGCACGTCAGGTTTTCGCTATGTTGTGACGCAAACTAATTTCGATGTATTGGATTTGTTGCAAAATGATATAATTACCATAACTCGCTGCGGTGGGTGTGGACGAACATTTGCAACATTAAAGCTGCGGAAATAGGACATTGGCAAGGCAAATATCTGAATATAAGATTTGTTTACTGTTTTTATATAATTTGTACGAACTTCTCCTTGAGAACTGGCAACACTGTTTTGCTGTTCTTTACATTACACAAATGGGTATGTATATCAAAATAAATGCATCTATAATAAAGTTCTGTTATGTGACTTTCAATACCTTTTTAAATTATTTCAATTCGACCGTCCGTTTAAAATTAACGACGAATTAAAAAGTATGAAAAATGCAGCGGGCGGATTAAACCGCGCTGTTGGAATTAATTAGAAATATGTAAATTGACCACGAAAAAATAACCAATAATTATTGAATTAAAAAACTAAACAACAAACAAAGAAAGTAGACACTTTAAAAGTAAAAAACAACTCTATAATCATAATATCTCATAATAATCCTCTTCGGTGTTTGAAGTCAGTTAAAAAGTTAAAACGGTTTAGATTACTAAGCTAGTATAGCAATACTAAGCTAGTATAGATGAATATTAACTTGTGCTTTATTTCTCAACCATCACGGTATAGTTTACAAACCAGCACAACGGTATTTTTCCACGCCACTGGTTCCTAATTGTAGATACATAAATACGAGGACATACAACTAGCGGGCAAACTTTCTAGTCGACTCGTCGACTAATCGACCACTGGAAGGGGATAATCGACTAATTCCGGTTTTCCAGAACGCGAATTTGACTCTTGTATCACTGTGAAGATTGTTACCTAATTAGTAATTTGTTATTGTTTGTGTCAAGTGCGAGTGTGAGAGACAAGTGCGAGTCTGAGATGTCGGAGGCCTTTAGGCGGTCTAAAAACTCTGACTCCAGGGTTGCCCACTAACCTCGTAATGAATTAATGAATGAGTGCGAGTGTGACATACTTTATACCAGTAGCGTGACCGAACCGAATAAATCTTAATGTCTGAAACTGGCTGGACCGATTTTGACGGGACTTTTACTGGCAGGTAGCTGATGCAATAAGGAGGAACTTAGGCTACTACCAAAATTTCACGGACGATATCGCGGGGCACAGCTAGTTACAGAATAATTAAACACTAACCTGCCACAGCCAACTGTACAGTTAGTAGCGCCTCCAAAATCTTCAATAACAGCCTAGTCTCAGTGGCGCCACCGTCGCACGCACACAAACAATACAACACTACTTTCAACAACGCATAGCTGTCTAGTGTCGCATTCTCTCCAACCATGTATTCACGGAACATAGGACTGTATAGACATAGCCCAGCGCAGGTCTTCCAAAATGTTAGGACATTTTTCAACATCTCTACTAAATCTGACATTTCTTCGACCTTTTCCGTGGGTGTATAGATTGACTTCAGTGGTTGAGGGACGTTGATTCTTCTGTCAACGTTTTCCATAGAAGGCGCAACTGCAAGCGAAGCTCTTTCTTTACTAACATCAATTAATTCTTCGTATTTTTCAACTGGTAGTTTCGTTTTGTAGATCTTGAAACATTTGTCCGTAACTTCCGCTAATGATTTGAATAACATCTGCACGGACGACAGCGAATTCATTTCTCTATAATAAGCCATTTCCGAATTCTCTTTCATAAGTTTAAATATCTCCACAATTATCGCAATCTCTAATATAGAACAACATTGATTCGAGAATTCTGGAAGCGACACTAATTCTAGTACATAACTGAGCCCTCCTTTTTGGATGAACTGTTCCGCAAAAGATATAGTGTTGAGCAAACTTGCGAATATGTTTAGACAGGACACGGTGAGGAAA
The DNA here is from genome assembly GCA_951394245.1 of Cyclophora punctaria. Classification (NCBI taxonomy): domain Eukaryota; kingdom Metazoa; phylum Arthropoda; class Insecta; order Lepidoptera; family Geometridae; genus Cyclophora; species Cyclophora punctaria. The sequence goes on from OX596174.1 coordinate 9,306,363, forward strand.
TACGCGGACTCTTCTAGTCGGATAATGTATCTGTGTTTCGCTACTATGAACGTGGGGTAAATGACGCTGAATAGCAGCTCATATTTCATTTCCATGCGACACTTCGGCGTGACACGTAATAAGTGACTAACAGTCGCATGAAGGACGTTATTATGATTATCCAGTTGTAATAAAGAGTTGTAATGTATTAGAAAAGACCAGACGCTTTTCCTTTCAACCGGTCCGACGCCATGTTGGCAGAACTTCCTATTAGATTCTCTTTTATCTTCGCAAGGTTCGCAAATCGAACACGGCAGTTGATCCGTTACTTTCGGCAATAAGACACTTGCTCCTAACTCGCCATACACAGTATGTTCCAGCACTTGTAAACATAACGACGCTACTGTATTATGTGTTAGCATCAGTCTGACTATACTCTCCATCAAAATTCCTGGAGAAAAACAGCAGCATACTCCACAGTTGAGCATCACTCGAAGGATCTTGTTTCTTAATACGCTTTGGGCAGATACTTCGTCGTCTGTTAGGAGAGAGGTTAGGGTATTGTATAGGACGGATATACAGCAAGCAGAGGACATTGGCAAGTCTGTGCTAGCTTCGCCCAATATATCGTGATGATGATGCATGCCAGCGGCAACGCGCGCACGACATGCCTTATGCCTAGACCTAGGACAAGCGGCCGAATGAATAACTTCACTTCTAACCTTTTTCATACCATTAATCAACTTCCCAACTATCTCTATCAACTTCTTTATCAATATAACGACATCTCCGTCTTCGATCTTTAATCTGATCATTAATTCTATGCATTCTTTTAACAAACCGCCTTTAAGGCACTCGCCGTAGAGTTTAAATTGCTCTGTGAACTCTCTGAGTTTGTCTACGGAACGGCATTGCATTAATAGACAATGGAAGAACGCGGTCACAGAATACGAAACTCCAAATACGAATTTGAGCAAATTTTCCGACTCAGTCTTATCGATTTCTTTGGCACGATTGTTCTCCTTTTTATTGCTACATTTAGTTATCACATCTTCTAATATTCTTAACATCATCGGTAGAATACCGTTATTGATCAGTTTGGCGCACAGATCCGAATGTATTAGGACCTTGTCTAACGAAACTATGAGTAACTCTGTTAAGGCTACTTTGATGCTCGACTGTTGATTATTATGAGGCACCGAAGTAAATTGTAAAGAGCAGAGATTGCGAAGGGAGAAGTTGATGCACTGCATTGATATTTGCGAGCCTTCCGACCCTGAAAGGCTGCTTTCAGCCTTACACAGTTCTTGGAGTAAATCAGTTAAAATGATCGTAAACTCAAAATCGCTTATCTCCGAATTGATAATATCTCTATGCTTATCGTTCATAAAGTCTTCTGCTTTCGGTTTAGCTTTCCTTGGCGAGTAGTAATCGCTGTACGTTTCTGGGTATTCGTTTGAAGACCTGTTGATTCGTTGTTTGGTGAAATACTCGAAATCGTCGCTAGCTGTTACTTTGATGGCTAAAGAACGGTTAAGCACTTGTAAGTCGTCACTCGATTCTCCCGTCTCGGAAGAATCTTCTGTATGCTTGGACATCTTCCTTTTGGACTTTTCCGGTGTATCGAATTGACTGGATAGCTTTGACCTGGGTGAAAATGGGAACCATGTTACATTTTTTAAAATTGTTTTTTAACCTTATTAGTATTTCTATTAACTGAGATTGTGGCTTTATTAAATTAGCAATTTAAGCAAATAAAATGCATGAGATTTATAATATACATATGACTTTGATCTTAATCTAATTCTAGTTATTTTTGAATAAATAAAATAATTATCTTGATATTTTTCTCAGACAGATTTTACGACTTGCAGATTACTGCAGATAACATTAAAACCGGAAAAAGACATACGTAGAAGCTGTAAACATACTTCCCAGTAAAATGCGGAAACTATAATTTAACCCTATATTATATACTAGCTATTCCCTGTAATTTTACCTGCAGCGTACCCTATATCGTAGGAATTTGGGGTGAATCAGCCTATACCTTTTCCAAGGTCTTAAATCAATTTCAAAGTCCAGCGGTTTAGGCGTAACGGATTGACTAATAAGAGTTACTTTGGCACTTTAACTTGTTATTATTAAAATAGTAATATTACCTCGTACTGAAGGTTCCATTTTCAGAAACAATTGAATTCCTTTTCGATGCGTGTCTTTGGGCAGGACTGGGCTTATATTTGGACCAAATCCTGTAAAAAGATAGGAAAATAAATGAATGGCAAGTTTAGATTACATTTTGAAAAAGTATGCTCAAGTAGGTAGGCTATCCGTGTCGGTGTAGGTTACTGGCCAACCCTGATGTTGGGAGTTAATAAACCGCTTAAAGGCCAAAGGCCGTCAACATCGCCTATCGATTGAAATAACCAGGACCGAAAATTTCACATATCTTTTACAAGATTTATTAAAACCTTAATCCAATCTTAGACAGAATTACTCAAAACGAATAAGTTCGGTTAATTTCGAAATTACTAAGGGTATGATTCATTGGATTTAAAAAATCGGACACAACGTATAGATCAACTCCTTCTTCACAGTATCTGATTCTCACTCTCTCTCCCTCTACAACGCGGGTAGAATCTGGTCGCATTACTATCATATCACAAATTATCCCGCAGCTATTACAATAAATCCCATAATTATAATTTTTAAATAGCCATATTCTCTTTAGCGGTCAAAGCTAAGCATATATCCACGGTCGTCGGTAATCTGATAGTCTGCGGTTAGTAGTCAACCCATCGGATATATTGCGCTTGACCAGTTAAGGCATGCATTATTAGTATCGTAATTAAGTATGTAACATATGTAGACCAACTTTATGAAAGAGGTAATGTCGTGTCGTACGAACAGCTAAAGAGGATGGCAGAAGATAGAGAAAAGTGGAAAGAACTCCATCGACAAGAGCCCAGCTCTCAAGTTTAGGGAGAATTTATTAAGTAGTGCAACTGATATAAATCATATTAAAGATAGTACTAAGAAAATAGAGGAAATTTGTATAAACAGTCCAGTAATTTTCTTAAGAGTTTATGTGGCTCTTGTTACATAATGTTCCGACTATATAACAAGCACAAATATGCCCTTTTTTTAAAAACAATAATTACTAAAAACATTTTTTCATTATCTAACTAAATATAATTCCTACTCATTACTCCTCCTGAATCTGAACATTGTTTAACTGTTACATGTTTAGTCTATTAGCCTTATGTTCATTTACCAAAAACTATCATTGTAATATCAATACATAGTATAAAACAAAGTCACTTTCCGCCGTCTGTTTGTCCCTATATATGTTTAGATCTTTAACTACGCAATTACGCAACAGATTTTGATGCAGTTTTTTAAATAGATAGAATGATTCAAGTGGAAGGTTTATAAAATTTCCTAAGGGAACGGACACAACGCGGATAAAACCGCGGGGCGCTGCTAGTACACGTATATATTTTATTATTGTAATTAATATTGAAAATCCTCCAAACGACTTTTAATCGGTCATCTGGCTTCCATTACCAATGACACTGGACGATAATTAAATTGACTGGATTGTCTGATACGAATAATATAATTTAGCGTAGCATTAATTCTTGACATTTGATATAATAGATAAGTGCAGTTGGTAACACACACATTGCATGCGTTCCCGTCGGAATTTTAGGATAAAAAGAACGTCATGTCTAAATCTAGATTAAAATTATATTACAGAACATCGTTTCAAATCACCATAGCTACATTAAGATAAAAACCATGTTAAACCCATGCTTGCCCTTCAGTCTTCAAACTACATTCATGCCTAATTTATCAAAATCGGTTCCGCCCCCATCAAAGCATAACAACAGACGACCAGACTATCGCATTTATAAAATAAGCATAATTGTATAAGATAAGATAGACATTATTTCTGACCTATGTGAAAACAGCTGATGTATCGGCGTGCGCACACCATTCGTGTGGCTGGTAGATGACGTCACGGAAGCGGAAGAGGCGGCAACACCGCTCAGTTCCCCGTAAAGCCATATGAGGACGGAACTCAGCTGTCTGCAGCAGGATAGACCCTGGAAGGAGAAACGGTTGTCAAATCGGGTAATCGGTCTTGTTGTTTCAATCGATAGACCAATTCTGCCCTGCATTGGGTCTTTCATACTATTACTTATTTGTATTTCTATACCCTGGTTTTTATAATAATTTTAAACAAAAATGTAGGTAAAACCTAAAAGTTACATAAACAATAAAATCGTAACAGAGCCATATGTATGTAAATGGTATCACTTTACATAAGATATGATCAATATACTTAGTTATTGGTGGTTGTTATGTATAACATAAAAAATGCCATTAAAAATTTGTGCACGAGTTTATTTTGTATTTTTATTTATTTTATATTACATTTACTGGAACTGGAATTACTTTCGTGTAAATATAAATATGGACAGAAATCATTCATATACGGTTAGTTAGACCAACACTATTATTAGTTGGGATCTAACCGACTTTAAATTTAATATACATCCTAATTCCTTCCAACAGATATTACTTAAATGAATCATGTACCTATAATAGCTAATGTATATTTTCCAATATTTTAATAGTTCATAGTATTTTTCATAATGGGAAAACACCATGTACTCAGATCCACCAAAGACTTTTAGCCTAGAAATTGCGTTTATGACGTATGTAAATAGAAAACAAATACTGTATGTATGTAATGATACCCACACATTTAGACGTCTTGTCTATAATGAAGCGGTCACCGACATCTCATATCGAGATTGCATTTACATAAAACTGTGTATATTATGAATAACATGAACTTAAAACCATAACTCAGCAGTAATATCTTAGATAACAGCAATATCTTTATTGTTTTGGACTCTGTTGTATAATGCACTAGAGTCCAATACCGCATAATACACTTTTAAATATGCTTATTGTAAGAAAACTGACTTGGTATAGATTGGAAGCAAATAGCTTGGTTTTAAATAGAGTAAGTGCCACTGTTACTCAGTTCTTCTTAATATTGATATTAACACTTGCTCTCAAACATTACTTTAATCACAAACTGTTATCTAAAATTAGTCTTAGATAAATACACATTAGTGACAATTACCCATATCAATTGTTTTCAAAGTAATTTCAATCTTAATGACATGGTAATAAGATAATTTCCCGATTAACTATCATCTAAGTTTTATAAGTGGCACATGTCGATTGATTACCCAACAGTGTTGGTAGTGACTGTGTGTTATTCTGTGGCGGGTTGTGCTCCTACATGCGCCCCTCATTCACTGATTATTTATATATTTATTCAATAAATATTGCTCACAAAGTTAAAATTTGCTTCAGTGGTAACTGGTCAGTGTTGGAATTTGTTGGGGTCAGACAATATACAGTGTATATGGACTCAGTCAATATAATTAATTAATTATGCACCATTCAAAAATAATTTAGCAAGGATATCATCTTAAGAAGAATCGGTAACTGTGAACATTTTCAATCACGAATAAACCACTTTACTAGCCCCTAAAACAAAAATTACAAGCCCCAGAAATGACAACCAGGGCTAATAAATTTGGTTCCTATTGTAACCGTAACCTCAAAGTACGGTTGGTTATAGATCTGTGACGACAATCTAAGATAGCAGATCAAGTTACGTTATTATGTAAACAAATAAAAAATGTTAGTGTTTGGAAAAACATTAATAATAGATTCTCGGAAGAGCAGTATGACAGTCATTTTGACAGGTCATTATGACAGGTCATTATTGCTACGGCTACACTGTCGCGCAATAATTCCTGTTCCGTTGTCGCGATAAAAACTTCGTGTTCGATCCATGACGAAGTGCTTGGCCACATATTCACTACGTCGCGATAATCAAGAACGTCGCGATAATTCATTTCGCGGGAAACATGGAAGAGGCGGTTGCGCTGTGTCACATGGCGGCTAATAATTATATACTACATCTTTATTACTTGAACAAAAATAAAAAGGTTAAAAAGAGGAATAAAAGGCGATGGTTCATAATTTTGTATGAATAATAATATTTTCTCATTAGGTACTCCAATCCATGACAAGTTCGCTGAAAATGTTTAGTTTTTTGTTTAATTGAAACACGTTCAAACCGCTCGGAGTCTCGCAGTCAACTAAAGCGCGCGATGTGTAGCCAACCGCACGAACTTTGTCGCGACAAAACCCTTTGATGTGCGGCAATTTACCGACAGCGGCGCGAAGGGCATTCGTATTCGCGAAGATGATTCGCGATAGGACGAAAACTTTGGCCAGACGTGTCGCGACAACGCAAATCTTCGCGTTATCGCGATAGTGTGGCCCCAGCATATGAAAACATAATCCCTATTTATTTTTATACAGTTGAAGAGAAACGAATAAGCGCAAGACACACGCAACGGGCCAGTGTCTCACCTTTCATAAAAGTACAAGGAATACAACGTCACACGGTAAGAGAGTGGGTTACTGAGTGAGAGAGTAAGCGACTGAGTAAGGAAGAGAAAAATAAGTTTCCAAATGAAGGTGATGTTTAAATGACTCCTTCCTGGTATGGAAATGTTTGGGATGCAAAGTTCGCAACCCGCGATAACCGACGCGGACAATAAAACCTCTATGCAGATATTGGGCCTCGGTATACAGCTTCTCTTTATCGTCACTTCATGATTGTAAGATAATTTCGAGTTTAATATAAATGATTCAAGTTAAGACTCGTACTACATACAACGATTTCTTATGCAACATTTCGTAAGAGTTTTTTCGTATCAAAGTCATACAAAATGTAATCTTGTAATGACAAAAATAATAAAAATTGTAGATCGCTTGTAGATCGCAACTGTATGCTTTAAGTAAACTTTTTATTCCAATTTTTTGAACAGCCTATATATTTATTACATTTTCAACTACCAGGGATTTATGACCTCCTCGATCCCCAAGTAAAGTTTTAACACAGAAATGAACCCTCTCTCCTTCGAAGTGAATCCGTAAACGTAGTTTCAATTCAAAAATATCTCTCAGCCCTCTTGCCATCATCCCAATCATATGAATCAATCTACCTAATCATACTACTTATGGCCTTAAAGTAACCACACCCCTCACCTCAACCCCTAGAGCTCTCAGCAACACCAGACACCTCCAAGCGACGCCACCCAGAAGGTATTTCCTTAAAATCTCGCCAGAGGACAGCGCGTTGGCGCGCGCGAACACGCTACGGGATTGGATGTGGGGCTCTTCAGGTTTCTCAGCAGTTTCTGTGCAATGGAAGTTCATATGTTAGATGCATTATTTTGTTGCAATCTGCAAGGAGACTCTAGGTAAAAAACTAGGCAATGTAAACCTTTATCTTCATGCTGAATTAAACTGTCGGTCCCGGTTGTTTCAATCGTTAGGCCTTGGGACGGTCAAACTCTGAAATCAGTTAGTTACTAGGTTAGCCACTAACCTTACTAACCACGTTACTAACCAATTTTCCAAGCAAAATCGTTACGCCGCGTGAAAATATTACAGACATACTTACGTATTTGTTATATATTATTGTGTATTGTAGACAAATAGGTTATCCATTATTGTCAATTTAATGCCAAATCGCTATCAAATTGAGTAGCATTTCAGTGTATTCTTGAATAATTATAATATTGGCAATTCAGATCCAAAAAAACAACAAATTGACCTGACCTGCCCTTTTAAAGTTAGTTAAAAGTATAACGTGTTGAAAAGCTAGGCCATAGCCAAAAATGTCATAGCTACTAATTAAATCTTACCTATCCCATTATCGGCATTTTCCACGGTTTTCCCGGAGCAAGGGGGGCCGAGGGTTTGCAGTGGCGGCGTGTAGTGTGTGTTGATTGATGATGTCACGCGGTGGATGCCGCACAGCAGCTCACAGCCCACCAGGGTCACCACGCCGCTCACTGGACTGTGGAAACAAATGAGAGTGGTCAAATAAGGGATTGGAGTTAGGAAGTCCTAAAGAAAGTTCGTGTTGATCTTACCAAAACTTAATAAGTTCTTTCGGGTTAGCTCCATCCTTGACGCGGACCAGGAATTCGGCCAGAAACAAATCTAGCCATGTCGATTTCTATAGGAGAGAAAACCAAAGTGTAAATTAAAAATAAAATAAAAACGAGGAACCAGCTGATTTTCTTTACTTCATATTCAACTAACGCCTTTTAATTTTACGCAGACAAAATATGATCTTGTTTGAATTCTTGAATAAATGCGAAAAGGAAATTGGCGTAAACATAGAATACCCGTAACAAAAACGATTTTAAGTAATTTTCATTTAATGCTGTACATGAAGTTATGCTGCAGGACATCATAGATTAAACAAAAAGTTATACAATCAGTAAGCACATATTAGGCACATTTAGTAGTAACTACTATAAACATGAAACCTAACAAGCACCTAAACTAGTTACAAAACAAGCAGCGTACGAGTGCACATAACCGTAACGTACACACATCAAGTACCTAAACGTACATGAACACAAATTAACTCGTTATTGAATGATTGACTCCGGCTTCGATTGGTTAGCTGCACAAAATAAATACACCCAGAAGGCAAGCGACGAACTACTCTCTAAAACAGGCACTTGCACACATTATATCCCAGCTACATTAGTTTCAAAAGTTTTCAAACTAATGCTGTGAAAATTTCTAGGATAGTCGTGTAAGCACGCGTCTAAGTATATTTGTATGTGTGCATTCGTGCACGACGCTGTTGGCTTTCTGGGTTTATTTGATGTTAGCTGCGCGCGCGCAACCGGAAACAATGCGCTTCGTAATAACTGGGTATTGTACTGTTGGCAAAGTTGGAGGTCGAATTAATAGACGATTGACTATCTATAAAACACGTAGTAATAGACTAGTTCTAGTTCTATTGTTATCTAGACCTTTGCTTAAAAGGTTGTTGTAAGTTATGATATTATTTTTAGTGTGTCAAAAGTTCTATGATTTCTGACATTTCACGTAATATGTATTTACGTAAAACCAATGCATTAAAATTCTGAAACCGTCCAAGCTCGAATGCCTGAGAAAATCAATCTACCAATTGCAACAGCACTTATTGAACTTATGAACTAAATAATATTTAGTTTCCTTACCTCATAAGTACCAGTCTCCGCTTGAAAGAAATGGTCCCAGTACAACTTGAGCGCGTCCACCCCCTCCCCTGCCATGACCTGCCCTCGCTGACCTACGCCAATAAACCCAGCATTGTTTACATTATACTATAAACCAGTATATTATTATATTAAGTACAGGCACTTAGCCAATACTTGTGACTTGGCCATTGTTATGCGACACCTCTTATCAATGTTTACGCTGCAACTATTGTTTGTCTATAAATTAGCAATAGTTTGCGGTTTTGGCTTGTGATTTTGAAATGGTTGGTTGCGTAGGGATTTTAGGAGTGGTAGGAATTACAGGACAATTGGTTTTTATTTGAACTTGTTTAGTTGTCGAGTTTTTATCTACACATCTTTGAACGAAATTTGGTGGGCGGACGAAAATAACAATTAGTTAATCAGTCATATTAGTTTACTTATGACTCTTGAACAAGTTAAATTAAAAATCCAAAGCCAAGTAAGTGGCTTTTCACTTAAAAACTCGCATCAATTTAGGTCCATCCCTTTGAAAGTTACCGTACCACAGACAGCGATATCGACGTCAAAATTATAACACCTCTTGCGTTGGGAGTTGAAAAATAGATTAAAAATGATGACATTTTGTAAGTGGGGGTTTTATTTCCACAGGCGACATTCAGTATCTGCGGTCAAATACACCTACAAACATTTCGCCTTTCCTTTGTATTACATTAATGATAATGAATGTGTACAATACAACTATTGTATTAAGAATGCTATTAGTAAATGAATGCACGTCAGTATTTCAAACAAATGGTTCGCGCGTGTCTATTACAACTAGTTATTCCCTTATTCACGAACATTACTTATATAATAGGGAAATAATATCATGCATTCTTATACAAATATTTTGTTATTTTGTATGTGTGTGACCTTCAAGTTTTTGCCGAACATTATAAGTGGGTTAACTGAGACGAGTTAACGCACAGTTAAGTATGGCTTGTAAATACGGGCTTAGCTTTTTTGCTAAATTACTTGGTAACTTTTTTAATAATGTACATCACTACATAGTATAAAACAAAGTCGCTATTTTTAACTGTTTGTCTGTATGCTTAAATCTTTAAAATTACGCAACGGATTTTGATGCGGTTTTTTGTAATAGGTAGAGTGATTCAAGAGGAAGGTTTTTATGTATAAAAATTCCCGATATTGCCACGGGAACGGGCACAACGCGGGTAAAACCGCGGGGCGCTGCTAGTTTAATAATATGACTTATGAACTAACTAAATAAGTTGAATAGGAATTAGAACTAATTTTATAGAATTCAGCATTGAAAGAGAACTTCCATTCATTTTTAACCAATTCAAGGATCTTTAGACCGGTTTTTAGTGAATTATTTGAATAAAAACAACATTAAACACATCAGTAGAATACATAACAGTATGTATGGGTACTACTAATAGCTAAGTTATTACGAAGTTAAGATATACCTGTTTTAGGATCCGAATAGTAGTGTTTGCAAACTTAAAATTTGCGTTGTAGAGTTCATTATTGAAAATCCAAATAAATTGCCCAAATCACTTAATTTTAACAAAAAACTATAGATCGTCAAATTTAAAGCTTTTAATACAGATTAAAATCCACTATAGAATTATTGCTAAGTTCAAAATTCACATGGAACATTAGTAATAATTTCTATTCAAGATAATTAAAAGTTTATTGCACCCATTGTTCCGGAAAGGTGAAACAGGTTCGTTTTTAAATAGTTTTTTAAACTCAACATAAAGTTCAGTTCACAATAGTAAGTGAGTAACTTCAAGTAGGTTAGTGGCCAACCCTGGTGCCGGAGTTAGACCGCCTAAGGGCCTCCAGCATAAAGGAAACACAAAGAAATCACTGAATTACTTAAGTAAGTAAAGTTAACCGCGTCGCGTCGTTCCCCTTCGCGAGAGAAACCTTATCTGTCGCCATTATTGGATAGCGGGAACAGTACAGATAACAAGTAGCTATGTAACAGCGTTATCGCCGGCGGGATTCGCAGTTCTTACTAGAAATGTGTAATAAATATACAGTTGGTAAACAAGTCATTCATGTAATGTGTTTGAACTAATTTAGGGTGTTTAGTTGTATTGTTTAGCTGATATTATCTAATTGCGTACAGGCAAAGAGCAGAGTGCAGGCAGATGATTTGTTTTTTATTAGTTGGAGACTCTTTCTTTATGTTATGCAGTAATAATAGATTGGTAGATAGAAGATATGTAGATAGGTAGATTTAATTGTTCTATCTATTGCGCCTGATCCACCTCACTATACTGATATCTTCGGTGAAACGAGAGGCCTTTGCCTAGCGGTGGCATATTATATCATCTTCTATCATTATTTAAATAAAGATAGAATAGAAACTGTTCACCATGTTCGATCAGTCTGTCTGTCCGTATCAGCCATTCAATTTATGAGGATAGGAAATACGTTTAGGCATCCTATCTTACGAGAAACAACGGTATAATGTACTCCGCGATCTCCGTACACGGAATGGTTTATTCAATAATATGAAGAGGTAGTACAGTTCAACTAAATGATTGGTAATTTTGGGTGAATTACTAGGAATGAAAGGCAGTCTAGCGCACGACACACCGAACCCGCCAGCGGCGCCGCACCGCGACATTTTAAAGCAACTTTGGAATTAAAGCTATATTTTATTTGATTCAGGATAAGTGACATTTTTACTATGTTACCAAACATGTTGGCGACAGCCAAGCTTGGTTTTTAGTGCGCTTAAGGACTTAGGGATGTAGTAGTTGTTAGTAGAAACTTGAGGCCATGGAAGATATAAAGTATGGGTTGTAAGATGCAGCACAGGAAACTCTAGCATAGTTTAGGAAAATTAAAATTTAATATGTTATGTATGCACCAACTTTTTTAACTAATCAAGGTGGTTACAAAGTAGTAATATAAACCTGTAAAATTCCACTGTATAGAAAAGACATCCTAATGAAGATAGTACATTCAACAGGTACCTAATTCTCTATTCTGAGGTCTAGGCTTTTACTTCCTTTAGATCCATAAGATACATAAGATAATTCATTTCAATTTAAGCCACTGAAGAATAATTATTTTCTGATACTATTTATTCATATCTGATTCAGAAATAGCTTACCATTTTGATAAGTTAATTATGCAAAATAATAACTTTATTTACTATATTTGCATTATAGGTAAATTTCATTGAAAGTAGCTGTAGATGCAAGAATATGATTTCACAAATATTTCTGCTTATTTCGGCTTTCTTAAAGCTTATTTGATTGACATCCTATTCCTTGATAAAAATTTTTTGTATTTAAGTACCCAGACTTAAAAGGTGTATTATTTAATACTAGCATCCACCCTCACTTACATTATGAAAGGAACCTCTGTACCGAATTTCAAGTTTCTAGTTACATTCGTTTTGGCCAAGAGTTGATAAATATAGACAGTGATGCAGGTATGCCTTTTAAATTTAAAGATATAATTTTTAATTCAAATACTCTGACTTTCAATAATGCATGATCTAAAAACATTAAACTAAAAAACAGTTTGATTAATAAAAGTGGAATCAAACTAGTTAACTTACTTCTGATAAAGTTAGAAATTGAAAAAATATTTAGTTCTCTTTTATAATTTCTAAATGTGTGCCTAGTAACAAACATTATACTTAGCTGTAATCATAGATGTTAATGTATCTTATTTAATAGCATGTTTACTGAGGATTGTAATAAAAAAGACCACCAATATGAAATTATTATGTTGATTATATTAATTTATTCTAAACTTATAACTTTTTTTTGTGAAGTAGGTACCTAAATCACAAAATTGTATTTGAACAGTTAATAATAACTAAATGTACATTATAACTTGTAATTTATTTTTAATAAAGGAAATAAATAAAATAATACTCACATCAATAGATATCAGCTCTAAGGAAGAAGACTTCGAAGTCGATGAAAAGTTTTTTTTAATTAAAACAGAAGTGTAAAAATAAACGAATATTATATTTTGCGGGTGAATCCAACTAATTTATGCTCAGTTTTCAATAAATTATTTTTACAATTTACACAACACACACAGAGCGGTTTATTTATTGACAAATTGTCAATTGTCAACTCAAGCAAGGCAAGGCATGGCATGAATGATTGATGACATTTACAACAGCTGTTATTATGACAGTGAGATTAATAATCATTTCGTGTTCACGGTTTTCACTGTCATTGTCATTAAACCATTGTCACAATGACAGATACAAAGAGAAAATGGAATGGACTTGGAACACCCGTCCGTCCCGTCCGTCTGCCGTGCCGTCAGCGTCACATTCACATTCGTCCGTTCGGTTCGTTCTTACTTCCGGCAGGAATGTTATGATGTATAATCTTGTATAATAATTGAAAATAAAATCAGGTGTTTTTGTGTGTTTACCGATATTGTGACTGTGAACTGAAGAATTCAAAATGTGGGATAATGCGATAGAATATCTCAAGGACCCATTACTAGTGGTTAAAGTGCAAAACTTTTTCGGTGTAATTTATAAAAGAAATAACACGACACCAAAGGATGATACGTGTGAGATATTACATTCCGATAGACATGATAATGATGATGATGTTGATGTGAAGCAGCATAAACGAATACCCAGTAATATATCGAGTAGTTCACAGTCTTCTTACGATACCGATACTTCGGCGGATAGCGGCGTAAAAACAGAGATTGAGTGTCAAGTGAACAATATATTCTGGTACTATTTATTCGTGATAGGCACCGAGTTGGGGGACGAGTTGTTTTATGCTACATTTATACCATTTTGGTTTTGGAATATCGATGGAGCCGTGGGCAGGAGAGTGGTGCTTGTGTGGACAGTGGTCATGTATATTGGTAAGATAAATATAATAAAATATATCTGACACTTATATAAACAGTGTGTTATATGTAAACTAAGCTTGAAGTTTGTATTACGAACTCTAACTTAGGTGATATACAGACTGACATAAATTATTAAAGAACATTTATCTATGAGTCATCTTAGGTACTAGAATAAATTCATATCATAACTTATTATTAATGAATATAATCTAAAAACAGATCATAGTATTAACTAAATAACATGAAAACTATTCCCCTTTCAGGCCAAGGCTTCAAAGACATAATCAGATGGCCTCGTCCCGGGTATCCAGTCAAGAAGCTACAACAGAAATGGGCCATAGAGTATGGTATGCCTTCAACCCACGCTATGGTTGGAGTGTCTATACCCTTCTCAGTGCTTCTTTACACTATGGATCGGTACATATACCCCATGCAGTGGGGTATATTGATTGCTGTGATGTGGTGTTCTCTTATCTGTGTTAGTCGGATCTATCTTGGAATGCATAGTGTTCTGGTTAGTATCTATATACTATTTTACATTTATACTTGAATACCCAATAGAACAATCAGGTTAAAGAACCCTGTGCCCTATTCTCTTGTACAAGTTTTAACATTGTAAAGTTGTATTTGAATCCACTGACAAGTATTTATTTACCAACTGATAAAAACTTTACACAATGCACCTAACAATACTTTATTTATGTGTTGCTAGGTCAGGAGTTGTAAGTAATAAGTTTCAATTGAACAGTTCCTTGTTGCTATACATCTAACATCTATACTAATATTATAAAGCTGAAGAGTTTGTTTTGTTTGTTTGTTTGTTTGTTTAAACGCGCTAATCTCAGAAACTACTGAACCGATTTGAATAATTCTTTTTGTAATGGATAACTACATTCAACGGGAAGGTTATAGGCTATTTTTTTTTTCCCGAAATTCCCACGGGAACGGGCACAGCGCGGGTAAAACCGCGGGGCGCCGCTAGTCCCTTCTAAGAATGTTATAAAAGCGTAAGAAACAAAGCATGTGTCACATCACATAATAAATGTTACCAGCTACAATGCTATTTGGTAAAATAAGGTAGAAATTTCAATACTAGTATAGAATATTTTCGATCCCAATCTTCCTACAAAAAGGGGATCACTATGGGTGAAATGCTAGACCAAGAAACCACCAGCATTGTTACCAAATATATCTTTAAATAGATACAATTTGTAAACCTATTGTGAACTAAAATATCACATTGAAATTCAACCTTGAGGTGTGATGTCAACCAACTGGGTAGTAAAACATGTTTATATTATTTTAAAAATGTGTACCTGTAATGAGTTTCAAACTGTGTTAATTACTCTGAAGCATGCATGACTAGAATTTAAATGATAAATCATAATCTCTGTATGTTTACTAAATCAAGGAGATATTTTTTATTGTCATACTGAAAGTGTTTAAGCGGTGTTTATGACTTCATTATTTTTACCCGCATTGGGCGCAGCACTGTACTGATATCTTTTTATTTCAAAGAAATCACAT
Organism: Cyclophora punctaria; assembly: GCA_951394245.1. Lineage (NCBI taxonomy): Eukaryota > Metazoa > Arthropoda > Insecta > Lepidoptera > Geometridae > Cyclophora > Cyclophora punctaria. The sequence goes on from OX596174.1 coordinate 9,321,893, forward strand.
ATAGAGTAAATATGCATGCTATAAACCTGTTCTTAAAACAAGATTTTTGAATATTATGCACTGCATAATTTTACTAATGAATAGAAGTATCACAATAAACTGTATTGTACCAGAATCTATTCAGTCCACCTCAAATTGTCCAGAATTTTGGTATAAAATGTTTTTTATGTAAGAATGTTTTCCGAACATGGGCACCATTTTAAATTGATAAGACATTATTCAACTTTTCAGGATATTGCAGCAGGTCTCCTGCTTTCCACCGCTCTGCTAGTAGTGTTGATACCACTTGTGGACAAATTAGACGGTCTTCTACTAATGGGCACATACGCACCACTGTTTGTCATACCAGCGTCCATTCTGGTGATCGTGTTCTACCCTAATGCTGATAAATGGACGCCTACTAGGTGAGATGATATTTGTTTGCATTTGAGTAAGTTAGGCTAAAGCTTCACTACTGAAAGCTTACTGAAGAAGTGGTGAAAGTGTAAAGTGCCTCCCAGGTAGTACTAGATAAGATTTAATTAAATTTGCGGTATAGGAAACTGGATAATTTTTTTACGCGGTTCACGAGAAGATTTACTCCAGATTCGTCATCTTCGTAACTGGTCATTTTCAAAACTTGCCATATTCCAGATTCGTCATATTCCACACTCGTCATGCTATGTACATTCGCCTTCATAAATTATAATATAATCTACCAAAAGAAGATCGAGAAAATACGATAATATCAAGTAGGTATGTTTAATATTTTAATTAAAACATAGTAAAAAAAAAATAACCCTAACCTACCGAATATTAAGTAAGAATAGTTCTTACTATTCGGTAGGTTAGGGTTATTTTTTTTATCGGCGACTGTATAATGACGAGTGTGGAATATGACGAATCTGGAATATGGCAAGTTTTGAAAATGACCAGTTACGAAGATGACGAATCTGGAGTAAACCCACGAGAAGTGTGTTTCCATATTCAAACATGACTTTGATTTGAGATCACTATCATGCTGAATGTGAGTGTGGTGATTTATTCTTTGTACTATTTTCCGCAGTAAGATAAGAGGTATTTGCCCTACTGTAGTGTAAGTTATATTATAACATTACAGGCTAGTAACATAAACTAATGTTGAACTCGTTCCTGTAATCCTGCACCTGCCTAAGATACAGATAGGACTTGAGAGATAAAATATTTTACAATGTATTTAAATACTTTGTGACTTTATGAGATTACATTGTATTGGAATACTGATAAAACTTATCACTGTACATGTTTGATTAAATAGTACAATATACAAAAGAAACCATAAATAACTTGGACTTGGTATGCCAAGTCTGTACATGACTAATATTGGAAATATAGTTAACATTAGCCGCGCCCGCGGTGCTACCTGCATTGTAACCATTCCCGCGGGAATTTCGGGATAAGATGTCGAAATAAATTATTCTGATGTATAACCTATATGTATTACTATAAAGTTTTATCCAAATCCGCCAGTAGCTTTTTCATGAACACACATACCTCCTCACAAACTTTCGCATTTATAATATTAGTTAGTAGGTCATCAGGTAGGAATATAGTGAATGCCAGATCCTACCGTATGAGATCCATCTGTAAACGCAGCTCTTAACTTTACGTGTATAATTTTTTTTTTACCTATCCTCGCTGTCCCACTGCTGGGCAAAGGTCTCCCCCAATTCTTTCCATTTATCTCTTTCCATGGCCAACTCCTTCCAATCCTTTCTGAAATCGTCCAGCTCTTTTCGCCATCGAGTCGGAGGCCGACCTGGGGGCCTGCGGGCATCCTGGAACTCCCATTCCGTTGCAATCTTTGCCCATCTGTAATTTTTTTTCTACATTCGAATTAGATCCAATTATCAATACCACGTGTAAACACGTCAGGCACACTTCTCATATAGGAAGACATTGTTAGGGTCAATTTGGGTCAACTAATATAAACTCGCGCAATTTTTCTACGTAACTCAATAATCGATTGTGAGAGTCTTGATATTAGGTTGAAAATTGAATAAAGATAAAAACAATTTGATTGTATTGTTATGATACGTTGATAGAAGCATTTTTTTTATTAACCGACTTTTAAATTTGAGTTCAATTGTTATGTGTGCTTCTGTTTAGCCATATAGAGGTCGTGGCGTTAGCTTAAAGGAGCGTTTCTATTATGCAAGTGACTTGCATACAAGTTGCAAGTTGCATGCAAATTGTATAGTGGAAACCACAACTTGCTAACAAGTTGCAACTTGTATGCAATTAGGTTGTAGGCAGTACACAAGTGTGACGTCATACATGCATGCAAGCACTTGCATAATGGAAACGCTCCTTTACTCAGGGATGGCTCCATTGCTTCTGGCATGGAAGTGGAAGGCCAATAGTAGCTTTTTTAATAGCGCTACCGTGTGTAGGATATCACAAATTTAAATAATTGTCTGTCGATGTAGGGAGGCCTTGAAGCGGTCTAAAAACTGACACTAGGTTTGGTCACTAACCTCCAGTCCTCCACTAATTTACTAACTAAATTGTCTATCTTGGTCTTTCTATCTGAAAACTTTACAATTTATAATTTTACATACATTGTCCTCCACATATTTGTTAAAACTTTTTCTTCTTTAATTTTCAGGGGAGACACCACAATGATCGTCAGCGTCTGCGCAGGAATACTCACAGGATCATGGACCAACTATCAACTGGGCAACATGGCGGCCAGCGAACACCTCGTCCCACCGTACGAAATAATCTGGCCGTCAAAAGAAATGTTAGGATGCACCATACTGCGCACCATACTAGGCTTCTGCGGCGTTTTGGCCACGCGAGCTATAGGCAAATCTGTGTCATACGCATTCGTTTGCGCACTCCTAGGAAAAGATAAGAACGAACTTCGAAATTCAAAAGACAGTCTAGACAATAAAAACAAAATTATTGTCGAACTTTGCTACAAGTACTTCACTTACGCCATGATAGGCATCAACACGACTTACGTGCTACCAAATGTGTTCGATTTACTGAAGATTAATAGGCCTACATATTATACGGAGATTTAGTGATATTCAATCTTCGTCTAACATGTAGCTAATATGTAATTGAAGAAGTATTCAAATACTTCTTTTCTTAACTATATAAACTGAAGTATGCGTCAAATAAGTTTACTAGGGACCATGAATACAACGAATTCTACATTGGTTCGAACTAAGACTGCTTAAAATAATCATTGAATATGGTATCACGATTTCCAAGAGCAGTTTTAAAAACAGGAACTAACTTTATACTTATTTGACGCTTATTTTTGACTTTCTAACGATACCATCCAGGTAGGTAACTAAAATTGAGAGAAAAGGTTATATTTTATTCAGATCTTGTACTAATACTTACCTACTTTAGATGATGAAAATGTGGCAGATAACGTCCTACAAAACAGAAACTAGCCATAATCTCCCTCCAGATGTCTAAGATTTTCAAAGGTAGGCGCACAGCTGACGGAAAAAACGCTGCGTACACTAAAACAGGCAAATCTAATGTATATCTAAATCGTGGTTCGTTTGTCTCACTAAAACTCGAGAACTGCTGTGCTGTGCCGATTTACCTGATTTCGCTTTTTTGAAATGTTTGTAGTAATCGAGGTGAGGTTCAAACGGTAAGATAAGAAGTAAATAAAAGCGGGTGAAACCGCAAGGTACAGCACAGTAGTTAACAAAAACCTTGCACACAATTGAGCCGATGATCCCTTTGTGTGTAGAACATATTTAACTTGACTACGCTCAAAGTATTTTCCGTCGGTTGTGCATTGACCCTAAGTGTATCGACCGTTCTATATTTCGCATTTATATTATTAGCATAATAAAACACTAATACACTACACATCACATCTATTTAGCGATACGTTTTAGTATCTTCGAGAGAATATAGGTGCTTAATAATTATAGTGTATACGCACGCTTTCTTCTTATCGAGTGGATGGTCAACTTGACCAATCCTGGTGTCAGAGTTATAGAGCCGCCAAAGGCCTCTGACATGGCTCATGTAACGACTACTATCCGTAGAAAGTAACCGGGACCGACGGCTTAACGTGCCCTCCGAAGCACGGAATCATCTTACTTTTCGGGCAATCAGGTGATTCAGCCTGCAATGCCCTAACCAAACTGAGGACCGTCTCACAAAGTGATTTTTGTGAGATATCCCCACCGGGAATCGAACCCGGAACCTCCGGATCGTGAGCCGAGCGCTCAAACCACTAGACCACGGAGGCTGTTTACGCACGCTTTGTGCACATGTTATGGTATTTAAATAAGGTATTGTTATGTCAATTTGGGTCTATTACTTATGCAAACTTATTTAGTGCAATATCAGTCTATACTGCGTATTACATGCGACAGAAGAACTCTACAGAATTGACAAACACCGCTTTTTTGGAGTCTAGAGTGCTAGAGTACGAAATACAACGTTTCATAAATGTTATTAATTGTTGCAGTGACTGCCATATTTATAGGTATGTTTATTGTGCCTCTGAAGCACTGCAGCATAAAAAAACGATACAGTATTAGCCTCCATAAAAATAGTGTCCGAACAGCCCTCGAGACAAATGGCAAACGTTTCTGATTATTTGGTTGTCATCTATCGAATTGTCTGAGATTGTCATGATTGTGTCATGCTTGACATATTCCCATGTTACGTGATAGACATGTAGTCATAACAAATTCCCATACATTTTGATAGTAGACACTAGATTGCGAATATAATGTAAAGCGATTGTCACTTGTATGTCTAAGCGCGAAACATTCTGTGTTTTGAGAGTTTGAGTCAAACTACGCACTAAATAAGTTTGTGTCAGTAATAATATACATATTGGTAATTAGCTATTAGATACACGTTATCACAATATTATTATTATTATATTAATTGTGTCTTAATTTAATCTCATTGTAACATCTGAATTTTTTTGTTTTATTTTTTATACGATACGCCGTCTTTTTTATATTGATTGCTATTTTATTAAATGCTCGCGACTTATTCATATTGTTAAGTTTGTAACATTCCTTTCTTCATTCATTCACAAAATAAGGCTGTGATCAGGTGTCTTTAATGCAAAACTCGTTCAATGTATAGTTAAAATTAATGTGTATTTATTACTATTGAGTAAAATTATTTCTACTGTATTGAAATATGGTCTTTTATTTCCCACTGCTTCCTTTAATTCTGCATTCCTCTTATATATATACTTACTTCTAAGGGGCCGTTCACAAAATACGTCACGCTATAATCAACTTTTTTTCACCCCCTCCCCCCCTATTGTCACACTGTGTCACACTATCTGTGACCCCCATGTAAATATTTCGTCACAAAAACTAAGACTCCCCCCCCTGAATCATGATCAAAATTGAGAAAAATAATTTAAAATCTTTTAATGAACGGCGAACATCACGTTGCCGTAGACCCCCCCGTCCCTCCTTGTCACATCTTGTCACACTCAGCAAACCCCCTCCCCCCCCCTTGAACGCGAACGTATTTTGTGAATGGCCCCTAAGGTTACTTTCTTCGGATAGTAGTCCTTACACGAGCCATGTCAGAGGCCTTTGGCGGCTCAATAACTGACACCAGGATTGGTCAGGTAGACCATCCACTCAATAAAGAAGAAGATTGTATAAAATCAATCCCCCTCAATTGTAATGCTGGATTTGTTTATCGTATACTAGATTTGTTATGGTCAAAGAAGTTTACCTCGTAAACGGTAAAAAGCCCATTCCGGATAACTTATTAGAATTTGCATGAATTATTTTTATTTATTAAATTTATTACCGGTTCCTGTAGTTATTTTTAATTGGGGTAAACACATTGGTGTTTACTATATATTTGACTCACAATAAAATCTGTAGTGTTGGTAGTATGTACTACTAAATTTCCTCCTGTAAAACCCCACTGAGGTATATTATTTACCTCTCTGGAAAATTACAAAATACAGGAACCTGACTAATGTGATACGTGATAAGTACCTTTACTTCTTTTAGATTTCTATTAAATTTAGGTTTTAGATCTATCAAATAAAAATTCACACGATGTTCTGAAATTATTATATGGTTTAATTAATTTAACTAAGGATTTGGTAAGCATAGGTACCTAAGTTTCTCCTATAGGTACCTAACCATCATACCTAGTTACTTTTACAGTGTAGGTACCTAAATAAAACCTTAACTGCCAAGTCATTTTAAGTCGTACCTAAAAATTCAAGCTATATCTTAAATCACATTAGTAAAACAATCTAAAACCAACTTTAACGCTTTGCACTAACGTTTACTTTAATGTGGGCTTGCCATTTGATCACCCCTTTCCTTGTATCTGCGTCGAGTGGGAATCCCAGAATAACTTAATCAGACAATTTTATTTGATCAGACAGAGGGAAAGTATGTTTTTTAGTTTCGTATGCTTTAATTTTACTGAAATCGTTAGTTATTTGGATTTGTCAACGAGTTTGCCTTTAACGTAACCTGTAATAGTTGTAAATGTCTAAAACTGTGTGTTATTGTTTAAAAATAAATCTACTTATATAAAAAATAACTATTTCTATACATATAGTTACAATATTATTATTTTTATAAGTATATAGGTAGTTACAATATTATTATTACTAAATCTAATTATTTATTTGATATTACGCGCTAATCTCAGGAACCTAAAGTCCGATGCGAATAATTGGATATTAGATTGGACAGTACATAAAACTCAATGGGTACAGGTTATTTTTTATCCCAAAAATTCCGCAGGAACTTGCTCAACGCGACTAAATCCGTCGGGCGTGGATATTGCCAGCGTAGTTTCTAGTTTCTAGTATTCTAAACGAACCATATTTTTATACAGGGTGAGCAATCCAAATGGATCAGTATGGCGGTTTTGGAAACCCTATCAGATAGCGAAATTTTGGCTTAGGAACCATGACGTTGATTTTAGTAAAAAGAAAAACTGCATTCATATACTTACAAAAATACGTGTAAGTACTCGGCCCAGGAATCGAACCTGGACTTTTTGAAAAATTAAATTTCGTTATTTTCCTTTGAAAATCGGTTATGTAGCTCTTAAATAGCAAATATTACTAAGAAACATGATATCTGAAACTAATAAAATGCATTGTTTTTAAACAACGAAGTTTTATTTTTCAATACTTCAGTGCTGCCGCCGGCCCTTTGACTTTGTATGGGGAAGTTTTAATATTGTTTAAGGAAGTTTTAATATTGCAAAATATTTAAATTGTGGGCATTTCAGTCTAATATTTACATAAGATTTCGTTCGATTACTTAAACAATATTAAAACTTCCCCATACAAAGTCAAAGGGCCGGCGGCAGCGGCCCTGAAGTATTGAAAAATAAAACTTCGTTGTTTAAAAACAATGAATTTTATTAGTTTTAGATATCATGTTTCTTAGTAACATTTACTATTTAAGAGCTATATAACCGATATTCAAAGGAAAATAACGAAATTTAATTTTTCAAAAAGTACAGGTTCGATTCCTGGGCCGAGTACACGTATTTTTGTAAGTATGTATATGAATGCAGTTTTTCTTTTTACTAAAATCAACGTCATGGTTCCTAAGCCAAGATTTCGCTATCTGTTATGGTTTCCAAAACCTCCATACTGACCCATTTGGATTGCTCACCCTGTATATTAGCTGCGCCCAGCGGTTACCACTGTTGTACCCGTTCCTGCAGGAAGTTAGGGTTAGTTAAAGTAGCTTGATGAAGTTAATAACATCCATGGAAATCTGTCATAATGTTTGTATAATATGAGTAGAATGATTTGAACTGACTAGATACTGGCACATTACCTATCCATAGAAAGGAGGTAAATAGTAATAGAATAGAAATACCTCTGTTGTATAAAATAGCGAAGTAACTGTTACTTACATGAGCCGCATTCCTTATTAATGCATTTCCTTCCTTGTATTCTTCGTTACAAACATCCACCTGTTCTTATATTGGTACTAGCAGCGCCCCGCGGTTTTACCCGCGGTGTGCCCGTTCCCGTTAGAATTTCGGGATTTTTTACATATAAACCTTCCTCTTGAATCACTCTATCTAATTAAAAAAACCACGTCAAAATCCGTGCAGACAGATCAAAGACAGGCAGACAGACACGGCCGGGACTTTGTTTTATAGTATGTAGGGAAATAGTAATTCAGCTACCTACTTCACTGAGAAAAACTACCCACTTAATAGGTATTTTATTAAAAAACGGATATACCTATTTAATTGCTAACTGTGCACCGTGGTTTTACCCACGTTGTTCCATTTCTGCGGGAATTTTGGCATGATAAGTCACAAGCCTTCCTCTTGCATCACTTGTTGGTGTTGGTAAAAACCACATGAAAATCCGTTCAGTACTTTTTGAAAAAATAAATTACATACAGATGGCGCTTGGGACTTTGTTTTATAAAATGTAAGATATAAACAGGTTTAACACAGGTAGATGGTGAATAGTCATCCGCACGTCAATGAAAATACGGCTATTGGTAGACCACGTCTATACTAAACTAGCAGCGCCCCGCGGTTTTACTCGCGTTGTGCCCGTTCCCGTGGGAATTTCGGGAATTTTTTTACATAAAAACCTCCCTTTTGAATCACTACCTATTACAAAAACTGCATCAAAATCCGTTGCGTAATTTTAAAGATTTAAGCATACAGACAAACAGAAGACAAACAGACGCGACTTTGTTTTATACTATGTAGTGACGTTTTATCTGTACTGAATCGGCTAAATATCAGCTATTTCAAACTTTCGCGATTTTATACAATATTAACGTATTGCTACGGGTTTTTTCGCGGCATAGAAGGTAGTTTTAGTGGAAAAAAACACTTTGATTTCCCGACGTTTCGTGTGGATTGCACTATTTGCACCACCCAAAAAACCCGTAGCCCGTAGTAATACGTTAACAAATATCAGGTTTTTGCATTCATACGCACTCATGAATGTGTATTTGACTATGTGTGCGTACCTATGTAACGGCCGGTTCACACATGTCTCCGTTTTATCGTGTATGTAGTTGTATATTATTTACCGTGTACGGAATACTGTGCCATGTGTGAAGTCGCTCATACAACTACATACGCCATCGACGAAAAAAAAACGTACTCGATAAAACGGAACAGTAAAACGGAGACATGTGTGAACCGGCCGTAAGTAACGTATCTAATGACTTTGAAAAATATTACATATTATTATTTGAAAAAATGTTTCCTACCTTGTTCAGATCACAGAAAAAAGGGTTTTCAGTCAAGGATATAATATTTTTAAAGAAAACGAATATATTCAAATACATGTTGTTTATTTTATATAGAAAAATATACATACACAACAATAAAACATAATCCTACAGCCAGTTACAATATGCTGTTTATATAATCGTATAAGTCTCCACATTTCACCCCATTACATATAATTAAACATATAACCTTATTCTATATGGATAAACATATACATTTAAAATAATATACAAGTTACAACATAAATAATATGTATTCAGGGTGCCTTTCACGATCATTCCTCTATCATTTCAATTTTATACAATTCTGTGTCAACTTATTATTGCTCTAAAATGTCATAATGACACATTGATACATGTCTATGTTATTTTCCAAAATGGAACGTGTAGGCACCCTTATGTTCATGGTTGCAGTTTGGCACACTATATTGTATTATTCCCTCTTGGGGGATTAATTTATTGAGTGTTATGGGGATTGCCCAGTTCAGAATTGACCACTATTTATTTGCGTTCAATATTTTCCTAGTACTTATTGCTATTTATTTCCGGCGTATTAGTACGTAGTATATTAGTTGGGTAATCCCGTATGACTTTGATAACGATTATTTTAAATAGCCATTAACTATTTAACTATGTATGTAGTTTTAATTAATCTATAAATGTATATTTTTTATTAGTTATTATTTCAATATTCTGCCTATTTCCTATGTATGTGATATAGGACTTGGGTGTTATTTTTTATTCTGTTCTCAGTTGTTAAGTATGAAATGTGAATGTAATATAAGTACTAAGCTATAAGTCACACAAAACAGTTTATATAGTAAGTTACTTAAAAGTCTCAATATTCAGTGGTTTAGGTCTCAAATAGTTATATAGCACTTATAAAGAAATAGTGCTTGGTAATTAAGCACTTACATAAGTGCTTTAAGGCACTTATTAAAACTAGTGGTCTTTACCACTAATCATTATTTGCCACTTATAAAAGTGCAAGACACTTAACTACTACTTTCGTGCGAAAGTCAGAGTAAGTTAATCTATACTTTAAATTATTATTATATTCAAAGAACATAATAATTGAAGCCACGCTTCCGAGTATGGGTATTCTTAAACAATGGCGCAAGTTATAGTTCGATCAATTTATCTAGGCATGGCAGTGGCATTAGTATTTCATAATACCAGATTTTTTCTCTATGGATCAACTAGTTCCATTTTCGCTCAAAGTGCCAAGGTAACTTAATCGGACAATAATAATGAACAAAAACCAGCTTCTTTTGACATGTTTTTATATTAACAATCAACACTTAAAATATAGGACTAATCTTTGTTTAAATTTAACATTTTTTAAAACATTTGCATACATTTGTGACATTATTTGTTATTCCAACTGTTGCTATACACAATGTACATTGTACATTTTAGTCTATAAATATATTGTCGGTTTACATTATAGTATAGTATTGATGTTACATACAGTTACAAAGATATATTAAAATACGTTTGATGGTGAACAATGTCACAAGTGTGCACAAATCTAAAATTAAAGCGATTCATATTAAAACCTTATACTAGTGTTTTAAATTCATTTTTAAAGAACTGAATTCTAGTTCAGATCTTGAAGTCCGCAATTTAGTTCAAACATTGTTTCACAATAGAACTAAATACACCTGAATACTGAAACATACGTCTAAACCAACTTGAGAAAAGCTGGTGTTAATTTGTCGGAATCATTTTCATTGAAACTTAAGTTATATGGGACCTACAAGTATACGATCCCATTTAAATCAAGTCAATATGTTGGTCAAACTTATTATCATATATTTTCAGTTCTTAAATAAAATTCGATATTATCATTTCAGTATTAACAGGCGAAATAAACAGACAAGACGAATCGGCTAATATTATCTATATTTTACCCCCGACCAAGGAGTGCATTCCATTTACATGCCATCACAACAAATACAAATTAACTTACAGATTTCATTAATTGGACTATTTTTAACTACAATCTAGAACCTATATATATAGTTCTTAGATGTATAAATCTAAGTTTGTTCTGTGAAGTTGCCACCTTAAACTAAGTACTTTATTCAGTCAAAGGCGGTAACTATGAAGTTAAATCACAAACGAATTATTCAATAATTTTTGTATTAAACATGAGTGTGTGAGAGAGACAAGATTATTTGGAGTCTATTTTCACATTAAAATCACAGTATTAAATTAAAATTTGATGACATTTCCAAAAAACAACATTAACATTTACAGTTAACATTGACGTTTACTAGATTGTAGTTAATAATGACCCAGTACACCGGGTTTTACGATGATCGATCATCAAAATTAAAAGTTAGAAATTCTGCTAGAATCAAAACCTTCTTTAATCGATTCGTTACATCGAACCCACTCATTGGCCGGGGGTACACTAAGAGATGTTGACATTTGACTGTTACGTCCATGAGTGCGGTCAAAAGCTGCGTGGTCTGTTCAATTGGAGTGCGCGTGCGCATCTCACTTGACGTCGATGAGACTGGATGGGTGGCTGAGCATGCGCTCGAACAAGTTGTCACCGTCGCTGTCGTACTGTGGGCAAGAGAGAAAATAGGTTAGGTTAGGTTATGACAATTAATTGCAAAAAATTATGAAACATTATGCTATTATTAAGGTCGCTGGTTGGAGTCTATCACATAAAGGTTAGGTTATGCCAATAAAACAAAATCGATTGATTGACTTTAAGGTTATTGATTGGAAAACGTAGTGTTCTAGCTTATTGAATGGAAGATATACTTTGTAACCTATATTAGTTATACCTAAGAATTACTATTTGGATAGTTTCTTATTTCTTGGTACCACCTAGTAATAAGGGTCCTTTTGCATAGTACAGGTCTGTAACTAAGCTCATAGTTTACATATTTATCGTACACGTGTTATTTAACCTTATAAGGTAAACAGATGTACATATTCATAGTAGAGTATTCGGGAGTAATTGCACAATATTTATGTATAGTGGCTGTTTAGCCTTTAAGCAGAGTTAAGATATAGTTTTTGTATACGTATGTTTTTAATAAGACCACAAGATATGTGTTCTAGAAGTTTATCAAGTGTCGGAACACAACACAGAGGCAGATTACGTACGAAATCACGCACATTCATTAAAACGTTCAATCAACACAGTGACGTCGACAATACTGATAAACATATTCGTAATTAAAATTACAACACTCGGCGCATTATATGAAAAACGTAACATCATTTTCGTTCAACTTAGAAGTACTGGACAAGTTTCTTGTTTTACTTTACTAGTATACTAGCAGCGCCCCGCGGTGCCCGCGTTGTGCCCGCGTTGTGCCCGTTCCCGTGGAAATTTCGGGAATTTTTTACATAAAAACCTTCCTCTTGAATCAATTACTACAACAACAAATACCTATTACAAAAAACCGCATCAAAATCCGTTGCGTAATTTTAAAGATTTAAGCATACAGACAAACAGACAGAAAAAGCGACTTTGTTTTATACTACGAGTATGTAGTGATTTAGTTAAAGTATTATGTTGTTTGTTTCCGTTTCATTTGTATGTTAATCTACATTTCTATACTACTATTCTAAAGAGGAAAGATTTGTATTTTTTGTGTGTATGTTTGTAATGAATAAACAAAAAAAATACTGTGCCGATTACAAAAATTCTTTCACCATTAGAAAGCTACATTCACCCTGAGTAACATAGGCTATATTAAATTAAAGGTAAAAATATAAAAAAAAAATGTCCACCCGTGCGAAGCCGGGACGGGCCGCTAGTGTACAATAAAGTGTGTATCTATTGATTGATGAGGGTAGTAAAAGGCCTCCCCCAAGGTAAAGCCACCGACACTTTAGTATAAAGGTAAGTGCACTAATGATGGTAAAAACCCATAACACTGCGTTTTACGATGATTGATCACCCAAATTAAAGGTTAGAAATACCGAGTCCAACCGCAAGATTAAGCGGAATCAATCGTCATGTTAACTGTGTGAAGCCCGCAGTACAAGGATTAACAGGAAAATGGAAAGAAATTATAAGTTAGTGTGCGGTTTGTAGCAACTTCTTGTCATTAATGTTTCTATGACATAATTGTTGTTAAACTGTATGAGAAATTCCATGCCCTGTTCTGATGAATCTAAAGACCTTTACTATGCAGTGGGATCAGGTTATTACTAAATCATATTACACTAGCTCTTATTTCAGTTGCAACTGAAATATACAGCAAATGTCGTGTCGTATGAACAGCTAAACAAGATGGCTGAAGATAGGGAACAGTGGAAAGAACTCCATCGTTACGGTACGTCCTCTTTGGGGCCAAAACTGACTAAAAATATTTGACTTTGACAAGATTCTAGCACTTAAATCTTGAGAAGTATAACTATCATTGATACTTACATCAGTTTCGGAATCAGAGTCGTCCGATTCGACTGGAAACACGTCCGAGACTCCGCTGAGCTTGGCGAGGTTCCTGGGGGTGCGCCGGGCGTAGTCCCACGCCTGCACCTGCACCCCGGGACACTTCTCGCACAGATATCGTACGAGAGACTCGTTGCCGTTGCGGGCCGCGATGTGTAGGGGCGTCCAACCGGCTAGGTTCTCCTGAAATAGACGTTTTTGATTAGATCTTCTTCTTATAAGTTAACTCTTCTAGAATTCTTATTATTCTTTTTGGATAAGTATAAGTAAGGTTAACTTCGAGAAGGTTGTTGGTATGTCAGAGTTTTCAGCCGCCTAAAGAACTTGAGTTCTATTATGTTCTCAAGTCAAACCATATTGGGTATAGTAAATAAAAATAGGCAGTACTCATTATGAAACCTTCGATGCCAAACAAATGCATTATTAGTTCAGACAACTCAAATAACTATACAAATTATATTTCTGTAAAACCACAAAATCCCTACCTCAATACAAAGTTTTTCCATTACAAAAGGCCAAAACAATGTCAACGTAACCTAATATGCAAATGAGTCGGATTCCCAGCCATTTTCCTGTCATGTAGAGCCTAGCCTTGCGATAAACAATAGTGCTTGTACGTACGATATAAACAAACAGATGAGAAAAAACCCAGATAGCTCTCAAAAGATTAGAGGCGGGAAACCCGCTTTTAACGATCACAGTGACGCCGCGGTATCAGTTGTTTGATCAATGACACAGATGATCCGAGTGCTTTCACTTGATAACTAGTTATTGTTTGAAACGTGATCTTTTGATTGAGTTAGGTTACTGAAGAAATCTATGTGTGCGGCCACAGTGAATGCGCGGTGGCTTACGCGGTGACTTACGCGGTGGCTTACGCGGCGGCGGCGGCGGAGGTGGCCACACTGAGGCGCGAGCTCTAGTAGCGATCAGACGTATATCAGGGGTTGCAAACAATTTTCGTTCAACAATACACAACTAGATTTCGGGTCACGTACAAAATCAAAGCTAAAAAATGTCCTCGTGAATTACGTCTGACAGCTTATTTTGTTTACTACCGAACTGACCAAAAAGTTTTAAAACAGTTCGAAGTTCAACCTAATTACAACCATGACACCTAGCAAATCTTCAAATATTTAAAATTACTACTGTCACTTAGAAACGAAAAGACAACATTTAGTGTGAAATCAACCTTAACGACCTACAAATAAAGTATTTTATTCCCGTGTTTACCTTCCTTTCGTTTCGTTTCTTTTAGAAGAACTACAGATGGAATGGAGTCGTGTTGAACACTTAAATAATTTGTAATATGCACGTAAAAGTTTACTTAAAATTATTTATGTTTTGGGCTATCTAGGTTTGATAGTATACATACTTGTTTTCATTACGATTTTTTTGATAAACTTGATAGTATAACTCTGCAAATATAGATTCTAGCGTATATATTAAATAATAATGATCAAACTTACTGTCATTTTTGCTCTAAAGTTGAAAATTAACGAGTTATTTCAGAAAAACTAAAAAAAATGAACTTAAAACAAGATGGCGGCGAATACTCTACCGGGATTAGTTACAAAATCGAAATTTATAAGTCCAACCACACCCCCCCAAACATTAAAAAAAAATCGCCCCCCGGATAAATAAATTATTACTACTCCATGTTTCTGCTGTTCTGTTTCACAAAATTTGCGCCAACGTTGGCCAAACATTTGTAGCGGTGACTTCAAATCAGTATTTTTTTTATTTATTTTTTTTTAAATTTGATATTATTTAGTTAAAAGCTTAAAATATAACTTATTCTACATGTACTCACAGAAAGTAAGACACTCCGGCCGTTAAATTGTTTTTCCGGCCATTATTTTTGCAACTTTTTTGGCTGTGGTTCGAGGGAACTAAATAAAAGAGTGGCTCACTTTTCAAATGAGACCCTAAGCACCCAGACGTATTATTTGCGCTGACCCGAAATCTAGTGTGTATTGTTGATCGAAGCCATTTTACGTCAAAACGCCGAGCGGTAAGACCACTGGTTTGATACACCTGCCACCCGCTTGTTAAGTCGCTCGCCGCCTAGGCCCGTACTGTGGACACAACGCGCGGATCGGTGCGTTTGAAATCACCGCGCGCGGAGTCGCTCGGTCTTGTCGCGCTAGGCTTCCGCCTAGTCACTTCAGTATGGACACTTACACGCGTTTCATACGTTTGATATTTCGCGCCCGCCGTCGCCACCGCGCTAGGCCCGCAGTATGGACGCACACTATCTCACTATAGTATCTCACTGTAATTTCATTTAAGCGGAGAGGCCTTTGCCTCGAATGGGAACATTACAGGCTAATAATTTATTATTTTTGTAACTGCAAAGAACTGAGCGTATGATTTTATTTGTGCGACAGATTTCATTTTAAAGTAGCATGGTTAACCTTCCTACACTATAAGCGATTATGGAATAATCTGCTTATATCGCTTGATGATAAGCTTCAAAACAATGACCGCATAACAAAAGGAATGCAGATTTCCTAACCATTCGTTAACAATAAGGAAAATTGATGAAAAAAACAAGCGCATTTAAGCTAACAGGTGACATTAATATGCTTGCTCAAATTATTAATTCATTTGACACTTCTACGTCGCAAAATAAAAAGTTAAGGAAAAGTAAGAAAAACACTAATGTGTTGACAAATCATGTGATTCTCTTTGGTATTTCGAAATAAACAATCGCAATTTATTCAAAGAACTGCAGTTTAACCAGAATGGATCAGAATTAGGTCAGTTTACAATTCTCACAACATCTAAAGGAAAACTCTCATGTTTTCGTCAACTTCGCATAATCTTTCAATTCTATTGACACTCGCATAGTATATTCTCGGAATAAACCAAGTTTTTCTTAATAAAATGTGAGTATGAGTCATTATATGCGTAGTAAATATCCTAGCATTTTACGATGTAAATAATAGCATACAAAATAAACGCAATAGTTTGAGAAATACGGGATTCCCAAGTACGATAATGTAGATAAACATAAAGCACCAATATAGTCACTTATTGATTTTATATAATCTTTGATATGTTATTTATCGTGTGGAGTTCTAGTGTTGTAACGATATAATTAAGTTATGGAGGTCACAGATATTGAAATTTGATTAATTACCCCATCTTACAAGAATCGTAATTAATTTATCCTTCAACTTCTCGACTTATTAGTTTCAAGATTTTTTGGATTAAGTAAAATTGATTGTTATCTCCTAAATGTTCAGGCAATGGGATTTTACTGGCCTTACTTAAGCCTTAGGTAAGGTAACTAGCTTATGATACTTATTCAAATATTTTATAGACTTAAAAAAATACAGTTTTATTAACATGCCTAATAATTATAAACTAATTATTACGTTAGTTTATTGGGATGTGTTAAGCAACGGCACCCTCTTGGATGGATGGCCGTTAGTTTCATTACTATCTGAGCGCTGCCGTGCTTCGGAGGGCACGTTAAGTAGTCGGCCCCGGATGTTTCAATCGATAGACCATGTCGGAGAACTTTAAGCGGTCTAAAAACTCCGACACTAGGGTTGGCCATTGACCTACTCGAAATGAATGAGTTAATTTTAAAGATATTTACCCTTAAATTAATGTCAGCTTTGTAGTACGCCACGAGGGTCTGTAACGTGTCGATGTGTCCTGCAGCGGCCGCCAAATGGACGCAAGCTTGTCCTGTAACAAACAAAACATATGTTTAGAAGAAAGAAAAGAGAAATAAGATAAGATGTCTTAGTCCTAATGAATAGATGTCATAGTTAACATGAAGTTTGTTTTTTAAGTAAATGTTAGCATTTTTTGATTAAATTATATTAACAGTTCACTTTGATAAGCAAATTGTGTTACTTTAGACTGTAACAGAAGATTTTGGGCTTTCCGACAACCGTCGATAAGTCTAATGTACCGACCATGACCCGACATGTACTTTTGGCTGATAAATCTATCTCCTTTCTTGTCATTGCAAACTTATCAACGGATAGATGAAAATCTATATCAAGATTTCATATAAAAAATGTGGAATATAATATATTCCACAAATGTTACCTGTAGGTATAACATTATTAGTAGTATATTATACTACTAAGTAGGTATAACATTATTTATAGTATATTATACTACTAATAATGTTATACCTACAGGTAACATTTGTAATTTTGTTTGTTTGTATATTCTGGTTAATCTCGGGCCGGTAAACCAGTCCGATTTTTGTAATAAATAGCCAAATTCAACGAGAAGGTTATAGGTTATTTTTCAACCTGAAGTTCCCACGGGAACGGGCACAACGCGGGTCAAACCGCGGGGCGCTGCTAGTATACTAATAAACAATACAAATATTATTCTACTATCGTCGGTGTGCTCTAATCAACTAAATGTGATAAAATTCTGGGGTTTCCAGTTTAACACTGAGTGTTGTAACTCAACGTTGATTACAAATTGATAACTCCTATGTTAGACAACAAAGGTTGGAACTAATTTTATCTTTACGGCCCCGTCGGTGCAACGGATTTTTGTTCATTTAATATCATCTACTATATAAAAATAAGTCGGGTTTTCCTCCCTGACGCTATAACTCCAGAACGCACGAACCGATTTCCACCATTTTGCATTCGTTGGAAAGGTCTCGGGCTCCGTGAGGTTTATAGGGAATAAAAATCTCAAAATTCCCACGGGAACGGGGGCGCTGCGGGTGAAACCGCGGGGCACAGCTAGTTTATTCATAGATTTTGTTAATAAAATCTAGGCTGAAAAAATAGAGCTTGCTTAGGCTTAAGCCAACACAAAACTTAGAATTAATGATGTTTGTGTACGTAATAAAACTCATAACACAACATACTCTACTAATATCATCATAAAGAGGATCAGGCTTTGCCCATCAGTCGGACATTACAGCTTAACACTTTAATTACTTTTATAAACACAATATGATGTAACATGAAATGTAGTCATCTAAGGAAGTAGGAATTAAGATGGAATATGTTATATGAGTAATATAAAACAGGAATTATTTTAATGAATCATTAAAGCTACTGGACAATCATGAACGCTGTGCGTATGAGTCAATAAAGCTCGGAATTGCTTACGTAGCTTTGTCGTCAGCTGAGAACAGTTCTTGTGATAAGATAAGACAAGTCATGCAAAAAGTCGAGTAATGGCGCGAGATCAATAGTTTAAACCTCATCTTTCTTTTTAAACTTAGTAAATGTAAATATGTAAATATGTAAATAAAAAAGTTAAGAAAAAAGATTCAAGATTTTTTAAACCTTTTTTCTGGGCCCGTTCCCGTATGAAATTCGAGATGAAAAATAACCTATAGCCTTCCTCGAGAAGTGGACTATCCAACACTGAAATATTTTTTCAAATCGGACCAGTAGTTCCTGAGATTAGCGCGTTCAAACAAACAAACTCTGCAGCTTTATAATCCTACTAATCCTACTAATATTATAAATGCGAAAGTTTGTATGTATGGATGTATGGATGTTTGTTGCTCTTTCACGCAAAAACTACTGAACGGATTTGGATGAAACTTTACAGTAATATAGGTTATACATCAGAATAACACATGGGATACATTTTATCCCGAAATTCCCGCGGGAACGTGTACAACGCGGGTAACACCGCGGGGCGCGGCTAGTATTAGTATATATATATTTGTGTCCTCTTCACTGTACTATACTACTGTACTAATACTACTACTAATGTACTGTACTTAACTATCCTCGGTTGAGATACCGTTGCCCAGCAGTGGGAAATTACAGACGAATACTTTGTAAGTAAATACATAACTTGCTGTATATTGAAAACGATTTATGTAATTTCCGAGTTAAGATAACATTATGCAAACTTGACTAATTAATTGGAATTGAGATGTTTAATCAATAGACGGAATTGTAATAAAATCATTAATAGAAGTATGTTTATTAAGTTATATCAAGGGCTTATTATTCTCCTGGTTAATTATAACTCAACATATATGATTATATTTATAGTTTTCGAGATAACATTTCACATTTAAGTTATCATCATTCAATTAAAGAGCTAAGCTCTTGTCGGGAAAACTGATGCTGCTTTCCGTTTGTTTATATTTTCAGCTCCTTTAAATTTCCATACATCTCAAAAATTTTCAAATCAGTAAGTAATATCATCTTAATGACATCATTCATCATTAATTTCGAATAGGTTAGTGACCAACCTTGGTTTCGGAGTTCTTAGACCGCCTAAAGGCCTCCGACACGGTCTGACGGTTGAAGCAACCGGAACCGACTATTTAACGTGCCCTCCGAATCAGGGTAGCGCTCAGATAGAAATGCCACTATGGAACACCTTAATGACATATGAACAATAGAAAGTATTAATATTGTGTTACAAAGTATCGGATCCGTTAGGAAACTGGTTATAAGACCTTTGAGATGTGATGACCAGTCGTGAGGCGCGCTATGGGCTAACAGATCATCACTGTATTAGCAGGTACTTGGTCGTGCTCAATTCTGATATAAAACCAAAATATAAAAATGGTAACATTTTAACATTTTAATTGTAATTGTGACTTTACAGTCACCATGACTAAGCTGAGAATACATAGAACCATGTTAGCTTCAAACTATATAATACATACTATCTAATAAGTAAG
Source organism: Cyclophora punctaria (assembly GCA_951394245.1). Classification (NCBI taxonomy): domain Eukaryota; kingdom Metazoa; phylum Arthropoda; class Insecta; order Lepidoptera; family Geometridae; genus Cyclophora; species Cyclophora punctaria. The sequence continues at coordinate 9,342,225 of OX596174.1, forward strand.
TTATTAAGAATTGTATATTTTTATAGAACAGTGAAGTGTTTAATCTATACTAATATTATAAAGCTGAAGAGTTTGTTTTGTTTGTTTGTTTGTTTGTTTGTTTGTTTAAACGCGCTAATCTCAGAAACTACTGAACCGATTTGAATAATTCTTTCACTGTTAGATAGTCTATTTATCGAGGAAGGCTATAGGCTACATTTTATCCCGAAATTCCCACGGGAACGGGCACAACGCGGGTAAAACCGCGGGGCGCTGCTAGTATTTTAATGAACAGACTGTACCTAACTGAAAACGTTTTCTTTAATTATAGTTAAGTTTCAAAATGAACTTAAATTATGTTCACTTGAGAGCTACAATTATGAGTCGAAGGAAAATATTTGCTTGTTTATCTGGAATACCATGCGTGGTATTCATCTCTTAAGGTGAGTTAAATCTTAAAGTGGCATAAACCAATTAAAATTGTAAGTACAATATGACCGTATAAACCTAGGTATCTTCTATGAAGTAATTATAAAATAGGAATGTGGTAATACTGAGCTTACTATAGAAAATACCAGTCATAAAACCACAGAATAATCCTTAATAATATTCCTCAGTAATGGAGTAACTGTGTTTGTGTGTTACGCAATCAAGCCTAAACTACAGAAGCTATTTAAATGATGTAATTTAATGCAGAAATTAAAACTGGGAACGGGTACGCTGCGAGTCGAACCGCGTGGAACACCTAGTATTTCTTTAGATTATACACAGTTTTGTAACAAACAAGGATAGTGAGATGATTACATAATAGACATAATAACAATTACCATAGTTTTTCGTATTATTATAAACTAGTTATACGAGTGACGTCATTGCGATATCCTAAAAAGTTTTTGTGTAAAACAGATGAGAATCGAGATTTTTGAATAAAGAATTCCAATATATTTTATACTGCCTTTGAAGAAGTTGGAAAAATCGTTGGAATTTGAATTGTATTAGAATGACATGTGTCATAACAGGCTATGTCACTATAAAAATCACTACATATTATAAAACAAAGTCCCCGGCCGCGTCTGTCTGTCTGTGTGTTCGCAATAAAGTCAAATACTACTGCACGGATTATGTTACGGTTTTTTTAAACAGATAGTGTGATTTAAGTGGAAGGTAATGTAAAGAAATTCTACAAATTCCTACGGGAACGGGTACAACGCGGGTAAATCCGTGAGGCGCTGCTAGTTTCTTATATTACTTCCAAAATAGGTTTAAAATATATTACTCATACATTTTATCTTTTCTCAAAATATATTACTCATACATTTTATCTTTTCTCAAAATATATTACAAATACATTTTTGTTTTATTTACGTAAATACCGAGGTTATTCCGAGAGTCATATTTAGTGCGGGATATTGGCTCAAATCCAAGTTTAAATTAAACAAAGTTTAAATAGACAGCTCGCTTCTATAAACATTTGTAGAGTATGAAATGAAATATACGTCAAGAATTTGGCCTAGATAGTTCTCGTTACTATGTTAATAATTTAAAAAACCTGATAAGCGAGATAGCGACATTAAGATAACTTTGGAGCAAGACAGTTAAGTTCCCTCTGGCCACGTGGTCCTACTGCCTTTGTCCTACCGATCGGACCACATGAACTTTTTTTTCCGGTTGGTTCGATTAACTAATCGGACTATTGAATCTATCATTTTCGTAGACCCCGTGGTCCTACCAATCGAACCACGTGAACTTTGAATTTCCTGTTGGTTCGATTAACTAATCGGACTATAGAAACTTGCGTTTTCTTAGACCACATGGTCCTACTAATCGGACCACGCTATTAAATTACTCTTTTGAAGTTCCAGTTTGTGCCATAATAGTGTCGACGGAGCTCCGCTGCGCGGAGCTCCTATTTCCGCCTTATTTTGGCCCTTCGGGCCTGATATAAACTTAACCTAACCTAACCTACGGTTGTCGATTGTTACATTAATGTCCATATGGGCTGAGTTGACCATGAAGACATATTGTCTTATGTAACATCTCATACTAATAAAGGATCCAATATCTGTACAATTGAAATATCTGTTAGTTAATTTATATCTTAAGAAAAAGAGTTCATGTGGTCCGATCGGTAGGACGAAGCGGAATTACAATTCCTTGTAATCCGATTAATCGAACTAATTGGAAAAAAAAATTCATGTAGTCCGATCGGTAGGACGAAGCGGAATTACAAATCCTTGTAATCCGATTAATCGAACCAACCGGAAAAAAAAGTTCATGTGGTCCGATCGGTAGGACAAAGGCAGTAGGACCACGTGGCCAGAGCTGTTAAGTTCGCATCATTACAGAAGCTGTCATTCCAAAACAATTAAGCAGTCGGTCCCGGTTGTTTCAATCGTTAGGCCATGTCGGAGGCTGTAAGGCGGTCCTAAACTCCAGGGTTGACCACTAACCTACTCGAAATTAATGAATGACGAATAATTAAAATACTCAATCTACACTCAGCGGCACGGAATCTTGGCCACTCACAAAAATCATCATAAGATCAGTTTTAAGTGTTTCTGATGAATTATTTTGATGAGGGTCGATAAAAAATAATGCACTTTAAGTTCAAGAGGGTAATTCATTAAGTTTCAAACAAAGTTGACAATATTTCTTGACATTTAGTCGAAATAGGGCATTTGAGTGGGGAAGTCAAAGTTAGAATTTGTTCGTGTTAAATCGTTTTCGTTAAAAATTGTGCAGTTTTGTGGCTTTTGCATTGTTAAACTTTACTAAGAGTACCTAAAAACAAAAAAAAAATGCCACTAACATCAGATCAAGTTGCTCAAGCAGTCACTTTAACCAACCAAGGTTTATCACAACGTGAAATCGCTATTGCGCTGAATGTACCCCGTTCATCGTTACAATATTCGATGGCTCCAATGAACACTACGCTAACTCAACTTGGGCGTTTTATCGTTTTTTAGCTAAATCTACTTAGAATATCCTTATCTTTATGCTCACAAAATTTTATAAATGTACGACCAAAAACAAAAAAGTTTTGACAATTACAAACCGCTAAGTAAATGTACTTTTGTCAATAACGGGACGGACACTACGCCGTCTCAACATAGCGGAGTGTACCCGGGGCGCGCGGGCGGCGGCGCGCTGGGGATGCGTCGCTAACTAAGATTTGGCGGGGTGTCGCGCGGAGGCGCGCGGCGCGAGCGCCGCTTTGTTTGTTTATATTTACGCTTATTAAAGTAAGAGGTTACTGAAAAAATGCAACAGAGCGTAATATAACATGTTAATTCGTATTATGTACCTATAGAGTCGCATTATGTCGGGAAAAATTCAAGTATTCAATACTTTAATCCATCATTGTCATTCTCAAAAATATTTAAATTAACTCCAGAATGGTGTGCTGAGCATGGTCATAGAAGTACAGTGCATACTTTAAGATACAGTATAAAGATACAGCCAATGCTAATTTAAAGATTGGTTTTCATATTCCAAAAAAAGATCAATGCCATTCCTAGTTACTGACGTGCTAAAAGAAAGATCCCATTAAAAACATTCTGTAAAAAACTAGCAAAGTCTCGATGGAGCTGCTTGTTTATATCTAAAAAGTAATGAAATCTAGACAAAGTCGTGCCAAGTCTAAGGTTCCTTATTTATTTATTATTTATAGTTAATGTTGTGTGACTTGGCCGTTGACTTGCAACAAGGGGCCCAAACCGCATAGTTTTTGACACGTATCTACTAGTTGGCTGCATGGTATCTGAGAATTAAAGGTGATTCAGTTCATGCCCTGATCGAAAAATCTGCGAAAGGAAAAGAAGTTTATTCGATATTAATGATAAGCGTTATACTCGTAGAAGTTAAACAAGATATTACTCTTGATTTTAGAAAGAATATTGCTATGAAAAAAAATGCCGGAAATTTATCTGTAGGAACATAATTTTATTATCAAAATATAATATCCACCAAAAAGTTATGTAATCAATAGGTTTATTTGAATAAAATTAAGGAGATCGAAGCTTTTCCAGATAGTGAAGGCATTTTGTATTATACATACAGCTTAGGAGACCAGATACTATGCTTCAAACGATTTAAAACATGACACCCTCGTGTCGAGTCATTGCCAGAAAGGGTATATAACAATCTCTCAGAAATTGAGAAAGCTATGCTACTCTTACAATGAATTAATTTATTTTTGTGACAATAGCATTATACCTGATATGTATAATAGTTTTTATTAGAATTTGTTAGCCAGATTTGATCATGGATCTGATGAGAGCCAAGGAGAGAATTTATATCTTAGAAAATATTATAGTTGATTTTTTATACTTTTTATTAATCCTTGTTTTTTTTTGCATGTCTATTTATACTTTATAATAATTCGTATTTTAGACAAGTTGACAAAGACTGAGACAGTCAAAGACTGCTGATTAATCTCAATATCGCTGTAACAATTCATGTTATTTAAATAGTGATAAATAATTAGTTTATGCCTTATGCCTTTCAGTAATATGCTAAGACCTTATCGAACAGGGCATGGGTGGAACCGCGGGTCAGCTCTAGTATTATTATAAACAAGAAATTATGTCTGTATGCCTGAAACACTTTCACGGCTAAATCCATAAACCGATTTTGATGAAGATAGTTAAGGATTTAAGATTAACCTTGTGATACTTTTAAAAAAATAAACCCTAAGAGGCTGAAATAAAGCATAAAACTTTGGATGCGAGTGGAACTACGCGGGGCAAATAGTAATTATAATAGTTGGATACAATACTACTCGATTTTAATACTATAATAGTTTTTTTATTATAGAACAAAACGCTGTTAGCGGGTTGTAAGCGGGCCGAAGATTTTTTAGCCCTTTAAATTACAAAACGCTATCTTATCTTAATTCTAAAATAAGGATATTTTTATTGCAACATGAAGTTAAAAGTACTCGTTATTAGTAATAAAATAGATTTTTGATGTTATCATTCAGATTTTTTAAATAATATTAATTTAATTTGGATTTTTGTAGTCCCATATACACTCCGCTAATTGTGAGTTGGCGGAGTGTATCTGGATTTTGAATTTTAGTTTTCCGCTTTACATCCCGCTAAGTAAGGCTAACTAAAAAACCGTAAAGATTTTTAACATTTTACAAATCAGGTCATAAACATCACTAAATTAACTATTCACTCAGAAAAAATCATTACAATAACTTAAATATTAAAGATTTTATCAACATTTTTCCTTTAAATGCTCCTCCTGTAAACCTACGATTTTTGACATAGCGTAGTGTTCATTGGAGCCATCGATATGCACTAAAGAGGTACCGCGAGACCGGGAACTATCACCGCCGCAGCGGCAGCGGGGGCCAGCGGTGCACTTCCGCACGTGACGACCGGTTTATTGTCATGGAGATACTGAGAAATCGCTTCCTTACAGCGGTTGAGATACGACAGCGTCTCCAAAACATTCGGGGCATAGATGTTAGCGAGCGGACAGTGAGAAGGCGAATGGAGGAAGTCAATTTGAGGGCTCGCAGACCAGCTCGAGGACCAGAACTCCTCAGGCATCACCGAGTAGCGCGCCTTCAATTCGCGCGAGACCACGCCGACTGGACCCTCGACCAATGGGCCAAAGTTCTGTTCACAGATGAGTGCAGAATCGCTTTACGAAGTCCAGACGGTCGAGAGAGGGTGTGGAGACGAAAAGAAGAAAGGTTTTTACCCATTACCACTTCCCAAACCGTCAGTTTTCACGGAGGCTCTATTATGGTATAGGGAGGAATAAGTTGCGAAGGTCGTACAGCGTTGGTCATCGTCGATAGCCGGCTTAATGCTAATCGGTACATCGAAAACATCCTCCGAGATCATGTTCAGCCCTATTCTGGATTTATAGGGGACGATCAATTTCTTTTAATGCACGATAACGCACGTCCGCATGTCGCGCGCTGTGTTAATGAGTACCTTCAAGCCGTCGGTATTCGAAAATTGGACTGGCCAGCTCGCAGCCCGGACTTAAATCCAATAGAGCACGTGTGGGACAAGCTGAAAAGAAAAATCAAGTCGAACCCGAGCCCCCCACAAACCCTCAGTGACCTTCGCAATGCAGCACTAGCCGCTTGGGAAGGCATCCCTCAAGAAATGATAAAAAACATAATTCAGAGCATGCCGGAGCGCATGCAAGCAGTCATCAGGGCTAGAGGGGGAAATACCCGTTATTAAAAACATGAAATTTCAGGGGAAAATACTGTTTTAACTTTTGTGTGGTGTTTTTTCAGTGACAATAAGTTTTTCACAAAATGGTGTATTTTCTTTCTTATCTCATTATATCGTTATGTACTGTTAATATGGGTGTTACATCGTTTAGAAGTGTTAAAAAAACATTTAAGATTACAAAAAAAGACAATAAATAGTAAGATATTAAAATTTTTAAAAGTTATTCCAGTTTTGTTCAAAATTCGTCGGTGGCCAAGTTTCCGTGCCGGTGAGTGTAGTTCAAATTGTATCATGAGACCTGTGGTCTCCTTGATGTTTTACACATAGTTTCCTTTCTATCAAGTCTTCTTCAAACATACCGATAAAACCAATAGATAAAAACACCCACGTCATATATCACTTATATCAGTAACTCCTGTCAAAAAGAAATTAATCAAAAAACGGTATTGAAATCCCAGACGTCATACAAACGACTGATTAACGTTTTTGCTCAAATTATTAGCACTTTTTTCAATAACTACCTAAACGGATGACGTTACAATAAATAATTTAATGTATGACGTTATCTCACTGCCCACACAAAAAAGAGAGGATGAGTATGTATGTTTAGTCCAAGTGAAGATTTATAGAAAGGTAGTATCGTAGGTTAGTGTCCGCTAAAGGTCATAGCCTCATGTTCGAGATTAGTAGCACCCCGCGGTTTTACCCGCGTTGTGTCCGTTCCCGTTTGAATTTAGGGATGAAAAATAGCCTATAACCTTCCCGTTGAATGTGGCTATCTATTACAAAAAGAATAATTCAAATCGGACTGGTAATTAGCTCCCGAGATTAGCTCAAACAAACGAACTTAATTTTTTTTCCCTTTATAATATTAATATAGATACATTTTTAAACAAGCTACGAAATCTACGGATTAGTTCTAGTAATAATTGTTTCATGTAGTTAGTAAAATGGTCCATAAAACTGTACATTGCATGCCGTCAACAATTATGAATAGGAAATATAAACGAAGGACAATTTGCTAAAACAATTATGGTGTGTAAGAAGATAATGATAATAAACATTGTTATAGTGAAAAGTTGTAGAATTCATATAGTAACAACCTATCTAAATAATGTACAAGGTATCTAAATATTAAGCAATTTGTTCACCGATTGTTTTCCTGATACGGGTAATAATAATCACTTTAGAATGTAGTTGACTTGCTTGTTAAATCCGCGCAAAAACATATGGCGCTAAATGTTGATGAACAAAATGTAATGCCTGCAATGTCAAATATTCATTTTCAAAATTCATTAATAAATTACACTGATTTTTCGAAGTGCATAATTTAAAAAGTACGTTCCTGTACGTTCGAATAGGTAATGCTTTCGTTACCACGTGCGGTCGCGTCAGCGGGGGCGGCGAGGGGCGCGGGCGCGGGCGGGCTGGGGTTTTCCCAACAATGTCGCGTTACGTGCGCGCGCGCCGAGCGCCGAGCCAAATAAGGCGAGACACCTTTACACAAATATCAAGGAGTTTTCATAATTTCCGTCAACATTATACGTCTTCTTCGGTTTAAACTTGAGATTAAAATAGTTAAAAATATCGTTACAGAAATGACTGTACTCAGCTTTTTTGTAATTGGTTGATAATTAAATTAAATTGGTCCCAAAGGACATTTATTTTAATCAGTCACACTCATTTCTCTTAATTAGCCAAACATAAGGATAAAGATAGCATCAGACTGCCAAGTCTTCACAGCATGAAATCACTCTTGCCTATTGTAAACAAACAATATGGTTTCTTTAGGGAAAATCTATTCAAATAGGCATGCACGGGAAAACCATTACTCACAAAGATCTATTATTGCAAAGTACGGATAGCGGTACCAGGTACAGTTGCCCTCAAATGTATTAAAGTTCAACGCAGATCAGTTACGGTTGGACAAACAAATACTTCATTAAAGCATAGATACCTGTTAGTAGGAATGATGACGAAGTGATTACAAAGAAATCCTATTACGACTAAAATAATTTCTTCTTTTTACTCCTTTAATTTAACTAGGTATCATAAATAGTAATTACTTATGCTACCATCCCCAAATACTCAAACTCATTTCTCATAAGTAATAATTTGAGTGATGTTCAGTAATCAGACGTGACAATGCCGTTAACTTTTATAGATGAAAATGTGCTCGTCCGTCAATTAAACTACCATGATTGATTTTGATCAATGTTGTATACCTAACTGTTATAAACCAGGCATTCTTATATAAATGGAACGACCAATGCCAATGTATGCACGTGCCAATTCCGCTAGGGGCGTTACATGAAAAGAAGTGGTGCATGATGAAACAAAGTTACATGGTATGTTGAGGTCAAGGAGACGCGGGTAGGAAAATCCCACGACCCATAAACTGAAATACATTTTAGACATAGATTAGTTGATAGTATCTAGACATACCTAGAATTATCAGCTGGTAATAGGAATGTATGAAGGCGTGTTGATTACGCCTAATCCCTCCTCACTGTACTCATTCTTCAGTGAGATGAGAGGCCTTTGACCAGCAGTAGAACATCAGGCTACTTTACTAAGTAAGTATGAGTATGGGAATTGGTAGCAAGTAGCAACGTAGTTTAATATAGAAGTAGTAAGAAGTCAAGAATACATGTTAGAAATACTAGTTATGTCGCAAGATTTTGCTCACATTGACTGTTTAGTTAGTGAAGGAGACACAATGTATGTCAAGTGTTAAATACTTATACTAGCTTTAGAAAACATCTAGAACGAATAATAGGTTAATACTGCGCCAACAATCAAACAGCCATTAAGGCAATTATGTCGATTTATAAAATAACAATCGTATGCATAGATGTGGAAATTCCGATCGTTGGAAATCCTTGGCGTTACATCAAAACAATTCAAGCTCATGAGTTAAGGAACACTTAGCTTGTTCAGCTTTTGATAGATTTCATAGGAACGTTTCCTCTTTTGAAACAAATGTGAATTCCTGATTCAATTTACCAACAATTTGATTCACAAAAAAACCGATTGCTTTTACTGTGAAAACGTTGAATAATAAAACACCGACACAAATGAAATGTGTCATCAATCAGATGGAAATACTTGTGATGAGCAAACCGCACCAAACCATTCAGAGTCGTAATGATCCTACGAGTCTCACGATGACAGAATTAGAAAGTGTAAAGTCCACGTAACGTTTACATACGCGAAGCGAAGCTAAAGCGTTTGGGAATCCCAGTGTATGTAACCACTCGATAAGTGCACACTTTCACGGCATAACCCAGACACATCATCAGTACCATTGTGACTACACAATACTACCTACTAAGCGTTGCGGTTTCAATAACACATTTAACCTTCCTCGGGAGTACCTAATTGTGTCTCTATTCCAAAAATAAAAATCTATATTTAAATACAAAATAATGTTATTAAAAACAACTACGCTACGAGCGATGTAAAAAATTAAAATTTGTACCTGGCGTCGTTAATAATTTATGGATCTATAAAACAAGAATTTAGTTGTTTAAACATCTCGAGCGGGAAAACCATAGCCTGCTTAGCATACTTGTAATATTTATGTATTCGCGTTTCAATTAGCGGTCGAACAATGGTCGGGGCAGCCCAAATGATGGGCGATGCGAGCGCGGGCCGCTTTCACTCGGCCAATGAGCGCAACCCGTTCTCACGTTGGGAATACCCACGAGTCCAACAGCCTCTCAATGGCCAGGTGACCGCAGACCGACATTGCCCGCACCAACACTCAACTCAGGACACCAAGCGTATTAGTAAAATTATCACGGATCCTTATCAAAATTCAATTATCCTAACAGAGTCGCCAATCAATGAGTGGTTTTCCAACTGTCACACGAAGGTCATACCGCCTTGTTATGCAAATAAATCAACAAAGAGGCCGAAATGTTACGTCTACCTGTTGGGTGGCCGTTTCGGAAAAACCAGAAAAATTTAAAGTCAAATAACTCTTATACTTTTTGATGTTTAAACAGAAAGGAAATTCCGAATTGTTAAATTAATATGTTTGTCTCGTGGCGGTTGAATGGGGCGGGTTGATCGTGGAGTGCCTTCGAAGTGATGTGAAAAGAATAAATCGATGGCATTGAGCGTAATAGAGACCTTGAGGAGCCCGACGTCAGCGCAGCACGGTGCGTTCACACGTAAACAATGTCCAATGGCTTTGTTTAGCATAGGAAACTGGTTCTAAGTGAATCTCAGGAGTTATTTAACAGATATCCTAGAGAGTCTCCGTATTTTTTATAATGGCACGTGACATCATGTCGTCATCCCGTTAGGGCAGTTAGCATCCGCATTCAAGAACAAGGAAATTATCGTGACTCAATACAATTAACTGGCCAACTTATCGATTGCTTTAAGATACATATTTGGTTTTTACAACAATCGTGAAATCTATGCAATATTTGCGTCATCAGGACTATGACTATCTTTGATTATTCTTTTATTTAACGATTAGTTAAGAATAACGAATGTAGCTCCAACGATTTCTATTTAAATCCTTTTCAGAGAAGGATATTATCAAATGACTTCACCATAAGGAATACCTACATATTACGGTCCGATTAAAAACTTACTTGAAAACATAGCACTGACCGCATTATTACAACGGTTCTTTATGAGAATGTCTTGGGAAAACCTATACGGGTTTTTACAGTATCTTTTCATTTTATTTATCCGTTGTGAAACGTGAAGTTAGAAAGGAAAATGAAAAATCAAACCTTACTTGTAAGTGCAAGGACTTTGACATTTGTTCCAACTTTACTTCGACTTTTAAAAAGCTTCCTTGTCTCGCCCAAAAGCAAAAAAAAACTATGGTAAAGTACGTAAATGTCAAAATACATGAGGTCATCATAGCGTCTGATGTCAGAGTACCCATAAAAGTTAAAATGAGCGGTGTTAAAAGTCGTCACTATACACAAATTAAATAGCTTATTAAGTTGTAGTGTTTCAAGTTTAGGCAGAGATGATATCATTATGAGGAAGGATGGAAATGGACACAGACTGGCTCGATAAGCGTCGTGTTTATATTACTGAACTTTTAAATTGTCTGTTGCTAACTATTCATAATTAATTACTAATGCGACTAAGTTCATGACCCGGAAGGGTAGACAAAATACAAATTGAGACAAGTCAAAAGGTTATCACCACTTACCGTTGTAATTTTTCTGTTCCAAAACCGGTGTTATCCTTTGTGGGTATTCTCCTACTGGTGTTAACAACGCGTGTATGCACTTTACGTCGTTTAACTTGGCTGCTTTGTGTAATGGCGTCTCCCCTAGTCTGTCCCTAACACTAATAGATGCTCCTGCTAACACGAGCATTCTTGTAACGGTGGCGTTTCTACTCAATACGGATAAATGAAGGGCTGTTTGTCCGTCGTCATTGGGCACGTTGAACCAATCTCGGTTTGGACAAATGTTGATGAGTGTGCAGACGGATTGCTCGCAACCGTGGACTGCTGCGATGTGTAAATACCTGCAGGAAGAGACCTGTGATTAATACATATGTCAGAGAAGAGTTGTCGCTTATAAATAGGATATCTGGAACTTATATCTATCTAGCTTGTAACGCTGAAAAGTTCCCTTTTTACTTGAGCGCCTTAAGCTTTGGAACTTCCAGTCAGATTTGAAAAAAAATATATGATCGTTTTTTTTTATAATGATACTTTTCATCGTAAAACCAGTGGTTGCTGCTACAGATTTAATTTAATTAAGATGTTCTAGAGGAATGGATACCTAGGTAATTTACTACAAAAATAAACAATTAGTTAGTTCCTGTATGGTGGTAAAATTTCCATATTAACTGTTAATATTAAAGTCGGTTTAATTCTACTGGAATACAGGAGAATTTAATCGACTTTCTGTGGTTATCTGTAGTGTGAGGCTTGACCGTCGGTTTGGCCGATTACAAAACTACCTAAAGAGGTACTTAGTTATTATATTGTATTGCCGTAAAAATTAGTGTCATTACAAGGGTAAAATGTTATTAATTCGCTATCAGGTGCAAAGATAACACACTGTGTAACGTAAAACCTGTATATGTGTTTGTGTCTGTGTGTAAGCTAACCAAAACAAACTACTGAACGGATTTTCATACTGCTTCAAGAGAAATATTTTCATGACTTATCCTGGTCTAGTACTAATTGGTGAACCTTGGGCTAACCGAAGCATGGGGGCTATAATAAAATAGGTAAATGTGAGAAACATCACTTTGTAATTATTTTTTTAATAAATAGCATGTCAATTATTTTACATTATGTTGCATTTTCTATGAGGTAATTCATAAGGACTACAAGGACATGTGATCTAAAGTTAATTATTATAATATTAATAAGAGTAAATAACTTTATCTGTGAATAAGACTGTATAGTATAAACAGAACTATATACTTATATTATAACATAATAAGTATTTATTATTATTACGAAGTAATACAGTTGTGTTAGGTTTAATACCTAATCATTTTAGTCGAAATTCCATAAGTAGCACAATGAAACTTAAACATACCAGCAAATAGTTCAATTTGTTTTGTGACTGTCACATACCTACTTAATTATCAATTTTATCAGTTTTGTGTTGCTGTAAAGGTGCTCTCACATTAAAGTTAAATGTATTTCAGTGAATAATGTTTTAATAAAACAAGTGTCACAAATTTATTGTACTTAAAATATTAGTATTAGGTGTGGGAGCGACTTAGCAAAAACCACAATAAATACATTAAAAATCAATCAAGGAAAGCATGGATTAGTAATAATTGATCTACCCATTAAAATATTTTTATTTAGTCTGCTGTTAATGTAAAGATAATGGTTAAAGTTTAAACATGACTTTGTTTTGGGCTTGCCTCAGTTGGGTAAAAATATCGGAATTGCATTTAAGTTTATCTACTAACAGGTTAAAGGGTATCAGAATTTAATACCACAAAGAAATATAGTAAAATTAGCAGCACCCCTCGGTTTTACCCGCGTTGTGTCTATTCCCGTGGGAATTTCGGGAATTTTTATGCATATTAACCTTCCTCTTGAATCACTATATCTATATGTAGTATTTGAGTTTATCGCGAACAGACAGACAGACGCGGTCGAGGACTTTGTTTTATAATATGTAGTGACAGTTTACTCACAAATCAAATGTGTTTATCTAATCACTCTGGTATAGTGAATGTTCATATGATTTATTTAACTCTAGGATAATGTTTGCAAAGAAGAAATCTCACAGACATTAGGCATTTATGATACTAACTCATGAATCCGCACGACAGTGACTAAATGTTATTGTAGTGAATGACCTTTTAATATTAACAAAGCTATAAGTACCTATCAATTTTGATAACATGTTGTTATATAATATGTTTTAATTAAACTGTTGTTATTATCCATATAAGTCCATCATTGTGGCAGCGATTTAACTCAATATTACAGAAATCTCTTACAATTTCAGTACCATTCAAATGAAACCAAAATAGTAAAACCTTAACTTATTCAATGTTTTGAATTAATAATTAATTTGAATAAATATCAAATTATAAAAAATACTCATTACTTTGCATTAAATATTTGTTCATAGTTTCTTGGGATTAAAGTGGACATTAAATGTAGATTGATCAGCATGTTCCCCCATATACAAAATAGGGGCATTTGGGAGACCTAAATGTGGACGAAGTGGCTGACAGTACCAGTAAATGTATTTGATTCAAACTTATTTCACATAAAAACTTCTCTTTATTCAATATTGGTATTCTTATATTGGCGCGTATAATGCCTAAAAATCGAACCGAGAGCAAATATTTCTAGTTTGTCTTTCTTTTTTTAGTTAAAGATACACACGACACTTTTTCCAGTAAAGATATAAGATTCAACATGTAGCTAATAATAATTTTAAATCCTGAATCAACATTAAGATAAAAAAAATGACTTTATACTCTCTGTATAGTTATAATAAGGCTCATATTGTAAACTTAATGATATGATACAATGTGGGTATCACATGTGGTGTGATAAATTCTGTAATAATAATTTAAAATTGTTTTTGACAACGGTCTATAAACACTATGTACGTTCTTGTTTATGTTGATGGAAAATTTTATTAACCAACGAGGTTTGCTTGGTAAATAAAATATATAAGGGATTGGCTGTTTGCATGATTTTGTATGAGTTCCCTTATCACTTCTCTACACAGAATATATTCAAATAATTCTACAATACTTAGTATCAAAATGTCTTTGTTTGAACCAGAGAATATTTACATTCTCTTGGATTTTGATTGAGTACCAGCCAACAAAATGTGAAAGTTATTCTGATTTTATTTGTATAACTTGTTTTCTGCATGAGTTTACTTTAAAAGGGCTGTTGCATTTAAAAATGCACTATAGTTGTCACCATGTACCTATAGTATAATAATTATGTATCTAAAGGTAGGATTTGTAAGAAAAACTTATGTTACCTACTTCGATAGCGAGGGAGATCTATGCCATATCTTAGAACAGAAAACTAATCAAATTAGCAATTTAAATAGTTGCAAAATACTTACGTGTCACCGTCGTCGTCTTGTACGAAGGGGTCCATCAGGGGGTCCGCATCAGGCGTCTCTTGCTTGGGGAGGATGTCCTCCACAGTGAGTGTTGTCTTCGCCAAGTCCTTTTCAGTGACCCCCAAATCCTCCAGGCATTCCGACAACAACACTACACCACTATCACCAGTTTGACAAGACAAAATCGCCTCCTTTGACAAACCAGATGATCCGAAAGAATCTGAGTCTCCGAACCGATCCAACGGACCCGAAAATACACCAGAATCCTGACTCTCCTCTGGGAGCTTCGTTGTACTCTTCTTGGCATCCATTTTAGAGATAAATATTAACAAACACAAAACTAAAACTTATAACGTACACTAACAACACACGAACTAATGAATAGTTTTAACACAAAGGTCGCGAAAACATGTTTCCTAGATTAAACTTCTACGATACTATCAACCGTCTGGCAACGGGTTCGCGTGCTTAATGAATTCAGAAATGGACAGTGTTAGTATATGAATGTAGTGAGTGACGAACAAACGACGTTGCCGTAATAATTACGCGGAGTGGAATTTGGACGATAAAAATACAGTAGAGTAGGCAGGCACGGAGACGGAGACCGGAGACGTAATTCCCAGTTTATTGGGTTACCAGTATGTATAGACGCTTCCAATAATAATTCCGAGAAATTAAATGATGTACATAATATATTAGTGGATTAATTGGTATTTTTAAGTTTTATTAAATTATTTTATATTTATTATGAAATTTGAAATTTTATGTTGGAACATTTAGTAAAATGTGCATTTTTAATCAGTGAAGTAGGTAGTTTTCGTTATCAAACTCTATCAATAATATAATATAAAAATGTTGGTAGTGTGGTCTTGACAAATGAAATTTAAGATTTTATGCTTTAAGTAACTAATAATTTTCTCAGTTATGCTTGATTGATCGTATGATCGGGAATGCTACATTTCTTCATATGACAATTTAAATTCATTTATAAATATTATATACATTCGGACAAATTCACACTTATTAGCTATACTAAGCTCAGCTTCTTGTATGGAAAATCTTTCGATTACAAATGTTCATAGAGAAATACTTTTATTATAAGCATAATATAATTTATAAGAATTTTAACAGTAATCTCAGCAAAGCATGTGGACATCTGATTGTTACATTGTTTAAAAAAGAAATATTTTTTAAGTATTTCGGGGTTATAGTATTGTGAATATTATTGAACTTCATTTAGGGAAATTTACTAGTGTATACTAGTAACATTAGTCTGCAAACTGTCAAAATATGTCAATCAAAGTAATTTGACCACAGACTACAAATATTGTTAGTTTTAAAGATTGTCAACGTCAGTAAATCTTGATTGACAATGTCTCTTTGTTTTTGAATTTTGACATCTTCCTCTTACTTGTGTCAAATTTATGAAACTGACTGATATTTGTGTTTGTTTATTTACTTTTTCTGTAATCAAAAGCAAATGCTATAATATTATTACTTAATCTAAGAAAACTTTTTAAGAATAACGATGTTTGGTGAGAAAGTAATAGATTTACTAAAAGCAGCACAACGTAACCCAGATACTATCGATCCTTTTAATGTAAGTAAAGTTATCTAAAAGTATTAAAGTATACAAGCCTCCGGTATATCATTCCCTGGAGACATTTTCTTATAATTATCACATAACTTAATGATTGGGTTGTTCCTTTTTCCCAGTTTTAAACAAATAATCCCTATAATTATTGTTAAAAAATATAACCTCAAAATGAATCTTAAATGTATGTATTTCAGGATGATAAACTTCGTCAAATTTTAGAAGAAATGCACTTATTATTCAAAATGAATATGAATGATGCGTAAGTATTAATCTCTGCCTTATATAAAACAACATTCACGTTCCACTAATTTTTTATTGAAAATACAGTTTAAAAGTTAGAAATTCCTCCAAAATTGCTAGTACTTTCAATAATAATCTTGCAGTGCATTAATTCATTCATGCAACTTATCTTTTCAGGAATGCAACTACAGAGAACAAAAATCTATGGACAACTGTACAAGTAAGACATTCTGCCTTAGAACGGAACAAACGCTGCCTCTTAGCCTACCTTTACAATAGGATGGAAAAAATAAAAACACTTCGATGGGAATTCGGTTCAGTTCTCCCTCCAGACGTTCGGGAGTTACTCTCCGATGAGGAATACGAATGGTTTTCAAAATACTCTACGAATTTAGCTTCTTATATGAGATCTTTAGGTCAAGAAATAGGTTATTCCGGCATAGATTTGACTGAAAACCTAAAACCTCCTAAGTCTTTGTATATAGAAGTATTATGTGTAATGGACTATGGTAAATTAGAATTGGAAGATGGTGATGTTATCTTGCTTAAGAAAGACAGCAGACATTTTCTACCTACTTCTGAGTGTCAAACCTTGATAAGACAGGGGGTTTTGAAACAAATTGTATAGTTAGGTGAAGTATAGTTTAACAAATAATTCGTTGCAGTCATTTGACACTTTTAAAAGTCAGTACATTAAATAATAATACTAAATGAAACCAGTCTGTATAGCGTTAGGATATATAACATACTAGCTGCGCTCCACGGCTTTACCCATGTTGTGTCCGTTCGCGTGGGAATTTAAGAAACGCTCGACCGATTTTGTGCAAACTTCACATAAACCATCTAAATAGTCCGTACAAAGCCTAAACATTTGGTTTGGATAGGTCAGCCCATTCTCGAGTTATAAAATTACAACGAAAAATAGAGATTTATATGTGCTTGAAACGTCAGGTACATATTTTAATGAATAAGTTATGTATTCTTACACATTCTGGAGTTTAAAAAGTATGAAATTAAATAATGCTACCACATTCAGCATGTAGTTTGATGATATTGAAAAATCATGTTTTTATTCCATTCAAATAATCGTATGTTCATGCTATCATTGTTTGTCGTTTAATTCAATCACTGCACCAAATTATTAATTATAAATAAGTATTATTATTTGTGTAAACAGAAATAAAGTTTGTTATTAAGGAAATATCTATAAATTGGAGTTTGATTGTATCCAGACTCCTTTTGCTAAGTGTTCACTTTTCTACTATCAAGACAGCGTTGTTCTATTAAGCCTACTATTAAGCCTTCGCTGAGCAAAATACCTAATTTTCCTTTTATATGGAGCAGCGCCCCGCGGTTTTACCCGCGTTGCACCAGTTCCCGCAGGAGTTTAGGAGGAGTATGTCATTTCTCAGCCTCTGGATTAACTGTGTACCAAGTTTCATTCAAATCGGTTCAGTAGTTTTGGCGTGAAAGCGTAACAGACAGACAGACAGAGTTACTTTCGCATTTATAATATTAGTTGGGATTGACTTATTATCCCTTCTATAATGCTTGATCAGCTCGATCAAATGGTAACAATAAACGGTTATAAAATAGACTGGATCTATGTTTTTTGCATCTACTTGCATTTAATTAAGTATGAAATCTTCAGGAAGAAGAAGAATTCTCTTAATAATTCAAGGAAGGTATAATAACCCGAGGCACAGCTTGTAAACAACATTCCGTCTTATCTATACTAATATTATAAAGCTGAAGAGTTTGTTTTGTTTGTTTGTTTGTTTGTTTGTTTAAACGCGCTAATCTCAGAAACTACTGAACCGATTTGAAAAATTCTTTTTGTAATGGATAGCCACATTCAACGGGAAGGTTATAGGCTACTTTTCATTCCGAAATTCCCACGGGAACGGGCACAACGCGGGTAAAACCGCGGGGCGCTGCTAGTATCTCATAAAAACGATTCGCGGTCCCCAACGTTTCAATAACTACTAATCTAAACTTTCATAGTTAATTTAGTACTCTAGAATTAGACCTATAAATCGCAGTTATAACTTAGATTAAATAACGTGGTCACATGTAGGTACTACCAAGGGTAGAGCTCGGCTAAAATCTTACGAGTTTCGTCCCAAAACTAATAAGATGCTGCAACTTTGACTATAATTTAATTTTATGTGACTACCAAGTGTTTTGTTGATACATCGCTGCACTTGATTTCTCGATACTGCTGTACATATCTCTTAGGAAACGTTAGCTAGCGTTTAATCTCGTTAAGTACTCGGTCTTGTGCATGTTTCCTTCAAGTTGGGTAATTAAATATGTGGCAAATGTTTACGAAATGCGAAATACAAAGTAATGAAATACCTAGTCTGAATTGTTTTGTATTTAATATTTATGTTGCCGCTTTGCTACAAAACAGGAGTTTTTGACATGGCTTCTGAGTATTATTAGGTATATAATATATTCGGTTGTAAAATGTGTTCCAGTTTTCATTCCTGTTAGTTCTGCTGGTCTAAGGTCATCGTTCTTCTAAGACACGAGCATCCGACTCTACGCAGTGCCATTCCGGTCCCATCCCATGTTGGGGCGTCAGATGAGCGATGACCATAGATGGCAAACAAGAGAAACACACAATTCCTTAGGTAATATAAAATCCTTCCTCAAAAATTACCCATAAGTTAAAGAGGCTAATAAAAAATATTTACGATTGTAACAAGGTAAATGCGTTAAGTTGCAACCTGTTCCAACAAACATAATGAGAAATTCGTATTAAAAACTTTATTTTAATCGCCGAACTACATTACATTTCTGCACTAAATCGTGGAATACCTAGTTTTAGTTGCCACAAAGCTCTCGTAAAACCTGCTAAGACAAAGAAGTGTTTCAAATTCAAGACAAAGTACGATTTATCTGAAGACAAAAGTGAATAATAGGAGCTTATTTTGAAGCGGGGATAGTTACCGCAGTCACCGTGGAACAATGATGCATTCACTTGAATAGATAAGCATTACTTGAATACAGCTGTAAGGTTTGTTTATTTGTTTAACTAGCAACACCCCCCGATTTTACCTTTTGGTATTTTTTGATGAAAGTAGCTGAAAGCCATCCCGCAAACCATCCCTGTTCAGAGGTAAAATGCGTAACGTAAATCCGATGAGTTTTTGATGTTATCTGAAACCGACACAGACAGATACAGATATTTAAATTAAACGAACAAACATTCATCCCTTAATTACAGGCTAGTACTTTCAATAGCTAATCGCATTGATAGTTAACAATAGGTACTTAAAGAAAATCTCAAGTAAAAAGCTTTTATTAATATCAAACCAATTCAAAAAAGATACCTTACCCTAGAAGCTAGATAAATATCTTCATCTAGTTCTAATTCCACGAGATTCAATAATACCCTAAGGTCCTCAGTCCACTAGTGTTTACTTAGGCAGTAGTCCAGTAGGCGTGACCTTTCAAAAAGTTTACGTACTTTGTATAACAAATAAAAGTGGGTAAATTAGTTAAGGGAAGAACGGGTTGGTAGGTAGTGTCACAATACTTATGTTGTGGTAGTGTAACAATTGAAAATTCTATACTTAGGTACTATACTATACTTTAAATTATGTATGTATATGCGTACTATAAATAAGTTTACTTAGGTTCACTTGATATACCTATAATAAATGTATAATACCTATATTTTAATGAATAATTGTTTAAGAATAATATTCCTTATTTATTTACTACCTACTTGTCTAACAAACTAAGTTTTATTCTAACCACACAACACATAACAAACACTTTTTGATGCATGCCGCCTTCTTTCTGTATTCTGAGGCCGCCTTAATAGTTACCTCTTTCAGGTTTCCGTCTCTATTCTCCGAGTATTATTTCCAAGGCATTGCTCATGAAGCACAAAACAATATCTCGCACAAAAAGATAGAACTTGTGAATATTCGTAGAAATGCTAAAAAGGAAATAAAACACTTGATTACGTCACAGGGCCGGAGATTGAAAGGGGTAAACATCGTTTTCGTACTCCTCGGGGCTTCAATATAAAGCTGTGCAAACAATATCGGCATTCGGCAGTTCATTAACGTTTTTCATCTCTAACTGCGTCCCCAAAGGCTGCATTCATTCGGTGAAACACTCTGGATAGACTCGCCGGTATAACACTGTCCTAAATGTATGTTCCTTTTGTTCCTGTATGTATGTATGTAGATATAGCTAATTAGTACACCTAGTTACGTTTGCGAAGGGCTACTTTTAAAGTCTTCAATTGATTTGGTTAAAATATTGATTGATACGTTTGAATTATTGTTACGTTAATGTGACAAGATATGATATGATAAATACTGTATGTTGATTGGCAGAAAATTCGAATTTCTAATATTCCACCAATCAACACACATCTAAACATCATATTTATCATGGCGTCTACTGTGCTAAAGCGTCTGCAGGTGATTCGATTGTGGTCATATTCTGAACAGCGGAAAGTTAAAAAAAATACCATGACCATGTTCTATGCAAGGGATATTGACTGAAAGTGGTCGGCAGCCAATTCGGCCGAGTGTGCCTTTATAATGGGGTGTAACAATGAGAGTGAATAGAGACGAGTCGTCCCATCTCGTCCACTCCGTTTTTTGTCCTGCCGGTGACAGTTGGCAGTCTGCTTTGCCAACTTTGTTACTAAATAATTCAGCGTACCGTTTTTATTTCGACGAATTTAAATTCCTTCTTTTGATGAGATTCACGAGATATGCATAGGGATTTATCTTAGGGGAAATTTATTGAATTATGCATTTTTATGGCTTCAATTCAATTGTGAAGAGTTCCTAAATGAAGTACCTATCTTTGTGAGAAGCTAAGCCTGTTATCGTGGAAACAATATTATACATTTGTGGTTATATATCACAGCTTTTCATTCGAACTCCGGTTTTATTATCCGCTTCCCAAGTCAAGTCAAAGGTAGGTATGTTTTTCTCTGAAATCGTAAAACAAAGACAGATGTATATAGAATTACTATCAATCAATATAAAATGAGCGAGCGCTGAGAGGTAATCCTTCTTCGGAGGCGGCTACATTCAGTTTAATTGAGGAAGATGCATTACATTCCTTAATATAGGTAGGTACGTGGAACGTCGTCGACAGAACAATGGTGCCTATAAAGTTTATAGGTTAGCGCGTATCGGCAGTAAATCGCTTAGCTGCAGCGACATTTAATGTTCCCTTACTTTATGTGCCTTTCATCGAATATTGCTATAAATATTCCATCGGCAATTGTTGAAGTTATGTCTTGATTTTATTGGAACTACGAATTGGCTGTATAGAATGAAATCCGTTCCATTTTAGGTTTCATTTTTTGTTGGGCGTCAGAATTGGATTGGTGCTATCAATTTCATCAAGTTTTACGTTTGACTGTTTCTATCATGGAATATTTTCGTTTATTTAGGCACCTAAACATATTTTGTGGCATTGCCCGCTGTGTGGGTTACCAAGACGTATAGGTACTTACCTTATATAGGACAGCCCCTGTTAAAATTAGTGAATGTTACATATTTCAATTTCCGTATGTCTGGGCTTTCCTAATTGAAGCCTAGCTGTTTTTTTTCCTTGTCAAAATAGATACCTATTACAATATTCCCACATATTGTATGTTATCTATATATTACAAATAAGATATCCCGCCATTTTGCAAATGACTGTGACGAATGATTTAATATACCTACAAATATAAGTTAATTTTAGATCAAAATAGTCTTAGGTACTTCTAAAAACAGTTCGAGTAGGATAGTGGTTAATAAGTATTACGCACCTATCTAAATGTATACAATTTCACTTACTGTAAAATTTAATATAAGGTGTCAGACAAGTTTAAGACGTCCGTTATTTCAAAATGTAATTTTGACACAAACATTTTCCATTCAAAATGATAGTATACTGCTTTCACTGAAGATAGTATATGATACATATGTGTAGGTATGTATATCACCGTATGAGTAGGATGAGTAAAAACCCGCTGGGCTGAACTTTTCTTAGAGTTGCGAGCGAGGCTGGTGATTCATTAGCGAGTTCCGATGCGCGGAGCAATTCGTTAACCTGGTTTGGTGGATTTTGGAAATTTACTACTTGTGTTGTGTCAGAATAAAGTTAGAATTTTTGTAGTTAAAATGAATGAGATATTTTTATATTCCAGCACTTTCGTAGGTATCACCTATCATGTTTTGTTGATCATAATGAAGCTATGATTTAATTATTCGGTATGTAGTAGTCATTGGTTTGATATAAAGGTAAATATTTGTTTCATAAATAAATTTATGTTCGTTTAATTTGTGGTGCAATACTAACTTAACCTACCTAAATGAAAACCGTAATACAAAACTCCCGATCAATTAAAATTTATATTAATTTAGGTATACATCACGTATACCAAGACTTCATTAGATCGTCATACTTTATAATACGTGGTAGAGCATACAGTACCTATTAAACCTGTGTGCACTGCCGAGCAAAGGCCATCTCACTGAAGATATCAGTACAGTGAGGAGGATTAGGTGTAATTACCACGCTTGTTAAATGCGGGTTAGTGACTCCAATCCCTAGCCATGCTTGAAAAGTAGGAAACATGTTTTTGCCAGAACCTGTAGGACATAGTAATTTAATCTAAATCATTTAAAATAGTTTCTGTGTAAGTAAAGGTAAAATCTAATTTTACGTAAATTAAAATCTTATTATCGTCGCTGTGGTCTGTTCCAGTTGCATTACGAAAGCTTTACCAATAAGTTCAGCGGTGACTGAAACCCCTAGTGATTTAAAACCTCAGAGGTAGGTATGTAAGTACATTAATCTACCAAAAACAATAGCGATTACGTTAATACGCAGCAAGTAGTACAAAAAGCGCTATCGGCAGACATTAAAACGACGACATTGTGTGCTAAAGCTCGCAAAGTATGGAGCCACACTGCACAAATGGTTTTTTGATTCATAACGACATTCATATAAGTGAGAAGAATGTGACGCGTAATTTCACGCGTTCCGTTCGAATTGACAGCTTTATATTACAACCACAGAAAGGGTGCCATTGTGTCCTCTATTTCATTATATAAAGACCGAACATTAAAATTTCCTTCAATAGGAATATGCTTAGAACAGTCGCGGTCCAGTTGCTTCATAAAATTGTAAGCTGTTCTGAGGTCAATGAGGTTCTTTATATTAGGAAAGTTTATAGTACGACGATCTGCTCCGCGATTTTAGCAGAGTTGTGGCTGTTCCGTGAAAAATAGATTATAACGTTTCCGTTGAATGTGGTTATCCATTACAAAAGGAATTATTCAAATCGGATTGGCAGTTTCTGAGATTAGCGCGTTCAAACAAACAGAAAATCTTTGCTTTGACTTCAACTTGTTAAAAGTTGTAATTATTGGAATGACTGTATCATCAGCAACTGGTATATTTATAGATACCCATATGGAGCTAAAAAGTCCAGTAGTTACAAACACACATTTAGGTACCTACGTTCTAATTAATAATCCTCTTTTGTCGTCGGCCATTAAATTAAACTGTATCGACCAATCAGAACAGATGTATACCCACTTTACATTTGACTTTGACCAATTAAATCATTAGATTGTGTCTTTATAATAAGAAGTACATACAAACTTACACAAAATAGGTAAGTTATCGTAAGAATACTCAGACAATATTTTGTGATTAGTGCCTACACTATCACTGGGAACAGTTACCTAAAAAAAGTAATAGCCTTCAATATCCCACTGTTCGGCCAAAAGCTCTCATCTTACTAAAGATATCAGAATAGTACAGTAGTTACCTATACTAAAAGGAAAAAATCCGCCCATAGATTTGTTTGATGATGATTTCTATCTCAGCGCTACCATGCTTCGGAGGGCACGTTAACCAGTCGGTCTCGGTTATCTTAATCGGTAGACCATGTCGGGAAAATACTGCGACACCAGGGTTTGCTACTAACCTACTCGAAATGAATGAATGACTTGGGGAATACCTCATTTTAATTCCACTACCTCGCTATAGGTACACATTAGTTGTGCAATTCTTGTTAATAGCATTGTTGGTGACATGACCTACATGATAAAATAATAATAATGCGTTAAACTCATTTGGGTATTTGTTTTTGGGATTTTAGTTTGTTCGGAGAACTGATGGGCAGGAAACTGTATGATTAATGTGTGAACAGAATGTGCCTTACGCGGTTGTGTTTTCCCAGGGTTAATCTTTGTTAGGCTTTGTTGACATTGAGCTCGTTTAAAAGCTATGAACCATGAGTTCTATAGAAAGCAAATGGCGCATATGAGTTTTAGAATTGACTGGTGTGTATCTTTACGATTAGTTTTGATCATATGATTTACTAGCAGCGCCCCGCGGATTTTACCCGCGTTGTGCCTGTTCCCGTAGGAATTTCGGGATGAAAAATAACTTATAACCTTCCCGTTGAATGTGGCTATCCATTACAAAAAGATTTTTTTAATCGAACCCTAGTGGTTCCTGACATAATTATTATTATAATATTAGTAAACATTTTGGCATGTTTCTTTCTTTGTCACTGGATGTGCCACAAGAAGAACAAAATATAAAATCTTCCGTTTTTTTCTTTAGTCTTCATTTATGCATCCAACAAAGAGGAATTGAACTTAATCTTAATTTTAATTTTGGCCAGCAACCCGGAGCCAAATCAGTCGATGATTCATATGTTCATGCTACACGTTCGTAAAGTACCAACACTACGTTATCTAAGCTTTTGGCTCACACCGAGTCCATGTTAACCGAATGTCTCATTTCTCTTCACTTTCCTAACTCTATTTTCCAAAGCGGAAAACCAATTTCAAACTATACTTTGATAAACTGTCACCTTCTTGTAATTGGACTTTTTATTTTGTTACCTCGTTCGTACTGAACGCCTTGTACAGATAGGATTCTTCTGATATATTGACCTTTGATGATACCAATATGATGAAGATGTGATGTGATGATACCAAGCTAATTGTAATGGTACTAAGCCCTAAAGGAAATCTAAAATGTTCTCTTAATCGGTTTAAAAACGACGAAAAAAATCTATTTTAAATGACGAAGATCGAGTAACCTATAAATAAAGAGCCTATTCCAGATTTTTGACGAAAAGGCAAATGTCCCCAATTGAAAAAAGGCTAAAGTCCTTAATTGAAATTCTGTAACCGACTACAAAATGCAACAAAACTAGACAAGCAACTTGAGTATAGTTGAGCTTTAAACTGTTGGCACCACGTATCCCAGCTAAGTTAGTGTCGGACCGACCTGCATTGTTCCCTGGACATCGGGCTCGGCTGAATGCCTCCATTATTGCCAGTAAGTGCCACTCACCAAACGTTGCTTTGGCTACAAGTTACTGGTCTCAGAATTTTCGGGTCGTTAAAGAGCGTTAAGAAATCGTAAGTTACTATAAATGTGTACTTTTGTTAGTAATGTGTGAGTTGGAAGATTTTAATGTTTGACTCAGAGTTTTATTAATGGAATCAATGTGTGGATACTTGTCATCCTGATATTCTTAGAGGAAAAGCGAGATTACTATCTTTACAGGATACGGTCTTGATCCTGAGTTATAAAACAACAAAAGGCATTTTTGGAACAAAAGGCATTTTTGGAACAAAAGGCATTTTTGGAACAAAAGGCATTTTTGGAACAAAAATTGTAGTCTATTTTTTTTATTGTCAAAATGAATGAAAACAAAATGATAATGAATACAAAACGATTATAATTCGAACTTACGGTAGCATTATCCTACAACTAGCAGCGCCCCGTTTACTGGCGTTGTGCTCGTTCCCGTGGGAATGTCGGTATCAAAAATAGCCTATAACCTTCCTTATTATTTATTTCAACGGGAACTTACGTACGCGGAGGTTACTGCGAGCGCTTCACCCACCTCCTGATGATGGTCACCGTACGTGACCGAAACGTGTTGAGGGACAACTCAACAGTAACCTCCGCGTACGTAAGTTCCCGTTGAAATAAATAATAATGTCTTTAACGTACGTTTCAATTAATCTATACTAATATTATAAAGCTGAAGAGTTTGTTTTGTTTGTTTGTTTGTTTGTTTAAACGCGCTAATCTCAGAAACTACTGAACCGATTTGAATAATTCTTTTTGTAATAGATAGCCACATTCAACGGGAAGTTTATAGGCTATTTTTCATCCCGAAATTCCTACGGGAACGGGTACAACGCGGGTAAAACCGCGGGGCGCTGCTAGTAGTAAAATATAACCTTCCTGTTAAATGTGGCTATCCATTACAAAAATAATTATTGAAGTCGGAGTGGTAGTTTCTATTATTAGCACGTTCGAACAAACACTTCTTTATTAAATTAGTATAGATGATCCTTTAACATGCAAATATCTGGCCACGTGTTACTCTGGGCACCAATACAATTTGAATAATTATTTTTGTATAGGATATTACCACATTCAAAAGGGATTCACTTTTTATCCCGACTTGTCACAAAGTGGGTAAAATCCCGTCGTAATTTTTATTTATTTATAATAAAACATTAACCCGATGCACTCAACACTCATTGTTTTTATTATGTTCATATCATTAACATTTACATACCTAAACGGCTTCTCTTATTATCTGTGCAAGGTTCAGATGACCCCTTTTCAGATGACCAAACGAAAGGGAATCATTCCACGAAATGTCAGTTCTGTATTGACATAATAAGAATTTCTTAAGATAAGCTGTTGTTAGAACTGTGATTAAATTATATCCAACATTAGATAACGTTATCTTTAACATACCTACAGTAACTATGTTCAACTTACCGTCACGACTGATTTTTAGGGTTCCGTACCCAAAGGGTAAAAACTATTACTGAGACTTCCTTGTCCGTCCGTCCGTCTATCACCAGGCTGTATCTCAAGAACGGTGATAAGACAGTTGAAATTTTCACAGTTGATGTATGTCTATTTCGGCTTTAACAACAAATACTAAAAATAAAATAAAAATTCAAGGGTTCCCATACAACAAACGTGATTTTTTGCCGTTTTCTAAAGTACGGAACCCTCCGTGCGCGAGATCGACTCGCACTTGACCGGTTTTTCAAATAAAGACAACTTCTTCCATTAAGGAAAAAGGTTCAGCGAATGGGTGAGAACGAAATGAACACACTCACCGCCTTATTCATAAACGATATTTAACTTAAACAGTTTTTTAAAGTGTTTTGTCCCTTTTGCTCTTTGGCAAATAGCGTATGTTGGAAAGGGACAAACCATCCGATAGCTAAAGTGGTGTTAATAAGCGTTTATGAATAAGGCCCTCTATCTCTTTCCTGTTCAGAAGGAATCGTCTGATAAATCGACCATATTGGTCTATATTTTAACTCTCCTAAGAAATAATTGAGTGTAAGTTCAGAAATAATTGAGTGTAAGTTCAGAAATAATTGAGTGTAAGTTCAGAACTAATTGAGTGTAAGCTCAGAAATAATTGAGTGTAAGTTGAGAAATAATTGAGTGTAAGTTACTCAGAGACGTCAAATGCTTCCTTAGTAGAGATTTAATAAGATATTTTGACGTGTAATGCATGAAAAATTACGTCAATTAGTTAAGTGCCTATTTAAGGTTAACTTTATTTTGTGTTAATTATTACGTTACTATTTTGTGTTAGTAACTACGAATCATTCCTCACGGTTGTTTCAATCGTAAAATCATGTCTGAGGACTTTAGACAGTCTAAAACTTTGCAATAGCGTTGACTAATAACAGTAGTAACACACACGAACTTACCTATTAATACTCCGTCTTACTCAAAGAGATATAAATATCTACTCAGTTTGTGTTCGTCAGTTCATTAATCTTTAAGAGTCATAATTAGCAAACAGATGACCTCTGTTGTCGATGGTTTTCCCCAACTTATAGAGATCAAATCGCATTTATCTTTGTACCTCCTACGAAGGTATGTAGATTAGATAGTATGAGTATTTTTGTTGGTACAACTAATCTCACTGGACGAATTTCAAGATATTTGGCTGATATTTAGCTTTAATAATAAACATACAGATTTAGTACATACATTATTATTTTATGATCATATTGGGAAGGATATCAAGAGTACTAGTCACTGTTAAAACACGAAGGTAACGTAAACAGATTCAATCAGAAATAGAACAGAAAAAATAATTAATAAACCCAACTACAAATTCGAAGAAAAAAGCTAAGTATTTTTTTATTATAAAAAGAGCTTTTAAGGGGAAAATACAGTGGTATAAAAATTGGATTAAATGACAGGATAAGGAATGCCTCATGTTATTTTATCTTCCACGAGGCATCAAAGCGGATAACCCCGGGGCGTTCCCAGTTAATAAATAATCAATAAAATAGAGTCATACACTGTGTCACGCTATTTCACGTTAAATATTGATATTAATAGCAACAAATAGCCTAGTTTCAAATACTACCAAACACCACATCAGGGGAAGTTTATTTAACAATTAATAACAAAAATCCCTATATTTAACTTTGATTAAAGATAGTTTACAGTGTGGTTTTCCTCACCGTTGGGTATTTAATATTATAATAAAATAATTTGATACTAACCTACAGATGGGACTCTGTTAACTTGTGGGACAACGTATGGGAAATCCCATTGAAAGAATTGACATTTTCATTTTTTGTTTTCACTTATTACACTTGGTTTTATTAGTGTATGTTAAGGTGTCATAAAAGTGCTAGTTACGAAGTTCTGACTCTAAAAACTAATTAGAAGAAGAAGCTTTTTAGCAATGTTCGCAGTTTTTCTGCAATAGCAGGCCTGTGTCACTCCGCGTGTAGGTATTAAAAACATACCTACGGGCGGCGGCCACTGCGCAAGGGCCAATCTAGTAGGCTGCCACAAGCGAATTTCATAGTAAAATATTTTTAGTAAAAATTTGTAAAATATTTTTATAATATTTTTAGTAAAATATTTCATAGTAAAATATTTTTAGTAAAAATTAGTAAAATATTTTTATAATATTTTTAGTAAAATATTTCATAGTAAAATATTTTTAGTAAAAATTAGTAAAATATTTTTATAATATTTTTAGTAAAATATTTCATAGTAATCGGTTCAGTAGTATTTACGTGAAAGAGTAACAAACATCCATCCATACATACATACATACATCCATACATACATCTATACATACATACATACACACTCACAAACTTTCGCCTTTATAATATTAGTAGGATAGGATTATTTCAAAAGAGATCATTTAAGTAATAAATTAATTTATTAGTGAGGTAAAAATGATACAATTATTATGTTTTGTCCGAAACAAAAACAATTCCACACATTCATTTCTACACATTCATTTTTACACAAACATAACATCTATTATTCTTTTGTCTATATAAGTATAATGAACAAAATGTGTTTTATTTTATTACTTCATTAAATTAAATCTTTGGCAATAATCGTATAGCATATACAATTATGCAGCTAGCTCTTAGACTACATGAACGTACTCGGCGCTGCCTGCTGCGCGTTGCCCGCCACAAGTAGGAGTAAACGCTCGTGCTGTGCTCTAGATGGCATAAGTAGTTTCTCGAAGTAAGCAACCCTAGTCCGCGGCTCTTTCAATACGTATAACCATGTATAACTTATTATGAACCGTAGTATAGTGAATTAAGGCCCATATTCCTTCAAAAAGAAATTGGTAGGTATGTAAATGAACACGTGCTCGACTGGACCGCGAGCTAAATTAAATCATATTGTTTATCAGATTCGAGTCATATTTCTTTGAAAACCATTGCGAAGTAAAGCTTCTGTACGTAGTACTAGTTATTATTCTGTGGCAATAGTAACAATGAATACGTATACCATAAAGTATTAATATCTACGCTCCATATTGAAGTGGCACCAGGCCAAAACTACTCAGAATTATAGGAGTAGCAGAAAGTAGTAGTAATTATAATGAGTAGTAATTATCGTTTCAACTCTCAGACACAAAAGTTGCCATGATTTAGTTTCACTACACGCTGGGAAAACTCTGCAACGTAACAGACAAAGTTTGATACATTAGTTTATTGTTGCCTTAAGCGTTGTGTTATTAATCGTTTGCCACAATATCTAGTAAATTTAACGAATGTGGCAACTTTAGGCTGTATACAGACCATTATTCCGGATAACCGGGCGAGGGGAGGGAGGGGGCGAAGCAGTAAATTGTAGAATTTGTCGATATAAGCCTTGCACAAGCCGGGCACATGTTTATGCCCGTTTCTGGGCATACAGACTTAGCCGACCCGGCGGGGACACATCGTCTTATCCAGCAACGAGTTTTATTTATTCCCATTTGGTCTATATTTAAAATGTTGGCAGGGTATCCAGTGTATCGGGACTGGGGATTTATTGCGGAAATTTTCCGATGTTTTGTTTCGTATTTCCTTTAAACGTTACGCGATATATTGTTATCATTATAATCTAGATTCTGTGAATTTCAGAATACTAATCTGTACCACAATGTTGTGAGAAATATTCCCGAAATAAACCCGTAAATCCTTGAGTCGTGCTGAGAGATGGGAAAACCCGCCTTCGTTTTCCTGTTATCATGTGAAGAAGGAAAATAAAACCTTTCACATTTAATCTAATCCGATTTTTCATGCATACTATTTGGAATTTAGAAATGGAAGGAAAATATTTGAATTAAGGTATGAAAGTAGTCTAAATCGTTTTGTTTGAAGGTGGCCTAAAAGTCAAAGGTCGACAAAGGTTACGTAGGTAGGTCTTAGGGAATTTCCAGAATACCTTTCCATCAATAAAATCTGAGCTTATAGTATGTCAGTCAGTCCCCACTGGTCTGATCGTTTAATTTCCGTAGCTTTGTTTGAAAATTTCCTTGCCAAATGATTGATAGGCACATCCCAACCCACGCATTCAGATTTGATGGAAAGGCAATTTTATAATGAGTATGAATTAAACTAATTTTATAAGTAAGTACCTCATATATGTAACAACACTGTTCGGCTACTTTCTGGGGTTTGTTTTAATTATCATATTTTGTTTAACACACGCTGTTGCGTTACTAGCTATTCAATAGGTGGCGCTAGTGTGAAAATGTTCTAGATCGCACTTGGTGGCTAGTGGTGTCGCGCCAAATATGTGCTACTAGTAGCGCCCCGCGGTTTTACCCGAGTTGTACCCATTCCCGCAGGAATTTTGCGATAAAAAGTCTATGTCCTTTCTCAGGCTCCGGACTAACTGTGTACCAAATTTCATTCAAATCGGTTCAGTAGTTTTGGCGTGAAAGCGTAACAGACAGATAGACAGACAGAGTTACTTTCGCATTTATAATATTAGTTAGGATTAATTTGAGCAGATAGGTACGTGTAGCCACTTACACCCAACTACGGTATGATTTAAAATATAATCTAACTAGCAGCGCCCCGCGGTTTTACCCGCGTTGTGCCCGTTCCCGTGGGAATTTCGGATTTTTTTACATAAAAACCTTCCTCTTCAATCACTCTACCTATTACAAAAAACCGCATCAAAATCCGTTGCGTAATTTTAAAGATTTAAGCATACAGACAAACAGACGCGACTTTGTTTTATACTATGTAGTGATGATAATAATTAAAAAATGGGTTATCATTATCAATTAGAGGAGTAAGCTAATAAGTCTGCAAAATAAATATTATTCATCAAATCCTAGTCCATCCCATCCCTAAATTCAATACATTTGTCTTAGTTGGTTGTATCAGTCTCACACGGGATGAGGGAAGTTGAAATGATACATGCACGTATGTTTGTCTGTCACCTATCAACGTAGGCACTTAAACAACGGGTCAACGGTTATCTGTTGCCCTTTGGTAGGCCTTAGTACAAGTTATGAGGAAAATAGGATTGTAGGTAAGAGACTTGTTTGTGATCGAATAGATAGATTAGTTTCATACTATTATTCGGATCGGTTTGATAGTTCCTGACATTAGCATGTTCAAACTAAAAACAAACTCTACAGCTTAGTATAGATAGTTGTAGATGTGACATTATGATTACCCGTTTGGGTATTAGAGTGATGTGTGACTTTTTCTTAAGGGATATTTCTGTGCCCTTTCCTACTCTGCCTAATAGGGGCTTTAATGAAAAAGTAGGTGGTGCCAACTTAAAAAACACAACTTGAACACAGTACACATGAAAAAACAAAAATCCTAAAACAACGAACGTGACAAAACATCTTACATAGTATTAAAAAGTCCTCAAAAGCTGTCTGTCTGTATGTAATTGATTTTCTCACAAACTACGGATTTGTGGCTTTGATATGCTTTACGGATTGGACATGCGTTTTTATCAACATACGGAGTGGTTCAAGAGGAAGGTTTGTGACCTACTTTTCATGCCAAAATTCTTTGAGAAAATCTTACATCGTGGGTAAAACCGCAGGCACTGCTAGTAATATGATAAATGCCCATTGGTGAGATTTCGAACAATCAGCTTGCATTAATCTTGTCGCATTCAGTTGTTTCCAAAAAGTTGTTGTTGTTACGAATAGTCTCAAGTAGTAGCAATACCTTTCTTTAAATACCTCACATGCTTCTTCCATTTGAACTTATACAGTAGATAGGTAAGTACTACATTACCACGGTCATCTGTGAATGTACTTAAACCTACCTATAACACACGTTGTTGATCTAACCCTCGTTCACCCTACCTACATACAGTATTTAAATGAATAATACATGCTAATACATATAGGCAAGTAATATTAATCTGTTAGATATGGTAGGAGGGAACGTTCACATCATCGGGTGATATTAATGTGAAATAGAGCCAAAGATGCAAGGAGTTTTTACTGGGTTTGTATCAGGCTACATGGCGGCAACATTTATACGTATTTTTTGATGAATTGCCAGTTTTTTAAACTTATTTTATTGATTTAGTAGAAGACAATAAATTATTACAGAACATCGTATTTCAATAAGGAGTCAATGTTTTACTAACTCTTTGCTTCAAAAATATAAAGGAAGGTAGTTTTAGAGACTGTTGTATTTTACATATATATTGAAACTAGCTGTGCCCCGCGGTCTCACACAAAATAATGTTTCAAAATAAAGTTTTGACATAAAATCACCAACCTACCTCTTGAGTAATTAGTCTGTATATTTATGAAAACCGCATAAAAATCCGTGCAGTAGTTTTGGAGAAAATCGATTACACACGATTTGGTCTTTTAATATTGTTATAGGTACTATTATCAAAAATCAAATCAATTCATTTATTCATTTCAAATGTAATTACATTATACTTCGCTCAGTTATCGAGACATCACCTCCCATTATACTAGTATAAACTGTGTCACGGAAAGGTGATACCTATTACCTATAGGTATTAGAAGCCTTTATGTAGCCAAAATATGTGACACTATGGTTTCATTCATTCATTTCGATTAGGTCAGTGGTCAACCTTGGTGTTGGAGATTTAGACCGCCTAAAGGCCTCCGATAGTGTCTGACGATTGAAACAACTTTACTTTAACACTTTACTCCAAGTAAAACCGGGGTACTCTCCTAATGTTAATATATCTATCTATCTACTTAGTAACATATATTTGCATCGAAACAGATGCCATTATTAATTTTATAGATAAGATAAAATAAAAATCGTCACTGGAAAACCCCTTATTTGCAGGCATTTATTTTAATTTTTTCCACTTCACTGTGCAATTGCAGATGAACAAATATTATTAATCCAGTTTAAAAACCTCGGCTATATTGGAAAACACATAATTATGTTTGTAACTTTGTTTTGAAAAGTGGGAATTGACTTGTTGTGACTCTGTGACGTGAGAACTGAACGTCATAATAATATTATGTCCATTTAATATACAAAGACGGATTTACCAATTTTTGTTTCGTTACAAAATATTTTGAAGAAAGAATCTGAGTTATCTCATAAGAAATCTAAGATAGAAAGAGAAAAATAAAAAATATAAAAATGAATCGCAAAATGTCTTGGTAAGCGCATAACTTCAGAACGACTGCACCAAATTGGATGATTCGTTTTTTTAATGTGTTCCTTATTGTCAGGACAAGGTTTTTATATAAGAAAAATAAGGAGTAAAAATCTCAAAATTCCCATGGGAACGGGGGCGCTGCGGGTGAAACCGCGGGGCACAGCTAGTCCTAAATAAAAGTTTGTTTATACAAAACCATCTAATTATTATGTAGCGGTCATAGCATAGTTTAACTAAGTAATGATAACTCATCGTGCAAGGTGCAACTCGGCCACAACTGTGTTTAGTGGCCGATAGTGGCATTTCTATCTGAGCGCTACCGTGCTTCGCAGGGCAAATTACGCAGTAAGACTTAGAGAATACATTTCAAAACATCAGGCTTGGCCACGGACCTATTCGAAACGACAAAGGAATGAATTTAATTAATGTTCAGGCGAACTACTGAATATTAAACGCAATAAGATGCTTCTAACATCAAACAACATAGTTACCCTTGATAAGATCTATCCTAACCAGGGTCAAACCTCATACCCAAATCCTGGACCCAACACTGAGTACCAATCTATTTGTGGACCTAACAGAAAAAAGGGTCTAGTTTCTTGATATAGGTCTTTAAGCCATCTTTCAAAGGATAGATAGGTCGAGAAACTTTCTAGATAACTTTTTCGGTGCCGCATTTGGTAGCACCCATTTTATTTGTTTATTTCATGATATATTTCTGTGTTGTAGAAAAAGGGTAGCGAGCCTTTGCAGTGGGGGACAGGCTAAAGATCACTACATAGTATAAAACAAAATCGCATTCCGCTGTCTGTCTGTCTCTATGTATGCTCAGATCTTTAAAACTGCGCCACGGATTTTGATGATAATTGTTTCTAGTTTTCGCCTCACTTATTAAAAAAGAGAAAACAAAGAGATTTTGCGTTAACACATTTTTTTCTTATTAGGTATTGATAATAGTTAAGCACTGTCCGAATTAGTACACATAAATAAGTATTTAAAGTACCCCATATATCAGTGCCATTACATGTGAAACATAACAGTAAATACTCGTGTGGAATCTAACAGGAAAGGAAATACCAGCGAGCACTTCACATGAATGAGTATAAAAGTTTAAAACATCCTGTATTCATAAAAACCAAATTGCATTCACGTCGGAAACGATACTATTAATTACTTATAATACTTTTGGAAATACCAATCGTTTCGAGACTTCCTTTATACTCATTTAGTTCATTACTCATATACCTACGTCCGTCATGTAGGTAATTATAACAAATAAAAATGTGTAATAGTCCTTTATTACTTTCCTCATATATATAACAAACTAAGCTTGTTATTATGGAATGAATACTTTGTCTATATACCTATACTAGCAGCGCCCCGCGGTTTTGCCCGCGTTGTGTCCATTCCTGTGGGAATTTCGGGATGAAAAATAGCGTATGTTACTTGTAGATAATGTAGCTTTCGAATGGTGAAAGAATTTTTAAAAACGGTCCAGTAGTTTTTGAGCCTATTCATTACAACCAAACAAACAAAGTTTTCCTCTTTATAGTATTAGTGTAGATAAAAATTACGTGTCACGTTGGTGTCCGCGATTGCCTCCTAAACTACTGAACATATTTTAAAATTTGATTTGCACACCGTGTGCAATTTGATCCAACTTGAAAGCTATGATAGTTTACATCTCAATTTATAGTGATTAGAAGTGGCCCACACTCTAAGTTTTATATGGCAAAACAACGTTTGCCTGGTCAGTTATTAAGAATATATAATTGACACCCAGACGTCGTTGCCAACAATTATAGCTGCACATATTGTTAATTCCGAGTGGAAATCAAACCTGCAATCCCGGACATAGTAAGCGCTCTCACAAGCCGCTGTGCCAACGGGCTTGTCAAATTTGATCTGTAACCTCCTAAATGT
This sequence comes from Cyclophora punctaria, assembly GCA_951394245.1. Classification (NCBI taxonomy): domain Eukaryota; kingdom Metazoa; phylum Arthropoda; class Insecta; order Lepidoptera; family Geometridae; genus Cyclophora; species Cyclophora punctaria. Next base: position 9,378,707 of record OX596174.1, read on the forward strand.
ATGTACCTCCTACGTATGTACCTAAATGTACCTCCTAAATCTGTAACCCCCCAAACCTCCTAGAATCGCATTTCTCTCTTTAAAATATTTACGATATAATAAAAATACATTTTTATAAATATTTTCCCCTACTACAAACTCAATTCGAAAGCAATACACATAAGTTATTCTCGATTGCACATCGGCGCAGTGATTGATGTGGGAAATGCAACGGAATCGAGTGTTTGAGTGATGCTATTCGATTGAGTATCGAGATATACGTAGTTACGACCCGGTCGCTTGGGATGATGAATAACGTAAGTACATTGATAATAACTATTAAAGTATTGCTACAGGGCTATGGGGATTTTAAAACATCATACGTTATTGAGATTCGATATCTGTTAGTGTATGAAATGTTTAACAAAAACACATTTATCATGTCATTAAAATTTCTCATATGATTGGGCAAAGGCCTCTCATCTCACTGAAGATATCAGTACAGTAAAGAGGGTTAGGCTTAATCACCACGCTTGCCTATTGCAGTTTGGTGATATCAAATCCGAGAACCATCTTTTCGGTCGACCCGGAAATTGAACCCGAAACCTCAGTCTTGGCAGGCGAGTGCATATGCTACTAGACCACCGAGGCGTTAGGTTAAAACCAAAGTGAATATAAAGTAAAATATAATGCGCTGTAACAACGTTATAGGATGGACGGCAAAGCAATAAATCAGGAAGGTAATAAATAATTTCGAACAGCCTAGACAACTTTTTCTTGTAAAACCTCGACAGTGCTATTAGCTTCGGCGCAGGAAAATCTATTTATTACGTTGAGGCAAGTAAAATGAGAAAACCGTTTTGATGCGGGGTTTTTAAGATTATATAAAGTAGCCTTTATTTCCAACATTGTATAATGCTTTGTATAGCCTGACCTGTGTATCACGATCCAGGCAAATGCCTCTCACGTTACTTAAGGTATCAATGGTGCGATCTCAAACCATTGCCTATCCATATATGTATTTGGAATCAATGGTTTACTTCACGGTTTACTTTTACTATGAGGAACTCAAATATGCTAACACACTAAGAGTGCGTTAATATACGGTATCGTACAAAGTCCTGATTGAGCGTATCCTGAGATTTTTCATCAAAACCTGAAAGAACTGAAGCCTTGTTTTACATGAGTAATTTGCAAAAAAATGGGCCAGATATTTTTGCGAATCCGAAGAGGCTACAGGATTAAGAAGATATCGCTATCGAAACAACTAAAATTTGGTTACCAGTAACACCAAAATATAAACATTGCACATGCACATGATCAATCACTAAATTGCACTTGACCAAAAATCAAATTTTGTAGTCAATGTATAACAAAAAATAGTTCAGGAAGATTTTTCTCCGCGCACCCCTTCATATTTCTCACTCCGATTCACCCCGGTTGGCAACTCCTGATCTAAATCGTCTATGACCACCCAAAAACGAATAGCAATCAAATCGGAAATTTCAAAAATCATATCGTAAAAATCCATCTAACCAATTCAACTATTACTCCAATAGTTAACCACAAGAGCAATCAATTTCATATAGAAATCACGTCCTGATATTTTGGCGGCAAAAAATAACCGTTTTGACGTGTTCCGGGCGGAAAATGGTGGAAAAATGAAGCGGTCAGGCGACTCTTGTAAAGCGGGTACATTTTTTTTGCCGAAAGATGTCAGGTCCAGTACTACAGGGCCGCACTGGGACGCGAGGGGCTCACTTAATTGGAATTTGGAACCTTTACAGTGAGATTACTGTACGAGGAATCAGTAATACTACGGAAGTGCCAAGTACTTAATGAGTTCTTTATTTTAGACCAACTAAATCAAATCCTACTTCTTGTTGCAGTGTAGAGGACATCAATAAATACTTTTACAATTACAACACTTTTGATCTTACTTTTTACTAAGAAAAGAATAGAATAGGTAAATATATGAACTTTAAACTGCTGGGTGAAAGCAAGGGGTGTTAATAGTTTGTAACGTAACTGAGTTCTATATGTTGTAAATAATAGTTTTTTTAATCTCATGCAGATACCTGCTGATATTTACTTCAAAAATAGTTTTAAAGTAGGTATTAGCGATTGAGTTGTTATAATTAAAAACTCTCTCCCAATTAATCAAGTTATCTTTGAAATACGAGTACTAACATAATAAACAAAATCGATATACAAACAAATAGCTATAATGCCACAAAAAGCTTCAGATACATCTGTCAAACCATATTTTGCATCGAGACTTAAAAACTCCACTTCAAATATTGAAATGGAGCGCCAATATCCGTTACTATCTGTGAAAAATAGGGGCATTTACTGAAGAAAAATACTGTACTTTAATATTGTCTTCACTCCGCCATTTTTACGATGGGAAAGTGATAGTTTGGATGCGGCCCTGTGTTACGGCACAGTGGCAACTCAATCGCCCGTTATGATCCTTCTTATTTTACACACTAGCAACATCATATTTCACCAGGTTATTTTCCCTTCGGTTGGCAACAACGTCTATGTTACTCGAATGTTTTATGGCAACATCGTGCGTTAATACTAAGATGGATTCCGTACCAGAGTTCTCCTTTTGAAATTATTACGTTAGAGCTTTGTAGAGCAATAGGATTAGTAATTATATTGGTTTAACCGACTTTAAATGAAGGCGTTTCTGGTTTTTCTTTGACTACAAAGACTTCGGCGTGTCTGCTTTGACTATAAAGCCTTTGGTTCTATAATTAAGAAGATATACGATGAAGTAAAAGTACTATTTAGTTAGGTACCTACACATATTATACCGCACTGTATTCAATGTGCTTTCCTTTATATTGAGTAAAACCCCGAATCTGATAAATATGGGATGTTTTTTCACGCTTCATTAATTATTAATAAAGTAATGAATATCGAATTGAAACTACGTTTACTAGGCTTCAACTTAAGAAACCAGGAAGTGATTAATATTGAAATGGAAAAAATACAGGTAGGAATACTAGTAAGTATTAAAATATGTAGTTTGTAAATGTTTTAGTTATGTTTACCTAGTTCTACCATTTTTGATTCATTTTTAATTTTTTATCTTTTTATTTCTACTCATTTGTATTTATATATTTTTATATTTGATATTAATGAACCTATGTATCTCCTACAATTCAAGAAAATGTATAGAATGTCTACAGCTACTTTACCGGCCCCGAAATATTCATTTGTTTTACATACCATTATGCAAGGACTCTGTTGAAAGGGTCGCTCCGCAGATTATACTTTTGAATATGTATGGAAATCCTTATTGAAAAACCTACTTAGGCAATCTAGGCGGTCTTAGCCAGAAGATTACCAGCAGATTGTACTGAGCAATTGAAAGAATACAATTTCATTTATTTGCTTATCTCATTCTCTAAACTCCTGATTACTACAGAAGGACACATAGGGGCAAAGAGAGGAAGAGGAAGGCCAAGAAGGGCATATGTAGACCAACTGAAGGAAAGAGCAAAGGTCGTATCGTACGAACAGCTGAAGAGAATGGCAGATGACAGAGGAAAGTGGAAGGAACTCCATCGACAAGAGCCCAGCTCTTAAGTTTAGAAAATTCTCTAAACTCGTTTGAACATAAGATTATTTGATCACTTTGTTTATCAAATGCCATTTTAATTAAATATAAGTACTCTATTTGATTAACAAAGATATAATAATTACGATTATTTTGATGTAATATGTAATTACAGATTATTATCAATTAACAATCCAATAAAAGGGGGTTTCCATTAGATTAGGTAATCCATCAAATTAATCTGAGTTGTATATTATACTAGCAGTGTTCCGTGGTTTTACCCGTCCATGTGGGAATTTTGGCATGAAAAGTAGTCACAAACCTTCCTCTTGAGTCACTGCATGATGGTAAAAACCTCATGAAAGTCCGTTCAGTAGTTTTTGAGGAAATCGATTACATGCACACAGCTTTTGGGGATTTTGTTTTATAATGAGTATAGATTTGTAAATTGTGAAACAGACGGCAGCATGGTAGGTACGAGTATACTTACGAGTATCTAGTTTGTTGGGTTTGTATATGTTCGAGCTAATTTCGGGAATTACCTGTCCGATTTCAATAACTATTTTTGTAATGGTTAACCACATTCAATGGGAAGGATGGATACTAATTTAGTTTGTTTGTATGTTCGAGCTTATTTCGGGAATTACCAGTTACCATTCAAATAATTCTTTTTGTAATAGAAAGCCATATTTTTTATCCCGAAATTCCCATGGAAACGGGCAAAAATCGGGTAAAACTGCGGATCCTTGCTAGTATTTTATTTAGAATCTCACCATTTCCCTGATCTGATATACGCTAGCACATTCCCGATCAGTTATTCTTGAAGACTGAATATAAAATGTAATGATATTGTTATTCGTTTGGAATGGGGCAAAAATAGGTAAGAATGGGCAATGTCAGTAAAAATGGGTAAAAACGAGCAATGCGGTAATGTGGCCGGTCACTATTAGGCGATATTAAAAGGCTGCCAAAGGAAGTCCGTTTCTGATGGGTCAGCGTTCGACCCTGTGGCTTGACCGCTGTTGTGACCTTTAAAACACTCTGCGTTTTCAGTGAACATTATTTTCTTCAAAGTGACGTTTAATACGACAAGAGATTCCGTTTGCGTATTTGTAGGAGCACTAAATAAAGCAGACGAGTTGGTATGTTTGTATGCTAATCAGTAGAATAACAGTACGATTATAAAATTATTAATAAAGAAGGTTACAAATTTTGTATAGAAAAGGATAAATATAATACGGGAAAACCCGCAGAATGCTGCTAGTAAGATATATTTTATTAATCAATATTGTTACAGGAATACTTGAATGACACAAAAACTAAATTTTTACAACAAGATCCGTTGTTGCAATCGTTAGGTCAGGTCGGAACCCTTTAGGCGGTCTAAAAGCTCCGCCACCAGGGTTGACACTAACCTACTCGAAATAACAACAAGATTTATATATTTTACAGTATTTGCCCTAAGGGCAGTTTCAATATGTATAACATGCACCCTAAGGACTAACTAAATATTTAACGAAGGATAAAATATCTTAATATTCCCCGCAGAGTATAGCAAAAGTATCAAGTCGAGAACACTTCTCAACGAGATGAGTGGACGTACTCAAGGATTTTATGCACGACCCAATTGTTTTCTTAGGGGATTATTTAGTTCTTTAATCTTTGATGTTGGAAACGGATCTGTAATTGAATATTGGGAAAGAATTCCTTGAAAGGTTGAGCTTTTTTGTACGTTTATTGTAGGTTGTTTTTAACAGGAAAGTATCCTATATACTTATTACGTCTCAGATATTAAGAGGATGAGAGGTACCTAGCTGTTTACATTATTTTTTGCAAGTGTTACACCAATAAAGAAGAAATCTTTATCCGCATTATAAATAAACGCAGTGTAACTTAAATGTCTGTGTTATACTGTGTTTTGTCTCTTTTGCTCACAGGAAAATTGCGTATGTCGGAAAGTGACAAACCATGTGACAGCTAAACTGTTTTTAACACGCATTTATTTATATGGCCTTTTACGTATATAACAATGAATTGATGTTTGTTTAGCTTGCTAAAACACAAGCTTGGTCGATTCGACTAATTTTGATATTGTATATTGATAAGTACTAAATTAACACTGGTGATATCACCAGTCATGGATATGACTGTACTACTATAGCTTAACAGTAACTGTAACAGTTATCTAGTGATACTTACAAAATGATTAACGCTCGTGTTCAGAGACGGAAATGGTTCCTTAGTAGAGATTTAATGAGTGATTTTGACATGTAAAGTGCCTGTAATTTCCAACTGCTGAGCAAAGGCCTCTCATATCACTGAAAGTACAGTGAGGATTAGGCGTAATCATTAAGCTTGTCATGTAATGTATGAAAAATTACGTCAATTAGTTAAGTGTCGACTTCGGTCTCTGGAGAGCGTCAGTAATAATCTCAGTTTACTTGAACCCATTTTACCCCACCTTCGTCCGCCCCTGGCGCGATAGTATCTATGTATCCACGTGGTCTCTTTAAAGTTTAACACGGGAAAAAAGTTTGATTAGCCAGTTTTATCAGGAGGTCAGTCCCAGGGGTGGCCCATTTAACAGAGTGGCCGCATTTATTGGCCGCGCACGTCTCGTGCCTGGAGCCGGCCAAGTCAGGAGAACTTGGCTGACATTCAATGGAGATACAGGAATTGGGATACAGAGATGTATCTATTGGTAGAGGTTTTGTTTTTCGTTGTTTCAGCGTTAGTTAGATCTTGTTGGAGGCTCTTGGGCTGTTGAAAATTCTGAGATCAGTTTTGGTTCGAATAATGTCTGTTATTTTTTTATGCTCCACATTTATGTCTGTAAGACTAAAGAACGTGTACCGGTTTACCGTCCAACGAGACAGTATAAATTATATAAATAATATTGTGTGCTCACGCTCTTAGATACGAAAGAGAAAAATCCGTTTTACTAATCTATATATATAAAACAAAGACGGGTTTGTTACAACACTTATAACTCGAGATCGGCTGGATCAATTTTCATGGTTTTTGTTTCGTTGGATTTATCTCCGCCCTGAATAGCAGAATGCATTTTAAAAACAATGAAAACTTGGAATAAAAATCTCAAAATTCCCACGAAAACGGGGGCGCTGTGGGTGAGACCGCGGGGCACAGCTAGTGATACATAATACCTACTTATTAACGTACTCACACAGTTTATTTGTGATACAACAGTTAATACTTTGTATGTGTTCAAATCGCCCAAGTTTAAAAAAGACTGTTACTAATGATCTACATACTTTTAGCCTCGGTTTGTAATGATTTCCCCCGCTACATCCCCTTCTTCGCGCCACAAAGTACCGCGGGTCGCTCTCGGCATACGAATACATCTGCAAGCCATGTTTGTTACTAACTTTGTTCTCTTGATACCTATAACTTAGCCAAAGGATACTCCAATAAATTTCCTAGATTTATTATTAATACGTTTCGGTTATTGACACCAATCAATGGACTGATATCCCCTTTTTAAATCTGTTCAAATCAAAGACGTTATACTAATCTATAAAGGCTTTCATTGAAATTGGGACCATTTTGAATCCGAAAAAGAAACAAATAACATTCATCATCATGAATTTAAGAGCAAGGCTCTTGTCGCTGAGTCCGATGCAGACTTCTCCATCTATTCCTATTCAATGCAGGTTCCTTCACATCTCTATACGACATGACAGACACTTTTTCTTAATATGACTCTGTTACATATAACTTTACTAACGAAGAAATAGATATCCAGTTTATTTAATAAAAAACGGAATGAGAGATAGCAAAACATGAACAAGTTTTAAAATAAAAAATAGTATGAATGTCAAATCTAAACTAAAAAAATACTGAACGGATTATTAAGCGGTTTTTGTTGAAACGAAGCGAGTCCCGGTGTTATATAAATACCCAGCTTGTAACATAAAAGGAAAATGTGGATTCTCTAGATCAGTCGTCAACAGTTAATATTAGTAATCGATGAGTGTATGAAGACGAAGAGTATTAGGTATTACGAGTTTTACAAAAGTAGGCGTGTCTGACTCAGTAACGGCATTGGTTTTCCCGCTGATTAATGTGAGCACTTAAAGATAAAGGTAGCTGCACGTTGTAGCTAATTGGGGAATTCCATATTTTTAGCTTGTAGATTTTATCTAGTTCATAGTCTAATCAGGACGGTATCTTTACGATAAAAAATAACTCTTTTTTTAAATTTCTTTATATTTATTTACCTATTTGGTATTATAATGTTTTCTGTGTTTAAGATTGGAATAAGTTATGTAACAGTTTTGTAATACTTAATCAGCACATAAGTACAGTAAGTTTTTGTCCTGAAATTCTTAATGTAATGGGTTTGGGGTAAAAAGCTGAGAACAGTTTACTATTAACTCCTTAAGACGAAAACAATGTTCTACTGTGTTTTGTCTCTTTTACTCTTCGGAAAATTGCGTATGTCGGAAAGTGACAAACCATTTTATAGCTAAACTATGCTTAATACGCGTTTATTAATATGGCCCATAAAGTCATCGAACCGATAAAATAGCAAAATACTCCTCAATAAAGAAGTCTATTAGCACATCGAATCACATTTTAAAAGTATTAAATCCACCAATGGCGTAGCTTCAATTCCAAGTAATTATCTTCAATACATTTTCTATGAATGCCTCATCCAACCTCGGTGTAATCTCTGATGGAAAAACTTTTTCATCGTGTGAGCACATCGGAGGTAAAAATGGCAAAATGATATTACAGTAAATTGCTTGAATAGCCACTTATTCGCACTCCGATATTAAATTGATGACTGGCCGTTTTTTTAACGGTTCGTATATTAACCTTGGTTTACATATTACATGTGATCGCGTTCGTTTGATTAGTTGCTTTTACCCGATTTTGAAAGGGTAAAAGAGCTATATTTATGGATTCTTTAATCTTTGCATATTAATACTTAGATTTGGTTTATTTTTATTTTTATTATGGGTGCGTTCCTACTAATTCGGAAACGGAAGTATACATTATGAGCGTTGCAGGATCATTACCGATTGACAGTCGATGGAAACATACAAATACTGTGAATGAATAATTATTATACTGTGAATGAATGATGTATGTGACGACATTATTTTTATATCAATTAAGAGAAAAAAAAATGAAGGGTGATTGATGAAAGCAATATGTATGCTTGTATGTGTATGCCACATTGAATATTAAGGTATGTTGCTATTACCAATGTAGTCTTTTATTATGAACTGGCAGAGCCCCGCGGTTTTATCCGCAATGTACTCGTTTAAAACGGTCTAACCTTTCCGTTAGAATCGGGATGATAAAATTGCCTATAACCTTTCCGTTGAACATTATACATATATCCATTACTAGCAGCGCCCCGCGGTTTTACCCGCGTTGTGTCCATTCCTGTGGGAATTTTGGGATGAAAAATAGCCTATGTTACTCGTGAATAATGTAGCTTTCGAATGGTGAAAGAATCTTTAAAAACGGTTCAGTTTTTGAACCTATTCATTACAACCAAACAAAGTCCTCTTTATAATATTAGTGTAGATGTGTAGACAAACAAATAATTATTAAAATCAGATTGGTAGTATCTGAGATAATCACGCTCAGACAAAAAAATCTCTTCAGATTTATTATGATATCTAAGATTTATTTAAGACTATAGGTATCTAAGACAACTTTTTATTGGTTCATAAATAATTCAGTGAATTTCTCCTGAATATTTCATTATCAAATAGGCACTTTGAGACGAGAACTAGGCTACCTAGTTTCCGCAACAAATCTGGTCTATGTTTATTAATAAGATCGCTGATGTTGTACTTAGTATTTTAGAGAGATTGTTGTTCGTACTCACAAATGTTGTTTGTAACTCATGATTATTTGTAATCTTTACTAGTGCCTATTTGTATTCACTTCTACGTTTATTAATGTACAATATACATAGTCTGGTATTTGGTGGTAGGGTTGGCTGTGGAATATCGGCCATTTTTTTAATTTATTTATGTTTTTACATTTGGGAGAATCAACAGCTAATAATTAAGTTTAAACAAATCAAAGTGAATCAACTTAAATCTAACTAAAGATTCCCACGAATAATTTTGTTAATATTATAAAGAGGTAAAGTTATCTTATATATAAAATTCTCGTGTCACAGTGTTCGTTCGCTTACTCCTCCGAAACGGCTTGACCGATTCTCATGAAATTTTGTGAGCATAATAAGTAGGTCTGAGAATCGGCCAACATCTATTTTTCATCCCGAAATTCCCGCGGGAACGGGTACAACGCGAGTGAAACCGCGGGGCGCAGCTAGTAATAAATAAAAATACTAATAACCCCGGCACCAAGGTTGGCCACTAGCCTGCTCGAATTTACTTACTTTAGTAAATGTACTTCTTTGGTTTATACAAAAGCTTATAAATATTGAAAATTGACAGCCCTGAAACCAGATTTAAATCCTCTCTGTGTGTGGTATTGTCAATTTACTTATTTACTATCCAATACCCATCCAGGGCATATGTTTACAATGCTCACTAACAATGAGTGGGTTTATAACGACGGAAGTATGTGTTGCAATGAATAATCTGGTAACAATGAGGCTTCCTCGCGCTTTTATTAATAAAGGCTTCGTAGTATTCACTAATTGACGTAATTTTTCATTTGTTATAATGTCAAATCATTAATCTCTCATATAGAATGATTTGACGTCTCTGAGTACAGCGGAATTGTAAACTCACTTTAATAATTATCAATTATTTATTAGAGTGCACTAGCAGCAGCCCGCGGTTTTACCCGCGTTGTGCTCGTTTCCGTAAGAATTTCAGGTATTTTTATGCATATAAACCTTCCTCATAAATCACTCTATCTATTTAAAAAAACCGCGTCAAAATCAGTCCAGTAGTATTTGAGTTTATCGCGGACAGACAGACAGACGCGGCCGGGGACTTTGTTTTATAATATGTAGTGATTTCTATTGAAGCGGAGTATAGGCAGTGCGGAGCCCGTTTTACCAATCATTAGAATTGTCAAAATCTTCGTAATGCATTGTGATTGGTCAGTTGAACTCCGCACAGCTCCACTCTTCAATGGAAACTAACCCTCTTGTCTGAAAAATACTTCTTTTAGATATAAGATTTGATCCTAATATGTAATAAGAAGTCCAGTACATTAATCTGTCAAGTATCTATAGAGTGAGCACCGCCGTCATAAAGGTCACTTCCCATTACGAGATAACGGTCAAGTGACACAAAAATGTCCGGAAAAATTGACGGAAGAAACGTGTATTGACGTTAGGACAAGATCAAATAATCATTTGATGTAACATACGTAAAAATATTAATGTAGTTTGGCGTTGTCTTTTGAGTAAAATGACTGAATTGTAATTGAATTCTTATAAACATATTAACGGCGGCTTGTGCAAGAACTTTTAAATCTGGTTAATACTTAAATATATGTTAAAGAAACAAAAAGCTGTGCGTTCAAATTTGAATTTTATATTGCGCTAAATAGAACACTATTTAAAACGAATGTCATTTGTTTATAAAATAGATTTAGGCGCTAAATACAGTTAAGAATGCTTGTGCAATCCGCTCTTAGTCATATGTTTTATATGCACTTTTTTATTACTGGTCCAGTGCTGGGCAAAGGCCCATCGATTAAATAAATTTACTTAAGAAGGTAAAGTTAATTAAGAAGTAAAGGAATTATGGTAGTGGTTTTGAAAATTATTAGATTTTTAGGAATGGAATTTGATGGTGTTATGCAGATCCGATTTCATTAACATCTAATGCAAAACATTAAAAGCATATTTCTTCATTAACAGCTGATGTGGCGATTATGACACAATTTAGGACAAGCCAAAGATGACAGAGTGCCTATGACTCACTGATACGAAAAGGGCGTTGCTTAGATGAATCAGACAGACACACGTGCAATACTGATTGTATTTTACTAAGAAATGTAAATGACATGGAGTTTCTTGTCTATTTTACCATCAATGCCCAAAAATAAACTATTGCTATATTTTTTTGTTTGAACGGGCAAAAACTACCGAAACTAATATGTAAAAATTCTATTTTCCAATGCGACTGACATCTTCTATCTATATCTATATCTATATATTATATAAAAATGAAACCCTTTTCCTTGGTCGCGGCATCACGCGTGAATGGCTGGACCGATTTCCACGGTTTTGCATTCGTTGGAAAGGTCTCGGGCTCCGTGAAGTTTATAGGGAATAAAAATCTCAAAATTCCCACCGTGAAACCGCGGGGCACAGCTAGTTTGAAATAAATATTTTTGTATATCATATCTACATTCAAAAGGTATGCTATAGGCTTACTTTCATCCCAAAACTCCCACAGGAACGGGTACAACGCGGGTAAACCCGGTGCTTCGGAATAATATAGCTATACACAAAGCGACGTTTAGTTATTTACTAGCTGTGCCCCGCGGTTTCACCCGCAGCGCCCCCGTTCCCGTGGGAATTTTGAGATTTTTATTCCCTATAAACCTCACGGAGCCCGAGACCTTTCCAACGAATGCAAAACCGTGGAAATCGGTCCAGCCATTCACGCGTGATGCGACGACAACAAAAAACGGGTTTCATTTTTATATATATAGATTATTTATTTTGTTTTCAGCCTGAATTGTCCCACTGTAGGGCAAAGGCTAACCCTCATCCTATCTTTCTCTATTTACTTGCTAACACTTACTATTAATGAAAGGAAAACATAAAACTTGGTAAACGAAATACATAACGTGATATAAGTAGGAGGCATGAACATACTGACTAAACATAAGTACCTATATTGCGAAATATTTCGTTTAACATCAAACAACTGACGAATTAGTGGAAAATACGGTAATGGAGACGGTGGGGTGTATGAAGGGGCCTATACACTATCCGATAGGCCGTCCGATTCGTCGGAGGATTGTATAACAAAATTATTTTCTTGTTAGAAAGTAAAAACTTTCGTTTGGTAAGGCCAAATTGTTGTGTACCAAAAAAGGAAAATTTAAAATGAACGTAAATTGTTTAAATCTTATTAAAATAGTAAATACGATTAAAGATTACTCCAAAAGAATGCAAAAAGTATTGAGCAATTTGTTAGGAGATGATAATCATATATGTACCTAAGTTAACAAAAAACACGATACCAAATAATTCGTCGTGGGTTCCTACGATTTAGGTACACAACAATGACTCATACATACTTTCATGATTTAGGTATCACGATGGCTCATGTCTATTTTCATGATTTCATCACACGAAGACAACTCATGCATACTTACGCAATGATTCGGAATCATGTTGTAAAGAAGAAGTGAAGTATTAGCTTGCCCACTGCTGGGCGAAAGCCTCTCATCTCACTGAAGTTATCAGTACAGTGAGGAGGATATTGTAATTAAAATTATTTCATATAACAAAATATCCTGAAATCTGTGAATATGTGAAAAATGTTCCAAAAACACATTAAAATTTTATTTCCGAAAAATCAAGAAGGTACTTCTGATGATTTAGAACCCAAAAATCGTATAGCATAAAGTAATCGGAAAGTGTATATTTTCCTTAAGCAACTTGATATCTTTGCCGATGAAATGGAGGCATTAGTTGGGCTCTAGCGATGGATAGGAAACAAATTGTTTATTAGTATTGATGTCGTAAATTGACTTCGGTCTAGTTACGTGAAATACTCGTAGCTGTAAGGTCAAAGACGTAATTTTTCATACATTCGTTAAGTCAAAATCACTCGTTAAATCTCTACTAAGGAAGTATTTGACGTCTCTGAGTCCCGTGTCCAGAGACGAAAGCGCATACGGAAGTGACGGAAGTTAACAAAATCTCAATGGTTTAAACTATTTTAGGAATCGATTAATTGCACCCCAGTCAAATGTCAAAATTTAAAATAAATATATAAATGCACACGGAGAAAATCACACACCAATTAATTAGACGCAAACTAAGCTCTAAGCTTGAATTATGGAATCTAACTAACTAATACACATAGATACACAAATACTTAATAACAATATATACTAGGTAATAGTATTTATAAACCTTACATAGTAATTATTGCGCATAATTATGTCATGTTTAGGTCCTCTACAAAACTTAACAAGAGTCGTACCTAGTTTTGTATACTCACTTAACTCTAAACGCCACACCTAGACATAGCACTGTCAAAACGTATAATATAAAGAACTTATTACACGTAAAAAGTATTATGAAGGTAATAATAAACGACCCTTCTCATAATAACGAGTTTTATTTGGCACTCGGCGCTTCCAGCGAGTCCGGACTCACATATACAGTACCCGGCAGTAGACTTCTTTTTCTTCGAGTCGATGGCACAAAAAATAACTTTTTAAATGAGCCCGCTCCAGTGCTTCGCTGCCCCTACGCCCTTGTCATTGGCGCACATGAGGTCACTCAATGTGCAGCTTTCAGGGTTCGAGGGGCAGGTCAGAACGTGCTGCATGGTCTGTTCGGGCGCCCCGCACTGGGTCTGACACGGATCTATCAAATACCCATCGATAAAAAAAATTAAAGGTATCTTCTAAAGATATGGAAAGCGCAAAAACCTATGGGTTTCCTATTCCTATTATATTATGGTATATATATGGTAACCTATTCTCTTCTGTCCGGTGCACATATGTCCCCGACTTCGTCAACATTTCGCGTGTGAATACTATGTGCAGTGTTGCAGTGAGGATAAAGTGACTTGTACTTTAAAACAAAATGACTTAAGACGAAAGGAAATTGTAGTATGTAATTGATAGGAAAAAATAAAATAAAATATGAATTTAAAACAAGCCAAATATCCTGAAAAAAGGCCTTCTTCCAATGGGTATTCTCTCCTGCCCGGCACTGCGCGTTCGTCCCCGACTTGGTCCCGATATTCCCGACTCTATCGAAACTTCGTCGTCATCCGTGATCCCGATTCCCGACATTTTTACAGATAAGTGTTTGCCAATTTTAGGGATATCTCCATTTTTGTTATTTATCTCCGATGTAGTTAGGAGTTTCGGAGACGTTGCGATAACTTCAGCTTCAGATGCAAGTTTGTTTCCGTATTTTTTATTTACTCGGACTGAACTATAATGCATCAGTTACACTACAGTGTTGGCCTTATGCGGTTGCAAATTTTTGTTCTTTTTTGTCACCGATCGTCGCTTCTATTACTAGAATAGCGTGCGAAATGCGGCGTGCACGCGACAAGTTATTGTTAATGCCACAAACTCAGAATTCTAAATATCGTTTGTTTAGGTAAAAAAAATAGGTTTATTTTTATTTTCGGTGGACAACAACCGCTGTTCGAAGCTGTAAGTGTCCGCAATTAATGGATAGTCTAATGTGAACATAAATACATCATAAGGCGAACGCACTAGTGTAATTGGGACACAACTGTGGGTGCAATTTCATCCAAACTAATTGAATGGTTTTGGCTGGAAAAAAGCATGGGCAATGTTTGTAGAGATTTTATATAAGTACGTACCTACTACAACTTTACATTAAAATTGGAACAAAATGATGCTTAAGAACAATCAAATTAGGATCTCTGGAGAATATCTAGAATACCTGATAATCTTGGCCAACCCTGGTGTCGGAATTTTTAGACCGCCTAAAGGCCTCCGACATGGTCTATCGATTAAAACAACCGGGACCGACAATTTAACGTGCACTCCGAAGCACGGCAGCGCTCAGATAGAAATGCCACTATCGGCCACCCATCCAAGTACGAGTCGAGCTGTATGTTGCTTAACAATCGCATTGAACTAACATCGCTTAGTGAAACTACGCCACGAGCGCTGCGTAATCTTAATGGGATGAGGTTATTCATTTTTATCAATTTATTTAATTCACACAAGATGTAATATCACAAGCATGTATTTTTATTGCACATCTATATTTATATTATAAAGCTGAAGAGTTTGTTTTGTTTGTTTGTTTAAACGCGCTAATCTCAGAAACTACTGAACCGATTTGAATAATTCTTTCACTGTTAGATAGTCTATTTATTGAGGAAGGCTATAGGCTACATTTTATCCCGAAATTCCCACGGGAACGGGCACAATGCGGGTAAAACCGCGGGGCGCTGCTAGTATTTAACAAAAATCAAAAACCAAGAGAAAGTGTTCTACTCGTATGTATTTCAGACACGTCTAATCTCGTCTAAAGTCGTGTAATAAATCCTAATTAGTTGTATAACTTCATAGTCTTCATACATGTTAACCTTGGCTCCACAAAATCTGACCTAAAAGCCGTCTGACTTTCAACATAAATATTTAAAAGGAAGCTTTAGGTGTAAAGTTTTGTAGTTAATTAGTAAAGAGTAGGTTTCTGAAGTCCGTCAGACAAGTTGTTCAAGGTAAGTAGGAGGAATGGCGTCCGTCGGTAAATTGAAGTTTGTTAATTAGTCAACTATCTTTTCGTTTGGAAACTGAATGATAACTGTTCATTAGCTAATTGACAAGCCTTTTGGCACTGTAGTTTGTGAGAGCCTTTACTGTGTTAGGGGTTGCAGGTTCGATTCCGGAGTCAACAATATTATATTCATAATAGCCGCGCCCCGCGGTGTTACCCGCGTTGTATCGGTTCCCGCGGGAATTTCGAGATAAAATGTATTCTATGTGTTATTCTGATGTGTAACCTATATTACTGTAAAATTTTATCCAAATCCATTCAGTAGTTTTTGCGTGAAACAGCAACAAACATACATCCATACATCCATCCTCACCAACTTTCGCATTTATAATATTAGTAGGCTATATGTATATTCAATCATATATTTATATAAGTCGAGTATTTACCTGCTGTGTAGGAATGTATATATATAATACAAACCTAGAGCTTAGTTTGGGTCTGATTGTCCTGTAAATATTTATATTATGATTTATAGTTTTCCTTAAAGGTCTCTACCCATTATACCGTATCATACCATGACCGTGCTATGAACGTGTCCTTTAGTAGCACGTATAATACATTGAGATATTCGGCCCTGACTTAACTTTTCTACCAATACTATTATCTATGTTTCGGACACTGTTTAAGTTGGTGATTAAGTTAAGTAATAGTAATTTGTAAGTATGTTGGTATCTTACCTTTTCGCCGACACTTGTTAGGCCGATCATCACTTGCCAACTACCCGACGACAAAGTGCCAGGAGTGGTGAAAGTTGAAATGTTGAAAAGTGTCATTTTAAAAAGTGTACCAGGAACATACAGGTAGGTAAAAGTGTTGTTTGGAAACAAAACAATTTGCAAATGCTAAGTGGTTTCGGAGTTTTAATTATTCGGCGAAATTAATTTTGTGAAACGTTAGTTCGTTAGAGATTCTGCCAATCAATTTTCGGCGAAAAGGCGGAGTACCAAGTAACTTTTAAAATACAATTTTGTATGAGAAAAGATGGTGTGGGTACTGGGCTAGCATTTTATATCGAAAATATTGATGTTTGGTCATATGTCGTTGTTATTATATATTTATATTATCCATTAATTTAAAAAATAAATCACGAAAATTATTGTAATCATTTTATTCATACCTGCATACCTATGCAATTTCATATGCATATGATATTTAAGTGTTTCCTATTTGTTGTCTACAAAAACTAAAACAGACCTTTTTTGTTACTCGCAAGTATTATAAATGTTTATTATTATGCCCAATCTTTGCCCACCATTGGGCCTGATGAGGTTAACACAAATCTCACAACCAATCATAGTGTACCCCGCATTAATACTCAAAGTGGCCATATCCGTTCCAGCATCTCGTTTCCCCTCGTTGGTAGGCGCGATAGTTTATCGCAGATTGCTTGCCATTGCTCGTTGCAAGCACTTTACATTTGATTACTTAACCATGTGCATACATTTCAATGTATTGAAGACAATCCACAAAGCCGAACGTTTACAAAGACCCGACTGCCTTTAGTCACGAGGGTTAAGTGTGAAACTGAATTACTTTGTGGGTTCCGAAGCTTTTGTTTGACATTGTAATTGAATAAGTACATTAGTGTTAGTGACGGCCGATGTGTCTGAATGTTGTAGAATTCGTTTTGGTAATGTATCGTGTTTATGAAGTTACTTCTTTTTCTTTTAGTTAAAACACTGACAAAATGTAGATTTAATTACCCAGTTTTAGGCTGTTTGTTACGTAACAACACAAATGATAGATAATCTGTCCTTGTTTCGGTTATAATATAAACAAGTTATAGTGCAATTGTTTGTGGTTTCTAGAATATAAAATACACTCTAAACGCTTTACATTTCCCACCTCACCTCAAGAAATATATATTAAAGTCTGCGTTTCAAAAGTACCGCAGTGCAGTCCTACATTTCGCTTAAAATTTAAATTACCGGCAATCCATTTCCAAAAACCTCTTGAAAATAAATCAATCGGTCGACGGATCCCTAAACTGCTTACGTTGTCTTGTTCGTCGAGCTCCGGAACCCACCCTGTGATTATTCACGATAATCCCAACACTGCGTCACATCTGATGTATTACCACGGGACTATTTTGTAATCTGTTCAGAAGTTTATTTACTTAACTTTGGAGTTTCGTATTTAGTTCAAAATAATGATTCTTATCGTCGTAGTTGTGTGCGAGTTTGACACGGCGCCTTTCGTGAAACGCAAAGCAATACACAACTCAAATTAAATAGTGATTTGTCAGCGTGCTTGTTTGGTTGGAGTTTGTTGGAACGCCTTTCATAAAATACATAGCAATGCTCAGCTTGGATTTATGTCAATTGAAGGAGAATTCTGAGAAGAAATTTTCAGTGCAGATGGAAAAGGTACTGAAATTGAAGCTAAATTTATATTAACTCTACTATTACGAATCTGGCATAGTAATAGTAGCATAGAATGGAACAATTTCCCTCAAGTTAGTAAACAAATTCCTAGTTTCCTACTTTAGGTGCCTCGTTTCAATCTAAGGAGCCACAATTTCGAAGCGATTACGCTATCCCGAGGCATACAGAGCTAATCCGGAGATAAGAGTAGATATACTCCGCAAAATATTATAGAGATTTGCCAAATTACCACACAGACGAGCAAGCGAGATTATCCGAACACTATGAGTAGTTTTAATAAAAAAGTTTTGATACTAAGCTTAAGAGGGGAGTATATTGAACTTCTATCGATTGAATGAAATGTACACTTGCCAAAGAATGTGGAGGACTTTAAGAGAGTCATGGCTGCGAAATATTTTTTTTTGGAAACTTAGATTAAAGGTTTGGAATATAGTATAATAGCAGCGCCCCGCGGTTGTACCCGCGTTGTGCCCGTTCCCGTGGGAATTTCGGGAATTTTTTTACATAAAAACCTTCCTCTTGAATCACTCTACCTATTACAAAAAACCGCATCAAAATCCGTTGCGTAATTTTAAAGATTTAAGCATACAGACAAACAGACAAACAGACGCGACTTTGTTTTATACTATGTAGTGAAGTGCCTCTCGTGGTAAAGTTTGACTAAGCGATATTAATTCATAAGCAACATGCAGCTCGGTCCTTACTTGTATGGGTGACTGATAGTGGCATTTCAATCTGCTTCGGAGGGCACGTTAAGCAGTTGGTACCGGTTGTTTGCATCGTTAGACCATGTTAGAGGACTTTAGGCGGTCTATTCAAGCAGATACAACGGTTGACCTTCTTAAAATAAATGAATGAATGACTCATTACAACTAGTATGGCTCAGAGGCGCTCGTGGAATAAAACAATTTTACAACGTAATACCCTACATTCGGTGAGCGACAGCAACGTAATCGCCGCACAATTCAGTCTGAATGCGATGTTAGGCGACTGAAGTAGACTGAAACAAGTTCGTTGACTGCATTATACAAACGACTAATATAATTGTAATTGCGTCATTACCTTATCTCTCACCATTTTGAAGCTAAAATTAAGTGTAAGCGAGTAAACTTATCTAAACACAATTTTATTCGTATTTAAAGCGAACTGACTAAAAAGAATAATTTTGTTTGCAATATTCTAATCAGTGGCTATTATTCGAAGCACTAATACAGTTATCTTTATTATTTTTACTTGAATTCTTAAACAAATAAAAGGCAAGTGTTCTAAACTTAATTGCAGCCAATTTAGTTGTATTAATTTAAGTAGTAGAAACTTGCAAGTTTAATTTTTGTAAGTGAATGGCCGAATGCTTGAAGTCTTCGTCTGGAAGCCTCATTTATGTTTTTAAAGTTAAGGGTAGACACATTAAACGCGGAATGCATTTTTACTGCAGGTTTTGCAGTAATTTTTGTTTATAATTTTACAACCAAAACTTTTTGATATTGTCTAGAGTGGTAGAGATGGCGTCTTTCGCATTAGTGGGTTTTTACGTCTACACTAATATTATAAAGAGGAAAACTTTGTTTGTTTGGTTCTAATGAATAGGCTCAAAAACTACTGGACCGTTTTTAAAAATTCTTTCACCTTTCGAAACCTACATTATCCACGAGTAACATAGGCTATTTTTCATCCCGAAATTCCCACAGGAATGGACACAACGCGGGTAAAACCGCGGGGCGCTGCTAGTGTATTATAAAAACGTTGATATAAGTAAGTATATTAGTAAGTTGAAGGAGGTTAGTGGTTAACCCTGGTATCGGGAGATTTTAGACCGCCCAAAGGCTTCTGACATGATCTGACGATTGCAACAACCGGGAACGACCATTTTACGTGCCCTCCGAAGCACAGCAGCGCTCAGATAGAAATGCCACTAACAGAAACCCATCCAAGTAGAGACCGAGTTGCACGTTGCTTAACACTCGCAATGAACTAAATAACATCGCTTTGTCAAACTACGCCACGAACGCTACAGATAATAAGGCATAAGCAAGATATATGTACGTCTATGCCCATGTGCAACCAACGGCGGAGCAGCGCTGCAAAAAATGGCGATTAGGCAAATAAGCTCATGCCAATGTGCACAAGTCTTAATGTAAACAATGTAAAATAATTTAACTGTTTTCTTGTACAGTTCACTGAACTAACAGAAAGATAACGTCGTCGGATCTTGATTTGTTGAACTACATTTCTCATTGTTTATTTTCTTTGTAGTAATAGTTTTTTACTTTTATCAGTCGGCTTCTGTAATGTATTTTTTGTAGAGAATGAATCGTTGGGTTTATTTTATTGATTAAATAGGATGAACACAGAAAAAAGGTAGATTATAATTCCGATTTCTGTGACTCTCATAAAAATCAAGGTTTTAAGTGCCTCCATCTAAATCATGATAATCCACCATCCACCTTTTTTTTTGCAATTTTTAGCTTACGACCCAAAATAGGGGTGTTACAAGTTTGATTTCCATGACTGTGTGTGTGTGCGTCTGCTGTGGCGTCGTAGATCTCAAACGGCTGCGATGGACCAATTCCGATGCGGTTTTCATTTAAATCCGATGTGGTTCTTAGCTATGCTTGGTGCAAGTAACCGTTTTTGCGTAAAGAGATTATTATTATTTTTTTATTTGGATTAAAAATATAAAAAGGTATCAATAGAAGAAAATCAGACAACAATCTCTTCTCAGGCTTCTCTATCAGCCTCTTCCATCAGAACCTAAACCGACTCTATTACTAACAACAGCTGTTCAATAATAAAATTAACCCCATAAAAATAAAAAATGATTCGCCTCTGATATGTTAACTAGCGCACAAAATCCACGTACAAAATATGTCACGACAACATGTATTTATTATCCATGGAGCAATATTTCATTTCGTATGTTCACTTCGAAGATTAACCGGTAAATAATGGTAGTGGATTTGTCTCGTACCCGCGGGAGGCAAGTTCGCGATACCGTGGTTCAACTACGTTTTAACCAATGAACACCGAAGTTAGCATGGAAGAATGGAACTGGTATTTCAGTGATCGTAAAACAATACTTGTATCTTGAGTTCTTATTACCTTTGTAGATTTTCGTAGCTGCAGTCTTTCTCATATTTTGGGCAGGTGCTCGTTATTTATAGTACGCTGGAAGTAATTTACTATGTTAAAAAAGTTAAGTATTAGCCTGTAATGTCTCACAGCTGGGCAAAGGCCTTTCGTCTCGCAGAATATATCGGTACAGTGTAGAGGATTAGGCGTGATCACCACGCTTGCCTAATGCGGATTAGTGATCTCGATCAGATCCATGTAATTTTCGAAAAAGTATGCGAGTCAACGACTGTGAATCGATACACATATTTCAGCTTTTTCTCATTTTTTGGATAAGATATTCAATACTTGATTTGTTAATCCCAAAATTAACCAGTCTGTGATTGATTGCCATTTCGCTGGTTTTGACCAATAAATGACCCTTGGATATTACTAGCGCCAGTAGTATTCGATTTAGTGAGTGTGTACCGAACCGACACAGGCTTTCATAGAAAATCCTTCACAAACCATTCAATTTAACTACTTTCATATTCCGTGGTTAACTAACGCTCGGTGAACTAAACTTAAACAGAATTTGAAGATTATTATAAGAACATTATTAACTGTGTAGCGTTTAATGTGTATGGAGTAATCAGTAGGTAAACTTTGATTAAAACAAACCGCTTATTATCATCTACTTACTTTACGTAGTATAGTAGTGGACAATTTTGAAGGTTGATATAATCTTCTTCTTATCGAGTGGATGGTCAACCTGACCAATCCTGGTGTCAGAGTTATAGAGCCGCCAAAGGCCTCTGACATGGCTCATGTAACGACTACTATCCGTAGAAAGTAACCGGGACCGACGGCTTAACGTGCCCTCCGAAGCACGGAATCATCTTACTTTTCGGGCAATCAGGTGATTCAGCCTGCAATGCCCTAACCAAACTGAGGACACTCTCACAAAGTGATTTTTGTGAGATATCCCCACCGGGAATCGAACCCGGAACCTCCGGATCGTGAGCCGAGCGCTCAAACCACTAGACCACGGAGGCTGTTGTTGATATAATAGTAAGTAAGTAAGTTCGAGTAGGCTAGTGGCCAACCCTGGTGTCGGAGTTCTAGCGATTCGAACAACCGGGACCGACAATTTAACGTGCCCTCCGAAACACCGTAGCGCTCAGATAGAAATTCCACTATCGGCCATCCATCCAAGTAGGTACGTAAAATTGTCCACCCTGATTGTTTCAATCGATAGACCGTTTCGGAGGCCTTTAGGCGGTCTAAAAACTGCGACTATAGGGTTAGACACTAATCTGCTCGAACTTAATTACTTTTTAATAGGAAAGGCTTAAAGCATATTGATATCAGTTCAACCAACAGAATTGTTTACCACTGTACATGAATGGATGGTTGGTTAATCTAATAGATTTGTTAAATGTAGCGTTAGGTATTCCTGATTTAAGGCTCAAATGATTATCATTATTTCCTGGGTAATTATATCTATTTCTAATATATAAAAGTCTCGTGTCGCGCTGTTTTTAGTTAAACGGCTTGACCGATTCTCATGAAATTTTGTTTGCATATCGGGTTGGTCTAAGAATCGGACGACATCTATTTTTCATCCCGAAATTCCCGCGGGGCGCAGCTAGTACATATAAATTAATTGGACTAAGCTAAACAGTATGCTTTTTGTATAATCAATACTCATACAAAAAAATCAAATTTCACGTTAACTTAGGGGTAGTTCGCATGTTATATTCGCAGTGAATAAGATCGCATCCCGCGCCCCGAGGGGGCGATCTAACTCCATCTTTATCCTGCAGGGGGCGGGAGATGTCCACAAATTGCATAAAACTTGTTTTCATCTCATTTTATAAGCTTTTTATTTAATATTGTTAAACACGGTCGCGACTTAAAGAAAACTTGTAAAACATTAACGTAGTCTGTTCTATTTATTATGTTTATGATGAAAATGTTGAAGTAAATGAGTTATAAGTTTTTAAAGTGATTCGACGGTGGAATGGATTCTTGGCCTTGTTTGTTTCTGTAAAAGATTTAACTTTATTTAACAGTAACGTTTGTGTCGATACTTAAACGCAACTAACTGACTGACACATCAGTGTCATCACACTTAACATCAATTAAGGCCGACATTGAACCTAAGTCAGTCAAGAACAACGTCAACAAAAGTGATATCGATGCTGAAACGACGCCAACGCTTTATGTTTCCACTACACTATCGTGAAGGTCAGTATTCGCGTGTGGTCGGCGATAGTGTAGTGGAGCCATAACGCCGAACGCCGACACTGACACCTAAGCTGTCACCCACACCCTGTCTGACACCGTCGCCGAAGTGCTTTCGCCGCTACAAAAATACCCACGCCAACGATAATACATCAAAAGTAATAACATTAAACGTAACATCTTGCATCGAAAACATCCTTAAATATATTTTGAAGTCGATTAAAATCGAATCTGAAGATAAGAACAATTTAGAAGAAGTATTATATTAGCAGTTTGAAGTTCCGCCCAACACCAATCGCAAGTAAATGCTAATAGGACGATTACAACGATCGTAGCTTTAAATCTTGACGGCCATTACGAATACTAATTACAGGGAAATTAAATGGTTTCTGTTAGTTGTGTTGTTATTTATGATATCGAACGTAAAGTTGGACGACCGCACATGGGTATTAATTATCTATATCTACTAATATAATAAAGCTGAAGAATTTTATTTTTTTAAGCTATTGCATAGCTTCTATCGCGGGCCTTGAGCGCGGGGACCGAATCCAGAAATAACGAAAAAACCTCACGCTCCCCACTAACGCCATCTAGTGATATAAAAAATAACTATGCAATAGCTTTACCGCGGCAGTCCCCGAGTGCCACACGTCTTTTTGTTTGTTTGTTTGTTGAACGCGCTGTGTGCTTAGTGGGAGTTTTCCAAATAACTTTACAGTCGCGTAAGCGAAAAAACTCTGTGAGTCTGTTGTTTTTAAGTTGCCATGGTTATTTTTACGCGTTCACAGCGTCAACATTAAGGCCGACGCCGACGATGAACGAGAAACGAGTAGAACTAGAAACTATGTATAAACGAGTTGGCGATCAACAGGAAGTCAGTGTGTAGTTTCGATAGTATTGTAGCTGAATTATATAAAAGAGAGTGCGCAAGTGCGACGAGCGATTACTCGCGCAACTCGCCCGCAGTTGCTCAATCCTGTGCAAACCTACTTCTATCTACTTTCATTGTCGCACTGTAAAGAAATGATAATTCGAGCTAGCATCGTTGAACGAGTATCGCTGAGCGAGTTTATTTTTGAAGCTCCTCGCTCAGCGACAAAACTAAGTAGTAAAACGAGTCGATGCCGGCAGTGTGAACATCAGCGAGAAACTTTTAATATTTGCACCTCTTTCGTTTATACGGAATATGCATTTATTGTGCGTTTCTTGAGAGAGAAAATCGCCGAGAGTTACTCGTTTTCTCGCCGGCTGTGGGACCACTGCCTAACTCAGAAATATATGTAGCTAAAAAGCGCCCCTAGTGGTCACAATGCGAACTAAAATCTGCCATCGACTTAGTAAGCGCGTAAATGTACATTTTGCGAGTGTGAGTTGCAAGTTGACAGTTACGCTCACTGTGCGTAAAGTAAAGTTCTCACTTTGAATTTATTGGTGAGAGACGGGCGAACGGACGTAAAATGTAATTGTTTGTTTGTAACTATAGTGATTTATCAATACATAGTATAAATCAAAGTCGCTTTCCGCTGTCTGTCTGTCTGTCTGTCTGTCTCTATGTTTGCTTAGATCTTTAAAACAACGCAACGGATTTTGACGCGGTTTTTTTAAATAGATAGAGTGATTTAAGAGGAAGGTTTATATGTATAATGATTCCCGAAATTTCCACAGAAACGGGCACAACGCGGGTAAATAAACCTCGGGGTGCTTCTAGTAGTGTTATAAACAAACGATGTCATGGTCAGCATATTATTTTTTCGCTTGGAAGATGTTTACGACCGCAAGAGCTCAAGATGATCTTTGTTATAATGTCCAGTGTTCGTTCTACTGCTCGAGTTCCTAGTGATCCTCTGACGGAATTGACGGAAAACGATTTTTAAAAAAGATATCGCTTTACCAAAAATTCATAATACACGGTTGAATTGAGAAACCTCCTCCTTCTTTGAAGTCGGTTAAAAATGTCATAAGTAAGGAGCTATGGCAACCTACAAACAACAAACAATGTCAGTCAAGTGCGCGATGTCGATGTCATGGAATTAGTATGTACTACGTACAACTAGAAGGTAATTTTTTTAGAAATCGACCATGGAATTAGTATGTACTACGTACAACTAGTACATACTAATTCCATGGTCGATGCCTAATAAAATAACCCGCATAAATGTTATATGTACTTTATACCTTATGAAAACACAGTCGATATGGTATATTCAATTTTGCCGGTTTATTGTTTGGACGCCACAGAGCTACCAACTTAGAAATAAAAATACTCACGGTTTACGGTGAAAAAACGTTATAAATGAGTATACTCGTACTCACAGTTATTCGATGCTCACTACGTACAGAGTTAAGAATGGGTTCCCAACCTTTTTTAGACCGGAGACCACTTTTTAATTATTGTTGTCATCAAGGACCTCCAGTCAATTTTTTTTCATTAATTAGCGATTTAATTTATTTGTATTTCACATTGAATGTGCGCGAGTCCGACTTGAGCATGAATTATTATTATCTTGGACCTCAAAGAAAATGTATTTTCGACTTCATTCAATCAAACATTTGAGCGAGCGCGGAACGCGATCGAAGTTTGTGCATGTTTTACTTGGCCCTTAAAGCCATTTTAAGTCCGACCTTACCTTTTTATACTTACAGAATGATAATTGAGTGACCAAATAATTTTTTTTTTCTTAGAAATAAGAATAGAAAAGTTTTCTATTCGATCGAATTTGTGATATATTATTTCGTTCAGTATTTTATCAACGACTTTCCTTAAATTTTCATAAATTAATTTGAAAATGTTCGCGAATTATATTTCGACTTTTGGTGCGTCTGTGGACCACATTTTGTCTTCCGCGGACCATCAGTGGTTCACGGACCACCAGTGGTTCACGGACCACTGGTTGGGAACCCATTTAAACGCAAACGTGAAGTTAAAGTAAAATAATTGGAAAACTCGCACTAAGCACACTGATCTCAGAAACTGCATGTCCGATTTGAAGTTCCCGTGAGAAGTTCGGTATGAAAAATAGCCTAACCTAACCTAATCTTCCCGTGGAATGTGACTATCAATTCTTTTTGAAATGGAGTACAATCGCGCGATCAACGCGAGTAGGTACAACCGCGAGGCGTTGCTAATCAGGTATAAAAATTTGCCTGTGAGTGATTTGGTTAGATTGCTTAGAACTTTGTGTGTGTTCATTGCGATTGTTTATTAATTAAGCCATTATCATTACCCACTAACTAATACACTTAGAAGTAAGTAACGTAAGGAAGATTCCTAAGATGTCTATAAGATAGGTATCCTGTCCAATAATTCTGAAGTCTGGAACTGTATCTAGAGAATTCTAGGCTTTGTCTAGTCTAGGTATAAGTTCAAGACGTAGACTAGTCCTAGTTCAAGTGTCGGATCGTTAGCGATCCAGATGCCTGGCTCTGCCTATAGATAGGATAACTTGGATTCCAAAGCCTTTGAGACGTAAATCACGACTCAACCAATAGTTGGAGTTTCCAAGTTGTATTGAGACACGGGTTGATTAAAAATTAAAGTTAGGGCTAGCGCATACATACATTTTTTAGTTTTTTTCGAGGAGATAAAAAAAAACTATTGTTTGCGCACTTCCATATACCAAACTGTTTGGTTGAATAGAAATCACCAAATACAAAAATCGATGAAATAGTTTAGTCGATGCAACAGTAGTATGATCTGACTAATCGTAACAAACTAAAAACTGAAAATAATCTTAAAATATTAAAAAACAGTTATTATAATACACATAGTTATAATCCAGTTATAACTTCCTCCAATTAAAACCTATATTGAACCAAACTTTTACGCTTCAATCAACGAACCGGTTTTATAATAAAATCACAAGTTTCGGAGTAAAATTAGATAAATTTTGTGAATGACAAATATTTGTATTTGTTCATTGTGATTCGCAATTTGACAAAAAAAAAACTACGCGTTCATTAGTGAGCTGGTGGTTTGATAAGTTTAGTGATGGGACACAAGTGTAATGTATCGATATACGGATGTTATCAACAATGGCGTCGCTTGATACGGAGAATGGAAAAAGGATAAATTGTAGATGAAGTCGACCAATAACAAAATAATCTAAATCGAAATTCTCCGATATCCGGTTGATTTTTTTATATTTTCAATGCAATTGAATGTTTCTGAATTCGGATATTAAGACCGGCCACTTATGGGATATTGAAATTTTTATTCGGATATAATCTTCCATATTTTCAATAATATATATATATATTATATTATTTCATATTTTCCTAATCAATTTTCATAAAATTCCGCAAAAAACTTTTGCTTGATGCAAAACAAGCAAAACCTAGCCAAGCTTTTAATAATTCGGCAAAATTTTGGCGGGTAACCTTCACCTTCTCTTCAATCTATTGTGTTGTAACAGAAGGGGTACGGTGAATACAAATCATATTACTGGGAGCAATTAATCTGTTCCACACGTGACTTTGATACATCAAACAAATCAATGTAAGAACAGGTTTAGTTAACTTCATTGACGTTAACGTCCTTTCAGACAAGTTCGATTGAAATTTGATTGAACATTATTGTTAGCCGCATTTAATTACAGTTCGGGTCTACTTTTGTTGTCATTTGTATGGCAAAACAATCAGTTATTGAAATTAAATATGACTAGTCACGGCCCGCGCTGTTACCCGCGTTGTACCCATTCCCGTCGGAATTTCGGGATAAAATGTATCCCATATGTTATTCTAATGTATAACCTATATTACTTTAAAGTTTCATCCAAATCCGTCGAGTAGTTTTTTCGTGAATGAGTATCAGATAGAACCACCGCACCGAACCGAAACATAATATCACACACTAGAAAAATGTCGTCGAATTCAAATAATAATATTAAGTTAACAGTGTTTTTTTTTGTCTCATAGTGTTATCAAGAGACAGAGTGAAATAGTGACATTATACTTCAAGTCAAAATAAAATTCTTACGCTACACTTGACAAATGTCGACACAAAAATTCGTGTCCCATCCCTACCGCTCGCTCCGACTAGGGCCGCTGCAAAAACGCTCCCTATCTCGAAAGCCAATGTTTTTGCTGCCTCCGACACTTTCCTTTGTTACCTACACCCGATACCACCTAAGAAAAATAACCTCGGTTTTTTGTTGACCATCACGATCGTTGTAATGATATCTTGTATTTTCCTGCCTGTTATTGTGATAAGTCGGGATACGGAATAAATAAAAGATTTTATGTTGGACTCTGAGAGAGATTCTCGGATTTTTTGCCAATTAAGTTTATCTTGGGTTAAGTGGAATCTTCTATTGGCTATTAGGTATTCTATTACCTAAGTTACAGTAATCGCGTGCAAAATCTCACCTGAATTTATCATACCTCACTTTTACCTTATTCTATCAATGCAGCTGAGTTTGGTACTAAAAAAAGCAGTGAAACTCGCAGCCTAAACGGTTCAAACACTTGAACGCTCTCTCTAATTAGAACGCCTTAAAAATTAAACTGTTCCAATTCCTAGATTGGTATCTAAAGCGATTTAATTCACAGTTCATTACTTGCTGCGCGATTCTAACAAATTAATAGAACAAGTACAAAGTGAAATTAAACTTTTATGGTAGTTCACCTTTTAGAATTCCGTGGCGTTACAGGAAAAACGTTACATTGTTGTTGTTTTCGAGAACTTCTGGCTACGTTTTAGCTAAATAAAATCCACTTTAGTTACTAGATACATTGTTATTGTAATAATAGGTATACTAATTCAGTAATACAAACCAAATAGATAACTTAAAGTAATAAAAAGTAATGTCAGTCTATACGGAACCATTTCTCTCGAAACCTATCCGCACTTGACCGGTTTTTTGCTTGTTATTGAATGCAATTGTTGACTTTTTATACTTGTTACTTTCTGTAGCAGGTTTTAATTTAACTATTTGAATTTGAATTCACTTTTTAACGAAAAAGTAAGTCGGGTTTCGATGTTCGTTTCTATACCGTTTCAGTGGGGTTCAAATTATTTTGAAACGTTTTGGATTAGATTTTGCATCACGTCTCGGATGGGATTTTCTTGTCTGTAAAAACTTTTGTGTCTATTGCTTGTTTTCCGGAATACGTATCCTGCATTATTGAATTTTTCATTTCATTTTCTTCTGCATCTTGTGCCAATGAAATGCTTAATATTGAGGCTCATAAATACAGGAAATGTTGCAGTTTTTATGAACATGAATGTTTTACTATGCAATGAAGTTTCGCTTATGTTTATAGAAGTGATCATTGTTAAAATCTGTATATGCAGTTGCTGTTAAACTTTTGAAATCATTGATGGTTACATTTGAGACCAAGGATATATATATAAGGTGCGGAGCTCAACTGACCAAAAAAAATGCATTTCGAAAAGATTTTGACATTGTCAATGCGTTGTTTGACAACCCCAATGCGCTGTGATTGGTGAATCCGCACCGCTCCGTATCGCTACTATGGACACACAACCTTAGACTAAGTAACAAATATATTTAGCACGGTTGGTACTTTTTTTGAACTTCCCATTTTAAAACAACACTAATTACCAAACCATCTCGTCGTTTCATTACGGCCGATATTATTTAAGTGTCTACATTAACAATCACCTAAAGTTGTTTTCCTTTAAAAGGAAAAACAATTCAGTTTACAATCGCTAATGAAGATCAAAGGAGCCAGCTCAAAGTAAACAAGTTGATAAATTAAAAACAAGTCTCAATATCATCTCTACTTAAAATCTAGAGTTACGACTCCAAAGGAAATCTCCAGCTCATTTTGATCCAAGTTAAAGTTGCAGAAACACTTAACGGGCTCAACTGAAGTTATGGAGTTCGATACAGACTCGTGCAACGGATCGCTAGCGATTTTGACAAAGAATATGAAACAGATGAGGTACACGACACATAGACCGCAGAAGGCAGCAACTCTTGACCTTTCTATGATTTTGTCTGCAGTCACGGCGAGCTGTTAAGTAGATAGAAACCAGTAGTATTGCTTGTTGGCAGTTGCTGCCTGCTGCTGCAGTTGCTATCGAAAAACTTCAAAAATCCAAGTGAGTATACTCCGACTTGAAATTCGAATGTTTGTTCGGTATGTGTCATAATGACGACGCATGACACTTTATCGAATCCATAAATTAATGAAGATCGCATTAAGGGTGGTATTCTCTTGAATCTCCCATTTTCAAACACTAAAAACCGAAATCGGTTATAAAGGATTATGCTGCAGAGAGACTGATAGGCAATATGTATACATATCGCCTTATCTGTCAATAATCCGCTTCAAACACCCAAAAAAAAATCGGTACTAGAGCTCCGATGCTACAGCGTATACGCCTGAGGGGTGCAACGTCGCTTTTACGTTAGGGGGTGAACAATTCGAATTCATGTTCAATACCTGTACACCAGAGGGTACAGGTATTGAACATATATATTCATCGGTCTATAGAGAAACAGTCAAATTGAAATAAGAACATTACAGACGTTTGTCCATAGACTACACTCCGTTCTAATATAATGCAGAGTACTACGTAATGTAAATCTTCTGTAATATAAACTTTGTCACGATTGCTACTTCTTTTCATTAGAAGTTTATTGAATTAAGAAACTATTCGACAGATTCAGTTTATCTATTCTAGTGGTGATTTGTAAGACTTACTCGATGGAAATGTGACCTCAAGTAACCTCACGGAGAGATGGAGGTTTCTGCAACTTTGTAGGATTGATGGATAGTATTCAATATTCATTCAATAAAAGGTTTTGTTGTTTTAGCTCGGCACTTGGAGGCTTTAACTGATTCGAAAATAGAACATCGAGAAGACGTTGGGCATAAAAGTATAGAAGAATTAAAAAAACTGTCTTCAATAGAATGTGGGAGTTGTGGGTCCATTTTAGAATAATCATTGTTCGTATCAAAAATTGAAAATCCGACCATAAAACATTTTGAAAATTTTGCAGACGGCTATAAACAGGTACAACGTGAACTGAGGTTCAAGAGTGACTTCATCTTGGGTATGTTCAAAGGGTTTACATTGAATGAAAAGTCCTAAACTATGGTACAAGAATAAACATAATATTTTATTTCATTCTTTCTTTCACCAGCTTTGGCCAATAAAATGATTGTTTGATCAAAGTACCTACGGTAGGATAAGAAATGTGTTAATGGTATTATTATTTGACTTCAAAGAAAAAAATTCCTTGGAACTCACGGACAACAATTATCAAAGAGGCTACAAGACCCTATATTATAATTATCAACATAATCAATTTTATTTAACTGACGTATTTTTTACCTATCTTACAAATATCTGATGATGTTAAATATATTATTGTTTTATATTGAGCTTTAAAAAATAAATTGTAGACGTCAAAAAATATGGTCCAATGTTTACCAAACCAGCTTCAATTCGCTTTGACAGCACTTTGTCTTGAGATTTTATTTGGTCTAAGAACCGATGAATAAAGTACAAGAGGGCACCAAGACTCATCTTACTTGCCTCTAAATAGAGGTAGGAGGAGTTGGAATGTAATGTCTATCACACACTATCTACATGAAATTTGATATACTGACACGACCTCTAGCGATTGCTAACGATAAACTTCACACCAGTACACAGAGTCATTGATCTACAAAACCAAAATTAAATAAAATAGGTTTCTTACAAAGGCCTTAACAACCTCCGTGGTCTTGTGGTTTGAACACCCGGTTCACCATCCGGAGGATCCGGGTTCGATTCCCGGTGGGGATATCTCATAAAAATCTCTTTGTGAGACTGCCCGCAGTTTGGTTAGGACATTACAGGCTGAATTACCTGATTGCCCGAAAAGTAAGATGATTCTGTGCTTCGGAGGGCACGTTAAGCCGTCGGTCTCGGTTACTTTCTACGGATAGTAGTCGTTACATGAGCCATGTTAGAGGCCTTTGGTGGCTCAATAACTATGACACCAGGATTGGTCAGGTTGACCATCCACTCGATGAAGAAGAAGACGAATAGGCATCGATATCGCTCTCTACTATAGGTAACTCTTAGGTTAATTTTGAAGAGACTCGTATCTGTTCAGAGATACCTACTCTATGCACCTGATAGTTAATGTGATATATTTAAATGGCCGCTGGGGCTGCATTTCTTAGCTGTTAAATTTTAATTTCCTGTCTTTATTTAATGGGAGTGGCGGGATTATGGAATGTTTATCGGTTTGTTTATTTTAATTGGTTTAATAACTACCGAGTTTTGTGGTTATTCGGATGTTTTGGAACCATTAGGATGGAATGTTTATTTATGGGTATTTCAATTCAGTTGTTATTTCTGTGGTTCTTACTTGTAAAACTTACTCACTATGATTATTTTATTTATTTACTATGTTCTTATAATATGACAATTTTTGGGGGTTCCAATCTTGCAAATTCTCTTGACGATGTGGTTAATTTTTGTCATACAATTCTATTCAATTTTCTTTTAGTGGCTTTTGCTAACTTGTAGCAATACCACCAATATCAAGTACCCGTGAGGCGTATATAGATTCGATTCTGCGACTGTTTTAACCGACTTTAAAAAGGAGTAGGTTTCTCATCGACAATCAATTCGACCTTATGTATGCTTTTTTTTGCAAATATTTTCAAAAACTTCATTCAACCTAGACATTTGACGAATGGCATACCCTTACATAACCCGTAATGAAGTTCACAGTTCAGAATATTGATTCGACATATGACACGCCGAGTCACGGGCCGTTATCAACACAATCGCTAGCTCATCGCTTACCTTACGCCGAGGGTTGTCACATGTGCAATAAATTGTCACCCTGCGTTTGACAGTTTGCATATTGCAAAGTTATTGGCTTTGTTGGTATTTAACGGTAAATGGTTACGTTTTGGATGTCAGCAGATTGATAGCGCTTGACTTGATAATTAAGCAGCATTTTAATCTATGTTTTAGTTTGTGGTTTAATTTAAAAGTAATTACAGAAATAGGCGCGTCGTGTTTTAAGTTTGACGTTAAATAGTCTTTTTCAAACTTTCGCGATTTTTACACGTTATGAATGTATTAATACGGGTTTTTTCGCGGCACAGAAGGTTGTTTTAGTAAGTAAAAACACTTAAAAACACTTACTTCGATTACTCGAAGTTTCGAGAGGATTGCACCACCCGTAGCACTTACTAGTCGGCGTTTTTGGAACGCCTCAAGGTCTCCGACATAATCTAACGATTGTAACAACCAGGTTGAACAATTTAACGTGCCCTCCAAAGCACGGTAGCGCTCAGATAGAAATGCCACTATCGGCCGTCCCCATCCAAGTAATGGCCGACTGCACGTTGCTTAACAATCGCAATGAGCTACATCGCTTAGTGCAACTACGCTACGAGCGCTACACTCTTAACACACACACTAATAACTATAATACAACTCCTCTATGGAACCGTTGTCACAAAAGACTGACTGAGTTCTGTGACCACGGTTCCTGTAAAGGGGCCGAAACGTCAGATAAAAATGAAAAATAAAAGCGAAGTGTATCCGTAAACGTGGTTTCAATTCAAAATGAGTAGTGTTCGCTTTAACTTAAGAAACCAGTATAATATAATAAAACTTATAAATATCTGTCATGTCACCCTCTTTATGAGCAGAGGGCTAAAAATCTTATTCCACGGTCAGACTGTATTATACTTTATAGCTACCGATTTAGGGTAGCCCTGGATATAATTCAAGTTGATCCCGCGTTATGTGGCTCGGCCTATGTGTTATTAATTCAGTTCCGTGTTCCGTATAGGGCCGAGTGTTTTTGTTGATTGCAATTGTACGTCGTAACGAGATGTCCTTCAAAATGTTTCCGCCGCGTGTACCCCTTTGTACCCTCTTTCATTTATTTTAGGGAGTGCAGGTACGAAGCACCCGGTTTTGGCAGGTCATTAAATAAAATATCTTTTTTATTGAATGTTTTTTTTTTGGTTATTTGAGGATGTATCTGAAAGTGTACTGCCATTTGTAAAGTACATGTTATCGGATCTAATATTTGTAAATCGACTAGAGAGCATCGTAAATTCCTGTTCTTCGCAAGATACACAAGCGTCATGTAAGGCCATCTCCCTGGCCTGATTCCTGGCCAACCATATTTAAACTTTAACCGCTTTATTCATGAACGCTCTGTAGCTAAAACACAAGTGTTTTGTCTCTTTTGCTCTTTAAAAAATACCGTATGTCGGAAAAGGACAAATCATCTGATACCTAAAATGTGCGTTTACGTATAAGGCCTCGGTGAAGAAAAAAAAATGATTTTAGAGAATGTCGCAATTTTATTTTCTGTGCCCTTTTACCATTTCACCGATGTGGCAATTTCTTTACAAAAATAACTTTTTTGTAGCTATTATTTAGAGTTTTTTTACTCCCATGTCATTGATCGATTCCTGTAGAAGGTGAATGAAATCAGTGGCCACCACTAGTGTTATCTTGAGTGAAGTTTGAGCAGTCTGTGTTGTGGGTCTCCTGACCGCTATTGAGCCGTCAACCGACATGAATAGGTGAATGATTGATTTATTTTCATTACTGTATAGAAACTTCCATAACTCATAACGTGGACTTTATTTTGGAAAATATGGAGAAAAATATTACGATATTTCCAATATTTTGTTCTGTATAATATGACCGAAATCGGAGACTATTGGGCGGTCCAAATTCCATTAAAGTGACTTATCTATATGAATCATGAATCTTCTAACCAATGAATAAATGAATCAAACTATACCATAACATTGATTTTATACTTATACTATTTTTCAGTGTGGTGATGAACCTAATCCTCATCACCTCAGTAGTGGGATATGATAGGTTAATAAAAAAATTACGGAAGACCGAAGTATACGTTAATTGTCTTATCTATTCAGTGGGCATTTGAGGTCATGTTAGTCCCAAAAAGTTCTTGTATATCGATATGAAATACTAACTTATTCAGGTATTTGAAACACAATATCGCGAGTCTGTAAGAGTTATGGCCTAGATCTGCGTTAAGCGGGCGCGGTTTCATACAAAAGTGCTACGTCTCGGGGACCCGCGCGGGCGTCCGTCGCACGGAGGCGGGACCCGTCGCGTGGGTGCGGACCGCGCCTCCCGACGAAACGCGACGGTTGCCCGTCCGGGCGCCCGCTTAACACAGTTTCCGGCCTAAAGTCTCAAATACAGATTCTTACTCAAGTACTCAACTTTTATACATTTCGTTAAGAATCTTGGTAGGTTATATTTAACTGTGAGTGTTGAAAATGTTACCGTTTCGACAGAAAAAGAAACTTTTAAGTGGGAGGAATGCTATCGAATGGTTTAAGTCGCCGCGCCCTTTCAACGATCACTACAACATTGTATTCAAAGTACCGACCGTTTCAAATAAAGTTTATTATTTTTCAAAGTTCTGAAGCGTTTGCGTTCGCAGCATTAAGTTAAACACTCGAAACGTTTCTGTAAATAAATTCAAGTGTTTAAGTATGGTTTTACTACAGTTTTTTAAACAATGCCTGAGGCTGAGGGTTTTCTTTTCTCATTAAACGGTAAATTCTTTGGTTTTTACGCCGCGTAAGTAAATGCCGAGTTTAGCATGCAAATATCCTTAATATCACCAGAAAGGTTTTAAAGAAAGACATAAATGACGTAATTTGAGGATTTAACAATGTTTTGCCGTTGTCGGGACGGCAAGTACCGCCTAATGACGTCTAACAACGACCCGGCATTTATTAAACGAATGTCCCCATTTCGTCTTGAACTTAGCTTTTTTGTTAAGGTAAATAGCCGATGGAGGCGCGATAGCTTGAGTAATGGCCACAGTTTGGGAGATATTTCAGACATTTGAATCTTGTTTTTTTATAATAACTATCTAGAGATTGGTCGCCAAATTGGAACGCGTGTTTTTGTAGTAGATAAAAGTTACCCATTTTTTTAGGACCATTATTTTAGTGTATCTAGGTTACAAATGTTAGATATCTAGGTATAATATTTAGGTAATATAAATGGCTGTGTTTGACCGCATAGAGGCCAGCCGATAAACGCACATTTAGTTAACATTCTCACTAAAGATATCACATTGTAAGTTAGGAGTATTTTGGTAAATGGACAATTGTATTTCTGAAAACTAATCGATACTGCAATCTTTTTAAAAAAAGTTTCTTTACAATAAAAGTATCTTAAATATTGTATATTTATTTATAAAACATAAATGCCCTTGCTACAATATTTAAGCTACTTTTATTCATATTACACAACCAATGGACAACCTGTATATAAATGGAAAAACCAATAATTGTACCTATTCGTTTGATAATATTTCTTGCACGAGCGATTTCTGCACGTGTGTCTGTAAATGTGTGCTTATAAATATGAATAGCTTCATCACATGTGTATCCACCGTAATAGATCTAGCAAAACACCTTGTTTTTAACTTTCCACGAAGAATCTCTATCAATATTATTATGTGCATTTTAGTTGGTTTGTATGTGTTATTTTATGGAACATCAAATATATTAATGAATTTATTGCATAGAAATAGACTTACTAGACTTTGGAAATAAACAGTAACCGCAGGTGAGGGCCCGTATTTTTATTAAATTAACATTCGACCGTTTAACCGAAACACGATTCACCGACATAACATTTGACCGAAATAATAGTACATCACATAAAACATTATATTTGTTAACATCTTGTTATGTTGATACTCAAGGTAATAGCATACGGGTTACTGATTTTAAAACCGACAAGCTACATAGTTGTTTTTAAATTTCCCTTTCTTTTCTGATGTTCTTCCGAATGAGTGGTACGTTCAAAGGAGCCTCTTCGGGGTTAAAACTGAATAAAAATATTTAACTTGAGTTGAATGCAATGTCCGTAGCAAAGGCAAGTCCAAAGTCTGAAATCAAAAATTGATCAATCATGTTTCGGTAAAACGAACTTTCGATCAAATGCTTCTTCGGTGAAACAAGTGTAACCCGACATTGAAACTTTACACTTTCCCCTTATAAGTGCCCAAGAATTAACCAGTAAGCTAACAAGAGGCCTGAAAAGCGCATTAAGTAAACAAAACAATTAAGTTCACAATTTAAGTATTATTAGTTGAAAAATGATTATTCTTACCGATTTTGATTAAACAACCTAATGTATGAAAGGTGACTTGATTGAGAATATTTGGTTTATAAAAATATATTTTGAAAATCTTCACTAAAGCACTCGTTAAAGCTATTAAACTCTTAGATAACCTTGCTGCTTTTATTTCACGCAGTATCGATATTTTTGGATATTCTGCACACAGAGATAGTTTATGGGCCCGAGAGTGACGTAAAGCTTTTAAACTTTTTATCTCGGAATATATGGATGTGAACTACCAAACTTATGCAATAATTTTCAAAAATAGTTCTGTATTTGAAAGCACTGCACTACTTTTTATTCACGTTACTCACTGCCGTACTCAGAGACGACAATAATGATGTAAATTGAAATGAATCAGTTCAAAAATTTCATGTTTGTCAAAAATGTATTTTTTCGGTAGCGACCGCAGAAGCAGGCAGCAACTGCGGCTTGTAAGCACTACTACTGGTTTCAATGAATCTCTATGAAAACCTTTAACCTACTTCTCCTAAGGTATCGTTTGACTTCTCTGAGTACTAGTGTATGATTTCCTTTAGTAACTACTAACATACACTACATAATTAGAGATAATATTAAGTACTGTTGTTATCTTTCCATTGTTCCAAAGACCTCCCATTCCCATTGCCGCCTAGAAATTAAAACTAGAAAAAAATTGGTTGCAAACTTTAAGATATTTTTCTTTAAAAAAGAGCTAATTTCTCATCAGTTTAGGTCATTCCATAAATGTTCTGTATACAGCCCTTGATGAATATTTCCAATTCCATTTCTCTACTTATCTAATTCACCGGCACAACTAAATGATAGGTACAACAATACCGTTCCACATGATACTGTTACTGACGTCTCGACTCAGAACTATTCTCCACAACTTATAATTGAGTTTTGGAGTAAAACTTAACTTCTTTCCTGTAACGTTTCACAGAGGGTTCCGTTGCGGTCTGTATTGTGTTAATTTGGAAGCTTTTGATGAGGTAAAGTTGGATGATGTAACTTTGGATAGCTGGGATATCTATCTATAGTTTATTCCGTGGTAATACAACATTATATACGTATAATAATTCATATTACTATCAAATATTTTTTGTGAATCATGGACCAGTTTAAAATATAACCAGCAATTCCCCGCGGTTTCACTTATATTATATCCGTTCTAGTGATGTACACACACAATAAAAACCTTTCTATTAAATCACTCTGTATGTTGATGAAAACCGTATGAAAATCCGTATTACAGACAGCTTTTAGGGACTTTGTACGAGTATACGTTTGGTCTGATTGGCAGATGTTACTCTATGCTACGGGACGTAGCATTTTCGTAGCAACGTAGCAATGTTAACATAGCTATGTCTGACACAACGAATGTGACAGAAGGAATGAGACGTGACTTGATGAATACTGTGATTTGATTGGTGAGACATTGATGGAAGACTCGAATTTCAAATACATATTCCCACAACCAACGCATAGTATTGGTTCTTTTATGTGTTGACACCTACTGTCACGTTTGTGTTAGGGGGCTGTTGGAAATGTTATTAAAACATAAAAAATACAGAAAAAAATATTTTTTATCTCATTATAACACCTCGGTGGTCTATTGGTATGTACACTCGCCTGCCAAGACTGAGGTCCCGGGTTCAATTCCCGGGTCGCGCAAAAACATGTTTCCTACTTTTCAAACATCGCTCTAGTTTGAAATCACCAACCCGCATTAGGCAAGCGTGGTGATTATGTCTAATCCTCCTCACTGTACTGATATCTTCAGTGAGACGAGAGGCATTTGCCCAGCAGTGGGACATTACAGGCTAATACTTTTTTACTTTTTATAAACAAAAAAATAACTGTCCTCTCCGACTAAAACATCTGAAAATAAACCAGTGGTGCTCGGACAGTCTATTTATCTGGTATCTCTTGGTTCAGCTTGTTATAAATTGCTGATATAAATTGTCTTCCACTAGCGCTGGACACGGTTTCAATCTATAAATTGATTTGGATCGGCCAGTAGTGGACCTAGGTTGGTGACACGACTAAATATTAATATAAGAATGTGCCAACAAATCTACTTCTTTATGACCTAGAGTCCAGTTTCAAGGCAATATTTTTGGGGATAGACATAAAGTAGAAGTGTCGGCCGGATTTACTAGATTTAGTGTCCGATTTGTGTCAAGTTTTGTTAGATTTGTAGCTACATGTTTTTGTGAAATAATTGCTACGGCTGTTTTGTTGTGATGAATGTAAAATAGTGTTTATTTTATGAGTGTTACTTTGGTCTAGATAAGAATAATTTACTTAATTATGTTCAGAGTAAAAGAGTATGTTTATCAAAATGCAAATCCCGATTACTTACGAAAATGTCGTCTCCTGTTTCTGTTTGTTAAGGCACTAAATTTTAAAGTTTTTTTGCAATCCACTTAAAGCCCTAAGTCCGGCCCTGCCTATAACCCGTTAAATAAGTTACCGAACTGAAAATACCATATTTCACGCATAGGTCACTCGCCCTAGCCCGGCCGTCCCTGCATTACGATGATATTGATGCCCCAAGGTACTTGTACCTTCGTACACGTACCCAGCCTAAAAGATTCCTATAAATAATAGGGATAGGTAAGAGATACCAAATCAATGATCAAGATAGATAAAACTTTACGATATTTCAAATTCAGAATTCTGCCTCCGCCATCTTGTTTTAGGGCACACTTAACCCAGTATCACCTTCTACCTTCATTCCTAATTTTCAGTAAAAACGAGATCTTCAATTAGTTATATAAAAAACATCTGTTCCTACGCAGTAAATATAAAGAAGAAACTTGAAAAAAACCTATTAGCTTTTATGATGAGAATGGAGAAAAATGTCATAGACGTCCAAAAGACTTCATTTTCCTTATGAATGTGAAATATTAGCTATCAAATGAAGAAAACGAACGTTGAATTAAATTAAATCTGGCAGCGCTACGAATGAGAGTAAGAAGCTGAAATAGCACATATTTTCAAAGATGTAAGGTCAAAAATTCTTTGGTTATGTACGTTGGAAGTTGATTACTAGTGATGGGCGAAGCCTAGAATAACATGAGTTTATTAAGTACTAGAGTGTTTTGTGTTTTATCAAAGTCTGGGGCATTCAAAATGTATGCCTAATGAAAGTTGATTTTAAATTTTTGTAACTAAAACAAGTAATTTGCATGGAAAGTTCCAGATCAATGGGTAACCGGGAAGTGTAACAAAAACTTTCAAGATTGGATTACAAACAAATACCAGGACAGGTGAACCTAAATCAAAGCTTTTAAAAATCAAACAAACCTCAGGAATTGGTAATTTCATCTTTGAATAGCGTCGCGAACCTTCAAACGTGTCGTGTGTCATTTAGCCAACCCTAATAAAACCACATAATACAAGGCAAAACCACAACATGAAATTTTAAACCGACTTCAAATAAATGAGGATACCCTTAATTCGGCAAATTTTTTATTTTTGGGCACAACCTGATCATATTACACTTAATTCAAGTGGCTTGATGGTTTTATTAAATAGGAACTTCAAACTAAACAGAATGTTGTGAATTTTATGTCCATTGATGAAAAATTTATAGTCATTTTTACGTAAAATCGTATACCTTGGTGAAGACATAGATAGTAAGTATAAACTCAACTTGCAACCGAATATAGTCGATATAAATTGATCATCTGATCATCTGTTTGGCATTTTCTCTTACTGCTAGAACACAACCTCCGACTCTATTCAGTATTCGTGCTCATGTGTGTGATGAAAGTGACATACAATGCAATTGTCCAACATTAGACTCTGTCCCAACCGTAAAATACCTTGGTGTTTTGCTTGATGGCTCCTTATCTTGGAAACATCACATTGAGTGCGTTACAGGGAAAATTAGAAAACTAATGTTCATTTTCAAAAAGCTCCGAAACATTGCAGACTTCGAGATATTAAAACTTGTCTACTTTTCTTTAGCGCAATCAATTATCACCTATTGTATTGTTGTTTGGGGTTCTGCGAGAATGGACTATCTAAAGAGGGTTGAGATTGCACAAAGAGGTGTGTTAAAAATCATGACTTTTGTACCAATTAGGTTCTCCACTAGTAGCCTTTATCAAATTACTAATGTCCTTTCAGTGAGGAAATTGTACATTCAATGCTCAGTTCTGCGTAAGCATTCCGAAATTACATATGTACCTGAGAACTCAAGATTCAAACGCAGAGCTGATATTGTCTGCATAAATAAAGTCCGGAGAACTGCTGCCGCCGCAAGACATTTTGAACACATTGGTGTTAAGCTATACAACATTGCAAATAAAAACCTTAATATTTACCCTCTCACTCCAAGTCTTTGTAAACGTAAGCTTTTTACATGGCTTTTAAACCTGACCTGCGACGAATCAGAATCATTGCTGAAGTATATTGCATAGCAATAGCATTTTAATGTACACGCACATACACACACACACACACACACACACACAAAACACACATGCACACACTCAAATACACACGCGCACACACCCACACACACGCACACATTCACCCTCACAATCACAAACAAACACTCCTGGGCTTATACTTTCACAAACTTATTTTTTACTTTATTTTATGTTTTCTAACTTCATTATTATTATTGGAACTAAATGTTTGAACTTTTTGGAGGTGGGCGCTCTCACTGCAACACAGTTTTTAACTTTCGCAGCTGAGAACGTTACATTTATGCTTGTAAATTTGTTAATGTTCCTAATAAATATTTTCATTTTTCATTTTCATTTTCATCAAGTAGTACGTATGAGTGTACATTTATTGGCTGTATCGCCAATAAATGTACACTCATAAGGTACATTTTGCACCTAAAACTATAATGGAATACTAGCATATTCTAAATGATTGCCGACGTTGTTAAATGATTGTAATGATCTAATATAATAAAGAGATTTGAATTTGAGTTTAAATTGATTAATTTTGAAGTATAGTATGACAAAACGTGATGACGTAAAAGATTGGGTCGCCACACTAACCAGGGTGTGGCTTTTTAAACCGCTTAGTATGGGAGAGTCTGGGCTTAAGGTATGATTGTCAAACAACGCATTGACACTGTCAAAATGTTTTCTTAATGCATTGCGATTGGTCAGCTGAGCTCCGCACAGCCCCGCTTTGCTTCAATGAAACGCACTTATTTAGTGTCTCTCTTCACACTGATAAAGTGACAGAGACAACACTATACAAAATTAAACTAGTCGACTATCTCCCTTCAGTCAGGTGAAACCACGGTATTCACTCGGTTAGTATACCTAGGTATATTCTCCTACATACGTCCTATTAGGTCGGAGTGTAAACACCGAGTGGTTCAGTGGTCGCGGCAAAAATAAAATATACATAAACCCTGCGTCCCATGAATACTAAATGTAATGATATCCAAACAAACAGACCAGTTATATAAATGAATTTCAAATATTTTCATTAACATCGACAGTCCATTTCTTGTTTTCTTTATTATGATTTTATCTGTTCAACACGTTTGTAGTTGGAACATTTATTCGAGCATCCAACGCTCTTTGCTAATGGCCTTTACAAAGATATTTGAAAAAATAAACTCCTTGACCAGTTTTAAGCCCCTTTCCGACCTATATGGGTAAAAAATGATTTTTGCAATGTAATCTGATATCTAGTGCCCGTAGGACCCGTTTTTTAAA
Organism: Cyclophora punctaria; assembly: GCA_951394245.1. Taxonomy (NCBI): domain Eukaryota; kingdom Metazoa; phylum Arthropoda; class Insecta; order Lepidoptera; family Geometridae; genus Cyclophora; species Cyclophora punctaria. Next base: position 9,422,184 of record OX596174.1, read on the forward strand.
TACATATAGAAATAATTGAATTTTGAATGTAAATTATACTAAAGTAGAAATTTATTTTATTAATATATTTTGTAAAGTTCAGATTACAAAGTCTTTTATTATGATTAGATTCTAGATGTCACCGGCTTCTATTATTATTAGATTGATCTCTTGATGAGTTATGGTTGCTTGCTACTTTTGAAATAAATCGTAGACAATCGTTTAATCCCGAAGCTGAGTGACCGAGATTTAGGCTTTGACAATTAAAAAAAATGTCAAATTTATTAGCGAACGTAACAGCGAGAAATCGGGTCGTAAGGATTCCTTTTCCATGGAGTGGGTCAGAAAAACGGGTCGTAAAGGTGCGAAAACATAATTTCGTATTCCGCACCGCACGTGTCGCTTATGAAATTCGACGTTTTTAAATAAAAAAAAACGTAAATTCACGACAAACGTAAAACCACTCAATTAGGGTTGAAGCAGGGAAAAGGTATGCGAATGATAATAATAACGTTTTTATTATGTATGAATGTGGTTACGTTACGTTATAACGTAGAATAAAGTCTCGTATTATATCACGTAAATTCACGTGGTGAGAACGTTTGACGTTTTGGAACGTAAAAACAACGTTACGTTATATACCAGTCGTTGTTTGATGGCGAACATCTAAAACTCTCTAAGAGTGATAACTGCGGAAATTATGTTAGTTGATGTCACCGTTTTACGGCGAATGCAACGTTTTTATTATTTTCAAGTTTTATACGCTTTTAAACAGTGTCTCATAATGTGTTATTACGTGCTTTATTTTAAGAGATAACGTGCCGTTACTTTTATGGACATTTTGCTCTTCCTTGGAGATTTATCTTGTTTGAGATTCTTAGAAGAATTCTAAAAGCGAAATCATATTCATACTCGAATAAAGAAACTTTTTTCGGCAAAATCTTTCATACATTACATGTAAAGAAAAATACGATAGCGTAGGTACGGTTGGAAGTTTTATATTACTAGCAACGTCTCGCAGTTTTACCACTGGGTCGTTCCACTGGGAAATTCGGGATGAAAATAGCCTTTAATTCGCCATTGAATGTGTCTATCTATTACAAAAATAATTATTCAAATTGGTTATTTAACTTTATTGGTAGTATCTAAGAGAGTGCGTTCAAACAAACGAAAACAAACTCTTCAGCTTTATTATAAGTACTAGCAGTGCCCCGTGGTTTCACCCGCGTTGTACCCGTTCCCGCGAAAATTTCGGGATAAAATGTATCCCATGTGTTATTCTGATGTGTAACCTATATTACTGTAAAGTTTCATCCAAATCCATTCGGTAGTTTTTGCGTGAAAGAGCAACAAACATACATCCATACATCCATCCTCACAAACCTTCGCATTTATAATATTAGTAGGATAGGATTAAGTAAGTAAGTTCGTGAAGGTTAGTGATCAATCCTGGTGTCGGAATCTTAACACCGCCTAAAGGCCTCTAACTTGGTCTATCGGTTGAAACAACCGGGACCGACTATTTAACGGTAGCGCTGAGTATCTAGACAATAATTTTAAATTTCTAGATTTCTAATTTTTAATACTAACATAACACTTGTTTAGGTTTGTTTACATGTGATCTCATTTATTAATTAAAATATAACCCTCCATGTAAAATTATCTATGTAAAACCTTGTTGAGAATGGGGCAGACTGAAAACCAGTGCTGTGGGGTGTAACAACCCCATAGCGAACACTGAGTCTGTCCTCTACATCACTGCCACTGTACTTAGTTTTAATTACATATATTTTAGTATTTAATTCATAGTTTAAGTATTGCTTCTTTTCATGTTGTATTTTATGTGGTGTAGAAATAAATGGTTTAAATGGTTTAAATGGTAAGTATAGATGTAGATAATATTTGTAGGATTTAAACCTCACGTCGGAAAATTCCAAAACTAACTACGCTTTACAAATTACAACGTCAACAAATTCCGTCGTAATTATGTGACATGTTAAATTGGTAAGTCGACACTCGGTACCTCCCCGGCGGCTCCAAACATTTCCACACCCTCATCAAAGCGGGCAACCACTTAATTCACCCGTCACTTTTATGAAAAATTTATTCAATCTCCATAGTTCCGTGAAATGAACTTTGTTAATACAAGTTAGCTTTGGCTCGGCCAAGTTCCGCCGGTATTGAACCGGTTAGCGCGCCTGTTTTAACTTATAAAAGTTCCTTAACGTATTTACTATTGGAGATGGGCTAAGAAATTTTAAATTTTTCATTCAGAGTGAACACGGTTTATTAAGATACTAGAAGTGCCATGCTGTTTTACCTAGGCTGTACCTGTTTCTGTGGAAATTTTGGCATGAAAAGTTGTCACAAACCTTTATTTTGAATCTTTCTATCTACCGCACTCAAAGATGTCCACTAAATCGACACTTAATTAATTGACGTGTCCAAAATCACTCATTAAATCTCTACTGAGAAGGTTCTTATTTGACGTCTCTGAGTAAAGGCTTATGTGTTGATGAAGTCTGCATGAAAATCCGTTCTTTATTTTTTGCGAAAATCAATTACATACAGAAAGATAGCTTTTGGGGGACTTTGTTTCATAATAATACTAGCTGTGCCCCGCGGTTTCACCCGCAGCGCCCCCGTTCCCGTGGGAATTTTGAGATTTTTATTCCTTATTTTTCTTATATAAAAACCTTGTCCTGACAATAAGGAACACATTAAAAAAAGAATCATCCAATTTGGTGCAGTCGTTCTGAAGTTATGCGCTTACCAACACATTTTGCGATTCCTTTTTATATTATAGATGTAACATTGTATACATTGGAGATGCGATGCGACTACTTTTTGCGCCACACTTTTCATTCATTTTAATTTGCATGAGAATAATACAATATGAACTTACAATGCCTTTAATTCCACAATTTCCTTGGCTACATCCTGGATAAAACCAAGGACCACTGTTAGTACTATATGAAAGTAGCACATAGTCCAACACCACACAGTAATCATGTACCCAAACGCCAACATCAAACGCTTTTTAACTCTTTATAACTAAATCCCGCTTTTCAAAGCGCGCTCATCGCTCGCTTAGCTTATTATCCCGCCAACGTTGCTAATAAAATGAAATTGTTAAGTATATGTCGTTACCGTCACCGTGTTTTATCTTCACCCCTACAAGTTATTGTCATATTAACTTTACAACCATGTTTTTATTATCAACAGAGAAACAGTTGACACGAAAAAGTTAATTTTTGTTTCTTAAAAACGTTAAGCTAAGCTGGGGTCGTTAAAACTCGGGTCATGTTTTATTAAATGTATTGTCGTAAATGTTAAAAGAGTAAGCCAATTATTTTATATGTTTTTAACCTACGGCGGGGCGCCTCGGTGGTGTAGTGGTATTCGTATTCGCCTTACCAAAATGGGGTCCCGGTTTAAATTTCCGGCTCGAGCGTAAACTTTTTTCCTACTTTTCATACATGGATCGGTGGTGGCAGATATTCTAGGTAGTGGATATGGATATGGATATATGTATAATCATGGATCCATGTTCATACATATACACATTACTATGATTCATGAATCTAGGGTTAAAAGGTGTTATTAGTTTGGCGTGTATCTGTTGATTTGTCGTGACTCTCAAATAGGTTAATTTTAATACGATTCGGTATTATTTTCTATGTAAAGGTTGGTTGAATAGACAATGTCACAACAAGCTGCGCCCGCACTGATTAATTTTTTTAGTTTATGTCTTTCCTGACTTATATAAATATCAAAATAAATCCAGTTATTCCAGTGTTAGTAGGACTAAAGAACAGTAGGTAATTATTTTTTCAAAATGCATACTTAAAAAAAGTCATAAAACATAAAAACTCAAAATCACAAACAAATAACATTTCTAACTACCTGAAATTAGGGATTAATTAAAATAATTATGATTATTAATGATATTTCTAGTCATTACCGGATTTGATGAATGTTGTGTCCCTCCAGAGTTCCCGTCGACGGTATATTGATGTTTATTCTGAATTTCCATTAAAGTTTTGGTTAATTAATTTATGTGATAATTCATTTGGGTATACGGTAGAAGGTTTTATCGAGGAACTGGCGAAATAGTTTTGTTTCAATAACGCGTCTCTATTACAGAAGTAATTAATGTTTAATAACTTCTGATTGGCTGTTGGTACAATAAGCTGGATGGTACCCTAATATAACAAAAATGTAATAGGACTTTTCTCGAAATTGGCATTCAAAAACTACATCACTTCGCAATCGAAAAAGTGGTTTGAACTAAGGATTGTATGACACGATAATCCTTTGTCATACTATTTTAGATCATCTATACTAATATTATAAAGAGGTAAAATTTGTAAGTTTGTTTGTTTGTATGTTCTCGGTAATCTCAGGAATTATCAGTCCGATTTGAATAATTCTTTTTATAATAGATAGCCACATTCAACGGGAAGGTTATAAGCTATTTTTGATCCCAAAATTTCCACGGGAACGGGTACAACGCGGGTAAAACCGCGGGGCGCTGCTAGTTGTATATATTGATGCAAACGTAAACACAAAATAGTCTCAACAGACGTCAGAAAATGAAAATCATGGCGTTCTACTGGCCGCTCAAATAACTTTAACAGACTGTCATTAAGTTAAGATATTAAACTACGCTTTAAATTTAACAATAATTGAACAATCATAAACTATTTAACGAACGTATGTTACGATAATCAATCGTTTGAAACAATCCACCCTTAGTATTGGCTTGAATTAAATCAGGCTCTCGACCGGTTCGTGTATAGGTATAAAACAATGTCGTATGGTTGATAGGTTTCGATAAACCGAGTTAATGTCGAATCTATGTTAGCTTTACCCTCTACATGTTGTATGTTACTAGTCAAGTAACAACAGCTTAGAGGAGTGTGGATATAGGGTCATTATCTATACCCAGGTAGGTACAGATAGATTGTACAGCAATCTACTATAATAATACCTTGTTCATAATACGGGGTATTTACTATAATTATTATACTAGATATTATGTTCGATTAAAAGCTTGGTTCAGTAATAAAATACATAATATTACTTAATGTAAACTGTGTCAGTAGGACTAAAGACCAGCAATACATTTTATAGGAAGTGAAAATTTCGAGATTTCAAAATTTCACAATGATTGGTCTTCCCTTAGGAACATGTATGTGACCTAATACTTTGTAGAAGTTTATTAAACAATCCCCAATCCCATAAAAATATACGAAACATTAACAAAACAAATACGCAAAAACGTAACCCAAAAAGTAAAATAATTAAAAACCTTTGTCAAAAGTAACTACATTTTTGAAACAAATAGGCAATTGTGGGTGTCTTGATGGAGTTGAACACTAATTGCTATGATTAATTGTTTGCGGCGAGTGATACAAATGACAGGCCTGATTATAAGTAATGAATGGAAGCCGGGAGGTAGGCAACGTGGACGAACACAGGGGCGGATTCAGGTGTGTGAATTGGGGAGCGGCGGGGCAGTTATGGGGGTTGGAGAAGGTTAAATTGGGGAGTGGTGGGGCATAGGTTGGGGTAATACATATATGAAGTATCAAGCATATCTATGGTTATAGGTAGATAGAAAAGATGAAAGGGGACACACAAGGTCACTCACTGTTTCTACAAATTTATGACAGTCAATCAATTAACTTTTCAAACATGGCCCTGGTTTTGAAATATCCAACGCAACTGTTGATGAGAGAGACGAGAGCCTTCTGTCCAATCGTGGGTCACTGCTGGCTAACTTACTATACTATTTATGTTTATTAAACTTTCAATAATTTTCCTATTACTATACTATTTTCCTATTTAAACTTTCAAAGAGTTTAGGGGCGTTATGACCCCTTTGACTTTTGTCCTGAATACGCTACTGAACATTTACTGGATTATTTCCCGTGTTCATTAGCTTTCATTCCACGAACCTCGGTTCCTGGAAGGCCGGAAAATAAAAATGTAAAAATGTGTATCAGACGCAGTTCAATCAATTTGTTACGTGCTTTATGTCATGTGTGTTGTGAGCACGGGGTTGAGGGTCGAAGTTAAGTTGGACGCGTGTGTGTTTGTGTGTATTGATGTGTGTGTTTTTGTACGTATTAGCTACAGATGGATGAACCGAAGTATGAACCTGTACGAGGATGAATGGTGAACCTGTTTTTAAGAAAATGTATTGTTTTACTGGTTTCTTAAGCGAACACTATTCATAACACCTCAGTCTTCTGTGATCACGGTCCCTGTAAAGGAGCCGAAACGTCAGATAAACATGTAAAATAAATACGAAGTGCATCCGTAAACGTAGTTTTAATTTTAAATGTAAATAATAAAAAATTTTAAAGTCGAAATTAGTATTGTCCTTATCTTTGTTGCTTTGAATCTAGGATATTATAACAAATTGTAGATCGATAAAGGATCGTATCGTTATGCATTCGTAAATCAGGATCAAGATCCGAACGTATATTGACTTGACAGTAACGATGGTGGGAATGAATAAGTTTTTATTTATTTACAAAACCAATTCGAAACCCAGTCTTAATAAAAATAGCAAAATAGCCCTCTGTTTGTTTCTCTTAAAAATAAATGACGATAATTAAAAATATTTTAATTAAGACTTGTTCAAAAGTCTCCTTACCTTTGTATTTGGGCAGTAGTTAATTGAAACTCAGATCCAATTTGTTTTGGCTTCAATAAAACTTTTAAAAAGTATTGACTGCGTCAGTATGCGCCCAAACAAATTGGCAGTCTTCTCCAATCTTCTTATTCTTCTTCTATCAGCTACATTGCTGCCAAAAAATGGTGAGATCAGATTTAAAAAATCTGATGTGCCTCCTCAACCCTTTCAGACATTCTTCAGAGATAAAACAGATGCGCTGTCATCGACTCAAAATAATCTCCGAAAGTCATTGAACCGTTTGGATAAACGTACATAATTTCATATTTCCATAACTTACCCTGTTCCAAACATAGTATACAAACAAACCAATATTTTTTATTCCTTCTCCCAAATAAGTAAGATGATGAATACTCGTATATGCTATCCCGAGGCACCGAACATTTATTGACTTGTGCTTGTTAGCTATATTTATTAGTTTTATTAGATTACTTCACAAGATTTCTGTTAGGAACTTATTTCTTTCGGGAAATTATTTCTTGTCATGTTAATCTTTTGTGAGTCAACTGACAAATCACACTTGTCGGTAACATGTGCTTAGGGGCAACTTTTGGCTTGGGGAAAAGGCAAATCAACGTATACCTTTCATATTATTCGAAGACTGAGAGACTGATTCTAAAAAACATATCTGTAGGTAGACGGAAGAACAAAACACTTGATAACGCCCGTACTCTACGCCGTAAGTACAAAGCCAAATGCTTCTATAGTAGAGATTTAATTATAGAATTTGACATGTAACGTATGAAAAATTACGTCAATTAGATGTGTCGATTTAATGGGCATCTCTGAGTACGGCAGTGAGTACTTAGATTTGTTTATGATAGTTTAGAGATAGCACGTAATAGAAAAGTGTTAAGTACTTCGCTCTTCCGTAAGTGATAGTTTGTTAACGAGTGGCGAACGAGTATTGAACTGGTTGGCTAGAAGTTTGTTAAAACGCTTAATCTTAATATAGGCCCCATTTGCGGATATGCGTCGCCGAGCGGATAATATGCGGGCTCCGAGCGTCGCGTTTGGCATTGCATCTAGCGGCGCGTCGGACGGTTTATTCCGCTTACGCGGCGCGTAAGCGGCCCGCGACATTGCACGCGTAAACACAAACATAATATGGCAATGCACGATGTTGTTTATAGTGAAACGTTATCTGGAGATTTCTTTGTAATAAAGTAATTAAATAATCACCTTCAATTAACATGATTGAAATTGTTGGAATTAAAGGCGAAAAGTCTTAAAAAGGTTTTAGGTATAGGTAATTGTCAACATCCCGTTAAAGATTACTATTTAATTACGGTCGTTAGTACCCGAGTCGTCAATCTGTCAGTCGTCTCTGATGAAATCTAGCACTTTTACCTTCGTCAAGGAAGCTTAAAACAAACTTAAATCTACGAGGTAACAACCACGGAAGGGTTTTGCTCCTGATTGATTTATGAATTAAAAATTGCCTTAATTAGATTGAAAGTCTAAAAATTACGTGTAATGTTAGTTCAAACAACTATGTGGTTGAAAATCTTTTTTATATTATAAGTTTTTTTTATATGAGATCGGATGTGTTTTTTTTGTATTAGATAATTATCGAGGGATGGAAAGTTTTTTTTTGGGAACCTTGCCAATATAGTATAGAGTGCAGAAGTGCAACACACCTTTGGTTATTTTAGGTTTTTGAGAGTCGGCGAAATATAGGGATAAAGTCGTTTGATCCTATTATCAACGTCGTATTGCAGCTTGTTAACTCCGTCAATGTCAACGACACTTAACTCTAAAGTAAACAGAAGTTACTTAAAATTTTATTGCAATTTTTATTGCTGCGACGTTGTCAAAAATCTAATAAAATATTCCAATAAAAATCAAGGCAACATAGCAATAAGCTCCATTTTAAAAGTGATTCTTCGTTTTATATTGAAAGACCATAATATAAAATTCTTTTCCTAGGAAAGCAAACTAATTATTCAATCCTAAGAGCGGGCTAGACATCGTTAGTCACAGACCTCAAGATTCTTATCGACTATTCATTAACGTGCGCGGGTTGCCACTGACTTCAAATTAATATAGATGTGGTAACGAGCGAGAATTTTTCACTCACTCACATTTTAATAAAATGTGGCATTATTTGGTGGATTAACTGATACGATCCTCCTAATCATACTGTTATCTTTGATTTGGCCTTTGTCCAGCAGTGGGACACTAAACTGGTTAACACTTTTTTTACTGATCCATAAACTCTCCCACGCAGACGTCAAATGACTCCATACAACACATTAATGAGTGAAGATAATAATTTGACAGTTAAAGATTCTGGTTTATACCGAATACGAAAACCAGTCATATGGTGATTACAACTAACCTTCATCTTAAATAAGTATCTAGAAAACATACTCTGGAACTCGATATCCATGGATACCCGTAAGTCGAGCAGAATATATTGAACCTTGTATCCTCCACTTTTATTTACGTTGACCAGAAACATCCGCTTTACTCTTACGTCAGTGGCCATCCCCAATTCCTTTTACTTCAGATTTAAATCTTAAAATATGTAATACCTTAATAAATTCACCACCGAAGTCTTTGAGTGGTAGGAATTAGTTTTTGTCTCTCTCTTTCTATCTCTTTTTGTCTTTTGAAATGTCAACTGAGATTGCGTGGGCTCAATGTTATTAGATATTGGATTAACTTACTTATCTATGAGCTACCGGTACTTCATACCGGAATGGTAGAAAGAGGAAAAAAATTATGTATATATGCTGGATTATAATACTTTTAAAAAGCTATGATGTAAGCGTTCGAACTTGAACTATTATATCTAAATCACTTCATCAATTAAAATAATTGTTAAAATTTGTATTTGTGATTTTAAGTTTGTTAAATTTTTCAGTGGGTTTTTATATAAATAACTAGCTGTGCCCCGCGGTTTCACCCGCAGCGCCCCCGTTCCCGTGGGAATTTTGGGATTTTTATTCCTTATTTTTCTTATATACTTAAAAATCTTGTTCTGACAATAATGAACACATTAAAAAAAGAATCATCCAATTTGGTGAAGTCGTTCTGAAGTTATGCGCTTACCAACACATTTTGCGATTCATTTTTATATTATAAGATACATATGTAAATATGTTATATTATTATATGATTTTTTACTCCATACTCGTATATAATATGTGCTACAACTATAGCACAATGTCCACTGCTAAACTTATCTATATTTCAACCAAATCCAACACTTCAGCAACAAATACGCAACCACAAACATCTACATCCAAAGAGGCCTAATAGCATTACAATTTAAGTCTTAATCCGTTTCATTAAGCTCTATTTCATCTTGGTCTTATACCCTGGATTGAGTTTCCAATTACTTGCCTTAAGGAGATATATTCTCACTAGAATGTACTAGGGAAATAGAGTTGCATTCTAATTTGTCTCGCAATGTTACCTGCGCGCTTGGAGCTATCGTATGTAGCCTTGTCCTGTCTTTTGAAATGGTACAAAATTATGTCCTTTGCAGTTTGTAAACTGTTAGGTTTATAGTAATCGTGTTGTTAGTTATCTTAGGTGTCTGATACGGTGGACAGGTTGAGTGAGTTGTTCTGTATTGAGCGAGTTATTCGTTTTACTGTATCTTTACAGAAATTTAAGTTTGAATGCCTTTTAATTAAAGGAAACTTGAAGTTTGTTATGATAGCTGTTATATCCGTGATTATTCAGTAATTTTGGTATACTTATATTAATAGTATTTAGGGCTTTTGTCTAACTGAGGGACTCGCAATAGGGTATTTCACCTTTTTATTTTTTTTCTATTAACTCATCTTTTTGTCACGTATTAGAGAATAAAATTAGTGTTTTTATATAGCTTTTATTTCCAGAGTTACGGGCGGCCAAAGTTGCTGATTAGACAGAGACAGCACTACCAACTCTGTGACTTCACAAACTTGTAGCCCCGTAAAAATCGTTTTGCAAGACAGGGACAGGAGAGAATCTTTCAGAGCTTATAATTTCTTTATTTTTTAATCGATTTTGATTTCAGTTTTGATCACAATTTTAGTTATTTTACTAAATTCACATCTCAAATTGTACACTTTTAATATCAGTGAAATACCCTATTCAAGAGTATTAAGATATCTACGTTTTTGATTGGTAACTCGATTTAATATACGACGATAGAACGAAAAATATGCTTTTGTTATTTCTCAGTAATATTATTACGATAACACCTACACTTTTTAATGTCTAGACTCTAGATTATTATAAAAGTTATAACAAGCTAAGTAGGTTAAGCATCTAAAAATAACACTTATTCTTCTTCTCCAGCCACGCCTACAGCTCGCGTTGGCGAGCAGACATCTTGGTATTCCCAAAGGTAGCCCCGCGACTTGAGCATAAGCCATTATTGAACACGGATGGGGTTTAGTGAGTATTATCCACCACGAAATGATTGCCGTAACAGGGTGATTGTGCTGGTGTTGAGTCCTACATACCCCGGTTGTTTCCTCAAATAACCGGGGATGCGCAAATGCATTCCCCATAGATAAAAAAGGTAACCTATATTTAGTGTTTTAGTTCGTTTAAAAGCACAAGTGGCGTTGTGTGGCTAAGCGATGATAGTACATTGCAATTGTTAAGCGACGTTCAGCCTTGTCCCTACTTGGATGGGTTGCCGATTGTTGATTTTCTATTTGAGCGCTGTCGCTCTTAGGAAGGCATGTAAACTTGTCTGTCCCGGTTGTTTCAAACGTGCTGTCTAAAAACTCCGGACTAACTTGACTAAAAACCTAGACTAACACTTATAATGACTATATTGAGTGTCTAGACTTGCAGGGGTCATCTTTTCAATGTTTTCATAACTTAGGTGAGCCTAAGTAAATCTGGTCTTTGTATATCTTGAAAGCTGTGTACAGAGTGTCCAATAAGTAACTAACACCCTCGATAGCTTTTCATAATAACAAGTATTTGGCTTGAGGTGACCTTAGAGCATAGACAGGTTAATCTTAATTAAACCTGCTTTAGTATTCAATACTATTTCCGTGACGTTAAGGCTGATTTAAATTATCACAGGGAGGTTATTTTTGTGTAGGTTTGTATTTAAATAATAAAAAAGTGAGTTCGTGGCCAAGCCTGGTATTAGAGTTTTTAGACCGCTTGAAGTCTTACCTAGTGGTTTTTAGACCGTCTAAAGTCTATCGATTGAAACAGCCCTGACAGAGAATTTAACGCTCAGATGCACAGCAGCGCTAGGATACACGGTAGCGCTCAAATAAAAATGCCACTATCGGGCACCCAGTCAATTTAGGACTGTGTTGCACGTTGCTTAACAATCGCAATGACCTAACATCGCTTAGTCAAACAGCACCACAAGCGTAATTATTAATTCTAAATGATTTTTATTTATAGTTAGACCTCCTACGGCGTATAGATACGATCTGTTTTCGTAAATCTTTTCTCCCATTTTTCAAACTACGTGTATCAGTATTATGGAACAGTCATTATCAATGGAAATTAAAGGCCTAACACGTTTTGCGTTTCAATCGGACATCCAGAGTCCTGTAGGCACTTCCCACGTCCAATCAGCGATGATCAATCAATCAATTTGGAGGCGCAGCAATCTGTGTTACCAACTCGGCCAGACCAAAATGTGTTCTAACGTTGTAAAAATAGAGTAAAAAATTATGAAAAACGCGAGGATATATTTAGGTGCCGCAAAGTAATATCGTTTTTACGGATAAAATACTTAAGTTGACATTCCCTTAAGCTTGTTAAATGCGTATTGTGTATGCTCTTTGACGTATGCGGGTTTTGAATGTCGGTAAGATGTGGTATTTGTATTTATGGAAGTTTTTCCTTGTTTGGCGATGAAGACAAATATAGGGGAGGTGGAACGTAAGCTCCTTAAACTTTGATTTCAAACAATGTTCGACAAACATGTTTTTTGGTTCACATACAAAGTTTTTCTGTAAAACAAACAAATGTACGACCACCTTGTTGATGTGAATTACCACCTGGCGACTTGGTGCGTGTTGTTTTTTGTATTTATTGAAAGACATCTTCAACCAAAGCTGGGTACGAAACCTTCCTTCGGACTCTAGTAAAAGAGTTCAAAGTTGTAAAAGATCAAAATTATTTAAAAATTTTAGAAATAGCTGTCTGGCTTTTTAAGGCATGTTAATATCAACGTTTCAAATAATTAGACAACGCAAAGACGAACAAAGACCTCAAATGCATAAAATATGCTTCCTTAGTAGAGATTTAAAGAGTGATTTTGACATTTAATGTAAGAAAAAATATGCCAATTAGTTAAAGTCGATTAAATTACCATCTCTGAGTGCGGCAATTAGGTATTGAGTTATACTTAATGTACTATCAACGTCATATATAAGTAGACACCTTTCGCCTCATAGCATAAGCATAAGGTGAAAAGTGTTAACAAGACGTCGATTGTACTAATGTTAGACATTCACCTCAATAGGAATAGATACGAAAATCGAAGAAAGACAAAAGAATTACAGATGGAGTTATAATAAAGCCAGTCGGACTCTTACGAGGTAAGATAATTAAATCTCCCTCGAGACGAAGCTTCTCTCGGTGTCATCATTAGCACCACAATGTAACAGCCATTACCATTGGGCTACCCTTGCGTATAGCTCGATTACTTTAAACTGGCGCGAATGTTGAACATTATGCTAAAAGGTTTTTAATAGTACTCGTAGTGTGAATGTGCATGCGTGTGGTGCAAGTTATGTCAGTCATTCCAATAGACCGAATTACTTGACTTCCTTGCGTTGAAGATAAAAAAGTTGTTTAAACTAATAACTAGTGTGAATACTTTGTAGATCATGCTTATGTTATTTTCCCATATTCAGTCGTTTGGTGAAGTATTTTTTGTAAAATTAGTCTAGATATTTAATAGGTAATAACCATTTAAAAGTGTCTTTCATGTCGTATAGAGATGTGAAGGAGCCTTGCACTGAATAGGAATAGATGGAGAAGTCTGCATCGGACTCACCGACAAGAGCCTTGCTCTTAAATTTATGATGATGAACAATTTTCTTAGTCGTGATCGTTTATGCTTAATAAAATAAAGAAAATATTACTATTATACTGCATATAATAGAACACATATAAAATCAAAACCATTGTTACATATAACTTGTATGACTAAGAAACATTTTTGAAACATGTCAAGATATATTGCATTGCTAAAGTGTCAGTTCTGTGCAATCATACTATACTTATAATAGGGCAAATCCCTGTAAGGTACAGGTGCTACCCTATAAGACGTATCCAGATTTACCTCCAGTTACCTAGCATGTACGAAGGGTAAAATCACGCACTCACGAGGGTAGTACTAACAGGCATACCATTAGGGCGATTAAATTATACGAGTATTAGCTCGCTTTTACGATTGTTGAAGTACCTTGAATGTGAACTGGTTTTTTATATGGGAGTTACTTGATGTTGATATTGAATATAATTGCTTTGTTTGTTCTTTATTTTGTACACTTATTTAGCATAATGATATGAGTATATTAAATTGTATACCTATCTATACTAATCTATACTAATATAATAAAGCAAAAGAGTTTGATTTTATTGTGTTTTTGTTTTTTTGTTTATCTGATCGAGTTAATTCCAGGAGCTACTAATCTTCTAAATAAATAGCCACATTTAACGAAAAGATTATAGGATTTTTTATCCTAAAATTACCAAGTGAACGCGGTAAAACTGCGGGGTGCAGCTGGTATATAATAATCTTGCTCTAAAATGCACCCAACACTTTCATCATAAAGCTTGCAAAATAACCTATAACTGAAATAAAAATAGAACATAAACCATAAATAGATAACCTCAGCTGCAAAATAAAACATAAAACCATTTGTTTTCTACTAAATCTCACTATAAACAACTGCACAAACTTAACTCGCCAATACGGCAAGCATTAACCACTAAAAACAAAATAAGAGCGCATTACGTAATATATTTTTTCTCAGTTTTAATACACTTGGAGCATCGTTGAAGAAAACAAGTATACAATCAAGCTAAATGAATCCAGAAAGTTTGCCGCGGACCGCACAGCAAATAATAACTTCAGTTTCAGAGTAAATATTTTCTCCGGAGACTTGTTTGACGGTTTCTGTTTATCTGACTTTGCTTGTTCATTTGACGTTAAAACTAAAATGGTTAATGGTTTTTTGTCGTCAGCTGTTCAGTAAGGATAGTTAATTCAAAACTAGGTTAGAATGACTAACAAGGCCGCCATCTTCCATGTTTATAAATGTATCATCTTATTTAACTGTCTTGGTTGTCGGTCGCTGATGACCAAAATTGTTTTATTTTAGCGACCATAACAAAAAAAATATGTCTAACCATTTTGTTTGACATAACTACGTTTAAAGTAAATGAGGGGAAACTGACGCCATGGTCTTTCAAGTTTTAGCTTATTAGAGGTGTAGTGTCGTACTGAACTGTCAAGCTGTCAAGCAGGTGCTTCTGTCAGGCTGTAGAAAGTCAGAGGTATCTGTCGCGTGCTGCTGTCACGTTTAAGTCAATCAGAGGCTTCGCAACGAACGCTCAGCTTGAGACGAATGAGACAAATGGTACCAAAAAAATAACACACGAACTTCTTCCCCCCCCCCCCAACCCTAACGTAAGTTGTACTCTCCCTTCCGTTTTGGTATACAACCATATTTGGTTTTTAAGCAAATAAATAAGATAAAAAATTATGAACGTATTGGTTATTATTGGGCACCACGGGTGGTGTAATCCACTCGAAACGTCGGGAAATCAAAGTAACTGCTTTTACTTGTTAAAACAATATTTTGTAATACGTTAATAATGTGTAAAAATCGCGAAGTTTGTTACAATTTAATTTAATATAAAATATAACATTACAAAGACCACGCCACGCGCGTTAGCTACTAACAAAACAATGATAAATAGTCCTAACTGTTGACATTTGAAATTAATTGTGAATTTCCTTATTTAGTTGTTGATTAATTAATTTGGACTTCCCTTTTAGGCTGTCCGACTTAATAGTATTTACAAGAATTTTGTCATTACATTATGAATATTAAGCACGGCTTAAATCAACTAAGTGACCTGTTTAAACAGAGGACAAAGGTCCTCAAAATTGGAGGTAACTCAACTAAAGATTAATGGAAGGGATGTAAATTAATTCCGATTGGTAGCCGAGTGCAGACCTCCGGGGAAATAATTGTAAGCTCATACTAATACAGATTTATGTATTATTAATGGCAGAAGATGTAATTTAAATTGATTTTAAAATTAAATAACGTTGTTAATGGTTGTATGTGTTTTGAGTGAAGGTTCTTGTAGTTACTATATTTTAGATGAAGTAAGGTAAAGAAAAGTGATGTCCTTGCCAATTTCTCACTGCTAGATAAAGGCGCTAACGTAAGATTACAATACAGTCAGGATAACTAGGTTTAGTAGATTCATCTAGTAGATAAGTGTAGTGAATTTGTCTACTAGATGAAATATCAATTTTAAGTACTAAATGCAATTTTATCGACATTACCAACAGTTTAGTAGTATATTAAATGACTAGTCAGTATCACTGTTACGAGATATAGAAACCCCACGTAAGGGTGGACACCCTTTAACTATAAAACTATCCTAAATATTACTTTCATATTTTAATGAAATATTAACAATAACGGTAAAAACGTGGTAACCCTGCAAACCACAATAGGGTGCATATCTATTGGAGCGGAGTGGAGCTCTATCGAATTAAAACGCATTGGAATTGTCAAACAACGCATTGACATTATCAAAATCTTAATGTAATGGTCGATTGAGTTCAGTTCAGTTCCGCTCTACTTTAATCAACGGACTCTTAGTGTTTGCTAGTTTGGTGCACGGAACTCCAACGCAAGTTCGGCTCGCGCTTTGCCTGGTTTTTTCGTATATTCATAAATCACCGCATTTACTCTCAGGAAAGTATAACTCGCTAATGGTCAAACGTACTGAAACTTTTCAATTTGACCGTTAGCCCTGGATTGGGTTAACGACACTTCTTTAATTAAAAGTTGTTTTAAACAGGAAATGCATGCTTTAGCATTCATTTTAATGATGCCCATGACACACATTACCATCCTTGGTGTGTTTTTTTTTGTAATTTGATAGTGTTTTTTCAAACAGCCACGAGATAAGCCCGGTTTTGTTGAGACGCAACAGATCCCTTTAGAGATGTTTAATGTAAGGATTACAACTGTAGAGAAACATTTCTAATCACATCAGTACAACATGTTAGCGAATATGTCCCTGCAGAAGTAATGATTATCGTAAAAGAAAAAGACTGACTACAGGAATGAAGTTTGGATGTGAGAAGGGTATTCTCACTTGTGTCGTTTAGGATAGGTCAATAGTTTCTTAAAAATCTTTAGAATACAGAATAGGATTCCTCAATCTGAATCTGTTTGCACAATAAAATGGCAACCACACACAAAGAAAGTGTTTTATTTTCTCCATGTTTATCCAAATCGTTGCACAAATCGCACTTCTCGCCCTGCATTTGTCCCTTGAGACTCAGTTTGAAATTTCTATTCCAACGTAATGTAGAGCTTAGTGGCTTGGTGTAGTGGGACTTGCCTGAAACACTGTCCGTCAAGCTGTTCCACTAGTATTGCATAGTCTGAACCCGCCTTTAGTGTATTTATAAAAGTACCAAGTGAATATTTTGAATTTTTTATACACTTGCAGTTTAGATCCGAATATGGATTTTAAAAGCTTTTTGGCATATTTTGTTCTCTATGATTTTAAAACAAGAGGAATTTTAGATTGTAGATTTCGTAATGTATTCGCAATTTTTAGTCCATAGTGAAGTGGTATCGTGGATTTGTTTTGGGATTAGGATGAAATAATAGAGGAGTCAAAATCCTTGTCCGTTTTGTTTATTTGATTTATTTAGCTCGTTTTATTTAGAGACGTCAAATGCTTACTTAGTAGAGATTAAATAACTGTTTTTGACATGTAATGTATGAAAAATTACATCAATTAGTTAAGAGTCGATTTAATGGACGACTCTGAGTGCGGCAGTTGAGAAGAAAGGAAATTTTAGATATACTACATAGATAAATTGCCATGTCTCAGTTTTTTAAGTTTATATTATTTTAATAAAATTCAAAAAAATCGTTCATGAGTTTTGCTTTGCGTTGAATTAATGTTGTTTATGCTAATTTAGTTTAAAAAACAAACCATTGGAATTGCAAAAAACCCGTTCGATTTTCGAATTCTGATTTAAACGAAACAAAGACGTTGACGGATGAAAAAAACAATTAGAACAACATTCAGTTCTTCTAATACTGGAGAAGTCTCTCTAAAGTAGAAGAACCAGCATATTTATAACATGATATAACAGCAAGAGGGAGGCCAATGGTAAAACTAATATTATGGTTATTTCGCCATATCTTAACCACAAACAATACAAATATTAGCATAAACAAGTAATCCGAAACCAGGACTCGTAACTTACGTCTACATCGCCGATTCCCACCCTGTATACTCGGCCTCATCTATCTCAGTTCGTGTTCACCCCGTATAAATCATTATTGACGTTTTCGTTATAGGATGTTGAAATGTTTGGGATTCATGTTTATAAAACTTGTTATTTAAAATGAATCTTGGAGTAGAATTTGATGAATTTTTATTGTAAGATGGTTGGTTATTGAGAGAATAATTTGACATGTGTGACACTCGCGGTCAATTAAACTCACCAGCGTGTAAAGTCGCTGAATCTAAAGTGACTACTAAACGTTATTCTTTTGTTTGTGAAAGGAAATGAATGTTTATTTCGTACTACTATATGACTGTGTCACTGTGGTGTCATTAAACTAAATTAGATTTTCTGTCAATTCGCGGCAAAAATACTTCAGGTAAATGACGCGGCTAGTAACTATAATAAGGTGAAAAGTATAAACACGCCGTCGACTACACAAATAGATAATACACACTTCTCCCCAATTCACGTCTGTAACAGAAACACAAACATTGATAAGTGTTGGCGTTTTCAAAACTTATGCTCCACTTGAGCCAAAAGCAAATAAAATTTGAAGCAAATTCGAAACTACGTCGAACTACTGAAACTTTACGAATTTGAAAACTGATTCGTGTAATTTCAGTTACTTTGTTTTATGTTTTCTTCAGTTTAGGATTAGACGCAAAGTGCGCTAGACTGACATAAAAATTATGTTTGTCAACCTATATCGTCTCACAGCTGGGCAAAGTTTTCCACACATCAATCCGCCGGAGAAAGTGCGTAGATGCCTTTATTGGCACTAAATATTAATAATATCCAACTACAAAGAAGGGAGGCTATTATTTGAAGGGAGGACTATTCTAGGTATATATTTTACCGGAAATTCCAAGTGACATTAAATTATCTTCAGGTGACTAGGTATAATATGACTACCCGCTTAATATGGCAACCCGCATAATGCTAAATTAACGTTTTCAAAACATTTCACCAGAAGATTCCGTATTCGTCCGGCAGAAAAGAAACTTTACTTTTTTAGCTAAAATCCCTAACTACAAATCACCGTCATAAATTTGTTCTAAACCCTACAAATAAATCTAGATAGTGGGTCTTAAGGAATAGCGCAATAAGTAGGCTTCTGATTTCGTTCACCAAGAGAAACAATGAAAAAAGTCGCGATAAACCGTGGCAGACTTACCGCCACTGAAAAGTAGCCGCGGACCACATGTTACAGTATAAGTGCACCAGTTATAAAGCTATAGACTTCTGATGAGGATAGACTTATATTTTTTGACAGCCAGACTAAAATTATGATGCAACGTTTCTTTTAAATATGTTCAATGACATTGTATTTTCCTTTTTTTTTTAAAGTCAATATCAAAGTGTTATTAGTGTGAAAGTGAAACTTTATTTAAGTAGTTCGATATAATTTGACTCACTCTCAAAGATTTATAAAATAAATGTGACAAACACTCTAAAAGTGAACTTCTGCACTATCTTTTCTCACCACCTACATAACAGTTGACCTAATTTACCAAAATAAGGCAGTAGGTTGACTCAGAAGGACTTGCTCTACATCAACCTACAAATTAAACTGTACTACTACTTCTCAACCGCACACCTAATTATCCTACTGTAAATCAAGTGCACTGTATCCAGATAGCTCTAAACAACGCGGTAACGAGCGACGCTCACAGTAACCGGACGTTTATGGGCCATCGGTCTTCTGTAACTGCCCCACACTGTGACTAAACTTACGCTAAACTTATTGGAGATCACCTTTTTACTACACAGTTTTATTTAATCGTTTTTGTTGTTAAAAGTTTATTTTGTTGCTTTACCTGAGAGGAAATGTTGGTTTGTGTGGTAGCGCTGTTACTTGTAAAGTGCTAAGCACGTTAACGGTTTTTAAAAGATCTTTCAATGTAAAAGGTTTTAGACATATGTACTACTTTGATCGTTTTGTAAAAAAAATGCGTGCGGCCAAATGTGCATCAATAAAAAAAACATTCATATTTATTGAAAGAGTTATTTATTAGCAGTACAGTATTTAATTGTAGTGTGATTTAAAAATGTCAGTAGCATACAGTCTCAAAGATCTAATAATAACTAACTAATATTTTATGATTATTTATTTAAAACGGGAACTTACGTACGACGGAGACTACTGTCGAGAGTTCCTTGACACGTTTCGGCCACATACGGTAGCCTTCATCAGGAGGTGGGTGAAGCGCTCGCGACAGCGTCTCTCCCCGCACTGACTGAGTCTCCGTCGTACGTAAGTTCCCGTTTTAAATAAATAATAATGACATTAACGTACGTTTCAATTAATAGTAATATTTTATGGCTAAAAAGTAACATGTGGATCGTGGTTACAGGACGGATCAAATTACAATTTATTTAAATTCGCAAATAAGAAGTCCGGATTATGTATAAGATGGGAACCCCGCTGACGTACCGAGGTTATTAACCAAAGCACAAACACAAAGAAAAAGAAATGTAACATCTTTAAAACTTCCTCAAACACATTTGCATGAAAAACGGAAAGATATCGTGACTCATCAACATTGGTAGCAAACATTGCAAAATAAATAATGACTCGAATCCTTTGCCTAAGTTGGGTACAAGTCCCATCCTCTCATGTTTTGTAAACTTTGTGATGAATACTAGATGTGGCACGCTGTTGTGCTCGGGCTTGTTCTATACAGAATTAAATAAATTATATGTGTGCTTACTCATATGATGCAAGCTGCACTCAACCTTAGGTGACTTATGACGTATATATGACGTTCAGGGAGACATGGCTTGTTTAAAGGTGTAATTATAGCAACTGCCAACCGCAAGCATCAATACTACCACTACGGAATCTCTAGCGCTACGACACTACTTCATGCGGTTGGCAGTTGTTGCGGCTGCTGCGGTTGCTACCGAAAACATACCTTAACGTGGCATTATTCGGCAAAAGAAGTTTAAATAAAACGAACGTGATCATATAACGTGATCATCATTGTGCCCTGCAGTTTCACCCAAATTGATTCCGTGTCCGCTTATTCATTCATTCATTCCGGTGTGTTAGTTAGTGGCCAACACTGTTGTCGGAATTTTTAGATCGCCTAATGCTGAGGACACACGGCGACACTTGACATTAGACACTCAATGTATACATCGAATGTCTGTGTGTGTCCACTGCCGCGACACTTAGTTGCAGTTGTTGTGGCAATGTCGGTCGGTGTCTGTGTTGCAGCCGTGGAGACAGGTCGTGCGCGGTGTCCGACACAAGTGTCGCGAATTTCGAACTTGCGCGAAATTTTTAGCTAGACCAATAACCGCTCCGTTGTTCATGGCGAGGAAATGTACCACACTAAATTGCAGTGTCTCCGTGTAGACAGCTAACCACACATAACCGGAACATTAAAATGTTTTCACCGATGTCGACACAAAAAATTGCTTACCATGAGGACGCAATCTACACTAGTGTCGACATTTGTGATGAGTGTCAGTGTCGCCGTGTGTCCTAAGCATAATGCTCTAACGATTGAAATAACCGTAAAAAACATAGGTACTAACTGTAGATGCAGTGAAATCGGCTCAGCCGTATTTAATTTTTATATAGAACATTTCACGACTGCAGTCAACAGCAGTACATATGTAGGCAAATAGCTAAAAGTGATTTCGCATAGAACTTGCATTCCCACTTATCACCGAGCTGATAAGTCGGATATGTCTGTCCACTAATTAAAGTGTTTGTGGATTTAACTTCATTGGAAGGCATGCTCAATCCCGTCAATGAGACAGCATGGTAAGACAACATAAATGGCATATTACATGCATCCTAATCCTACTACGGGTATTATAAACGTGAAAGTTCTACCAATGGTTGCTTATGCAAATAAAAGGTTAAAGCGTCAAGTAAACTCGTACTTACTGCGATATGAAAAGTAATTGAAGTAAATATCGAGATCAATAGCAACATCCATCTTCATAGGAATCGAATCGCAGTCACACCTCAGATTGATGGTCCGAATATGACAAACCGACGTAAGTACCCATCTATAAATCAAAAGCGTGGAACTTGCCAAAGTATTTTGACAGGAGTTAAGAGCCTGCGCAGAGTACAGTCCACGAAGACTGCAGACTGCCTTTAGTAGAACTTGCCAAGAGGTTTTATCTTTGTTATCCCTTTCTCTAAAACGTCTCTGTCTGAATTTGTATAAGAATAGACAAAATATCAAGTATTAAAATGAAAATTAAAAAAAATCCCTGCGCCAAATCTGTGGAACAGATTTTTACCAAATATAACTAAGAACCACCGCAAGGAAACTGGATTTAGAATGAAAAACTGCATCGAAATCAGTCCATCCGATGAGCTACGATGCTAATAGACACTCTCAGACATCGACGTCAAACTTTATAACACCTCTCGTGCGTCGGGGGTTGTAAAATATACATATAAATATAACCAAACAAAACCACACATAGTTTGTTAAAACAAACTAAGCTCTTAACTTGTATTATAGAAGACAGAAAACAGAAAAAGACCAGGCGAGTATCTTTGTTATTCTAAGTAATTAAAAGTGAAAACCTAAAGGAACGCACACTAGACGACGACAGACCTTTTGGTCCTTTGAAAACTTTTTATATGCCGGACAAAAAATACAATTATCGATTGATGTACTGGCTAAAGACAAACTAGACTACGTCAAAGAAGTCAGTCTAAAACTGTCTATAATGTGGACTGTTATCTGAGAGGGTTTTAAGAAATAGTCGTTAAATTTTCAGCGGGATAGACCGATAATTGGCAGCGGAACTAGATCTGTAAGTGAATGAAAACTTACAATAAAATTTTATTCTTTTCTCTTTGTTGTTAGTGCATTGTATTGAAAGCTTTCTCTGAAATAATTTTTTGGTCTGTGAATCGTTATTTTACTTACTAATTGGATTGGGGCTTTACAAGTTTTCAGCTTTTCAGGAAAATATGTAGAAATAAACGCGGGAGAGTAAAAAAGAAATATTTCGTGGTTTTTAATCATGAATTTCGTATGGAATTCATATGTAATACAAGTGAATAATTTTAATAAACTCAATTTTATTCCGGGCTTTAATAATGAACCAAACAAAGTACAAATTCTGAGAACCACCCTTTGTTATATCATCAAATTAATTAGGCACCAATTAAAGTTATGTGGTGATATGAAAATCTCTTGATTACCCCCTATTATAACAAGAAGACCGAAGTAAGTTTGTTTATTCGCTAGCTTACTTAACAACATACTCCATACATGGTTGCCTATCAACATACTAACTAAAAACTTTGTCGTTTTACACGATATTCAGGCACAATATATTTTTTTGATAAAGTTTGCATTGTAGTTATATCAATTTTCCCAGTTGAATTATTTATTGGGTACACGGGTATCTATTAGGCGGTACTACATATATTACTTGAGATCCTTGTAATGATAAGTGTACACGGTACACGATATCACTACATAGTATAAAACAAAGTTCCCGGCCGCGTCTGTCTGTTAACGATAAACTCAAATACTACTGCACGGATTTTCACGCGGTTTTCACCAATCAATATAATGATTCGTCCGGAAGGTTTATATGTATAAAAATTTTCAAAATTCCCACGGGAATCAGCACAACGCGGGTAAAACCGCGCTGCTAGTATAAGTGTACATTCTTATTAAGTTGTAGGGTAGAAATATAAGAATATTAGTATTTAATTTTCCCGCGTCAACAATAATGACGACATAGTTGTTGGCGACAACGGCTGGGTGTCAAATATATATTCATAATAAATTATTTCTGTTTGTATATGTAGGAGTATCAGTTAGATTCCATAATACAAGCTTAAAGCTTAGTTTGGGTCTAGTTAACCGTGTGTGAATTTGTCCGGGTATACATTTTATATTATTATTATATTGTTGGAACGAAGTTCCTTATCGCGCGTTGCGAAAGGGGGCTAGACGGAAAAAATTAAGACGAAAAGTTGTAAGGACACTTTTTGCGTTAGAGAGAGACAGACAGAGCGCATGTTTCTCTGTCTGTCACTCTCTCTCTCTCTGAGGGTGCATTTACATCAAGCGAGCGAATGCTCATTCTATCCCCACTCTATAAAATTCTTGTAAATTCTTGTAAGAATTTTATAGAGTGGGGTTAGAATGAGCATTCGCTCGCCTGATGTAAATGCACCCTTATAGAAAGCAAGCCAGATATTTTCGTTTCGTCTTTCTATTTTGCATTGAACTTCGTTCCATCCGGGTGTCCCTTGACACCTCTCAAGTTTTTTTGTTATTATACGAGTATCAAGGTGAGGGTGAGGTCAAGTGAAGCGGGGGTGGGTTGTTAGTGGAAGAAAAATGAATGCAAATGAGTAATAATCGTACAAAATAACTGGAATTATCATTCATTGCTCGCATTTTTCACGTCTCTCTGTCACCGTAAAATTAATTTAATTCCTCTTGCAAATCGTTTTATGACCCTTTACTTATTTTAATGTTAAGTCAAATACGTGAGCTGAGTTCGATTTCGAGAAATTCGTGTTATTCCGAGCCAAGTTTAAAAGCACAACTGGTTTTATTTCAAAGGTATTTTCCTTTAAAGAAACTTGGAGAAACTACGCCAATGCAACGCTTTAGCATTCACAACTATGTAAATGTTTGTTCTTTGAAAAGTTTTTTCGTGTCCTCTGTGTTTTAGATTAAATCAAACTTTTGGAAATTAAGTTTTGGGAGATTCGTTTTGTTGGATTGAATAATATATCTACCTAAATTATAAAGCTGCAGAGTTTGTTTGTTTGAACGCGCTTATCTCAGGAACTACTGGTCCGATTTGAAAAATTCTTTCAGTGTTGGATAGTCCACTTATCGAAGAAGGCTATAGCCTATTTTTCATCTCGAAATTCCTACGGGAACGGGCACAACGCGGTTAAAACCGCGGGGCGCTGCTAGTTTTAGACATAAAATAAAATAAACCTGTTCCCGTAGGAATTTCAATATAAAAATACAACATTGAAAAATTGCTAATCAGTCACCTTAAGTAAACAACTAGACATAACTACTTAATTATTAAGTCAATGTTACTTGTTGTGAAACCTTCAGGTCGTTTCATGATAAATAACGGTATAACCACACCCACAATATTACGTGCGAGTGTAAGATATAATTGTGGGTTAAATAATTGGTTATGCTTATCAATACTAATTAATTATTTATAGGGGAAACATTTTTTCCTGATGTATAACATGATGTATGAGCAAGACCCCAAAATCTAGGAAAAATCTCTAAATCTAGGAAAATAACATAAGCGCGATTTACAATATTGGACAGCGCCATCTATTTCATCGAGGGTGGTACCATTTTTTGTATAAAAGTCTTCCAAATTTAAAAGTGTATGACGAGTTTTCTTAATTGTGGACTTCCAACACCTTTTTCGAGATAACAAGAAAAAAGACGGTATTGAATAAAAAAAGAAGCACTTAGCGGTTTTACTTATTTATATGTATACTTTAATGTTATCTTCAAATATCGAAAAGGTGTTGTAAGTCCATAAATCTAGAGAACACGTTACATATTTTTACGACTTCAATATTGTATAAATAAGTTATTAGCTGTACACAGGACAGGCCATAAAGCAAGGAATTTATATCCAATTTTATGTCCTTAATACACTTTGATCAATGTTTCGTGAAATAATAAATGTTGTAAAATTAATAAGGGTTCCATTTTAATGGATGAAAAGTAAAAAATAATATGATAATAAAATACTCAATAATTATCAAATAAAACATTAATTACATTCTCTCCCCTATCTTAACATTTTCAATTGCCTCGAAACCAACGTGATTTTAATAATTCGATGTTTTATACAGTTAGAATAGAACAAAAAACAGTACAAACAGTACTGTAATGACCCACTGCTGGGCAAGGACTCTCATCTCACAGAAGATATCAGTACAGAAGTATTAGGCGTAATCACCACCGCAATAAACATAATACATAAATTATGTCGTTATAAAAATTTCCTTGAAAATACAAAGAAATAAACTTAGTTAATTCCAACCAAAACCACATTAATTTCCTCCAATTCTTAAGTTTGTGGGAACGAATTTAAGTCAATCAATTTTTGACACCTCTCAACGAGTTGAACTTTCGAAAGCTAATTAAGTTCAACTTTTATAATTTCAAATCGAGTTAAAGATTCGAAGCTTCATCTAGATGGCTGCGGTATACATTTTAGGAAAGTCTACCATTGCTACTCTTGTAGATGTTGTTTTGTCATAAAAAGCTACTGTTTTTTGCTACGTAATTCGTATAGATAGTACGGGAGAAGGGCTTGGTATTTTAAAAGTTTCCATGACCGAAATATCAAGACAAATATGCAAGTAGCTATCGTCAAACATCGTCTAAAAACTAATGATTTTGCTAATAATCACATGTCTTGTGATCAAAGTACCCTAGTGCTGTGCTGAGAGGTGTTGTGGCCAAATTGTCAAATTATCAAAACACTTGTGCCAAAACTCTTTTGATGAAGCTATAACAATCGTAGCATGGCATGTAGTAGGTACTCATAGCATAACTCTGTTGGAAAGTATAACAAAGTAGTAAAAAGTAATAGCCCGTAATGTCCCACTGCTGAGCAAAAGCCTCTCATCTCGCCGTAGATATTAGCACGTAAAGGATTAAGCATAGTCACCACGCTTGTCTACTGCGGGATGGTTATCTCAAACCCAAGCCAAGTTTGAAAAGTAGGAAAATGTTTTCGCTCGACTCGGGAATTAAACCCGGGATCTCAGTCTCGACAGGGCAATGCACATACCACTAGACCACCGAGGCGTTAAAGGGTTCCCGTCACTGTGCTTGCTAATATGAAGTACTAAAATTAACTCAAGAGTCCAACCATGAATTCCCAAGTCATTTCGGAAAGTTTCTTTGGGATGTTTGGTGTTGTTCTCAAATTATCTTTTATATGAAATGAGACGTTGAGTGACTCGAAATTAACTTTAATAACATTATTTAACGACATTGTCAAATTGTGAACGGTTGTATCTAGAAACTGGTGATTCTGGTACACCAGAAATATGGTATGAAATCGACATTTGTTAATATATTTTCTACTAGCCGCAGCCCGCGGTTTTACTCGCGTTTCTACCCGTTCCCGCGGGAATGTGGATAAAATGTATCCCATGTGTTAATTTATATTACTGTAAAGTTTCATCCAAATCCGTGCAGTAGTTTTTTCGTGAAAGAGTAACAAACATACATACGAGTATATCCGTACATACATTCATTTTCACAAACTTTCGCATTTATAATAAGGATTAAGTAGGATAAGATGTGATGTATGATGTTACTATAAGATGTGATGTGATGTATATAAGATGTTTAACCATGGTACCTCCGTACTATGCCTAAGTACCAGGGATACATAGACGTAAAGAAGTCATAAAGCAATGTCTCCTTCTAAATATAAAATCACGAGCCGCTATTTACGTGAAAGTATTCTTTTGAAGTTAAATAAAGTGAGTGGGGAGTAGGATTGTATATGATTATATCGGAAGGTTCAACAAAGGGTGACTTATCAAAGCGGTGAGGGCATTCGCTGTAATTAACGGCGCTGTAGGTTCGTGAGCGCCGAATGTGCGGACTGTACTCTTCAGCGGGATGCCACTTACACCGATAGGCTGGTA
The DNA here is from genome assembly GCA_951394245.1 of Cyclophora punctaria. Classification (NCBI taxonomy): domain Eukaryota; kingdom Metazoa; phylum Arthropoda; class Insecta; order Lepidoptera; family Geometridae; genus Cyclophora; species Cyclophora punctaria. The sequence goes on from OX596174.1 coordinate 9,450,039, forward strand.
ATCCATGGCTACAGAAAAATACGTTTAAAAAAAAGTCTTTGTAAAGTAAGAGCTTTTATAACTTACTTGATCGTATTATGTTGATTTTTGTACTGATGTTATCGTGATAATATTGTTTACAAGCTATTTCCATTTTTAGTTAAGTACCTTGATTTTTTTCAAAATTTCCCACTAGAAACATTGATTAAAAGATTATTTTTCTAAAATCGAATAATTACCAAAGTTTCATGTAATTGGTATAGTTTTTATTACAATACTCGTTTTTTAGGTACGTTTCATTTTAATAAAGGCTGTACGCTTCACTTAAATTCACGTCGAAAAATTGCGTTTTATTTAAGTGTCCGGTGTAACCGAGTTCCGGAATAAGGGCTGGTCGGGTGAGCAAACAATAGCACTTGCTATATACCCGAGATTACCTTGCGCATTGTGCCCATTTCAAGTATACAGGAACACTATGTATACGATACGAGACCTAATCATTTTTCTGTTGATGTCGTAAAAATGCTTGCTGTAATAGTTAAGGTTTATTTATATAAGGTAGGCATTGTCGCAAGTAGTAGTATCTATGTGCTATCTTCAGTGAGATAGGTACCTAGTTATCGTAGCAGAGTGACCACACTAATGCGAAGAAAATGAAGTTAGCTTGTCTAATTTGCAACTTCTATTGTGGCCATCTATTGGCTGCAGTGGAATAATCCTACTATATAAATGAGAAAGTTTGTGAGGATGTATGTATCCCGAAGTTTCCATGGAGACGGGTACAACTCGGGTGAAACCGCGGGGCGCGGCTAGTAAATATATAAATAAAATGACATTTATTGTTTTCAAAAACAAAATAACGTAGATATTGTATACAGTAAACAATTGTTAGAAACTTAGGAAACAATTTGTTAATGTATATTTGTTTATTTACAGCTGTCAAAGAATTCAAACATGATAAGGAGGCTCCTGTCGTATGTATATTAGATTGGGACATGCTAGTGAAAGCAAGCAAAGTAAGATAAAAAACCTCGCTTTTTAATTCTAGTCTTCCGAATTCTCAGCCTCTAATATAATCTGAAGAAACACTTTATTTAAGTACTCCCACACGACACGTCAGACACTTTTTATGTAAGTAATAATAAAGGCACGAAATTCATGTTCATTTTGTAACCAAAAACGAAGAAGTGTGAAGTTCTGTCGCTTTGAATGACACTTGTAGACACAAAGGACATGTAGGCAAATGAAGTAGTCTTTATGGTTTCAGGTTTAAAGATCATAATGCTATGAATATTTTCTATATTTTTGTAATTACAAAAATATCTGTATGGCGTTAGGTGTTTGTTATGGGTCTTTTTGTATCACCCGATGTTAAAAGAAGGGTGTTAGAAATTTGACGTATCGTATAGGTCTGTTCAATCTTCATATTATTATTTATCTTAGCGCTCGTGGCTTTTGACTAAGCAATGTTAGTTCATTGCGATTGTTAAGCAACGTGCAGCTCGACCCCTACTCGGATGGGTGGCCGATAGTGTCATTTCTATCTGAGCGCTACCGTACTTCGGAGGACACGTTAAATAGTCGTTCCCGGTTGTTTCAATCGTTTCAATCATGTCGGTTTCTGAGATATGTAAAGTAAATTAAGTATATGTAAAGGTGACGTAAATGATATATGACCTCCATTTGTAATTTCCAACTTCAGGGCAAGTCAATAAATAAACGCAAACGTTCACTTGCTATTGGATGTGTTCGTCAAATCAGGAAAACTAACAAAAAACAGATTTAAAGGTATGAATAATGTATAGTTTTTTAGTATTTATAAAAATAATTAATTAAGCTTGCTTTATTTTATTTATTTTTTTATCCGATGAACGTGTTATAAATGCTGTTTTAATTGCTTTGGTACCTATCTACGAATTATATTTCTTTTATTAGGGGTTCAAAATATCTAAACACATATTTGAATCAGAGTATATTAGATTATACGGATTTAATGGCAATCTTTGACATACATTACGAAGAGAACAGGACCGCATATATTACCTTGGGGGACACCATACCTTTGAGCGGCATAGGATCACATCTGATGGAATTCTGATTTGAAGGCACTGAATTTACATAAATAATAATTATTGAATTGAATTGGGATTTAAGTAAACAGATTAATCGCTCGTTTACATTATTCGATTAGACTCTAAACGACTGCAATCGGCCGTTGAATTCGTCGACCTACCATCATAAACAACTTAATTCGGTTAACCGATGGCCGACTTGATGTAAACGTGACATAATTCTATACGCTATTTGAAGTACCATTGTGATTGAAATTCTAACGTGTCTTAAACAACAATTGAGCAGCATTAAGGTAATACAAATTTATGCAAATAGGATATGTAAATATGATACTTGCTGTATATCGACGGGTCCTACGTATACTGGTGCAACCAGCAAAATTTCAAAAACGTTTTTTTTATGGGAGCCCCTCTTGATATTTGTTTTATTTTATTTTTTGTATTTGTTGTTATAGCGGCAATAGAAATACATCATCTGTAAAAATTTAAACTGTCTAGCTATCACCGTTCTTGAGATACAGCCTGGTGACAGACGGACGGACGGACAGCGAAGTCTTAGTAATAGAGTCCCGTTTTTACCCTTTGGGTACGGAACCCTAAAAATGGACAAACGTCTAAGGATGATAAAACTATAGTTACTTTCAACCTTCAGAAAACAAAAAAAAATCCTCATGGAAATGGAAATGGACTGTGCTTGGAAATTTAAAGTTAATATCACTCATAGATTTCTTGTCGTTGGCCACACGCAGAGCGAGGGTGATAGCATTCACTCTGTGTGAGAATTAGTTTTTTTTTGTGGCATAATCAAGTCACTAATTACTTTAAAAGTATAGTAAAGTATTAGCCTGTAATGTCCCACTGCTGGACAAAAGCCTCTCGTCTAATTGATTTTAAGTACAGTGAGGAGGATTAGGCATAGTCACCAAGCTTGCTCTCACTCGAGCCGTGTTTGATAAGTAGGAAACATGTTTTCGCTCGACCCAGGAATTGAACCTGGGACGTCGGTCTTGGCAGGCGAGTGCACATACTTATTTTAAACACTACTTAAAATAAGCCTATAATTAACTTATTGTGTAATAAATCTAACTGAATTTATGAATACCCAATACAAGTAATAAGATTAACTAGAGTTCTTAGAAAAATAATATTGTTTTAGTTTTATACGATGTATAATTCTTTGATTTGTACGTGAAAATTATTAGGAGCAATTTGATTTCTGAATATTTTTCATTAATTTAACTATGAAAATATGAGTATGAACATGGATAACTGGTACAAGTAGACTGCAGAACTATGTAAACTAAAGCAAGTGTTAAAAGTTGAACAAAAAATAAAAATTGTGAATATTACTAGCTTCCGTATCAATCAATAAACAGCAAACAATATTTTTAGTAATGATTTATCATTTAATTAAGTTAAATTTAAATGAAAAAAAGAACGTATAAAACTGGTATAAGTGCCACTTACACCAGTATACGCGTTGTAACATTTTAAGGAAAAGATTTAACGTGAATGCAAGTGAAGCCATTTTCTAAAGACCGAAAAATATTTAAAAATTATGAATGCAGTCTTTTTCCAAAAATATTCAAGTATATCATTTTAAAATTTCAAATATTATTATGTATGTTTAGTAATGTTAAAGTTACAACCATTAGAACGTTTAGATCGCTCTCCTGTAAAGTTGCGCAAATGACGTTGCACCAGTATACGTAGGACCCGTCGATATGATATTTAAAAACAGAAAATAATTCTACAATGAGACTTGGCACTCAAAACCGACGATGTTAAGTGTCTAGTTAAAATATGTACAAAGAAAATAATAAAAAATGTGGAAATCACCTTTTATAAGACAGGTAAATTAAGATTATATTATTAACTTGGCTTGTTAGTGTGGCTATTATTTGGTATCATAAACTGTAGGTTAAAAAATGGCACATACACAAGTCTGGAAAAGAATTTGCAACTGATACATATTGAATATCAAAATAGTGTAATTAAATACTCATTTCAATGTGATCTTGTTTTTCGCATTGAGTTTTAATTTAATGCCATGACCTCGAGTGAAAGACAATATGCAGATGTTGTCCGATTTTTGTCGTGCAATACAAATAGGGCCTTATTAATAATTGCATAATAAGAACATTGTAGCTATCAAATGTTTTGTCCCTTTCTGACATACGCAATTTACCGAAGAGCAAAAGAGACAAAACACAGTGTAACAGTGTTATAGTTACACCGCGTTTATGAATAAAGGCCTTAATATCTTGGAACTTAATACCCTTAATGATAAGACAGTCCAATTATGTTTTGTCTTGTATATCAATTATATTATATGATACACACACACTGCCTTGTGGCGTAGACTTTGACTAGGCGTTGTGAACTCATTGCAGTTGTTAAGCAACGTGTAGCTCGGCTTGGGTGGGTGTACAATATGCGCTACCGCTCTTCGGAGGATACGTAAAATAGTCGGTATTGGTTGTTGCAATCGTTAGACCATGTTGGAGATTAGGCGGTCTTAAAACTCCAACACCAGAGTTGGACTTACCATATGATACATTTGACGTGGAAGGTGTTAACTATGTAGTGAACAAAAAACGAATTAAATAATTACTTTGTTTCAGTGTTTTGTGTCAACCGGGGTCATTCTTAATTTCGGCAATATAAGTGTGATGACGGGTTTCACCGTAGGATTTCTGGAGCAACTGCGGCAACCTGGCTCTCAGATACAAATTGATGACTCCCCTGGATCGTGGATAGGTATAGATTTGTTATATTGGACCCAGCGTAGACCTTTGTTTAGACAGCTTACACTGTCTTCTGGTTCATGATGAAATATGAAAGTCTAGTGAGTTCAGACACAAGAGGTCTAATAAACTAAAGAAATATATGAACGCGTCAGTCTATACAATGTTTGGAATATCCTCTTCCTTACTGATTTAGTTTTTATTACTATTCTAGTGTGATATTATTTATAAATATTTTATCTTAATTTTTAATTTGCTATTCTGAATTTTGTTTTATTTTCAGTTTCAGTGCCATGGCTTTCCATTGTCTTGGGTAATTTTGTTGCACCTGTAATCATGTCAAGGTATGGCAGGAAAATTGTCAACTTATGCGGAGTCATCTTTTTTATCATCGCATGGGTGTGCATGTTCTTCGCGTATTCTATTACAACGATCGTCGTCAGTAGATTCTTACTAGGATTTGGCCTTGGATTCATTTATGCTACGGGGCCCTTGCTAGTAGGAGAATATACCAGCCCCAAATACCGTGGTGCATTCCTGATGACATTATCGTCAAGTGCAGCTATATTGAACTTGTTGACTCATCAAATGCTCCTCTATGTAGACTGGCGAATATCTTCAGTAATTTGTGGAGTATATTGCATTATTACGATGGTTGTAATAGCTCTATCTCCCGAGTCTCCGAGTTGGCTCATCAGCAAGGAAAGATATGAAGAGGGACGAACAGTGTTTCGATGGCTGCGAGGTGAACTTGAAGAAGAAGAATTAGAAAAAATGATAGATGCCAATATCGAGCTGGTTAAGACAAGAGAATCTTCTGGAAATCATTCGATTATGAGACAAATTTTCAATAATATCAAATATTTTAAATCAATATTAGTGAAGAAGGAGTTTTATAAACCACTTCTTATAATGATCCATATAGACATAGTAGCGAATTGGACTGGGGGTCATTTGTTCGCGACTAATGTTGATGAAGCATTTCAATTCTTAGATTTAGAAGATATTATTAATATACCAGTTCTGATATTAATTTCGGATATAACTAGAACATTAACCAGTTTTCTAGCCACATATTTAATTAAAAAGATGCCACGACGAAAGCTGTATTTCTCATCAGTAGGATTTAATATACTCATGTTACTATTAACCGCTTCTTATGCATTTGCCAGAAAAACTTGCATCTTACCTATCGATCACCCGTCTATAGGAATAATATTGAGTTATATACTTGTTTTCTCAATGGTCGTAGGTCCTGTACCTCTTTGTTATGTGATATCAGGTGAAATATTTCCTTTGGAATTCAAAAGTATGGCTGGAGCGTTGAATATGGCATTTTTTTCTGTGTTGGCTTTTGGAGCTCTTAAGTCTTTTCCTTATACTAAAACCTATTTTGGGGTAGAAGGCACATATTGTTTATACTCTGTGATCGCTGTGTACTGCGCACTGGTGACGTGGTTCACTCTGCCGGAGACGAAGGACCGGACGCTGCAGGACATCGAGGATCAGTTCCGGGGGCGGAGCACCCTACAGGGGCAGGTGCAGTCTCTTACCTCGTGAGAGTGGCAAAGCCAGTAAAAGATAGTAATGTAAAGGAAGTGGAACGAGAACAATAAAAGTTTATAAAACAAAATGTTCATGTTCATGTGATCTTATCATTTCTCTACACTTAATATGACAATTTCAAGACTATTTTAATTAAGTCATTTCTGCTAGTTTTAAGTATTTAAAAACTAAGTTGATTTCAGGCAAATTAACCAAGATTAACATAACAAACGAATTGTTATATTTCCTATAGAACATTCACTGTCATTGTAAATTCATTACTCACTTAGTTTTAGTCGTTCGTAGTTTCTTGTGCAATGCTAATACAAATATTGTGTAGTATTCAGTTTTAAAATAAGTAAAATATACGTTTTGAAAAAATGTGGCCATCCTCTTTTTTAAAACAGGTTATTGTTTACGCTTACGTTATCAAATGTCAAAGTCACTAAAACCTTCAATTGCTTAAATTTTTAAGAAAATTATTCATCATTTTATGAAACATATGGGCAATTACTGTTTAATAAATTATTCAAGAAGTTTAACAGTGTGTCTTTAAAATATAGTGAGGATGCCATTGTAATGTTTTTACCATGTCTGTGCTTCTATAGGAGATATCATTTAGAGACTGTTCGCATAAATCCAATTGTTATATCAAAATTTAGACATTTCAATATCTGGCCGGCCCAAATAACCGATCGCGTTTGACAATTTAAGATATATTAGCAAAATATGGCACATTACACATTGAAAACACTATGTTAATTTTTTGTACTTGAGACAGATAACGTGAAGGTGAATACTAAGACATTTTATTTTTTGTAACCTTTTAGTGTTTCGTTTCTTCTGGAATCATATTGAACTTTGGCGGCATGAGCCTGTTCAATAGTGGCACGCCAGGACTCTTACAGCAACTGCGGCAACCTGACTCGCAGATACTAATTGATGACACTTCTGGATCTTGGATAGGTATGGCTTCGCTAAAAGCTGATTGGTGCTTGATGATGATGAATCGGAAGGCTTTAAATTGTCGGTCTCGGTTATTTAGTGGGACTACGAGTATGTTGGAGGCCTTTAGGCGGTCTATAAACTCCGCCACCAAGGTTGGCCTCCAACCTCGGCTCTCCTCTAGCCCGAACTTAGTTTATTGGTCTAAGGTCGTGTTCAAGGAGACGCAGAGAGAACAAAACATACAAGACGACGTTCCAACGTGAACGCTCTTAAAAATTACCATTATGTTTGATTACAACACGCGACGCCCGATTTGATATGCCGTGCGACGCTTCGCGTCTCTCTGAATGAGGCCTTACCTAATCATATAATATCAACGGAATCATTCCAAATAAATTGGCTTATAGTATCTTATAAGGTAATAATTTATTCATGTGTTTTTCAGCTTCTATACCAAGCATCGGCTTACTTTTTGGAAATCTTGGTGCACCACTAATAATATCAAGATATGGCAGGAGAGGAGTCAGTTTGTACGGTGCCATTATTATTGTCATCGCATGGGGGTGCATTTTCTTTGCCTCTTCCGTCAAAACCCTTCTCATCTACAGATTCTTAAATGGATTTGGAGCAGGATTAAGCTTCTCTTCAGGGCCCATGCTAATAGGAGAATACACCAGCCCCAAATATCGAGGTATGTTTTTGATGATGATATCATTTAGTGCATCTCTAATGCACTTGTTGGCTCATCAGCTGCTTTTCAGTATTGATTGGCGAATATCTTCAGTAATTTCCGGAGTATATAGCACAATTGCGATGGTTGTAATCGCTCTGTCCCCCGAGTCCCCGAGCTGGCTCATTAACAAAGGAAGATACGAAGAAGGAAGGACAGTGTTCCGATGGCTGCGAGAAGAAGGAGAAGAAGAAGAGTTGGATAAAATAATAGAAGCTAATGTTGAGTTAGTGAAGGGAACAAGAAAAACTTCTGTCAAACGTTCCATGAAGAGACGTCTTTGTAATTACTTTGTATATATCAGATCAATAGTAGTAAAGAAAGAGTTCTATAAGCCAATTATAATCATGATACATGTAGTCACAATAGGATGTTGGAGCGGTCATTCTGTATTCTCAACGTATGTTGATGAAACATTTCGCGTTTTTGACTTAGAAGATCTTATAAGTGTTACAATTCTTATATTGATTGCAGACGTTAATAGAATTTTGACAAGTTTTCTAGCCATTTATTTAATAAAAAGTATGACACTACGAAAATTGTATTTCACATCAGTAGTTTTTAATATACTAATGTTATTATTAAGCGCTTCGTATATGTTTGCCAGAAATTCCGGTATCTTGCCTTTTGACCATCCGGCAATAGGTATTATATTGAGTAATGTACTTATATTTAGCATAAGTGTTGGCCCTCTCTCTCTTAGTTATGGGATATCAGGTGAAATATTTCCTTTAGAATTTAAGAATATATCTGGAGCTATTAATGCGTATATGTATGCTGTACATGGTTTTGCATCAATTCTATCTTTCCCTTATTGTAATAAATCCTTTGGTTTACACGGCACGTATTGTTTGTATGCTGGAATGATGACATACTGTGCGGTGGTGACGTGGTTTACTTTGCCAGAGACGAAGGACCGGACACTGCAGGACATTGAGGATCAGTTCCGGGGGCGGAGCACCCTCCAGGAGCAAACCACAGATACATTGATTTCGGGGAGAATCGATCCCTCTGAGAGAAATTAAGGAATCAAGTTACTAAAATAATTAATTTTATGGTTGAAGGAAAATAAATGTGGAAAATATGATTTGTTTTTGTTTTTTTTAAACTAAATTAAACACATCTTTTAAAATAAGAAAGTCATCAAAATGATATTGCATTTTTACTGTTATGTAATTTTAGAAGTGAATCGTTAAGTTCAAACATAACATAGAAAAAAGTCATTCCAATGAGCAAATTCTTCTTGAAACGCGATTTAAAGGCTGTCAGATAACTAAATGTTATTAATGTATTTACGATCTTTATTCCCAATAGGCAAATTCGACCAATTATCGTACACAAATAATTCAAAATTGTTAATAACAAACAACGCAAATTCTATTTGGTTTTTGTCCGCCCGCTAACTCCGTGGGGAAGACAAAGTTAGCTTAATTGGAATAGTTGTGAATTAAGCTTGTCGCCTAATTTACAGGAAATTAAATAATGCTTTATCTTGTGATAGATTTTGATCTCATGTGTTTTTAAATATTAGCTCTAGGGCGGATTGCACAAGATATATTATGTAGATCTACTTACCGCAATATATCTTTAAAACAAATGTAAAAAAAATTGTTCAAAATTTTGGTCTGTAGGCAACTTCGTAGCAAAGTTTTGAGGCAGCTACGTAACAAAATCTCGGGTCCGTAGCCCACCATGTAGCATCTTCAAGATTTGATAGCCGACTTCGTGGTATGGTCAAAATTTGATGGTCTACTTCTTAGTAGTAAGGTCATAATTCGACCTTCATTCTTCTGAAACTTTGTTGCAAAACTAAGTAAGTCAGCAAAAGTAATTAGACATGTGTAACGCTTATACTGCGGGTAATAAAAAGGACATAATTTCCTCCTGATAACACACTTTTTCAAATCCCACTCTTAGTTTTGAAGATTAGCACGTTAATTTAACAAACAAAAAACTATTTAGCTTAAAATAAGAAAAGTGTTTTTTTGTTTCTTTTGATTCAAGGAAACCTTTTAACCGCCCCACAACTTCCAAATACAAAAATAACTTGGTCGGTGAAATCGGGAAATTGTAAAATGTAAAACTAGTGAGCACGTACGTACTTAGCAGTTCAGAGATTCGTGTCCCCCCACCCCCCACCTCCCCTCTACGTTGATCACTCCGCAAGTTTTTGTCTCGGTTCGCAAATAAGAATTTGCATGCAAACAGATCCTTTGCGCTCAGTGGCGTCGCCTTCGTTAAATGAAGAAAATGTTGAATGTTAATGTAGATTTCTAACGGTGTTTGAATACGTTTTGTCACATTGTTAAAGGGTTTGCAAACCTTCCTTTACATGAGCCGTCCAATTTGAAGAATCTACAATCTGGTTTAATCTTTACCTATTCTAATACAGTGACGTTGTATAACCGCATATAGTCATCATTCAGCGCTGTTTGGAATAATAATACAACTTATAAATTCATGTTTTTTGACGACATTTTTCGTATATTTATTTACTCATACATAGAGTAGCGCGTAGCGCGTAAAAATCTATACTTATGTGGAACCTACATTTTTCACTACACTAGTGACATTATACACTAGAGAAAGTGCTTCATTGCTTGCAGATTTCACTATTCAGATAGACACTGCTTGTTCCATTTTCAAATCAAACCACTTAGAATACATAATAAAATGAATGCAATTTCATTTCTGTTATAAAATTCAGATTTGGTTTGATTTCTGTAAATTTAGATCTTGTTTCTAACAAAATTTACTTCGTAACTTTACTTATACAAGCATATGTGGCATCGTTCCTTAAACGGTTGGCAAATCGGAATGTCTATAAACGCCATCACATTGATTGCGTGTGAGGTGACGTTTACATGTTCAATTCTCTGGAAATACGTTCATATTGTCAGTTAGAATCAACGGGAAATAGGGAGATACGACATACGATATTCCTCTCTTTGCATGCCAACCGAATAAGCGCCAAAAATACAAGACAGTTATCCAATTAATGAAACAGCAACATCTTAATAAGCGTAATGAAAATTAATATGAATATTCAATTATGGAATTAAAAGTGTACGTGTGTTACCCTAGAATGTGCGCTTCGTTCGCTTATGAGATTAGCTCGGTCCGCTGCGAAATATACGCTTGACTGAGAGCGAGGCACAACTGCTCTTGAGTACACTCGTACCCGATATCCAATTTGTAAACTATTCAAATATTCCGCGCTATATTGTAGTATTTTGAGATTTAATCGTAAACAACCTTTACTTACAGTTGATAAATAGGGTTGTGTTTGTTTGTTAACTGTTCAGCATCTTCTAAGTCTAAGTCTTCTGTGCCCACAGTTCCTGTAAAGATAAAAATGTAACATAAAAGTGAAGTGTATCCGTAAACGTAGTTTCAATTCAAAATGTGTTCGTTTAAACTTAAGAAACCAGTATGTCCAGTTTTAATATCTTTAGTAAGATGAGATCCACCACCGGTATTGCAGACGTCGGCGACAAGACCGCCCGGCTAAAGTGGGAGTGGGCGGGCCACGTGAGTCGGATGAACCCGGAAAAGTGGGCCCACATCACATCTCAGTGGGTCCCCGAAGGCGGGCGACGTCGAGGTCGACCGAGGAAGCGTTGGCGGGACGATCTCATCGCCTTTAACAGCGATTGGTGGGTGCTCGCAAAGGACAGGGAGGGTTGGCGATGTTTGGGGGAGACCTTTGCCCAGCAGTGGGACAATATAGGTTAATAAAAAAAAAAAAAAAAAAAAAAGTAAGATGAGATGCCTTTGATCAGCAGTGGGACATTACTGGCTTGTTCTTTACGTTGTGTTTGATATTTAAAAATCCATTATCTAAATGGATAAGTGATATGTTTGTTGATTATTCACTCTCATGTCTAGATTGGAAGATAGGATAATTAACAACAAAAGATCAATTTTTCGATTGTACATTAAATTATCACCGCTATGAAATAGGCCTTACTAACATTCACTATCTGCATGCGCGGGCGGTCACTCCCAGCGCACGTACTGGTTGTGACGAATATTTGTAATAATATTTGTTTGTTATCTACCCGCTCACTACACTTGTTATTAGTAATAATTAGTTTCTCTATAAGTGATTTTGTAAATCTTTCTGAGAAATAAACTTCTTTAAACATATAATTTAATCCTACGTTCGATCTCGAATGTCAGATGCGAGATACAGACGGATCTTAAAGCAACGCCCACACCCACGCGTTATTTGGAGGGCGAGATGACGTGTGAATCCACCTTATTGTATTTAGTGGAAAAATAATTATAACAGGAATTAACCGCGGGACGCTACTTCACCAAAATTGTTGTATCATCATAGACATGAATGACATTTTGGCACTTATTTGTGAACTGTAATTGATTTGAAACGTTTGGTTTGACAACTAAGTTTGATATAATCTTGGGTACTTAGCAACACGTTAAAGAGCATAACATTATAATGTTATCTTCATCTTATTAAGGTTCATAATAAGTTTGTTACTCAAAACAACAAACATTATACATAGTTATTCAAGTGTACTACGGCTCAGTCAAATTACGCCTGGAGCGCTACAAACGTACGATACACATAGGTGCTTATGTTGTATACCGAATACTGACATCGCATGACGGGATTGTGAACCTAAATGTACTAATAACTTGACACAGCACTCAGAGTAATTAGTATGAAGTGTAATTGGCAATGTCATCTGTATGTGTGATTGTACGGTTCGATAGTGTAACCATGGGCCGTTTGATTTAACTGCTCCATTCGAGTTTATGTTGCTGTTTAGTAATTGGGTGTGTTGTCGATATGTTGAATGTGCTTGTTAAGGTGGGAATGCTTTTATAGAGAGGTTTGATTAGTGGAATTAATAGTGCCAAAATGCCTTTATTTTAAACTAGCTGTGCCCCGCGGTCTCACCCGCAGCGCCCCCGTTCCCGTGGGAATTTTGAAATTTTTATTCCAAGTTTTCATTGTTTTTAAAATGTATTCTGCTATTCAGGGCGGAGACAAATCCAACGAAACAAAAACCATGAAAATTGATCCAGCCGATCTCGAGTTATAAGTGTTGTAACAAACCCGTCTTTGTTTTATATATATCTTATATATAAAATTCTCGTGTCACAGTGTTCGTTCGCGTACTCCTCCGGAACGGCTTGATCGATTCTCATGAAATTTTGTGAGCATATTGAGTAGGTCTGAGAATCGGCCAACATCTATTTTTCATCCAGAAATTCCCGCGGGAACGGGTACAACGCGGGTGAAACCGCGGGGCGCAGCTAGTATATATATATAGATATAGATATATAGATGCTGTTATGGAGAAACAAAAACCATCAAAACTATGTTATTTACTGCCCTACTCAGAGATGTCAATAAAATCAAATTGACGTCACTATTCGTATTCTTATTATTTGTCAAAAATCATTCACTAAAAACCAAGTGATTTTCTAATGAATCATTCGACTTAACTAAGTGCGGCAGCTACTCCCATACTCAGAGATATAAAATGCTTCCTTAGTAGATATTTAGTGAATGATTTTGACATATAATCTATATAAATAAAAATGAATTGCTGTTCGTTAGTCTGCTTAAAACTCGAGAACGGCTGAACCGATTTGGCTAATTTTGATCTTGAAATATTCATGAAAGTCCAGAGAACGTTTAAACGGTAAGCATTGACTGAATAAATGCGGGTGAAACCGCAGGGCACAGGTAGTGTATTATAAATACTGTCAAATATAAGCGTCGATTTAATGGGCGCCTCTAACTGCAACAGTTAGAGTTGTATGGCGCCTTTAAGTGTACAGTTAGATATTTAGTTTTAACAATTACTAGCAGTGCCCCGCGGTTTTACCCGCGTTGTGCCCGTTCCCGTGGAAATTTCGGGATTTTTTTTACATAAAAACCTTCCTCTTGAATCACTCTACCTATTACAAAAAACCGCATCAAAATCCGTTGCGTAATTTTAAAGATTTAAGCATACAGACAAACAGACAAACAGACACGAAACAGAGACGACTTTATTTTATACTATGTAGTGATTTGTGTTGTTAAGTTGGTTGGAATTCAATCACCAACAAGATGAGTCTTAACCCACACGTGTTTGAATCCGAACACAATGTTCTCTCAGGATATTGCACAAATAAAATCTAGTTTCCTCCGTCAATAAATGGTAATAGGTCTCAAGTAACCTATAAAATTCCACTCAAAGTCAAAGGCATCTCGCCTGATACAGTTATCTTTAGTTAGAGGCAGGGTAAATAATAAAAACATTGTACGTATATTATAATACTGGTTGTTCCGCACGGTGGTTCTACCGTCGTTCCTATAGATGGCGCTAGTGTGATCATTTTGTAATCGAACTTACGTTATTTCCTGACATTTAGTGTTTTCATTTAATGCTGAGGACACACGGCGACACTTGACATTAGACACTCAATGTATACATCGAATGTATGTGTGTGTCCACTGCCGCGACACTTAGTTGCAGTTGTTGTGGCAATGTCGGTCGGTGTCTGTGTTGCAGCCGTGGAGACAGGTCGTGCGCAGTGTCCGACACAAGTGTCGCGAATTTCGAACCTGCGCGAAATTTTTAGCTAGACCAATAACCGCTCCGTTGTTCATGGCGAGGAAATGTACCACACTGAATTGCAGTGTCTCCGTGTAGACAGCTAACCACACATAACCGGGACAATAAAATGTTTACACCGATGTCGACACAAAAAATTGCTTACCATGAGGACGCAATCTACACTAGTGTCGACATTTGTGATGAGTGTCAGTGTCGCCGTGTATCTTCAGCATAAGAGTAGCGGTGCTAAACGGAGTTCAATGGACCAATCACAACTTATTGAAATTGTCAAACAACGCGCTGACATTGTCAAAATCTTTTCGTAATAACACACCCTTATGGGGGTCGCGCCCGATTTTATTAGGCAGAATAAAAAAAAACCTTTTATAAAATTTGTATAGATAAAATATACGTTAGACCGTAGTGCTTTTTTTCTATGCGTATACACGTAGCTACATTTCGCGTTTGAACATATAAGACTCGAGTACTAGGCTTATTCGGAGCGTATGTACTGGTAGAAAAAATCGAACGTAAATGCGCTACAAGCGCTTTCAAATACGAGCTTATATGAACACATCAAATGCTAGTAAAACTGGGCAAAAATTTTACGATCAACAACATGAAATTGTTGTTATATGACTTCATTCTAAAACATTTCTTTTAATAAGTATAATGATACAAAACAAAGCAACCCAGCGCCTCCCTTGTTAATACTACACAGTACTTTAATAAATATTTAAACACAGCTTAATAAACAGCTGTCAAAAGTAATGAATTGTTTTAATTTGTGTGTGTATTTTGTTTTTGCGGGTCAAGCCGCGGTCTACATCTGCATTGCTAATGTGTATTGTCGCCGATGTGCCCCAGATGGTGCTGTGTCGAACCTTCTAATGTCGCTTTAGGATCTCGTTTTTGACGCAAAAAAACAGCTTTTGTAAGTTAAATTGCTATTGTTTTGGTTAAGTTTGGAATATTGAGGGCGCTTGGCCTTTACCTTAAATGAATTTTTTGTCGTTGAAAGTTCAAGACCTTGAAGATAAAACAACCACGTATATACAAAAAAAAGTTAAGAGTTATGCTCGAACATAGTATATAACAAAAGTTAACATCTGAATTGCTCTAAGAATTGCATGCAGTGACCGTAACACCGTAAAGAAATTGGAATCGACTGCATTTGGTGTGCGGCAGAGCGGCGTCCGCATTATACTTATTACTCTTATCTGTGTGTTAGCTGTACCAAGTATGCATAGCATTCCCACTAAAATTATTAATACGAAAGTTTGTGAGGATGTATTTTTGTTACTCTTTCACGCAAAAACTACTTAACGGATTTGGATGAAACTTTACAGTAATATAGGTTATACATCAAAATAACACATGAAATACATTTTATCCCCGAAATTACCACGGGAACGGGTACAACGCGACTGAAACCGCAGGACACAATTACTGCCATACTAATAAAAAAGATTCTACAACTTTTAGCCAGTACCATGTTACTAAGGCAATCTTTCCCTAACAATGTCAGTAACGCCTTCAAATCTCTACTCATTTTGACGCCATAAATTATTAGACTCCATCACTACCATAACAAAGCCTCTACCCTGATATCTGATAAGATATACCTAAACGAAGCTCAGGTTTTCGTCAAGAGCTCCTACGTATATAAAGCGGTAGTAATTTATCTTTCGTTGCACTAATAGTCTGTAATAGAAGCCCGGAGTTGAAACCCGACCTTAATTGAGATCGGTAACAAATGTTTCTTCTCAATGCTGGTCGGTTTGGGTGTTGTGGCTTTTGGAGGCATTTTGGAAATGCTGATAGTAATTATCACCTACTGATATGTAGTTAGTGGTGTGAGTGAACGATATAATGTATTTGGTCGTGGAATGGAGTGGGCACGAAAATACAGTATACAGCCCGGTTTCCACCGCAAGCGGAGCGGGCTCATTAATGACTCCATTTAATTACCATTGCGTTACTTGTATAGACGCATAACACCTCAGTTAACAAAAACACGTAATGGCTGCCAAACGGAGTCATTAATGAGCCCGCTCCACTTGCGTTGGAAACCGGGCTTTACGGTGCGTTTTCGTTAAAGCGGACCGGAGTTGTGCGGTGCGGACCGGTGCGGAGCGGAGCTGTGCTGAACTCAATCGACCAATCACAAGTCGCAACTCAATTGAGCTCCGCATAACTCCGCTAATTTAAAAGTGACGTTCTACGATAATAAACTGTTATTTTTAAATATTCATTTGAGTATTTTAAACTGCTTTTTTACCCTTACCTAGTTTATTTTATTTGTTATCTACGTAAGTCTTAAGATTGTGTATTTTAAGGACTTTTATTAAAAAATCTCAAATGTCATTAATGTCACATATAAAAGGTGCAAAATGAAATGTATTCTATTTTTAAAGCCACCTAATTGTATTTCATATATGATGATGTAATTATATATACTTTATAGGCACCGCAGAACACCGCATGAGGTTAATTATTATGTAATGAAGAACGTTCAACACCGCTGTGGTTTCATTTGTGACGAAAGAAACATTTTCAATTGAAATTTCTGAAGCAGTGTTTAAGGTAAAAAACGCGGTGTTAAACGTGCTACCCGTTCCCGCAGGAATTTCGGGATAAAATGTATTCCATGTATAATTCTGGCTATACATATATTACAGTAAATTTTCAAATCCGTTTTTTCGTGAAAGAGTAACATCCATCCTCACAAACTTTCGCATTAATAATATTAGTTAAATATACTTTAATAGGTAAACAAGCTAAGCTTAGTTTGGGTCTAAATAACCGTGTATGAATTTGTGGGTTATTTATTTATTATTTACTTTGATAAGTGAAAAGCACTGTCTCTCATTAAGATCATCTCTTTTTTCGTTTGGCCATAACATTTTTTTAAATTTATTATAATAGAAAAATGAAGGTATTTTGTATTTAGATTTTTTACATGTTTATTTCGTTTACTAATCAATTATATATTAAACGAACTTCATTAATTTTCTTTCAGCGATACTATTTCGCATTGCTTTGAGAATCGGTGTCATTCCAACAGTTTCAGACCAATTTCAAAGCTATTCAGTTGTTAATTAAATTTAACACAGAATTTATGTTTACAACGTAATTCTGAATAAATTAAACCCTTTATCTTGGATTAAAATGTAAATTAATTTTATAAAAGTTGGAGGCGACGTCAAAAATTTAAATTTTATCCGTGAGTTTACCATTTATTTACCACAAAAGCTAACTTATTGAATGGACAGAACTTGGCTCGGGTTAACCCTTCAGCATTGTGATTGTTCCTGACGTTAAAAACATTGATTTATTTAAGCTTGTTTTTGGTAAAAAAACTTTATTTACAAATGTACGAACTCGTGTAAATATTTGTTAGGAAAGAGACATACAACAATAATTAACGAAAAAAGTACAGTGTAAGTATACTATTTTATGTTACAACAAGCAACGCCCGAGGTTTTACCCACGTTGTGCTCGTTCCCGTGGGAATATCGGGAATTCTGATACATGTAAACCTTGTATATATTTACCTTATGTTTAAAGTAAATATAGAACTCCTGTCACCCGAAGAATGCGACCGACTACTGAGTTTCTTAATCTATTGCGGTCAAATCATGTCACATGCGGCGAACAACGTAGTCTAATTGTACCTTTAAATACTGCAGAGCAACAAACTCTTTTATTTACTTTATTTCAACAAACTTTGTTGTTATAAGGTAAATTTTATAATCTGTTATTATTTATTCTATGTTTATTTGTCTGTGGTTTTGGGTCTTGTCAGAATGTCTCTTCAGTTATGAATATCAAAGTGTATTTGCTTATTTAAAATAAATTCTTATAAATTAAACAATACTTATTATTGCTCATAAAAATATTTCAACATGGTAGCAGAGCGTGGTTAAAAGGTTTCAAAGTAAGATAAACATGAGACCTCAGTGTAAAAAGTAAAATAAAATATGCGGCTGTAATCGTCTTTTGTTTTAACGCCATTTTGCTTCACAAGAAAAAATTGTCGTAAAATTCATAATTATACATCATAAAAATGGCTAAACAAGCAAAAATAGAAGATATTATGATACCTATATTTGATGGTGCAAACTATTCAAGTTGGAAGTTGAGGTTATTAACTTTGCTGGAATACAAAGAATGCAATGATGTTGTTGTTGTAAAAAATGAAAAAGTTGAAGCGGAATGGAAAAAGAAGGATTTAAAAGCAAGAACAATAATATTCAGCACAATCTCTGATAAACAATTACAGTACATAAGTGAATGCAAGACAGCATTTGATATGTTAGAGAAATTTGACAAAATGTATACAACACAATCTACAGCAATGCAAATAATATGCAGAGGTAAAATAGAAGAGCTAAAACTGAACAATTACAATACAGTAGAAGATTTTTTTGTTGATTTCGAGAAAACAACAAATGAGTTCAAAGTGGCTGGAGGAAAATTAGATGAACCTGAAAAGTTAAGATACTTACTTAGAGCACTTCCACCAAGTTATAGTTATATTGGAGATTTTCTTGATGTCATTCCAGAAGAACAAAGAACAGTTGATTATGTATGTTCTAAAATAAAAGAGAAAAATATGTCCACCAGCGACTTGGACAAGAAAAACAATATGAGTACATTTACAACCAAAATTAAAACTCAGTGCTTTATCTGTGGAAAGACTGGTCATCTCAAGAAAGACTGCTGGCACGGTCAGAGATATAATCAAGGACAACCAAGTATTCGAGGTCAGCGAGGACTACAGAGAGGTTATAACCGAGGTGGATTCTTCAGAGGTCATAGCCGAGGCAGAGGACAAGGTCATAGTCAGTTCAGTGGTGAATCTTCAGTCAACAGAGGTCATAATGGTCATAATCAAGGTAGAGGTCAAGGTCACTTCAGTGGTGAATCTTCAAACAACCATTCATCGGAGACTTGGACAGCTCAAGTATGTGATCCCGAAGTAAATCAGGTATGGAGGTCTGAAGCAGACAAATTGATTAATAATAATGAAATTAATTGGCTTTTGGATAGTGGGTGTACAGACCATATAATAAACAACAATACATATTATTATAATTCAATAGATTTAAAAAATCCTGTCAATGTAAAACTGCCAGATGGTAAAATGTTGAGAGCTACCAAAGTAGGTACTGTCAAGATTTATTTTCAGAACTATTATAATAAAAAATATGTTGATTTGAATAATGTTTACTTTGTCGAAGGCATTAAACAAAACTTATTAAGTTTTTCTAAGATAACTAAAAGTAGCACTATTGTAGCAAAAAAGGAATATGCAAAGATTTATAATGAGGCTAGAGAATTAATAGTTGTTGCTAATAAAGTAAACAATTTGTATTGTTTAAAAAGCTTTGTATTGGAAACTGATATTTATGCGCATTCAGTAAAATTAACTCAAAAAGAGAAATGGCATAGGGCGCTTGGTCATGTAAACTTTCAGTATTTAAACAAATTAATTAATCACAAATTAGTACTTGGTTTGCCTGATAAGATTGAAAGTAGGGAAATGAAATGTTCAAATTGTATTAAAAGTAAAATGAGTAATGTACCTTTTGAAAATAATAGAACTAAGACAACTGAAATTTTAGAATTGATTCACACTGATTTGAACGGTCCACATAACACAACTGGATTTGGTGGAGAAAAATACTTTCTCACATTTATAGATGACTATAGTAAATGCACAAGGATATTTTGTATTAAAAGTAAAACTGAAGTTGCTAGTTGTTTCATAGAATTTGTAAATTTAGTTGAAAATAAGTTCAACAAAAGAATTAAGAAAGTTCAGTGTGATAATGGAAGAGAATATTTAAATAAGGATATATATAATTTTATTAGACAGAAGGGTATAGAGTTATTACCATGTCCACCATATGTCCATGAATTGAATGGAGTAGCGGAAAGATATAATAGATCTGCTATGGACATAGGTAGGTGTTTAATGAGAGAAGCTAACATTCATAGGAGGTATTGGCCTGAAGTTATAAAAACAGCTGCATATTTAAAAAATAGAACGATTGCAAATACTGTAGAAAATAAAACTCCTTATGAGATATTTTTTGGAATAAAACCAAATGTTGAGCATTTAAAGATTTATGGAAGTAGAGTTTTTGTTAGGGTTCCTGAAGTTTTGAGAAAAAGTAAATGGGATGATAAAGCACAAGAAGGAATTTTAGTTGGTTATAATGAAAATAGTTATCGAGTTTTAACAGCTAATAGAATAATTAATGCCAGGCATGTACAGGTAGTTGAAGAAAATACTGAACTGATTTGTCTAGAAAAATTAGATGATCAGAAAGATAAAGATGTAGAAATTGAACAAACTTCAAATGAAACTGTTAAAACTGATTCTGACAGTGATGAAAACTATGTAGATGCGGATGATGAGAATAATTCTAAAAATGCCTTGAAAAATATTGTAAATGATGATAATTTAAATTATAATAGAGACATTGATGTAATAGGATTACAAAAAAGAAAGAGAACTCCAGTTTCTAGATATGGTAATCCAGTTTCACATTTTATATATGTTAACCATATTGATGCAAATGTACCAAATACATTTGAGGAGGCGATGAACTCCAATGATTATAAAGAATGGAAAATAGCAATGGACTCAGAAATAAATAGCTTAAATAAAAATAATACTTGGCAAATTGTTGAAAAGCCAAACGATAAGAAAGTGATTGATGTTAAGTGGGTTTTTAGAAAGAAAAGCAATAATACTTACAAAGCTAGATTAGTTGTAAGAGGATTTCAGCAAAATGAATATACTGAAAATAATTATTCACCAGTAGGAAAGATGCAAACTTTAAAAATTTTATTGTCATTTAGTTGTAAAAATAATTTATTTATAGAACAGATGGATGTAGAGACAGCTTTTTTAAATGCTCATGTAAAGTCTGAAGTATATGTAAATCAGCCAGAAGGTTATGAAACTGGCGATAATAAAGTTTACAAATTGCAAAAGGCACTCTATGGCCTTAAAGAAAGTCCTAGAGTTTGGTATGAATGCTTTGATAAGTATATCACAACACTGAATTTTGTTAGAAGTAACTATGATTACTGTTTATATGTTAATAGAGCAAGCAAAGATACAATTTATATATTAATATTTGTTGATGACTTTCTAATTTGTTGTAAAGATAAAAATAAAATTGAAGAGGTAAAAAAGAGTCTAATGAAGAAATTTGTAATGAAAGATTTGGGAAAAATTAAAAGCTACATTGGTATAGATGTTGATTATAGTGATGATAAAAGTATAATGACACTAAATCAAACAAAATATATTGAATCTTTGGCTGCGAAATATGAAATAAAAAATACTAAGTTATATGAAACTCCAATGGAAACAAATTTAAAACTAGAACAAGCTAGCGAAGTAGATGAATGTATTAAGTATAGAAATATAATAGGTGAATTATTATATATTAGTACAGGTACAAGGCCAGATATAGCATACAGTGTTAATTATTTAAGTAGATACCAAAGTTGTTATAACCGAACTCACTACAAATATGCCATGAGAGTATTAAAATATTTATATAAGACTAAGGATCTAAAATTAACTTACTATGATAATATGAATACTGAAATATTGGATTGTATGGTAGATTCTGACTATGCAGGAGATAATGTGGATAGAAAATCTACAACTGGATTTGTTATTAGATTGTATGGAAACTTAATTTTTTGGAAAACACGTAAACAGAATACTGTAACTAAATGTTCAACTTTTGCAGAATATATTGCTATGTCAGAGGCAGTAACAGAAATACTCTTTATGAGAAACTTGCTTAGTGAATCGTTTGATGTAAAATTTTGTAATCCAATAAAATTGTACGTAGATAACTCAGGTGCAATTTCAATTGCTAAATATGGTAATTTTACTAAAAACTCAAAGCACATTGAAGTGCAGTATCATTATATAAATGAGAACTATGAAAACCAAATAATTGATATTGTAAAAATTCATACAAAACTTAATTTAGCAGACATGTTAACTAAAAGTCTAGATAAGACTAAATTCATTAAGAACAGATTAGAGTTGAGATTAATTTAGTAAATAATTTAGTTTTTTTTTTGTTAGAAAAGGATTTAGTTTATTTTATTTGGTTATATATATGTCGGAGATGGACGTTTGACGGCGCCTAACCTCATCGGATGAAAACAACACGTGCAACGGTCATCCCCACCACTTCGATCCTATATAAGGCGATGCGAACAGAAACACGTCTCACTCGTTCGACGGCGGTTGCCCGGTGCACACGTTATGATTGTTATGAAATAAACCAGTGTATAAAAGATTAAGCTGACAGCAGAGTTTCTTGCCCATTCTTCTCTGCTGATGCTTTTCCGAATGGGTGGTAAATTCAAACCTGAATAAAGATAGTTGACTTTGACTTATGTGGTGTTTTCAATGTAATGGCGGACGCCATTCCGACATCAGAAGTGGGATCAAGATCGCTATTGCCCACCGAGCGTCCAGCAGAGAATGATCAAGATCGCTATTGCCCACCGAGCGTCCAGCAGAGAATGATAAAGATCGCTATTGCCCACCGAGCGTCCAACAGAGAAGGATCAGGATCGCTATTGCCCACTGAGCCTCCAGCAGAGGGATAAGGATCGCTATTGGCCACTGAGCCTCCAACAGAGAATGATAAGGATGCTATATTCCCACGGGTGGACGAGCATAAACCATTTCAACCACGGAGCTAGGTTTATGATAAGATGAAAGAATATTGAGAGCTGCAAGCTGAGCTCGTTAGTGAATATTATCGACGACGACGGCGACGACGACGACGGGATTGAAATTCATGTACCTTCCCCTGGATTATGAAGCTCGTAGTATTCAGAGATATGTCTGAATCATCATCCCAACGACTACGGTGCTTTACGTAATGTTTATTTTGCAATTGGTTATAAAACTTGGAATGTTCTGTGAGTATAGTTAGTTAGTTTTCTACTCTATTGTGGAGTTAAGAAGGTAATTATGAGCTTCCGAAAGAGTCAAGTTTAATCTTGTACGTAATGTGATATGTTCTAATATGTTTTCTTATTTTCATGTTGGTTCAATGCTGGTAATTATTGTGAGCATTGATGAACCTCGTCCAGGGAAGAACGTGGTTCTGTTCTCAATCCTGTTACCTGAGGAATATGAGGGGTTGCGCCATTCCAAATTGTTCAAGAATCTATCACGACAAATTCACATTGGATGTTAAATTGGTGATGTATTGCGGTAATGATTGGTTTGTTGGGAAATATCCGGTGAGCTATTTTGTGATATTTGAGTCGGTTAACATTGAGAGTTTTGTAGTGAATCTTCGTACCACTTGATAAAGTAGAAAGCTTATTGAAAGTATTTTGGATGTTTATCCCGTTGTAAAATATGAGAGTATGAGTAAGGGTTTCATGTGACTATGTGACTTATTGAGTTCAATGTTCGAACTCGGCGATGGTCGTGGTCTGGATTGACCGTACTGTGGAGTGGTCTGCTGAGACCGCGTGTTGTTGAGCAATGTGATTGCTGGTCGGCTGGTTGCCGTGACTAGACAAGCTTAATGTTACTTACTCATGGCTCATATTGTAATGTGCATTTGAGATTAATAGTCTATTGAAGTTAAAGTTGAAAATGACGTGGTACCTAGTATTCATGTGTTACATAGCATTGAAGATTCCCGATTGATAATAATTGAAATTAACTTTTGATTGAAATCAAGAATTTAAGGAAGAATAGTCAGGTTGACCGAGCGAGTGCAAATTACTGTGGCCGCGAGGTTTAGAGGAGAACGAGTACACAATATAGTGTCATTGACTGGTATAGGAAAATGCCTGAAGGGCAAGTACCCATTGTTAGTAATTCTGAGCCTTGTGATGATGAACTGTAGTCACTTTTGACTGTGTGGTATAGTTGTGCGTGTCCTCTTGAGTCTGGGATGATCACGGGAGTGACTGATCACAGGGATGATCAGGGTTATGGGTGATCACTGGGATGATCACGGGAGTGACTGATCACAGGGATGATCAGGTTTATGGGTGATCACTGGGATGATCACAGCTAGTCACAGGGATGACTGCGTATTAGGGCTACGGGGATAGCCGGACAATGGAGACACACACACTTTACTTTTACTTTGATTTGAGATTAATTTGATTTTTAATGGGTACTTGTGCCTGACGATGTTCTAGTATTATGTTGAGATAAGCAATGTGATTATGAATATTGAGATAGTTAAGATTGTTGATTGGAAAAGAATAATAGTTTGAGCTTTACTAAGTCTTTTGTTGAAGTAGAGTTATTTAGGTCAGGAGTGAGCGAACGATGGTGATCGTTACACGTTGAAAAGCTTTGAACTCTAAACGTACTTACAAGTATGCACATGATCGCGTTAGGAAGATGCCTGTGGGGCGGGTAACAGCTGACTCAGACGAAGGTGGAGACAGTGAGGTTGATTAAGTTGTTGATTGTTACTGGGTTTTTATGTCGTTGGG
Organism: Cyclophora punctaria; assembly: GCA_951394245.1. Classification (NCBI taxonomy): domain Eukaryota; kingdom Metazoa; phylum Arthropoda; class Insecta; order Lepidoptera; family Geometridae; genus Cyclophora; species Cyclophora punctaria. Next base: position 9,475,174 of record OX596174.1, read on the forward strand.
TCAGTCTGAGACCGCACCGGGGTGCCGTAGCTGTAGCCCGTTAGAAATCGGTGTCTACTACTTGTAGTAGTCCGTGGGTAGGCAGTAGGCGGTAGCCCTGGGTAGTGTGGTCGGGTCTTGCCTGGTAGCGAAGACCGTAGAGTCATGGGACGACTCGGCATTCCGAAATGGAAGTGCATAAAGGGCAAATGCGTTTGCTAAATCTTGTGTTGTGACCACGAATAAGGGCTCAGTAGCAAATCAATTGTGATTAAATTGTTAATTGTTTGTGAATAATGAACCAGAGTCTGTCACTGTTGCTGGCCTCAGGGTTTTGGTAGATGAAACGTTATCATAATTTACTTTGTGATTTCTTACGCAAGATGCCAGTAGGTCATGTACCAGTCGAAGTTGATGTTAATAGTGATTCTGATGAGGATGAGTAAACTTGTTTTGGTGGAAACTCGAGTAAGGACTCTATCAGCCGTATTGTGTTGGACCGTACCAGAGGTTGTCGTGTAGCCGTAGCTCAGTAGAAATCGGTGTCTACATTGTAGTCCGTGAGTACGCGGTAGCAGGCAACTCTGGCGGAGGTCGGGTTCTGGAGGAACCATAGAGTCCAGGAGTAGACTCGGCAGTCACAGGGTGATGCACATGGGCGATCCACTTGATGGATATGCATAGTGAGAGAGCAATTGCGATTGCTGGTCGGCCGGAGAGCCGTGGCGATAGAGGGCTTACTAGTGTGAAGTTTCGATTTGTGTGGTTAATTAAATTGTGTTAATTTGTTGTTACAAGCGACAGTGGTACATGGCTCTGGTTGATATTTTCTTATGGCTCTTTTATTCGAGTAATTTAAAAGAAAAACTATACAGTTACGAAGTTTCTTTATTTGAGTTGTTTGTAGAAATATGATTGGTCAGAAGTGGCCGAGGCGAACAAATACTCTCGTTGGTTATTTCTTTGCAGATTAACACACGAGGACGTGTGCTAGCAGGATGGCCGTGTCGGAGATGGACGTTTGACGGCGCCTAACCTCATCGGATGAAAACAACACGTGCAACGGTCATCCCCACCACTTCGATCCTATATAAGGCGATGCGAACAGAAACACGTCTCACTCGTTCGACGGCGGTTGCCCGGTGCACACGTTATGATTGTTATGAAATAAACCAGTGTATAAAAGATTAAGCTGACAGCAGAGTTTCTTGCCCATTCTTCTCTGCTGATGCTTTTCCGAATGGGTGGTAAATTCAAACCTGAATAAAGATAGTTGACTTTGACTTATGTGGTGTTTTCAATGTAATGGCGGACGCCATTCCGACATATACATAATGGTTATAAGATTATAAATTTAAGGAGGCGTGTTGTTATAAGGTAAATTTTATAATCTGTTATTATTTATTCTATGTTTATTTGTCTGTGGTTTTGGGTCTTGTCAGAATGTCTCTTCAGTTATGAATATCAAAGTGTATTTGCTTATTTAAAATAAATTCTTATAAATTAAACAATACTTATTATTGCTCATAAAAATATTTCAACAAACTTAACACTATAAAATATTCACGTATGATGAACAATAAAAGATAAACCTTTAAGCCCCGGTTTCCGTATTTGTTTATTAACATTGCTGCTAAAATGTTAATGTGTTGCCGTGAACGTGTTACTTGCATGTTCGTATGCTGCTCAGCATCACATCGTCTTGCTAGTGATCATTGCATGTTAAAATGTTTCAGCCGGATATAATTTCGGGAACATTATGTTTTGCAACTGTTAGTGATAGAATAAATATTCTAAAACAAAAGTTGAAACAAAAAATAATTTAAAGCTACGTATTGACGATCATTAATGTTTACCGCGAATTTAAAATGAAACATACACACATACTTACACATATTCTAAATTCGAAAGTCTCACTCGAAACCACGCTAAGCTGTTACGTTACTAATCCTATAATATCATCAAAATCAAAATCTTAACATATGACCCATTAAGGTCCCGTCTCACCGCTCCGAACGCTATAATAAATTCTAAGTCGTTACGCCAAACGAGGTTAATATACGCGGCGACTCATTTACCGGGAATTGCTGCATTCGCCCGAGGGCACCCCTCGGTTTAACCCCGCGTGATTGAGTTTGTATGTGGGAGCTTTCAGTGAATTTTAGGTGTATGGGTTAGTATAAAATTCCTTAATCTTTGAGCTGTCACATATATATTGATTTGGAATTCGATTGTAATAGATTAACTGACGATTGTTGTCAGTCCTGGGTGAAGTATTCCTTTTAGGTCAGTTTGTAAACTGACATACCAGGGTTAGTCATTCATTCATTCATTTGGTTAGTGGTTAGAGTTTTAAGACAGACTAAAGGTCTCCGACATGGTCTGACGATTGAAACAACCGGGTTAGTTGGTAAGCTACATACTTTTTTTACGGAAAATAATACAAACAAATATTGGTTAAAGTTATTGGTCTGTTAGAAAATTCGAACATTTTATTTTATCTTAGTACTTTGAGTACAATTATCCAAGATCTATACAAAATACGAATCGACCTTTATACTTGCAAATTAGTATTGAACTTAAACAAAACGTTAACAGAAATGTTAAAGTTGTATACGAAACTGCTTAACAATGATTTCAACAGCTTTGTTTCACTATTGAAATAAAAGTAATTTTAACTTACGATCAATTGATTTGAATTATAAATTAAATGTATTGAAAACTTTGCTTATTTTACTCGAAGTTAAAGTAAACGTTCGCTCAGTACTGAATGTATTAAAGAATATTTTCTGAAAGCATTAAGAAAATGCACTTAAACTTTTCAAATAATTTCACTTGCGACTTCTTGTGGGACCTCGCAAAAGTTAGTGTAAGTATTGGTTTCATAGTTTGAAAATAACATTTTTAAACGAACGGTTTAAAAACTAGGTTTCTAGATTGTTTTAATTAAAAACAAAATTACACGTTTATATTTTTAAAATGTTATTGTGGTCTTTTCAATTGGATTAAATTATTATATCAATATCTTGTAGTATTGATAGAAGGTAACAATACAATAACTCAACAGTTCAAAATGCCACACATGACATAGTAGTTACGAGACAAAAGCATTAAAACGTCACACGTACATCACAATCAGTCAATTATAAATCAATCCTGGAAAATACGAAAAGGAGTAAAGGATGTTTTCAGTAAAACGCAATTTTGCCAACTAATTATGCTTTTATTGACCGAGACCACAGATCACTTATATACTACAGATAATCAACTTAATCTTTATTACATTGTCTATACCATCTAGTTTTATTCCAATCAACACCCTACCTCAATGTAATAAAAGTCTTAACAAAAAAAAACTAACAAAATATGTTTATCTAACAAACTTATATTAACTTAACACAAAACTAACAAAATATGTTTTTCTAACAAACTTATATTAAGTAACTTAACACAAAACTAACAAGCTCTAATACCACACATATTTAAATGTTTTATAATTAATGCTTTGGACAAAGCTTTTGTTAAGATATCTGCTGGTTGTTCACTGGTGCTTATATAATTAATACAAATCCGATTTTCCCTAACTAAATCCTTAATAAAGTGGTACCGTATATCTACATGTTTCAACCGCTTTATACCATCTGTTTTTGCATTTATAATAGCCGATTGATTATCACAATATATTTTAACTGGATAAATATTTTCACAATCAAAATCAGTTAATAAATTTGCCAGCCAACAAGCATCACTTGCGGCCAAACTCACTGATACATACTCAGATTCTGTGGATGATAAACTGACTGAAGCCTGTTTCTTAGAACACCATAAAACTAAACAGTTTGAAACAAAAAACAAATAACCTGAGGTAGACTTTCTGTCTTTGAGATCAGCTCCCCAGTCAGCGTCACAATAACCCTTAAGATTAAGCTCCTCACACTTATAAATCAACTTGTAATCCAAACTATACTTTACATACCTTAAAACTCGCTTTAATGCACATAATAACTCATTATTAGCACATGTCTGATATCTGCTTAACATCGAAATTGGAAAACACAAATCTGGTCTAGTACCTAACGCAGCATACATTAGGCATCCTATAATTTGCCTACATAACTTCTCAACATTTTTATCTTTAGGTTTAGTCTCATTAGTGAATATTTTAGTATTAAAGTTAGGGTCCATAGGGGTACATATAGGTTTACAATCATACATATTAAATTTCTTTAAAATATTTTCCAGATAGACTTTTTGGCACAATTCAGTTACTCCATTATCTAAATTCTGTTTAACATTTATCCCTAGAAACTCTGAAACCAACCCCAAATCTTTCATCTTAAATTTCCCACTTAACATTAACTTGAAATTACATACTTGACTCGCCTGAGTTCCAAAAACAAGTAAATCGTCAACATAAATGAGTACATACAATTTTTGTTTACCATTACATTTATAGTACAAACAAGGATCACACTTAGATCTTTTAAAGCCTTCTCTAATCATAACAGAGTTGAATTTTAAATTCCAGTATTTTGGGGATTTCTTAAGGCCATACAAAGACTTATTTAACTTAACAATATTTTCCTCATTGTTATATGCCCCTTTAGGTAATTTTAAATACACATCTTCCTCTATATCACCATATAAAAATGCCCCTGTCACATCCATTTGTGAGACTGGTAAGTTAAGTCTAGTTGCTAATGCTAAAAATACTCTAAATGTTGACAACTTTGCTACAGGTGCATAAATTTCATTTAGATCTATTATATCATTTTGCTCAAACCCCCGAGCTACTAATCTAGCTTTATATTGCAAGGCATTATTATTACTTTTAATCCTAAACACCCATTTACTACTAATGGCTCTAGTATTATCAGGTAACTTACAAACATTCCATGTATTATTTTCCTTGAGAGTTTGTAGTTCTTTTTGTATCGCTTCTTGCCACTTACAAGAGTCCGGGCTACTCATGGCTTCTTCAAATGTCTTAGGCTCACTGTCAGACACCAAAGCATTGTGACATTCGTAAAACACAGTCTGCTTCCTCACACGATTGCATTGCCGTCTGGTAGTTATTTCATTACCACTTGGTCCACTCGAGTCCCCGTTTTCACTTGGCTCATACAAACTTCCCCCACTTTCTGTACTACTACTAGTTTCTTGATCTTCTGGAGGATTTAAACATGCTTCACTTAGCTCTTGTGTTTCACTGGCTTCACTGGCTGATGACTGTACAGGTAGATCATACAAGTTATCACCTTGATTATTTTCCAGGAAAACAATATCTCTTCTTATTTCAACACTATTACTGCAAGGGAAATATACTCGATATCCCTTTGTTGTTTCTCCATATCCCACCAGAAAACCTTTTTCTCCTTTTGCATCCCACTTCTTCCTCTGTACTTTTGGTATGTGGACGATAACATTTGTACCAAATATTTTTAGGTTATTTATATCATATGTTCTGTTGAACCACAATTCATAGGGAGTTTTTGTTGGTACACTGCTTTTACCTGTTCTATTTATAACATAGGCTGCAGTATTGATTGCTTCTGCCCATAGTTTCTTTGGTAAGTTCTTAGAACACAGCATTGTTCGAGCAGCTTCAACCAATGTTCTATTTTCCCTTTCTGCACTGCCATTTTGCTCTGGGGTATAGGGAACAGATGTTTGGTGAATAATACCCTTTACTTGGAACATTTCCTGGACCTCTTTGTTAATAAATTCTGTTCCATTGTCACTTCTGAATATTTTGATAGTATTTCCTGTTTCATTTTCTACCCGAGCAATAAAGTTTCTTATACATTTCTTAATTTCATCCTTATTTTTCACAAAGTAAACCATCCTGTACTTTGAGTAGTCATCTTTAAATACAACAAAGTATTTTGAACCTCCTACTGACGCCACTTCCATCTGTCCGCAGGTATCTGCGTGAATTACTTCACAAATTCTCGTACTCATATTATTACTCGTAGAAAAGGGCAAACGGTGAATTTTACCCTTCAAACAACTTTCACATTCCTTCGAATCGAGCTCATGAAAACTAACATTGTTTTTCTTCAATATATCCTTCACATATTGTATGTTTTGATGGGCTAACCTTTCATGCCATGAATGCAAGTCTTCGTGAATAACTTTTGCAGCATTAACGAAGCAATTCGTATAAAAACGACAGTCTAACACATACATATTGCCGCTTCGCTGTGCAACTGCTACAATTTTATTGTTTTTATAGAATTCGCAACCATTTTGGTTTGTTATTAAAACATAACCTTTACTTGTGACACGATTTACAGATAAAAGATTCATTTTCAGTTCCGGAACATAGAGAACGTTTTCTATGGTCGTGTGAATCCATTCGTTCCCGTTCCATACTTCAAGCGCCACCTGTCCGCATCCTTCCACACTAATTTGCGTTCCATTTCCTACAGTCACCATCTTGTTTGTAACACTCGAATATGATGAAAAAAGTTTATAGTCACAGCACATATGTTCACTCGCACCGGAGTCTACTAGCCACTGGGTTTTATGAAAATTGTCGCCGATTGCACTTTCTACAACGAATGCATTGCTTTCTTTTTGTTTCTTGAAACGACACTGACTTTTTACATGTCCAACTTTATTACAATAGTAACACCTCCGCTCAAATCGACCTTCTTTATTGTCATTATTATTATGATAATTGTTCGAACTCGCCCTCTGATTAACTCTGCATTCACTTTGAAAATGTCCTAGTTTATTACATTTGTAGCACTTCACCAATTTCTTATTAAAGTTTTTCTTAGCCACAAATGCAGTAGAAGATGATTGCGCACTTTCATCGCCGCTTCTCTCCTTTATCCTTTCCTCTTCTATCAGCAACCTGGCTACTAAATTATCGTAGGTCTGCTTATCGTCAGATGCAGATTCCCAAGCGGATATAAAATGTCTATATTGATCTGGTAACGACATCAAAACTTTCGTTATTACGAGCTTATCCGATATAGTTTCACCGAGCTGTTTCAATTGATTCTGTATTTCCTGTATCTTTGATAAGAAAGTAGACATCTCAGCACCTTCTTCGTATTTAAACTGAAAGAATCTTTGCTGAACAATATGAATGCTCGTCTCCGATTTTTGTTCATAGACACTTAGTAACTTTCTCCACATCTCAGCCGAGGTTTCACATGATAGAATATGTACCATGACATCTTCTGACATTCTTGTTACCAGCAATGTCTGGGCTTTCGCATCGCACGTTTCCCAACGAGTACGGTCGGCATCATTTTGCGGTTTTATCTTAGTGCCGTTTACTATGTCATACAAGCCCTGACCTCGCAGCAAAACCGTAGTCTGGAACCGCCATATATTCCAATTTCTGGAACCTTCCAATTTTATTGCTCCCTGTCCGTGTACTATTGAATCCATTGTAAGTATGTATTTACTTTCCTTACTTCCTTACTTCTTCTTCTTGCCTCGTTCCAACCAGGAACAAGTAATTTACACGTAATTATTGATTAATCTGATTGCGGGTCTGGGCCCATAACCTAAAGGATGTTTTCAGTAAAACGCAATTTTGCCAACTAATTATGCTTTTATTGACCGAGACCACAGATCACTTATATACTACAGATAATCAACTTAATCTTTATTACATTGTCTATACCATCTAGTTTTATTCCAATCAACAAGGAGTATACGTTCATGTTATTTTAAATGTTCATTGTTCCCAAAGTAGGTTGATGAAAAAAAGAGGAATATTTTTCACTATTCTTATCAATTTCTGTATGAAGGGTAGGGAAAAGGGGTCGTCTTGAATGCCTCTAAAAGTAATACATAAAACCATGGAGCGTGGCATAGAATCTATTCATAGTATAACGTCACGTTATACCACGAATATTATCGCGTAAGGCGCTTACAAACCAAGGACCGAAGCATTGTCGCAGATTATAATATACAACTCAATAAAAGCTTGGTACGAACGTAAAAAGAGCTTTTTGTTATAACGAGCTTTGAGCTTAAGTTGGTCTTGTCTGATTTTTAAGCCTAAAGGGAAATGAGGGGTGATAAATTATAAGATATTTGACGACTTTACTACCTTTGTTCGAAGTTCAGATTTATTTTCCAGTCTGAAAATTATGTGTCTAGAAGTCAGGTAAGTTCGAGAATATTCGCTTTGAACCGAGTTATAATAACAAACGAAGGACGAGATTACGCACCTCTATTTTTCTAGAAGTATTTTCTGTATACAAAACTAGCGGTGCCCCGCGGTAATACCCGCGTTGTGCCCGTTGTCGTTGGAATTTCTGGATCAAAATAGCCTATAGCCTTCCTGTTGAAAGTGGTTATCTATTACAAAAATAATTATCCAAATCGAACGGGTAATTCCCGAGATTAGCTCGGACATACAAACAAACTTACAATTACCTCTTTATAATATTAGCATAGTAGTTATATAATTGATGTCTTAAATATTGAATATATAAAACACGTATACTATAAATTGATCGTGAAATCGTTTTTAATATGTCTTCATTTTCATGTCATCTTTAAGTTTCATTTATTAATTAAACAAAACTGCATAGCCACAGTTTTAGCTTCAATGTGCAGTCTTGTTACCCTTTAACTTAGTATACATAAAGATGCTAAACATTTAGTATAATAGATTCCTTGGTAGAATACGGGGTATTGAATGGGCGAAGACGAGTATTGTACGTGATTACCGTCGCGTCAGACTCCTCTGGACCCGATTGTCTTTCCTTTATGCGAGACATCCATCTCTTAAGATGAAGCTAGTTTAGGGTTGAGCTATACTGGACTTTTTGTTATTAGAAAATTAAAGGCGTTTTTACCCCTGAAACAAAAGAGGTTCATTCGTTCATTTCGAGAAGTTAAGTGGTCAATTCTGATGTCGCAGGTTTTACGCCGCTTAAAGACCTCCAACGTGGTCTAACGTTTGAAACAATCGGACCGACAGCTTAACAATTAAGTCTAGTGTTTTTGTTTTAAAAGATGTTTTTAAATATGATTTGAAAAACAAAATCAGTTTGGTTATAATTTTTTCTTTCCAATTGTAAATTGCATGCATTTCGAACTTTGAATTCAGAATTCGCCAACACTTACAAACATGACCATCTAAACGATGCAAACGATATTCATGATCAATCATAATCACCCAGATAACTAGAGTCGGGAAACAAAACCAATACCTATAGAGTTATCTAAACCGCGGATTTCCTTACAATACTGTTGTAATTAGTTTACAACCCGTTCATGTATTTTCGTTCTTGATTAACATAAATAGTATGTACAATGTGCTACATTGTACCGTGTTTCTTGTAAAATTAACAGTGGCGAATGGTTCAATAGTTAGGTTATATCGAAGACATTAAAGGTAGCGAAAATATTAAGTACTCTTTTTAGCTGTGACAAGCCCTTTAGGCAGGCTAAGTGACACCAGGGTTGAGCACTAACCTATGCGACATCACACTCTACTTCATTTCACAAATTAATATCAAAGAATGAACAGAGCGGGTGTTTACAAGTTATTTGTACAATAATGGTATAGGTTGTATGTATAAGTTGATTACGCTTAATCCTCCTCACAGTACTGATATCTTTGGTGTGATTTAATAAAAAGCCTTTCTTTGCACAATAGTGCTACATTACAGGACTTTACTTTATTGTGCAGGTAACTTGTACTAATTGCTACAAGTCTACTACAAGTAAATTGCAAATAGCAATTTTGTCAATCCATTCGTTTCTAGATTTACTTGCATAGTTCCTTTGACTCTCGCGTTAATTTCCTTAATCCTATCCCAGTATGTCACCACCTTGAGGCATTTTCCTGATAGTGCACAAAATGAGGTTTTGGCGTTCACAAGCTTCCCACAGAGGACGTAAAGAGTTACGTTGTTATGTAATTGCTTTTAACGGGAAAATGGGAAAACGTATTACCCTAGTCTTCGGTTTTTTATCACTGCAAAGTTTTGTTAAGCTCAGGATATTGCTTGCAGTTTTATGAACGCAGTAAATGTGTAATTAAAGTAAGAAATAGTGGGTAGGTGGTTATGAAATTTTAACGTCTAACGCAAAAAGGGGTATACTCGTGGTATACCTACCTAAGGGGGTATATATACTACTACAGAAGTTTGACGTACCTGAGTGTGTGTGAGTGTGTGGTGTAAGTAAGGTCCGATCATTATTAGGTAAATTTCATTTTGAAAGGTGCTTATATGAGGAAGGTTCATGTCTTTACGGTAAATGAGTTAAGAATAAAAATCATTAATGAATATGTTATCAATATTTTGAATTGATGTTACGTTAACGGATACACTTTTATTTTACGTTTTTATCTAACATTTCGCCAAAACTAAGTAGTGTGCACTTAAAACTAAAATCAGCCAGTTATGAATCAAATCAAATCAACTTTCGAAATACGCTTATTTTAGACATTCTCTCTCTCTCTCTCTTTCCTGGCTATGTGTCCCACATGGTGGTGGAATTTTATACATTATAAAATAAAATAAATAAATAAATAAAAAACATGTTTATTGCCATTGCATTATACTACCATTTTCTTTTTATTAGAATCTTATCGTACAAATATCTAAGTTTAATATAAAAGCATTTTATGTACATGTTCGTTTACGTTTCAAAGGGAAATAAAACGTGATTTCTATCTGATTGCGAGCCCCCTGTGTATCTGAATGTTTGTTTCAGATAAACATAAACGTAGCTTATTCCGATTGTCGTAAACTATTTACTAAATCAAGGCTCGAAGGTCGCAGAGTGCGTACCAATGGAATAGGGTCGTAGACAGAGATATACAAGAACCGATGTTAGTTGAACTGATAAGCAGGCGACATATCTTAACTTGTGGTAATGTAGTGAAAAGTACACACACATTGAAGAAAATATATACTCATTAGATTTATACTAACATTATAAAGATGTACTTAATTTTTTTTTTGTTTGTTTGTTCGAACTAATCTCGAGAATTACCAATCCGATTACGAAATTCTTTTTGTTATAGATAGCCACATTCAACGGGAAGGTTATAAGGCTATTTTTCATCCCGAAATTTATATGGGAACGGGCACAATGCGGGTATAATCGCGGGGCACTACGAGTTTTGAAAAGCGCTGTCTTTTGTTACTTGCACGCTAATAATAGCGTGCAAGTAACAAAAGACGTCTATTATAAAATAGACGTAGATGCGTGCTTATATTGCTGGGGCCACACTATCGCGATAACGCGAAGATTTGCGTTGTCGCGACACGTCTGGCCAAAGTTTTCGTCCTATCGCGAATCATCTTCGCGAATACGAATGCCCTTCGCGCCGTTGTCGGTAAATTGCCGCACATCAAAGGGTTTTGTCGCGACAAAGTTCGTGCGGTTGGCTACACATCGCGCGCTTTAGTTGACTGCGAGACTCCGAGCGGTTTGAACGTGTTTCAATTAAACAAAAAACTAAACATTTTCAGCGAACTTGTCATGGATTGGAGTACCTAATGAGAAAATATTATTATTCATACAAAATTATGAACCATCGTCTTTTATTCCTCTTTTTTAACCTTTTTATTTTTGTTCAAGTAATAAAAATGTAGTATATAATTATTAGCCGCCATGGGACACAGCGCAACCGCCTCTCCCATGTTTCCCGCGAAATGAATTGTCGCGACGTTCTTGATTATCGCGACGTAGTGAATATGTGGCCAAGCACTTCGTCATGGATCGAACACGAAGTTTTTATCGCGACAACGGAACAGGAATTATTGCGCGACAGTGTAGCCGTAGCATATGTGTTTCGTAGCAAATCTCTTCTGTTATTAGTTTGACACCTTTCAAAATTCATGTAGCTATTCATGTATCTTTGTGTGCTTGCACTTGTTTTACAATAGTTCATCGTCGACATTCTGGGAGCTAGAACTATCACTAGCGGTACCAATACGTAGTATTAAGTAGGGTGTGCTGTAGTCAGACGGCACCCTTATACCCCCAAACACAAGGAAGTTTACAATTGTTAAGTTTCAGTGTATTTGTGATACCGTGTTATAGTATTATCTCGCGACTGCACGCGTCTAGGGACTTGTCAAACTTTGTCCCTAGGTTTTGGGTGAAAGCTTGAAATGTATGGAGTGGAGTTAGCTCGTACTTGTCGGCTGTTGGATCCTTTGTCGGTTCTTATGATTGTAAACGAGAGTGAATTGTTTTCTTTATCATATTACTAGCAGCGCCCCGCAGTTTCCGTGGACATTTCGGGAATTTTTATACATATAAACCTTTTTCTTCAATCATTCTATCTATTAAAAAGCGGCCAAGTGCGAGTCGGACTCGCCCATGAAGGGTTCCGTAGCAGCGAGTAACATAATAAAGAAGTTCTTGAAATAAATGTTTTTTTATTTACATTTGAGTTATTGAATGAATAATCAGTATTTTTTTGCGGTTTACGATTTATGTCGTAAAAAAAAAACTACTAACTAGACCTCGTTCAAACCAATTTTCGGTGTTAGATTACATTGTTATGTACATCATATATTTTTTTTAGTTTTATCATTCTCTTATTTTAGAAGTTACAGGGGGGGGGACACACATTTTACCACTTTGGAAGAGTCTCTCGCGCAAACTATTCAGTTTAGAAAAAAATGATATTAGAAACCTCAATACCATTTTTGAAGACCTATCCATAGATACCCCACACGTATGGGTTTGATGAAAAAAAAAATATTTTTTTCATTTCTAAGTATGGGAGACCCCCCTAAAATTTTATTTTTTTTCTATTTTAGTGTGAAAATATTAATGCGGTTCACAGAATACATCTACACACTAAGTTTCAACAACATAGCTCTTATAGTTTCGGAGAAAAAAGGCTGTGACATACGGACAGACAGACGGACGGACAGACAGACAGACAGACATGACGAATCTATAAGGGTTCCGTTTTTGCCATTTGGCTACGGAACCCTAAAAACCGCGTCAAAATCCGTGCAGTAGTATTTGAGTTTATCGCGAACAGACAGACAGACGCGGCTGGGGACTTTGTTTTATTTGTTAATTTAATAATATGTTAATGCTTTTAATATGTTAATTTAATTTAAATCATAGAACCACTAATATATTGGAAGCATGGCATACAACGAGTTTCTTAGTTTTTCGCGGAGACCTACTAAACAACTAAGTTAACTTAGTAGGACTGGATGATCAAAGAGTAAAAAATCATGATGATCAGGTCCTGTATTAGAAGATTCCTGATTGCTGAAGGTTTTACGTTCTCTGCAACAAGCGAATATAGCTATGAAAATGTATTTTTTTTGTTAAATATCGTATATCTTTCCTGGGATATAGGTAAAAGCGTTTAATAATAAAAACTTCTTAACTAAAAACAGTTTTAGTGAACTTAAGGTATCTTGAACTTTTCACCCTGTAATTCATTTCAAATGTATTTTTTTTTTAGCCAGAGATATGTAGCATGTTATTTCTGTATATTCTATTGTCAAATAAACAAACGTTATTTACTAAATGCAATCCCAAAGCATCAAAGGTACACGTACAATATATTAAGCTTCACAAAAATAGCTGAGCTTTCTCTTTTCAGTGGAAATCATCAAAGCTTCACCTTGAGAGACAAAGCTTACTTTGTAACCGCATATCCACTTTAGGGAGTTTGTGAGAACAATAATAAGTGAATACGGAAACATAAAATAAAACTAAGTTTTTGCTGAGTAATGTAGCAATGTTTCTAAGTTGGAATTGTTTTTATTATCAACTTTGAAATAATAGAAAAATATTTTTTGCGACTAGTAGGCTATGGGTAGACAAAAGTGGGTTTGTTTTTTTTTGTAAATAACGGTTATTAAAGATACTTGAACAAACATTTTTTGTTAAAAAATCTATGCTATCGGGAAAATGTCTGATTTGAATACTTCTTAACTTTCGGTTTTCTCGGTTCGCGAATTTTCTTCTTTCTACTTCGGTTACCGCTTATTCATCGATCCGCTGATTGGGTTACAGGTGATGTTGCTCACCGAAATACTCGTATTCTTTACATTGATTGGTCCACATACTATCTTAAGCAATGTTCACCTCTGCCTATACTTAGATGGGTCGCCGATAGTGGCATTTCTATCTGAGCGCTACCGTGCTTCGGACAGTACGTAACATTTTCGGTCCCGGTTGTTTTAAGTCGTAAGTCCATGTCGAAAACCTTTAGATGATCTGAAAACTCTGACACCAGTATCGGCCAGTAACCTACACGAACATACCTACCATATTCAGGCAGGTGGTGACCACAACAGGCTTAAGTTGCATGGTCTGTATCTATCATCTAAAACAGAGAGAACAGAGGTCAATTCACTTTTTTATTTCGACTCACACTCACTGACACGGCATATTGCATGCAGCGTACAACTTAAAGTGTATTCTCGCTATAACGTGTTCCAAATACAGCACTCACTCTTTGACATCTATACTTGAATTAACGGTTCCGAGCATACTGTACCGGGGGTGATTAATGCGAGCTCCCTATCTCAAAGACTCACGCTGCGATAGTTGGAATTCACTTTACTACGGTGAACTTGTAGGTACTATTGTGTACTCAAATATGGATTGGATTATAATTCGTTACCGTTACTCTTAAATATAACTTCAATTTGTTACGTTGTGTTTGAGAAAATTCTTCTTCTTCTTCTTCATTGAGTGGATGGATGGAGTGGTAACCAATTGGGCTTTTGAAAAAAAAAAAATATAGATTTTTTTTATGTATTTTAAAACTTTATTATTAATAATATTGATATTTAATGCAAAAAACTTAAAAAAATATTTTTTCAATTAATTATAAACAATTAAAAATTGAATAAAAATCACGTGACTATAAACCCGCCATAATTGGTCACCATAGTTGTGACGTGATAATGTTATAGCTATTTAAACATAAGTACGTACAGCCTTTACGGCTATTACACGTGTAACCGAATGAGGCTATCATTATGACGTCACACGCGCTCGGGTTTGTTCGGGAGTTGTCAGAGTGTCTTCGGTACTGGATTCAAAAATTAATTTTAGTTTTGAAATAACTTTTGAATTATTGCGAAAAAAATAAAATAAAAATAGTTTTGTTATAAAAC
Source organism: Cyclophora punctaria (assembly GCA_951394245.1). Taxonomy (NCBI): domain Eukaryota; kingdom Metazoa; phylum Arthropoda; class Insecta; order Lepidoptera; family Geometridae; genus Cyclophora; species Cyclophora punctaria. The sequence goes on from OX596174.1 coordinate 9,490,257, forward strand.
TAATACAAATAATCTTTCCATTTATCACAAAAAAATTTTTTTTTCAAAAGCCCAATTCTGGTGTTAGTTATTGAGCCGCCAAAGGCCTATGACATGGCTCAAGTAACGACTACTCTCCGAAGAAAGAAAAACAAAACAAAAAAAATCAGTTGAATTTGTTTGAGGAAATTCAACAGATATTTTTGAAAATTTTAAATTAATGATTTGTAGTGTGACGTTTTCTTTCTTTGGAAGTCGCAGTAAACTCGTTATACGAGGTATACTTCAGTCCCGTATACCTAGGTATTGGCCAATCCTGCATCCCAGACGAGGCAAACTATTATTGAGCAAAAAATTGAATGGAACGAGAAAAACAATGTCAGGGACGACTTCAGACACATCATTTAAGTCCGAAGTCGAGGGCCGATTGTATATTTGGTTGATGCTTATCTCCAGATTATAGGGAGTTTTAAATGAAACGTATAAAATATTACCTCCCTCAATGACAACGCCTTTTTGTATTTTATTTATTTAATTAAATGTGGGTTGATTCTAACGGATAGTTCTCAAAATATATTTTGTTAAAAAGATTACGGTTTCTTAGGCTGTTAAATGTCTATTAAATTGTAACATAATTGACAGTCTGTTAAAGTTATTCGGGCGGCCTGTAGAAATCGACAAATACTCATTTACTTACGTCTGTTAAGTATGGCATTTAACGTTAACGTTTACCGGTGCGTTAGCGTAAGCTGAAGCAACCCGCACTTAGAGTGCTATGCTAATACAATACCTAACAAAACATTCCTGCAAAGAACTGAGAAAAATAACAACAATAGCACTCTAGTCTCAGTAATAAAGCTGTGCTCGCCCACTAATAGAGCCGGGGTGTGGTCAACAGTTCAAGTTAATTACTTTTATTGTACCGAACAGAGCTTCGTACTGTAATGTGTTTTTTATAAGGAAAATGAGAACGAATGTTGAATATTCACATTTGTATCGATATTAAATATACGAGTATGTGGAAGAATAGGCATTGGACATTAATGAGTTGAAATAAAGAAGAATAATATACCGAGAAATGAATATACATACACATATTGCTTTACTTCTTTACATTTGATTTTCATTAAGTGTTAATTTTAAATACTGTCATAACATTACTAGCTTTTGCCCGCGGCTTCGCTCGCGTGGAATTTAGTCTGCCGCATTAAGTTTCGTGATAAGAAGATTTATAAAAACTTTCATCCCCTATTTTATCCCCTTGGGGGTAGAATTTATCAAAATCTTTTCTTAGAGGATGCTTACGTCGTAGTAGCTATATGCATGCAAAGTCTCAGCCTGATCGGTTTAAAATTGACAAAGTTTCATACAAACTTTCATCCCCTATTTTATCCCCTTGGGGGTAGAATTTATCAAAATCCTTTTTTACAGGATGCCTACGTCGTAGTAGCTATATGCATGCAAAGTCTCAGCCTGATCGGTTTAAAATTGACAAAGTTTCATACAAACTTTCATCCCCTATTTTATCCCCTTGGGGGTAGAATTTATCAAAATCTTTTCTTAGAGGATGCTTACGTCGTAGTAGCTATATGCATGCAAAGTCTCAGCCTGATCGGTTTAAAATTGACAAAGTTTCATACAAACTTTCATCCCCTATTTTATCCCCTTGGGGGCAGAATTTATCAAAATCCTTTCTTAGAGGATGCCTACGTCATAGTAGCTATATGCATGCAAAATCTCAGCCCGATCGGCTTAAAATTGACAAAGTTTCATACAAAATTTCATCCCCTATTTTATCCCCTTAGGGGTAGAATTTATCAAAACCCTTTCTTAGAGGATGCCTACGTCATAGTAGCTTTAAGCATGCAAAATCTCAGCCCGATCGGCTTAAAATTGACAAAGATTCATACAAAATTTCATCCCCTATTTTATCCCCTTAGGGGTAGAATTTATCAAAACCCTTTCTTAGAGGATGCCTACGTCATAGTTACTACATGCATGCAAAGTCTCAGCCCGATCGGTTTAAAATTGACAAAATTTCATACAAACTTTCATCCCCTATTTTATCCCCTTGGGGGTAGAATTTTCGAAAATCCTTTCTTAGTGTGCACTTACGTGACTTGAAGAACCTTCCTGCCAAATTTCATGGTTCTTGGTGTAGCGGTTGAGGCTGTGCGTTGATTATCAGTCAGTCAGGACTTTGAATTTTATATATATAGATTCAGTTTTTAAAACGTCATAATATTATACTTTTTAAACTCACACGAATTGCACTCATGATACTAAATGAACGGGGGGTCTGTATCGCGTTAGATAATTTAATTATTACAGTGTTAATTAGTACAGTGAGGATGATTAGGCGTAATCACCACGCTTGCCTCATGCGGGTTGGTGATCTTAAACCCGAACCATGTTCGAAATGTAGGAAACATGGCTCGGGTTTTTAGAAAATTATCACTCAACAAAGTCACCAAAAGCTGTCTGCCTATATGCAATCGATTTTCTTAAAGAAAACTGACCGGATTTTCATGCGGTTTTCACCAACATGCAGTGATTCAAGAGGACAATTGTGACTACTTTTCATGCCTACATTCCCACAGGTACAACACGGATAAAACCGCGAGGCATCGCTTCTAAATCATATACACAATCAGTCCTCAAAAACAGACAGTTTATAGAAATAAAATCACATTTGTAACATTTTTCCCGATAGAAACAAATAAAGGTATTTATACACTTACGTATACATATATGAGGAAGGTAGGAAATAAGGGTGTGGATTCACTGGTGCGAGGTAATCCTAAACTAGGACGGATTGTCCTTATATAAGAGCCTTCGATAAAATTGTTCCTGAAATATATTTTTATTAAACGTGTATTGTGTGGATGTCACTTTCGATATTTCTTGAGCCTTATGTAATGTGTAAGAAGCTTATGTAAAGTTTAGATAAAAGAACATCGGAGTCTTGTACATAATAGCTATTGCAGATGAGACACCACTCGTACTCTGAGATGTCTATAAAATCGACAGTAAACTAATTTACGTAATCCATATATGTAAGGGAAAGTCGTGTTACTTACACCATTTATAACTCGAGAAGGGCTGGACCGATTTCAATGATTATTTCTGATTTTATTTATCTTGCTCAGGAATAGGATAATAAGTAATAACAATCCCGAAATCGGAAATCGAACGAAACCGCGGTGCATAGCTAGTTTAAAAAAAATAATGACATATTGTCATTCTCTCTTCTAAGCAAGCATTTGACGTCTCTAAGTACGGGCATTAAATAAACAGAGATCAAATTTAACATAGAACCCTTTAATATTCTAACGCATCTTAATTATATTTTAATTGCAAGCGAAGAATTGCTTCAAGTTGTTAGTTAGAAGAACACACAACACACACACATCCACACACACACCCACACAAAACACTCACTCACACACACACAGGTATTAACACTATATTTTTTTATTATATTTAAATTCAATAGCAATTAAGTTACTCTTTGTATTATGGAACCTAGTCTTATGTTCCGGTGGTGGGAGATGATGCTTGCGCCCAAGCTCTGCTTTTGTGGGCGTCATCGTTTCTTATTGTTAATTTTGTCATATCTTTTATGTTCCTAATAAACTATTTTAATTTAATTTTTTTTTAATTATGTTAACTTAGCCCAAATGTTAAGCACCGTACAGCTCAACGACAATAAGATATTGTCAAATAACTAAGATGAGTTTAATCAATTGATTTCTTATTCTTTCTAACCTATTTCCCACTCCTAGGCAATATCTCTCCCAAATATTACCTACTGCTACAATTCTTCGATTTCGTTCATCAACTGCTAATTTTCTATAACAGAAATATTTATTGTTTAATACTAAACAAATATATTTGTTCAATAACCTAGAAAATAGAAAGCCGACAAATTGGATCCAGTTTTGTCTTAAAAAGTCGAAAATTCTAAAAAAATGTTTTCATTTTATTTCGAAACATGATCCGTGAATCGACACAACCACTGAAAGAATGACGACTGCCATTTTATTTCGTATAAAATGGTCGTTACTGAACAGGTACAGTCGTAGATAATTATAAAAATGGTAGTTTGAAATTTTGGTTACTATTATATTACACTAGCAGCGCCCCGCGGTTTTACCCGCGTCGTACCCGTTCCCGAAAAACCTTACCGTTGAATGTGGCTATCTATTACAAAAAGAATTATTCAAATCGGTTCAGTAGTTTCTGAGATTAGCGCGTTTAAACAAACAAACAAACAAACAAAACAAACTCTTCAGCTTTATAATATAAGTATAGATTTATATATTCTCAATGGTATTATGGATAACTTAGGTGCTTCATATAAGTAATAAATATGTAAATCGTATAACTCTATTTGTCCTTTGTTTTTCTTGTTAATTAATTTTATAAACAATACAATTTAAGTACGTGTGTTACCTCCTATATCATTACCTCATATATCATATCATATATTTGGAGTATAGCTTTGTATGGATGTGAGACGTGGACGATGACTCAACGGGATAGGGAGAGGTTGGAAGCGTTTGAGATGTGGTGTTGGCGTAGGATGGAAAGGATTAGTTGGACGGAGAGGGTGACAAATGAAGAAGTATTAGAATTGGTGAGAGAGAGTAGAACACTACTTGAGATAATAGAAAATAGGAGAGGGAAGATGATAGGACATCTCATACGACATGACAGATTCATAAATAATATCATGGAAGGTAAAGTTGAAGGAAAGCGAGGTAGGGGAAGGCCTAGAATCAGTTACATGAGTCAGATTAAAGAAAAAGTGTCTGTCATGTCTTATAGAGATGTGAAGGAACTTGCACTGAATAGGAATAGATGGAGAAGTCTGCATCGGACTCACCGACAAGAGCCTTGCTCTTAAATTTATGAAGATGATGATGATGTGTTACCTCCTAACCTACTATAACGAAAGAACAATCCTAATATGTTGAATTGTTATATTCATAAATCGTGAGATAAAACTACTTTACTTATAATTTGTAAGTAATATTAGTTTGTTTATACGAAATTGATGAGAGCCGTGTCGTCGAGTGAATTGCCACATTTACAATTACATATTACTATGTGCAATAACTTAAAATTCAGATGACTGAATCGCAACGTTTTTTTCACCGATTGTACAACGCATCTGTGCCAGGATTTTTGCTAAAAACTCAACAGTGGAGGCTAATAGAAACGTATAGAGTGAGTAGCAGTGTGAGCGTGATGAGTATGCGGTAGCTTTGTTTGAATATGTATTTCAAAAGACTTTTTACGAATAGATCCCAAACTATTCGTACGATTTACGAACAAAATAATAAATGGACGCGTTCTGTTGCCAGCCTATGAAAAATGGAAACTTGTTTAGATATTCTGAAATGGAATCGAAAATGTGTTTTGAAATCACTAAAAAGTTTTTAGTCTTTTTTATAATTTTTGTTGGTATGCAATTTTCTTTTTAATTATTTATTTAGAGGAATTAAAACATGTAGGTCATTAGTGATAAGGATTTCAATAACAATAAAAGTAACTTATTTTTACTATTACAGCGATTTCAATCTCGGACCATAAAAGTGACCATTTATCATCATTGGTAGAAATGTGACGGCAAAATGACCATTTCTCATTTTTCAAAGGCAAGTACAATGATATCTCTAATATTCCTGGTCCAATATCAAGTTAATTTGTTTATCTAAAACACTTTTGTACGGTTTCCTTGTATAAGCAAACCTTCTTCAATATTATACAACAAAAAAGCACAAAATTTCGCCGACACGTTTCATTATTCCACAATAAAGTTTGATGAAAACGTCCCAGCTAACTAGTGAACAATATCGCAATATTGCTTGATGGTGTTAAAATGAAACGCTAGTCTTGCACCGGCAGTGAACGGTATGCTCTCACGGTGTCGAGAGGTTTTGTAGCCGTGTCGGGTGCTTTTGGAACATACACCTACGTCGGTAAAGTAGGGGCATTTGTTACTTGTACCATTATATATTACTTTTCTTTTATCCTGTATCTTGTTAACTCAGGTGTTGTCTTTTCTTTCTCACTTGATTAGAATCGCATTTTGATTTAGTTTAAAATCTGGTAGAATAATCAAAATACGTTGTGTAGTTTAAAGATCTAAGCATACATAGGAAAAGATAGAGAGACAGCGGAAAGCGACTTTGTTTTATACTATTTAGTGATTATGTTCTTTGATAGTGTTCATGTTTAGCGTAAAGGGGTCCATATGATACACGGTAAGACTTATGTACTGTACGATCCGATCGATCGAATCGATTGGTTTGACGTGACGGATCGTACAGATAAATCTTACCGTGTATGGGCCCCTTAATAAATCTAAAAATGCATAATAATTCTACTATCAATATAACATCTTGATAGTAGAGTTATTATGCATTTTTACGTTATATTCAGAGTTTTCGGCCGAACCGATAAATCAACACCACTCATTTCACACACCGTTTTAAATTAGTGTCAATAAAGATTAGGAAAGCTTTCGAAAATGTCCAACTTCGAAAGGGATTTGAACCTGCGATGCCCGCCCTCTTGTCTACCTCGAATCCTCCTCAGAGTTTGACATTTTGAAGCTTAAGTAATCCTCATAAGATTGTTGTGAACGTGGTATGTTACTATTTATCCTTATTCAGAGAGTATATGATGTTATTTGGTAGTTGTGGTATTTCTCACTGAGGGACTGTTCTGCATAAATGTTCACTACAGTGAGAAAAGAATGTAATTAATGATGAGCTAAAATATAATAATGAGCTATAGTGTTAAAAATTAAAAACACATAATTGGTTAATAATTGGTTACCATTGCTTGTACTGTTGAATACTACTTTTATTCTAGCGGTTTATATTTAGTACAATTGTATAGAACTAATCCATCCATCCTCTTTCATAACATAATCGTATTAAAATGAAAGTGAATTAAATACCCCGACAGTACCGGCCAGCTAAATCACGTCCCTTTTAAGCACGAGGATGTCAGCACAGGATTATACAGGCCTTTTGTTCAGTTCATGGATGAAAGAAACTTCATATGAAAGGAGCCAGTTCACAAAAAGGTCTCTTCCAGTCCATCTGGTGGGTATAGAATATTCAACTACCCTCATGCGTCTTGGAGATTGAAAACTCATGTTTTGATAAAACGTCTTCAAGAGTCAGGTAATTTAAGTTATAAAGATAAAGCGTTCTAATTAAAACTTGTTTATCAGATGATTTTTGTAGTCTACAGCGTTTACCCAATGAATCCTATTCTAAAAGACAAAAGGAATGTTCCATAATAGGAAATTACTTCATAAAAGAATGTCGGTTACATAACCAAAATCAGTTCAGCAGAGTGCGCAATTTACTACGTATTCCGCGTAGCAAGCTCGTAGCATACCTCGTAGCCGTACTACGTAGCATGTTTACCACGCAAATGACGTAGCAGCATTGTGTGTTCATGTTCTATGAGAGATTTTCAATAAGCTTTTTGAACTTTCAATTTGAATAAAAGCTGCTGAGTAATATTTTAGTTTCAGCTTACTAAACTGAAAAGCAAATCGGGTACAGAATCAAAGCACAAAAATTTCACCATGTCACCAGGATTTCAGCTGAGAAAAGGGTTAGGGTAAAATAAATCGAATCGTTACCCTGAATTTACCTTTGAAAGTTGTTTATAAGTCTTGAGTGTAGCACGTAATGGGCAATATCAAGCTCGAACACTGCGTTTGTCACTCGGAATGTGACTTGGATTTATGGCCAAGACTCGGAGAGTTGAGTTAAGAAAATACCAGAATTCATCAACTTTTTGCAACGAGAAATTAAGTGAAGAGCGAATGAGAAGTACTTTTTTCTGTTGCGATTTTATTTCAACTTCCTCGTCTGTTATCTCACTGCTTCAAGGTTTTTACTTATCTTAAAATAGATAGTCTCCAGAGAGTACGATCTTAACGGAAGTTTTATTTGGAACATTATTTAAATGTAAATTCTTCTGTTTGTTACTTTTCATTTAAAATTCGAATTTAATTAAACTGTTTTTTAAATACATACATCACATTTATTATTTGAAATTCGAATGTCGTTTAAAACAAAGTCTTGACATGACAGTGAGTCTTCTCGAATTCTTAAGTAAATCTTAATTGTAGGTAATCCGTATTCTGAAAATGTTTAAGATCTTTGAACCGTGGCGGAGGTCCCTTGAACATAAATGAAGATTAGATTTTACATCACCAAGTTAATCCGTGTGGAAACGTAGCGAACTTTTGAACTTGGTTGAAATATGGTTTGAAGTGGACCGTCTGACCGTTGGGACGAATCTAATCACTTATTAAGAACACCACAACTGTTCTGCCCATAAGTTTGGGCCGAAACCAAATATTAATCATCACCTGCCTTCGAATCGAACTAATTAAAACTCGAACTGGGACACTGCTTCCAAGGTTTATTAGGAGTTTTACTTTAAGATTTATTTTTCTAACAAAGTTAGTTCAAACATTTGGTTAGAGTACTTTATTAGCTTACTGTTCTTTATTAGATACTAGCCACGCCCCGCGAAGTTACTAGCGTTGTGCTCGTTCCCGTGGGAATTTCGGAAATTTTTATACTTATAAACCTTTCTCTTGAATCACTATATCTATTTAAAAAACTGCATCAAAATCCGTAGCATAGTTTTAAAGATCTAAGCATACATAGGGCCAAACAGCGGAAAACGTCTTTGTTTTATAACATGAAGTGATGTCTGATTAAAATCACTGTCTCTCGGCAGGATTAAATAATCATATTTAGCACGTATGGTTGAAACAATCGTCAGACCATGTCGGAGGCCTTTAGGCGCTATAAAAACACTAGGGCTGGCCACTGACCCACACGAACTTACTTACTTACTTAGTACGTAAGCGGGGTGATTACTCATCCTAACTGATATATTCGGTGATAAGAGAGATCTTTGTCCAGCAGTGGGACATTAGAGGCTAATATTTATACAGATGTAGTGAATAATCCTTTCCTATCGGCAAAACTTGGAACAACGATAACACCCGAATGGTGCTGATGTGTCTATGAATTACTGTATTATTAAATTACGTGTAGGTATCAAATAAATCGCATACTTTATTTATCAATGTCAAATGTCAAACTACCCGTTTGACGTTGTCTCGATGGGTACTGAGTGCGAGTGAAGTAGTAAGACAAAAACGAACATTTCCGAGAAAATACGAAAGGAAAGGATTAATAATCACTACATCTGTACCTTAAGTAGGCTAGTGGACTTCTCTGGGGTCGGAGTTTTAACATCACCGGTATGACTTAACGATTGAAAACCCAATGAGCGTGTTCATTCAACAATTAATGAACAATAACATTTATTTTAATTTTATTTATATTTGTGTTTTAAAAAACCTTTAACTAAAAAATAATACATAAACAAGTAAAGTCGCGGGACAAATTGTATATCTCAAACGTGAAGTGCAAACGCCGCACTTACTTGTATGTAGAAATAAGTTGTTATGATGAACTAAAATAGTGATGAGTGAACAAATCTTAAATTGGATCACTCACACTAACTCACTTATTTTGTTTATAATTTAGTAAAATAAGCTAAATTTTGTGTATATAAGTTAAGATTTCATGTAATAAAGAGAGTTGGAAACCAGAAGTCGAGTCGAGTTTTACTCCTCCCCAAGAAGACCCTAAGAAGACCGAGCTGTGCCCAGCAACCGCTGGAAGGGCTATTGCAGCCACGAGTAAGTGTCCTCTCACTGTGGCCAAGACACCCTTAGCCATCAGTAGATCGGTCTTGTGAGTCTGCTTGACCGGCAGTGAGAAAATCCCAATTACCCTCTGTCCGTCTGTTGTCATAGGTCTCCGTCAACAGACATCCCGCACTTATCTATATGTGTATATATCTACACGACCTATGGTTAGGGCGCTAGGTATAGGTACACACGTTAGGGTCCAAATTAGATCATCTAATCTTGGGAGTTAGGGTGTTAGGAAGTAGGGAACGTACGGAGCTAGGTGGGTAGGTTCCCCCCTTCACTGTGAACACATCCTGCCCATAGGATCCCGCGCACCCTACGCAGGAGGGCAGGTGCGTTTACATTTTGGTCCTTCGAGCTATTATTTGGTTTCGCGGCGGGACTGTACACGCGCCCGTCGGGAAATCGAACCGGTAATTTTCGCGCCCCTCTTGTCCATTTTTAAACGACTGACTGACAAACAAGACATATTACGATCAACGAACGCGATTACGTTTCCTCCGTCACTATCACAAATAATTTGTGAAGTATTGCGGTAAGGCTCGCACATACTTGTTGCGATACGACGTCATCTACATAACTAACATACCGAAGTCAGAAGAAAGTCAAAATGGAGATTGATGAAATCAACAGATTGATCAAAAGCCAAGAGGAGGATTACTTCGAAATCAAACGGATATTTACCAACCTAAGAAAAGATGCAACTGCAAGGAAAACGGACAAGTACATTAACGAGAGGAGGACGCGGCTCACGGAGGTTTTCAACCGGACTACAACTAACCACGACGTACTTCGGGATCAGCAAATACTAGCGGATCACAAGTACATTACAACAAACTATTACAATACAATAAAGTCATCTTACGAACAAGCTATGGAATACTTAGCAAAATGTGAGAGACGAGTACAGTTACTAGGCAGACTGTATGAACCACAAGACATCGAAGAAAACGAGTGTCAAAAATCAACTTCTCCAAAGATATTTATTCAACAATATCGTATAGCACAGTTTCAACAGAAGTTAGAACAGGCCACACAAGCTTTGGACACAGATAAGCCAGTGTGGTTCTGGGAATCCATGGTGAAATCCGTGGAAAAACAATGGGGTGAGATCGAGGAAACTCATCTACACATTCTGATGGAAGATAGCGCTTCAGACCACAACTATTTCCGGGAGGAGGTATTTGAAACAACTCAAGCAAGTTATCAAATTATCGTTGAGAGTATCATGGCTAAAATGACTAGGAGAGCGAGTAACAGTGAGCACAAGGGTAACTTACCAAGGATAGTCATCCCAACCTTTGACGGTAACTATGAGTCATGGGAGTCGTTCTATGATTTATTCCTTAAAATCATACACGAGGACACTTCGTTATCATCAACAGAAAAGATGCAATATCTGAAAACACACGTACGAGGAGAGGCCTTGACGCTGATTAAGCATCTAACAGTCTGTGACGCAAACTATGACGCAGCGTGGATGTTACTGACAAGCCGATACAAGAACGAGAGGGTAATAGTTTCAAGACATGTAGATAACATCTTGAGGATTGAAAAAATACGAGTGGCGACTGCCGACAATTTAAGAAATTTGCATGATACAATAAACCAGAACTTAGAAGCACTGAAACGTCAAAACATTGACATTACTACCTGGGATGCCATCCTCGAGAGAATACTAATTCAAGTTTGGGATCCTGCAACAAATGAGAAGTATGAACAACAAACAACAGAACCAAACAAACCGCAAAAGTTCCAGGATATGATGAAATTCCTGGAGAAACAATTCAAATGCCTAGAAACAACGAACCACAACCATATTACAAACAAGGAGGTAAGAACAACTTACACTCCGAACGTCAACATACCTTTACCAGGCCCAAACAAGAGGTCAGGAACCAATTATTTCAATTGTTGGTATTGTAACGGGGAACATAGCATTTATCTATGTGCTCAGTTCCAACGGTTAACTGTCCAACACCGGAATAAGGCGGTAAACGAGAAAGGAACGTGTAGGAGCTGTCTGGCGCACAATCAGTCAAAGAAATGTTATAGTACAAAAACTTGTCAATATTGTCAGTCGACAAAACATCACTCGCTCTTACATCAAGAAAACAACGAAAACCAAACTAGAACTACAACAAGGACTATACATACAAATACTACAACTATTACTAATACACAAATACCAAAAACTATTACTAATACACAAATACTAAAAACTATTACTAATACACAAATACCAAAAACTACTACTAATACGCAAATACCAAAAACTACTACTAATACGCAAATACCAAAAACTACTACTAATACGCAAATACCAAAAACTACTACTAATACGCAAATACCAAAAACTACTACTAATACGCAAATAACAAAAACTACATTACTAGCTACGGCATTAGTGAATGCAGAGGCAATTGATGGTACAACTCAGATACTGAGAGTGCTTTTTGATCAAGGCTCAGAGGCATCATTGTGCACAGAAACAGTAGCTCAAATACTGGCTTACCCGAGGAAGAAAGTACAGATTGAAGTAGCGGGAATAGCGGATGAAAGGCCAAAAAAGGCAAGGCATTCAATTGAGGTGAAGCTGAAGCCAAGATTTCCGAGTGAATACACACTCACTACTACACTTATGGTACTACCTAAACTTACCGGTGCAATACCGAATACTAACGTACCAATACTAGATGAAACCAATCTACAAAACAAGGTGATTGCCGATCCAACGTACTACAAAAGGGGGCCAATAGACGTAATATTGGGTGCTCAAGAGTATAGCAGATTGATTCAACAAGGACTTACCAAAGTCAGTGACAACATTATAGCTCAAAATACAGAGTTTGGGTGGATCTTGTCAGGAATCGTGAACAGTCAAACAACCAATACTATGAAAGTAACGAGTATGACGTCTAGAACGAACGAGATTGAACAGTTAACTAACTTCTGGGAACTAGAAGAAGTTTCTGGGAACCACCAACTATCTAAGATTGACCAACAGTGTGAAGAATTTGACAAAACAACAACAATTAGAAATCTAAATGGATCATACGCAGTCAGACCGCCGTTCAAGAACCTGAATTTAGAATATGGAAACTCTCGAAATAAAACAGAAGCCAGACTACTACAGTTAGAGAAAAGGTTTTCAAAGGATACGAATTTGACTAAAGACTACTGGCATCAGAGGCACAAATGGAAGAGTAGGAACTGGCCACTAGCCAAAGTCAAAGAAGTACGTTAAGGCAATGATGGCTTAACCAGAGTAGTAACCGTCCAAAAAGCATCCGGTACTTTACAAAAACGAGCAATACATAAACTAATACCGCTACCAATACAAGCAAGCCAAAGAATAACGAAACCATGTGATGTAAATACAACAGTACAATCACATGTCACTACTTCAGAGAATAAAGGATAGTTAGTCATATTTATTCTCCGAGTGCTGTGAAGAACATGCAATCAAATAAAAATTGCATTGTTAATCAGCTCTTCAAAAACAAAACCAATACGAAGTACCGAACAAAAACATTCAACATATCAAACATACTATGGATAGAAATTTTCATGCCGAACACATGGTTGTTTATAGCCAAAAACCCGAGTATGACATCAGTTATTTGTGATGGTCAACGCGAGGAAACTGAACTGCGGAACGTTGGCGTAATACGGATTGGTGACACTTGTATTATTAAAACTTTAAGTAACATCCTAGCGGCCAAGAGATCAATAACTTCAGTGCAAACTATGGCCTCATTTTCTAAACAAGTCAATTTTTCTATTAGCACGTACATTTCCAATAACACTGTCCTTAACATAACTAGAGAGGAGGTAATTCATAGTTCGCAAGATATCTTGCAGACCGTGGTTAACGGAGAACACACCCTAAAAACCGGTTTGGATAATACAATTTGGACCCAAATAACTTCTCACACATATAGCACATGCATTGTATCAGGACTCATTATCATGATTACATTATGTTTATTAATTTGTTGCTGTCCACAGCTCGTGAAAACCATGAAGTCACTAGCGCAGCAACATCGCCGCCATAAGAGCGATGCCTCGGCCCACAAGACAGCCAAGACAGACAGCAAACTTCACGAGGTCTCCACTGCCAGACCATCCCAACTACCACCACCGGGGACCGCTGAGCCAGTCAACGGTCAGACAGCACCCACCAAGCCAAGGCGAACACGAGGCCCGCCCCTACGCGAAGCCGACATACAATTATATCAGTTGAAGTCCATTTCTGGAGAGACGCCAGAATGTTCATTCAACAATTAATGAACAATAACATTTATTTTAATTTTATTTATATTTGTGTTTTAAAAAACCTTTAACTAAAAAATAATACATAAACAAGTAAAGTCGCGGGACAAATTGTATACCTATCTCAAACGTGAAGTGCAAACGCCGCACTTACTTGTATGTAGAAATAAGTTGTTATGATGAACTAAAATAGTGATGAGTGAACAAATCTTAAATTGGATCACTCACACTAACTCACTTATTTTGTTTATAATTTAGTAAAATAAGCTAAATTTTGTGTATATAAGTTAAGATTTCATGTAATAAAGAGAGTTGGAAACCAGAAGTCGAGTCGAGTTTTACTCCTCCCCAAGAAGACCCTAAGAAGACCGAGCTGTGCCCAGCAACCGCTGGAAGGGCTATTGCAGCCACGAGTAAGTGTCCTCTCACTGTGGCCAAGACACCCTTAGCCATCAGTAGATCGGTCTTGTGAGTCTGCTTGACCGGCAGTGAGAAAATCCCAATTACCCTCTGTCCGTCTGTTGTCATAGGTCTCCGTCAACAGACATCCCGCACTTATCTATATGTGTATATATCTACACGACCTATGGTTAGGGCGCTAGGTATAGGTACACACGTTAGGGTCCAAATTAGATCATCTAATCTTGGGAGTTAGGGTGTTAGGAAGTAGGGAACGTACGGAGCTAGGTGGGTAGGTTCCCCCCTTCACTGTGAACACATCCTGCCCATAGGATCCCGCGCACCCTACGCAGGAGGGCAGGTGCGTGATCAGAGCGTTTAAGTCAAGAAATTTATCATGCCTTCTAAAACAAGATACTACAGATAACCAATATCGGCCACCCATCCAATTAGAGGATGAACGGCACGTTGCTTAACAATCACGATGAATTAAAATCACTCAGTCAACTAAACCGAGTGGTAGAATAAGATGGATGTCGGTACATTTTTGGAATATATTTCTATGAGAAATTGAAAGGCGATTCAATTTTTTCGTGAACTCAACCGTCAGTAAACTTATTTCGGTGAAACGTTATTTTTGAGATTGATAAACGGTGGTACGATGAACTCTAAAGAGCTTATCTATTTGAAATGCCATTGACACTATTTAATAACTAAATTATATAGCAAGAAAGTGAGATTCTAAATAGTTCCTATAGAATTTATTACATGAAAGTCATAAAAGATTTCATTTTAATGTGTATTCTCTTAATAGTTTGAAAAGGTTCAAAGCTTTTGATTGGCAGTGTTGAGCGCCTCAAGGCCAATGTTTAACGATTGGAACGACCGGGACCGATAGTTTGACGTACACCATCCCAAGCACGGGAGCGCTATATTTTAATAAAACTGCTGTTCTTTGCGGTTCCACGACAAAATGGAGAACTATTTTGTATATACTGATGTTCTTCCGAATGAGTGGTGCGTTCGAAAGAGTATGGGGCCAAAACTGAATAAAAATATTTGACTTTGACTTATATATTTGATATTTGAATGACTTTGACTATATAAGAATGGAAGAAATATATAAGCGAGATATTATTATATATTTGTACGGCTGATTTACTTATCTTAACTTACTTATGAAGAAAGAGAATAAACGTTTGAGTATTTATTCATTAGCCAAATAAGTAAAGAGGAGTCAGCAATGCATTCCGATAAAATTTTTATTTATTTAGGTTATTTTTTTTTACTTAAAATTCAATTTTAATTAGTCTAGTTCCTGACTGAGACGGAGTAAGCCAAAGGTCCACGATACCCACAGAAAAGGGTTAAAATTAGAATTTAAAATTTAACGTTACGTATATTTTAATAAAGATTACAATAATGTTGTGTTCAGGATAGTGTTCTGTATAATTTTCTGTTGAAATTTTATGACTGAAAGCTATAAATGGACTTACAAAATGTTGTGTTTTGATTTTGAAATGAACTGAAAGTAGGTACTTACAGTAAAGGGCGCATGCTGGCTTATTATTTTGGTTTTGTAGACCGAAATTGACGATTTGTTCTATATCACGACGTCTTATATCTATCTCATTCATTTAAAAGGAGATGGTTGCAAAACCAGCGCTGCCCAGAGTAGCATACTCTAAGCAGCTCAAACTGAGCCTTCTGTAATTGCTTTTTATTAATATTAGTTTTATAAGATACCTATGTCATTTAATGTTCTTAAAAAACAATTTTTAAATAATTATGGAACGAATAGAATAGCGATTTTGTTAATTAAATGACCCTTAGCTAGTGCCTAGGTAGTGTGACATCTACATAAGCCCGTCTAGCTGACATATCCCTCTAGAGACAAGCAAGACATATCGCCTTGATGTATGGTGGCTAATTTTCAACCATATTATAAAGTATAAATTTATCTACATCAACGAAAATGTTTAATATTTTGAATATGATGTCAATGAACGCTTAATTAATGCAAATATATGACATGTTAGTGTGTTGGTGGTCATGTAAAATTGTCGGTCCTGGTTATTTCAATCGATAAATTATTTTGGAGGCCTTAGGCCGTGGAAAACCTCAGACACCAGGGTTTGCCACTAACCTATTCGAACTGTAATTACTTACTTTAGTTTAACTAGCGTTTTAAATGTCAAAGTGACATACAATTCCATCATTGGCTTATTAAATACACTAGCATTAATTACTTAAGAACAACGCATCAAAATAATGCTCTATACAATCCAACAATCATTTCAATTAAACCCAACACTAGTTAAACAATTAACCAACATTACCGTAAACAGTAAACAGTAGGGTTATCACCAAAATGGTTAATGACAGTATGTATAATATTATTAGTGTTGGGACCGCATCAATATTGTATGGAATTTGACAGAGTTGAAGGGAAACCATTAACACCGCACGTGAGCTCATGAAATTTCGATGCCTTCCTTAGTGGACACCTCTATCTATACTAATACTATACCTTCAACGTGAATTGATGGTTATGGGTCCTTCTGTATATGTAAGGTACGGATAATCTACCTTACCATAAAATGTATATAGTAAAGTATAGTCATTTATCTTCAAACATACAAATTAACTAAGATAGAAGCGCCCACGGTTTCACCCACGTTCACGGGTTCTCGTTGAATTTTGGAGTATAAGAAGTTTATGTGTTATTCGAAACGTTAATCTATCTCTGAAGTAAGTAATTATTATTAGGATCCGATTAGTGATTTTTGCGTGAGAAGCATACAACCTTCAAACACTATTGCATCTTATAATATTATAAAAAACGAATGTAATAAAGCTAAAGAGTTGGATTTTTTGTCTGTTGATCTCAGAAAGTACTTACAAATCCGATTTTAATAATTATCTGCTACGAATCAATCAGTTAATACGACAAAATACTACGGATCAATAAGGTTCTACGACAAACTGCTACGAATCAATCAGGTTCTACGAATAACTGCTACGAATCAATCAGGTTCTACGACAAACTGCTACGAATCAACCAGTTATACCACAATCTGCTACTAGTAAATCAGTGACTTCGACAATCAGTGGAGTTAAAATTACTATTTCATTGTGGTAGTCATCTAAGTAAACGTAGTCGAACAGCGTACCAAGCTTTTGTATTCTCGTATAATACGATCTCAAAGTCATATAACATTCTAGGCAAGTATTTAAACAATGTAAAATACTAGGCTAGCATTATATATCATTTGAAAGTAACCAAATAATTTAGCTTAACCTTTACACACAGGTTACTAGGAAAATTCTGTCTGTTTGTTAAAAGGTTCTTAGAAGTATGGTCTCGGTACCGAAATAAAGCAAAAGGTTTTATGATATTATGTGTAAAGAATTTCTCATATTATTTTGATTTTGTCCTAAGATAAACGTTGGAATTTATATTATTTTGGATAGAGACATACAATAGCCATGTTATTATGTTATTAAGTGTAGTTTAATTCTATTAAACTCGTCAGGTCACTATCTCAATTGCCCATCAAACAACAATAGGTATCTTTAAAGAAAAAGTATTAGCCTGTAATGCCTGTAATGTTTCACTGTTGGGAAAAGGCAATTTCATCTCACTGAAGATATCAGTAGACTGATTGAGTAATCTTTGAGTAATAAGTACCTTGTACAATTATGAAGTAACCCCAAACATAATAACTTCAAACTAACACAATAACGCTATCTTTCAACCAAAAAACCGCATCATAATGGGTAAATTTTTTTACAGCTTCGAACTTATAACGCCTTTATTTTTGCATTGAGACTAAAATTGCTGAAATACTATTTTCGATTAATAAAACTGAACTTATTAGTTTGTCTGGCCGTTCTTCCGTACTACTGGCTCGGTTAATTGACATTTTAATATGTGTGCAACAGATTTTCAATTGTTTTTCATTGAATTTCCTTTACGTACAAAATTGTCTGATGGTATTTTTATAAAATGAGTCCCAAGTTATAGCTATGGAGCTCTAAAAGCAAAAACAAAACACTTTATAACCTAAACCTTGTTGTTTTACTGCGAAAAATAGAAAAGCACTTCTAAAAAAGCTCTTAAAAACTTACAAAAACTAACTCGTATTTAAAAAACCTTGCCTAAACCAAACTTAAATAAAGTTTTGGTGTTTCGAAGCTTTTCCAAAATCCTTTAAAACATTGAATAGTTCGTTCGTACATTTCATTCGTTCGCACAATAATGAACAAGACTTGCATTTGAGAGCTACTTCAGTGCTATGAATACTCTGGGTGTATTTGAAATGTTGCCTGAAGCTATAGAACTTGAAAAATGGTGTTTGAAATGTGGTTTTATTTAAAGTAAGAAAGTTTATTTCAAGTTTTTCATCAAACTTTCGTATGGGTTTGTTATGTATAGAGAATGCGAGAAAAAAATACCCTTTATACTAAATTAAACGGGTCAGTATTGCGTTAGATAATTTAACGTATTTTACTAAAATACTTACACCTTTTTTCTTTCGTAAATCAATGCAAACCGTGTGAGTTTAAAAAGTATGTTAAAAAATACCCTTCTTTAAATAATCTAGTCGGTACTAATGAGTTTCAAAAGTAACGTACCGTATTAATAAAGTGTCTTATTAATGGCATCTAAGTATAACCTATATTTCTTTTAGTAAACTAACATAAAATATCTTGAATTGACTTGTTTGAACACGGTATTCTGTAAAACTACGCCTCGGTTTTGTAATATTCTTAAAAACAGATTTAAAAGTTATATGTTACCCGTCCCTTACGCACCCGTTACGTACCCGTTCCCATAGATAGATAATACTGAAATACCCGAAATCTCTATAGGAACAGGTACATCGCGGGTGAAATCGTGGAGAATAATAAAATGTTATAGAAATGAAATATATTTCATATCGGAACGGCAAACAATTAATATTGACATTCAAATAAAATAATACAAAGCAATTAGAATTTCGGAGAAAGCCGTCTAGATCTACTTAAGGGTATCATTTCAATAGGTCAAAGAAATATCATACTGTACTCTAAATACTCAACAAGAAAATACAATTTAACTACTAAAAGTAACTAAATCCTATTCAAATTGCAACAGTATAACAAAGAATGAATTGAGCGATTAAAACAAAATTAAGAATAGAAATTTTAAAACATAAAAAATTAATTTTAAGGAACTTCAAGAAAAATATAATTATTTACAGTCTTGGTGCAAAAACCTTCAT
This sequence comes from Cyclophora punctaria, assembly GCA_951394245.1. Taxonomy (NCBI): domain Eukaryota; kingdom Metazoa; phylum Arthropoda; class Insecta; order Lepidoptera; family Geometridae; genus Cyclophora; species Cyclophora punctaria. The sequence goes on from OX596174.1 coordinate 9,509,955, forward strand.
CAGAGTTATTCACGATCTCAATTCGATTGTATGGTACCACGATTTTAAAACCTTTTATACCCTTTTTGTTGGCATAACTCCTATTAGTCCAAATTAGAACCAAGAATCTTTCTTGTCATTCAATATTAAGTTCAAATTCTACCCATCAAGTGTCATTTTTAAAAGTTAGTTTTGATACTAATTAGCCGGATTTCGACTTTATATAAATTGCGCGCTAGTGTCATTTCCAAAAGCCTGTTTTGACACAAAGTTAATCGGATTTTGACTTTATATCCGTGTTAGGTTAGATAGTAACGACAGATAAGTCCGCCACGTGTTACCTCAGAGGTTTCATAAACTTTTGATTGTCGGGTCGTAAATCAGAAGCAATCTTTGTCGCCAGACAGGTCTTTGATATCTAAGTAAAGTTCAAGATAAACTCTGGGTAATATCACAAAACGTATTTCACGACCTTCTTTTGTTTTCATCGGATAAAAACATAGCTTTATATTGCTTGTTAAATGATAGTGTTTCATGTTTTGGGATTTGTTTCTGTTGATGGATAATACAATTATTTTAAATGTTGATGTCTGTTTATTTTTTGAATTAGGTTTTAGACTATCATTACAAAATATGTTTTATTTTATGGATTATGCACGATACCATAATATAAAAAAGAGTCTCGTAAAAGAAGTTTCCATTAAAAAAGAACATACAGTTGTGATGTTAGGGAGAATAATCGACTTATGAAGTCCATAGATCAACCAACTTGACTCGTTAGTATAATGTACTATTTATTTATATAATGTCACATTAACATTGTTGCATATTATAATTTAAATCAAGAGTTACAGAGTACTTTTCTAATATAAACACCACAGATGTGTAAAGCATTCATAACAGCTAAACACAGATAATTTTAACATGAAAACATTTAACAAGAAAAGCCAAAAAAGCTATTTAAAAAAGCCACACGACAGCTGAATATCTTATCCGTAACTAAACACAGCTTTAATGAAATCACATGTAACACCCAGTAATTTTATTCCTCCCACTTAAAATATACCTACACGGTTCACCCGAGTAGTATTTATAATACAAATTCACGCATTGTTACTCGGCCAAGTTCACCAATACAGAACACTCGCAGCATACAAATGCTAATTTGTACAGGATCCGAAATAGAATAGTTCGGACGGGAGTTTGCTTTCGCTCGGCAATTAATAGTTCAACACTTGGGTCGTAGTTATATACGGACCAAATGCCGTGAAAATTGCGTATTAAGTCTTTGTTTGAAGCACGTTTACATTTGTATTTATTCGGTGTTAAATAATGAAGAAGTGTGAGACGAATGGAGAAACAACGATGACAGGACATGCTTTGAGTCAAACTGGCCACAAGGCTCTTTGGAAGTTTTAAAACTGTACCACAATATTCTATGTTCCTTTTTTAAAAATCTTGCCGCCACAACTTCTTAGGATCGTTTTATAGTCTTTAGGCCTATCCGCACTCGCACGCGAATCACGGCGCGAATCGCGACGCGAAGCGCGGCGCGAATTGGAGCAAGAACTGCCAACAGTCCACACTCGCAGAGGTTCGCGCCGGGCTCACAGTATGTTCGCGCTCCTTGACGCGTATGCACGCCAAGCATTTAATATTTAATCTTCCAATTTTTCTCAATCAATCAACATAGTTTATGTGTAGTCGGTATGGACAGTGAAACCACTACAGCAGCTGCGGGGCTACTTTGCGCTTTGGCAATTTAAAGTTACGCCTTAAAGAAAAAACGAACAATTCAAAAGATACAATACCGGCTCAGCACGAAAACATTCTATAAACGATAGTTCTAATTCATTGCTCCAGACGATACTCATTTTGCACGCAAAATCGTAGTCTTTATTAAAAAATAAAACACAACCATCCGTGTCAATTTCTACTGAACGACTGAGCTGCCCGCGAATGTAGAGTCTTGTCGTGTTCGCGTCGCGCTTCGCGCCTGCGAGCCCTTTGTCGCGGGACAAAAAACCGACAATTTTCGGGGAACACAGCGCGAACGAGCCGCGAAGCCGCGAAGAATATGCGAATCGGATCTACACTCATGTTCGCGGGTGCTTCGCGCCTTCGCGCGCGGTTCGCGCGCGAGTGTGTAGACGGCTTTATAGCAGCACCGCGGTTTTACCCGCGATAAAAAATAGCCTAACCTAACTTAACCTTCCCGTTTTAATTTGGCTATCCATTACAAGAATGATTCAAATCGGATCTTTAGTTTCTGAAATTAGCCCGTACAATCAAATAAACAAAGTTAGAATCTTTACTTCATTATAATATTAGTTTAGATTTGCCTATGTACTGTGATCCCACCCGCGATCCAATAGATGGCTCCGGTGTGAAAATTTTGACCATGGCGCTTATATACTAATTTCTTAGATTTTGTAGGCCCATACATTTTGTTGAACAGGAAACACCTTCCACTTTATTTAATTAGTATTGGTATAAGTTTTGCAGAAAAGTGACCTTGACTCGTACTATTAAACTACGAAATACATTTAGCTGTGCTTTGTTTCAATTAAAGTTTTAGAATTTGTACGGTTCGGCCTCTATATTGTTTAGAGTGACTGCTATGTCTATTCACCAAACAAAACGCTGTTATTGAAAAACACACCTAAATTAATTCTGTCCAAATAAATTGTAACATGACAGTTCGTTTAGGATTTTACCGCGTATGTATATTTGTTTGCAAAAAATAACAAAAAGGTCTAAATAAAAGTTATTAAAGCTGTCAAAATTTTGAAACAAAGGAGACTCAACGAAAATCCGAACCAAATAGGCGTCAATCTATTTTGAACATACAAGTTCGAAAAATAAAATAGCGCGCGAAAGGTTGCCATTTTTTACATTCGGATTTTGAAATGAAAGAAAAAAGGAATTGTCTATGACATCGTTCCGTTCAATTTTCGTGATTCCCGACCCATAGAGACAGGAACGGTCGAACGCTGTTTTAAAATACGAGCGTTAAAAATAAAATTGAAACATGAAAAGTTTAGTTAAACTCTGGCAGTTGTTTATAGTTTAAAGAAAACGATAAATAAAATGTTATTGTTAAATACTTTTACTGTAACTAAAATACACTCATGATTATTACATTACCTTTATGTTAATTGTTTTTGGTAAGAATAATAAAATTATGTTACTTTGTAATCTAACTTAAATAATGTGAAATAATCTAACTGTTTATCTCATTGTTCCAACAATTGATTAAACCTTAACACAAAAATAAACAATGAAAAGAGATTCAAATCTTAATCCCCGCTTTAGCAACAAATTAAAACACCTCCAATTAATACAGCACCTAATTACAAAACAAAACAAATTAAATAAACGGAATCAAATGCGAAATTCGACTCTACGTCGAGCTGTTAAAGGTTATGTCACGAAGCCGACTGGTGTCAGTATTCATGACTGCAAAATGACTGGAGTTTGGAAGGCTAGTGATTATGCAAAATCGACGCTCCAGGACAAATCCGCAGATTGAACCAACGTTTTGCTGATTACAAATGTCGGAGCGAACGTATAGATACGAGCGGAGCATACCTACTCATACGAACGTACTATGGTACGAATAAGTAGGAATACGTGCGAGTGACTAAACGTGTGTTTGGTACACGAAATCGGGTTACATTATTACATTATTGTCGTTACTTATTAGTGCGGTTGACAACCCGCTGTAGGTTTATATTAGGATTATATATTTTACTAGTAGCGCTCCACGGTTTTACCCGTGTTGTGTGCCCGTTCCCGTGGGAATTTCGGGATGAAAAATAGCCTATAACTTTTCCATTGAATGTCCAATTATCCATTGTTCTTCAGGGTTCTTAATTATCGAGATATTTATTGCCTGTGATAATTATCGGATAAGTATATGTTAATAACAATATGCTGTCTTTAATTATTGATTCACCCAGAGGATATCCTCTGCTAAAATTTATTATTGCCGTCGCTGGGCCATGGCACCCCCGGGATCTTCCTGATTGTATCATATCATCTGTGTGCTTAAAGTATAAAGGATAAGCTCAAGGTTTTGTTATTTTTAACCTAGGACGTGTGGTTAAAAACTTGTGTCTCTTGAGTGAATGTCAATGTCGTCGTAATACCCTGATGAAATGATTAATTGATTATATTTTAATATATTTCTAAAATTTTAAAGCATGCGTAGATCTTAAAAGTGAAAGGTAATGTAGACGTTTCGAGTAGAAAAGCTCAATTCTTATAAACTTTTCAATATAGCAAAATTTTAAAGTAATATATTTATTTAAAAGCGTTATAATTATGATGAAGATATTTTTCTTAAGGTATTACTTTCTTTACTAACAAACTGCCTAGAGACCATCAAGAAAATCTGAGATAATAACTAATAATTATTATCACATATTACCTAGAACACCGGAGTTTTTTCCTTAAGCGGATTCCACCGTAAACCGCCAATAAATATTTATCACTCATTACTTGGTGTAATCGGAGGTTACTAGGGGAAACCCTCCCCTTGGTTAGGGGGGTGGGAATTAAGTACAGGAATGAAGCAGATTGAGAAGTTAAGGTGACGTTTGTCTGGCCGCGACACTGAATAGAAAATAGCGAACATGCGAACATGGGTTGCATGTTTTATTACAATGTGGCTTCGACTGGCGATAAGTGGGCACGGGATGTTAGGTAACATTGACTCTACTGCAATGGTAATAAGATATAAATTGAAATTCACTCATAAAAACACAAATGTCCAAAAAGGAGCTAAATGCCTGATATGTAGTAGTTAGTTAACATTTTAAAGATTGCTTGCCGTCCACAGTTAGTCATCGCGGCGTAGTGGTATATTATGAATTATAGACATTTGACTGTGGATAGTATAAAATCTATCTATCTATATTATTTTATCTATATATTATTATTATTATGCCTTTTCAACTGACTTCAAAAAGGAGGAAGTTTCTCAACTCATTCGCATATATTTTTTTTGTTTCAGTATTGCCTCTTTGTACGCTTAATGCGGCAATCAATCGTGTTTCAATTTACTTCAACACCAAAAGTCATCTTTGCACTAGATAATACTAGTTGACTATTAAAAGAGGTCGTTCTTTTCATGATAATCACACAATGTAATGAATTTCAAACAAAACCTGAATAAACTTAGACTCTGTTACATTACAAAGTATCACAAAACGTTATAACTAATGTGTCTCGCCCTTAAAACATGTTATGAAGACGAACCTTTTTAATTCAGTCTTCAAATCGGATTAAACGACTCACAGCTTAATACGGTCTTTGTTAGAGAATTATGAGAGAACAGATTTTTAAAGTTTCATTTATTACATTGAAAATCTTATTTTATATCTGAGGTTAGTTTTTAAAGAACAAACCTATTTTATTTTACTGTATCTTAGTTTCCGTTTGTACTTTTCGTGACGTAGTTTGATTAAACGATGTTAACTTGTTGCGATTGTTAAGCAACGTGCAGCTTGGCCACTACTTGGATGGGTGGCCGATTTTGGAGGGCTATCGGAGGGTAAGTAAAATTGTGGAGGAGATGGTGGGATGGATGGGAAAAGTGTCGGAGGGGATTACAGAGGGCAAGTAAAATTGTGGGTCCAGGTTGTTTCATTCGTAAGACCTTGTCAGTTACTAGCTGGTTTATTATACACTAAACTACATGAGCTTACTTACTTTTTAGTGTCCGTCATATCTGCTTATCTTGTATTTTGGAATTAAAGAAGGATAGATGTTTTTGTTTTATCGTCACAATTTTGAATAATTAACATATATTATGTAGGTTGGAATGGTTATAGAAAAACAAAAAGAGGCCGTACATTGTAACGAGTATATTATTCAAAAAATATATTTCTATATGATCATTAGCAGCTTCTATAAAAACAAAAGACGATATAAAAAAAGTGCTTTCGGATCTTAATTTAAAAAACCGCAATAACGAAAAGACGTAAATACTGCGGAATGATATTGTTTTTTGTGAAGGTTCATTAAAGCAAAAACAAAGGACGGTAGAAAAACTCGAAAGTTTATGGAAGCATCTAAGACGTACTTTGGGAAATCTTCCGCCTTAATTCCCGTATACGTTTTATTTTATACGTGGTTAGTTAGACTGTGACTGAGTGCAGCGGATTGTAATAGAGCGAATTTGCCAGTGGATAAGCAGTTTTTTTGACTTATTTCATAGTGTCTTAGAGTAACTAGGTATAAATAAAAGATTTTTTATTTCTTTTTTCAATATTGACTTATGCTATAAAATACTGTGCTAATTAATATACAATATTTTCGTTAGTTTTGAAACTACGTTTACGGTTATTTTCGTTTTTATATTACTGACAGAGAGAAAATACCCATACGTTAAACAGACAAGACACGAAATAAAAGGAACGAACTAAAAATACCAATAATCGCAGAGTACTGTCTGACAAGAGAATATTGAGGGACTGCCACGTAATTTTTATCGACATAACATGAATTGACAAGTAATCACATTTTCAGGTGACAAAATATCGCTACGTCCCTCCACTAAGTCTGAACCTCGCTGAAATATCACGTCCTTATACTTGTACTTCGTTTTACGCGAGTATTAAGGGATGTTGGTTATAAATACAAACATCACACGCCCTAATATAATCTCCATAATTCGCATAAAATCTTACCCGTAATGTGTTGTACTGTTGCAAAAAAGGGCAAAAATATTTTTTGATATATTTCGCAGAGCGCGGCAGACTGCGGCGGGGAAGATGGAAAAAGATGGAAACATCTAGACTGGCTTATAAAAGCCTAGGACAAAGACAGCTGGTATATCTCTCTATACCAGGGAGGGGAGTCGCAGGGGGAGGGGGCGGTTTTACTCTGCAGTGAGTAACTAAACAAAAAATCCTTACGATGCTAACAAACATGACTTCTAATACTAAGATTATTTTTATGCCTATTAGCAGAGTCTACGACAACGACTGAGATAAGCAATTTTTTAGGAAAAACAACACAAAATTATATTTGTTGATGAAGCTAATATCAATATTCCTTAATAATAACAATAATTGCATATATCAAATCATTAATTGCAATCGATGTTTCAGCAATTTGCCCAATTAGGTTTAATTAACATTTCCAATGATTATTCCACAGGTATACGAAATAAACTATTACTCTCTAATCCCGAAACCGTATTCACAAACGTCGAGTACACACGGAGGCTCACGAGCTCTCAATATAAAGCTCTGCCGTCATTCCCAGATTCCTTTGATCGGTCATTTGCAGTCATACATCTAACGGCCCGTAGGCTTTCCAAAACTTTGTACTCTTAACAGTTTTATTGGACGAGCTTTGATCTAACAGGCTCAGGTCAAGTGAATAGGCAGCATTTTTTTATTAAAAAATACAAAGACGTGTCGTACGGTATTTTTAGCCTACAACGCAAAAAAGAGTGCTATGAGTTTGTGATTTTGCCGCGTCATAAACACGTGAAATGATTTTTTGGTTAAAGTTTATGTTGGCTGATCAACAGGAACTTCTTAATCTGAAAATGAAATGAAAGTAGAAAGTAGCTTGTAATGTCCCACTGCTGGGCAAAGGTTCATTCATGTTCATTTCACTAAAGATCCATAATAAGGGTCGTCTGGTCTGACATAGCGACCTTTCAAAGTCAAGTTATATGGTATAAATATCTTTATTATAAACTTTTTGTTCTTAAATACAATAAATTTCCAATCATTACAAACATCATAAAACTCCCATAAATAAAACTCAACCATTGTTCATTTTGTTTGTCATGAAATTTGTAACTTTCAGAAACATTTGGTATTTACTGCGTCACATTTCATCGCATTAATCTTTTTTATAACCTTAGATTTCGTTTGATGTAGTTTAAATACACTTTTAGTGCCCAATTGAATTAGAAAATAAATTCATAATGGACTGAAAACCTTTGATTTTAAAATGGTATCGGTATGGTATGGTCAGACCATGTCGGTGGCCTTTAGGCGGTCTAAAAACTCCGACACCAGGGTTGGGCACTACCCTACTCAAAAAAATGAACTCGAGAGCGGTTGGAATCTAGCTCATTTTTTATATTATTAGCTAGAAAGATCAGATAACGCCACAAAAACAGAGTCGATGCCGGCATAACAGTGGAGCATAGAAAGTTATAAAAAATTAAAATATAGAACTTCAATAATAATAATTAACTATGGAATCCATTGTGAAAAATATAATCCGTCCGTGATCGGGTTTCAATTAACAATGTTTTCTGCATTTACTAATCCCCTATTTTATTGCCATAGAAATCCATTCAATATAGATAAGTAATATGAAACGGAAGCCTCTCGTCATAATCTCCCATTGGATCAAAAATCCATTACTTTTATTAGTCTTTTGTCGAGAGGATTATACAATTAGCGGTCCGACCGAACTTTTCCCTGTTGTATTTTGTATTTATAAAGGCCTCGTGGATTTATTCCCAATTTTCGATACTTTCTCGTAAGAATTTTGGTATAAAAGTGACCAGAGTCATTAGAAAAGTGGCAGTAGGTTCGTCTCGCTACTTCTTCTTCAGCGAGTCAATGAGTAATCAATTTTTCTAAATATGGTTTGCCAAAAAAGAGGCCGATGAAATTGCCCTGCTTGTAGCGGTCAGCAAGTCCTGGGGCGAACAAGCCTCCGGACAGCCCGCGACCAGCAAAAGGTCACGTGACATTATTATACAATTCTAATGGCCTACCCTGGTGTCGACATAGTCTGACGATTGAAACAACCGGGACCGACTGCTTAACGTGCCTTCCGAAGCACGGTAGCGCTCAGATTGAAATGCCATTACCGGCCACCTATCCAAGTAGGGGTCTAGCTGCACGTTGCTTAACAATCGCAATTAACTAACATCGCTTAGTCAAACTACATCGCAAGCGCTAGTATAGGTAACTGTATTAAATGTTATCACGATAAAAAAAATTATTCACAAACTGAGAGGTAAGAGGATTTAAAAAGTCTTTTTATATCACCTCGTAAGCACTTAAATAGGACACTTAGCTATAAAACAATACAAAGGTTTTTTGCTCTTTCTACTCACAATTGCACTCCGCGGCAAACCCCACAGTTGAAAGCATTATGGAACAATCAACATTTAAAAATATCTGCGCATTCTGGCACCAGTGTTGACTTGAACTAGGTCAAAACATAGTTTTAGAGTTGTAATCGTCGAGGCTATAACACTAGCGATATCTACCGGGCGGGTTCGGCAGTAAAATTTTACAACTTGCATCTTGCTCGACGCATAATTTCCATATTTAGTTCATATGAATAACGTACCCTCACAGTTCAGTTTTACGGTCTAATAATTCGTGGTTTTAATTCAAATGTTTGTTCAAGTCTAAACTCCGATGTTGAACATTTCAATGTTTTTGAAAGAATAATATGAGATTTTATTACTTCGTTTACTTAGCTACGTTTGATTTAAGAGTAAAGTTTCTTTAAAGTTTAAGACACGATGTATTATGAGCTTCAATCACAAAGTTGATTTTAAAGCAATGATAAAACAAATATAATATTTGCATAGTAACAAAAAAAGCTCGATTTCAAATATGCGACTTCATATTTTCCATTTTCATTATTTTTATTTGAAAACCAAACTGGAAACCTAAAGAAGATATATTGTAAAAAAATTAAAACTATAGTTTTAACAACCCTTCTAAAGTAAGTACCTATTAAAAGTTTGTTTCGAAAAATATATAAAAAGTTATACAAAACCGCTCGGTATTTTCAATTGACAACAAAAAACACAAGAGTTTTATTCTCTAAGCTTCATACAGGGACTGTAGTTTTAATTGGACACCGAAAATTCATAAAATCCATTTTTGGCGACAAACACATAGACTATACGAGTAGGTGACGTTCAATCTTTTTTATTCTTGTTTAGCTGCAGGTATTTTTCATTTAGATATTTTTATGAAAGACAGACTTTTAAAGCATCGTTAATATGGAGCGAATTTACAAAACGCCAAGCCCGCAAATAACTATTGAACTCTTTGATCAACAATACACAACTAGATGTCGGGTCGGCGCATAAAATACGTCTCTGTGAATAACGCCTCATTTGAAAAGTGAGGCGTTATTCTCACTTATTTTATTCATAAGATTTGCTACTTTATTGCTTGGTGTCATGGTAGTAATTAGGTTGAACTTCGAACTGTTTTAAAACTTTTGTTTCAGTTCGGTAGTAAACAAAATAAGCTGTCACACGTCATCCGCGCGGACAGTATTTAGCTTTGATTTTGTACGTGACCCGATATCTAGTTGTGTATTGTTGATCGAAGATTGAACTAGCTTATTATTTAAGCACTTTGTTAACTCTCTCAAAGACAATGATGCTCTACTTATCGCAGTGTAAGTGACTTAAACTCTATTCAAGAGATATCGAGGGGCATAGATAATTTAAATTCTCGTTACGTTAAAGTGGGCACGGTACCAAATCGTAGGATAACAATTTAAAACTACGAATACTTTTAACGTTACATTCGATTTATAAACTCTGCTTACCAATAACGTGGTATAACATTGTAAGACTGATTTTACCATTTGATAAACGACTTTCGTTGACTGTAAAAGCTTTATATTTTTGTTAAACTACCACTTTTACAGTTACTACAAGGCACCCAAACTCTATCAATAAAAAAGTAATATAATATCGTATGTAAGCCTGTCATATTAGGGCAAAGGCATCTCTGCTGTAATAAAATATAATGCCAAGAATAATCTTCAATAAAGAACAAGTCTAATAGGAATTTAGTGTCGAAAATCGCTTCATAAGCAAATATTTTCGTATGAGCACTAAGTCCTATCATTTGAGTGCCAAAGCTGACTTCACACTTGGCATTGTTCCTTCTAAAAAATTATCGTTACAAATCTTTGAGCAGACTATCCGTAATGGGGTTTTAATATTCATTGGTGATATTTTACGTATTTTACTTGGTATTGGGGGATGAGAAAAAAATGCAAATTTTAAGCCCCTTTTGTTGGCTTTGGTGGCTGTGAGATGTGATTGACCGAAAGATGTTTTTTTTAAGGTGAGTTTAAATTTTACGAGAGCATTTGAGAATATTTTTACTTAAATGTATCGATAATTTTACGTGCAATTACAATTAGGTGTTTGCAGAATGTAACATGCAATTTGAATTAAAAGATTTAAAATAAAAAGGTCATATTAATTTAACCAAATGAAACATACGATGTAATAAAATTAATGTCAGTCATGTGAAGCATGAACACAATATGTTAGAAAATCTATTTCATTTAGTTCCGCATAACGCGTTAATCCCAAAATCTCCCAAATAAACCATAATAAAGCTAACATTACACACACCTAAATCACCGCCCAAAGCCTTCCAATTTCAAAATAAACCTTCCATTTTCAAAACTAAATGCCTAAACATCAAACGAGTTTAAACAGACGGGCTGTCAAAAAGACAGATTTACACCAAATTAACTTTAAACAAACCGAAGAACATTAAGTAAATGAGGTAAGACTGAAATAAGCACAATACATTATCTGAACGACACCTCTGAGCGTTGTAAAGGCAATCGTGTAATTTTGATGTCACGGGTGCCACGTATCAGATGTGTAATAACTATGTAATGGATGTGTGGCGGCCCAAGCGGCCGATTCATTCTCGTTCGTCTTCGCTTGTTCGAGTCCGCGCTTATATTCGTGTCTATTATGTACTACGAGTTCTCTTAAGTGAAATTGTTTAGAATATTTTGTTCTAAATTTGAAATGCTTGTTGGTGTTTTTGTTGAACCTGGCGTTTTTGAGTTATAGTTTTTTTACATATAAAGTTAGGTTGGTGTTTTAGTGAGTTTTGATGCTGTTTTATTTAATTAATTGATTTGAGAAGTTTATATATGTCTATGTGATATGTATGTCGTCTAATCTCTAAGGAATACCTTATTAACACCCAATTAGGTGACTGCTGCTGCCGCTTTTACCGCTTTATTTACACTGTTGTGGAGACGGCATGTTACATACAGTGTGAGACTTATTGGGATTGCACCATTATTTTATTTAAATAAAATTATGTGATGTTGATTCAATTGATTATTTTGTAAGTTTTTAAAAATGAAGTAAAACAATGTTTGTTACCTCTATTCATTAAATAAACTAAAATATCCTACTATTTCATACAAAGTTTGCAGTTCACGAACCAAATTGGTGTTTCGGAAAAAGGTTTTATTCCCAAAAAAAAACTGCGAAACCAAACCAGTGAATAAATAGTGGAAAACAAAACAACGTCCGCCGATAACATCAGTTAGTTTGAACTAGCGATCGGATCGTGTCAATAAAACACGTGGTACACTCCAAAAAAAGACTTAAATATCGCTAAAGAACAATTTAGTCCAAACGATTTTCAGTACAAAATATTATATGAAACCGTTCAACTAAGACCAAGCTTGGAATCTTTCCAGTTTTCAGGTTCACCGCCTACACGATCTAATTCACGCTCCTTTAAATAAAATGTTTTGATCATTCCATAGACGGAATGGCGCCATAACATTTAATTATAGCACTTTGTACCAAATATAGGACATCTCGTCACTCTTAATAATTGGGTGGAAAATTCAAAAGATTAAATAAATCGTTAAGGGAATAACAGTAACAGTTAATGTTTGCGCCAATCGCCGTCGAACGAATTCGGCGGAACGTTCAAATTTCTAAACCATTACAAACAAAACTGTTGCAAAATTTCGAGGGAACCCAATAAGCTAAGTAACTAGCAATAATACGTACCTTAGCGAGGAAATACGAGCTAACTTGGGCAGTTCCGAATGGAATTAGCGCTGGCGATTACAGGGTCGGCTCTAAGTGCACATACGGGGGCCATGGTAGTAATCCACCAAGAAATATGTCGGTCAATGTAATTTGTTTCGGGTACTTTTGCGCTTAGAAACGGCATTAAAAATAAAAGGCTTCGGTCGCACGAAAAATAATTCGAATGAAATTCTTATTTTACACTAGGTTGTTAAGGCCAAATACGACTGATCCAGATTTCACCCAGCTTTAAGAGCAGAGATTATGTTTTCTTTTGACGTTTCATGTTTTATACAATAAACACTATAATGTCCCACTACTTCAAAGACCTTTCATCTAACTGAAGATGTCAGTACAATGAGGAGGATTAGGCGTAGTCTGGTGATTACGCTTGCCTGATGCGGGTTGGTGATCTCAAATCTGAACCATTTTTGAAAAGTAGCAAACAAGTTTTCGTTCGAACTGGGAATTGAACCCGAGACCTCAGTCTTCGCAGGCGAGTGCACATACCGCTAGACCACCAAGGCATTCATAAAAACAGAATCTTTTTAAAATTCCAAACCTTCTTAAAAATCCCCTCATAATCAATAAGATATCTTCAACTAATTGCATAAAAAAACTTTTATAATCTATTAAGTCCTGCTCCGCCCCTGGCGGTGTAATCGCGGAAACTTCTCTCTCAAGAATAGGGTGACCTGTTCATTAATCAACCGGAACTCATGGCCGTTGATTGATGGAAGAAAGATTGTTCTTTTACCAACGTTTCGCGACACCAAGTAATGAATTATGCTACTAAGTATTATGACTTGATAATGGCTGTGCATGGGAGATGGCATTTGAGATGCTGAATGTAATAGTTTTTCATGGTTTTTGGCTAAGCTGTGGTAGGTTAGGTTAGGCTGTAATTATAGCTTTGTATTTGTACTAAGGCGTTGTTTACGTTGAGTGAGTTGGCTATTCTATAGAAGGCTATATAAAGAAGTGAGGGAAACCTCTTCAAAAACCTAATGTCTCCTGAATGTCGAAAGAATTCAAATTGAAAATGAATAATACTTAACTGTTTAATCCCTATCTTAAAAAATAACTCCCATAGAATCAGTAAACATTATAAATCTAACAATATTTGCGCTCCAACCCTGCGATAAGGGCCTGATAAATGAATCTCCTATATCACACAAATATCTTCACCTTCCTGAATAAAGCTTGCTCTTCCATTCCCCTTAAACACCTACAATCAGAGCTCCACCAACTAATTCATCCGTGCTCTCATAAAATACACTTCCCATTCCCGTACATAACAGAGCCTCATACATTCTGCGTTATTATCTAACCGCCAAAACGTTTCGACGTTCCAAATGCCGACACCGACGTAACTGGAAAAACCCGAAAAAACCAGTGTCATTTATAACAATAACCGAGGAGTGTAGTGTGTCACCATTCCGTGTGACAATAAAAGTCGGATGCAGAGAGAAGCGAGCGAGTTATGGATGCCATGATACGAATCCACAAACAAGCCCGAATTTGTACTATAGTTAAAGTTAACGCGCATTAACTCCAGTAGCTGGTAGTAAATTGCAGCTCTATATCCTAAATAGTTTAAAATAACAGAGCTTGTTTGTAGTAAAAGCACATGGTAAAGTTGCTCTCGTGCTGATGGGAAAGGCCTCTCATCTCGTTGAAGATATCAATACAGTGGGCTTAGAAGCTTTATATAGGTAATCATCGCACTACAGGTTGCATTTACTTTTAACTTTTTGATTAAAAAAGTTAATTAAGCCAGTATAATGTCCCCCAGCTGGGCAAAGGCTCTCATCTCACTGAAGATATCAGTATAGTGAGGAGAATCATTTATTTATTAGGTAAATTTAATAAGCACTTGAAATGCCATCAATAATTGTTATAGGACGTCCTTTGATATACAGGAGCTCTAACGTGATTGCAGTTATAATAACGTCCTCAAATTAAATCGTTTATCTGTCAAATAAATCAATGATTAAAACACCCCTCTTTTTGCGTTGGGGGTTTAAAATAGAACCAGTCAAACGAAAGAAGAAATTATGATAACATTTATTTCTCAAACAAATCTATACTAATATTATAAGGAGGTAAAATTTGTAAATTTGTTTGTTTGTTTGTATGTTCGAGCTAATCTCGGGAATTACCTGCCCGATTTGAATAATTATTTTTGTAATAGATAGCTACATTCAAGGGGAAGGTTATAGGCTATTTTTATCCCAAAATTTTTATGGGAACGGGCATAACGCGGGTAAAACCGCGGGGCGTTGCTAGTAACAGATAAATCAAAATATAACTAAATTAGGTTAACGTTTATTGTACGCACTCGTCAGTAGAATTAGTTTGGAATCGGGTTAAATGACGTGAATAAGCATTTACCTTTATTTGGCGGACGCCATTAATTGGCCGTAGTGTTCGTGACGCATTGACACTAATTTAAATTGTAATCTCTCCTCAAATTGCCGTCTGACCGGGTTTAACTGGGCTGAACTTTCATGGATTTTCACATGTAAATAGCCATTAGAAAATTTGAATTGTGATTGAGGTGTGGAAACGCAGAAATAATTGGTTTAAAAAGCGAAGGGCAATTTTGTATAGAGCCGCGTAGGCACATAAGAATGATATACGAGTACATCAAATGAAAGGCCTTTTTAGATGCGTTCATTATCAGGAAGGCGCATTTATGAATTTGGTGTGTGAACGGAGATATCTGGTTTTAAAATTTAGATTTTTGTGTTAATAAGGATATTACTATCAACATTAATTTACTAACCGATTTTGAAAAGTGGAAGTCTGGGATTAAAATATAACCAATTTTTCCATCAAAGACAATTATTCCCTATGTAAAATACATTCAAGTTTTCCATTCATTCATAATCGATTGATAATTCATTGATGTCCGGTGTCGGTTCAAATATTTCAACTTACGTATTTTGCCGGTAAAGTCTCAACTATGTATATTCAAACACCAAGGCACATCCTACAATAATCACGAAATATTAATTTCAAAATTATTGTCATCACATTCCATTAATAAGGTGCGTTCACACTAACCATCATTACAAATTCAATAGGTTGAACTAATGTCAATCTTGCCACAGAATGTGTGATAGTTACTACGTGGTTAAAGCCACAGTATACGTGGTAGTTACTACGTTTGCTACAATGAGGTCGAAGTGTCGGTTCACCGTACTCGGTTCATGAATTTCTGATATAAATAAAACCCTAGAATATTGATTTTTAGTTTGAAAGAGGTTGTCACCTGAATTATTATTATGAGGTTTAAATTTTTTATTCAAATTTCTTTATGAACGTTATAAGTTGTGTTGTCGTTTGAACTTAATTTTACCACTTCGTTTAGTTTGAATTTTAAATGAGCTTTTAGTCGTAAGTACAAACTTTGAACATTATAGACTTATTTTATTTATCAGCTAGCTTTCGCCCGCGGCTTCGCTCGCGTATTTTGTCTTAGAAGTATTCGATAAAAAAACTACATAAGCTTTGATAGTCAAAATGAATAAAGAATATTTAAGAAAATTATGATACTAAAACTAGCTTTCAAAGGTCACTAACCTATAAAATATATCGATATATTTTAATACTTGTTCGCATGTAAAGAAGTATTCTACCACAAATTCGGACATAGAATGATAATTTCGACGGTGAGTCAATGAGAAGTCATAGTTTCCTATTTAGGATGCTAATTAGGGATTTTCAATCGTTACACCATGTCGGAGGCCTTTAGGCGGTCTAAAAACTCCTACCAGGGATGGCCACTAACCTACTCGAACTAACTTTATTAGGGACTAGCAGCACCCCGCGGTTTTTCCCGCGTTGTGCCCGTTCCCGTGAGAATTTCTGGATGAACAATAGCCTATAACCTTTCCATTGAATCTGGCTATCCATTACAAAAAGAATTATTCAAATCGGAACTGAGATAAGCCCTTACAAACAAACAAACATACAAAGTTAGAAACTTCACCTCTATAATATTAGTATAGATTCTAGAAGTTTCCGAACTTTGTCAGGTAACTACATTTAGCCAAATAGAATAACCCTTAAAACTTCTTGTTCAACAACTGTTTCATATTGTAGTCGCAACTTAACCCAGCGGAGTCGAGGACACAGCGGAAATATCACAGGAGCTAGATGCATTTGCAATATTCCAATATTTGAAAAGCAATTTTGTTTGAGGATCCGCAGCTTTGTGACTCTCGATTGGAATACTACAGCAGCCTCCGTGGTCTTGTGGTTTGAGCGCCCGGCTCGCGACCCGGAGGTTCCGGGTTAGATTCCCGGTGGGGATATCTCACAAAAATCACTTAGTGAGACTTTCCTCAGTTTGGTTAGGGCATTGCAGACTGAATCACCTGATTGCTCGAAAAGTAAGATGATTCCGTGCTTCGGAGGGCACGTTAAGCCGTCGGTCCCAGTTCCTTTCTACGGATAGTAGTCGTTACATGAGCCATGTCAGAGGCCTTTGGCGGTTCAATAACTCTGACACCAGGATTGGTTAGGTTGACCATCCATTCGATGAAAAAAAATATATATATATTAGTAGAATACAAAACTCTCTAACCAAAAAGTAAAATTTATACCCAAACCAAGACAAATACCTTCTGCTTAACAAACCTTCAAAATGAAACCGTAACCGTACCTATATCAATTGCTTGCCTTCAGCTAAGATTCGAACACGCTTCCGGGGAGGTCGTTACCCTCGGAGTAAGGGGATCACCCCTAATCCAGTAATCTTTATCGTCAGTACAAAATAGTGGATTTCGTTTATCATTCAGTGAGCCCGACCGCGAATGTTTATTGAGAGCTTAAGCAAATTTTTAACGTCTTTTGTGCTTTTGGATAGTGGTTTTGCTGTTTATGTGATTTTTTTAAATAAAAAGTTTGTTCTGGTGATACGTTTTGCAAAAAAGGTAAAAGTGTGATGATAGCCAAATGTAAATATAATTTAAACTTTGTCGTAGAATGATTAGGTGTTACAATCGGTAAAAAAATAAAAATTCTAATTATTAATATATACACCGGACAAAATGTGTTGTGGAACTTGTGGAATATTGTGGAATGTGGAATGTGGATACAACTACACATACATACTACTTTATATGGATACTAGTAGCGCTTCGCGGTTTTATCCGCGTTGTACCCTTGCCCGTGGGAATTTCGGGAATTTTTATACATATAAATCCTTCCTCTTGAATCACTCTATCTGCTATAAAAACCGCATCAAAATCCGTTGCGTAGTTATAAAAATCTAAGGATACATTTGGACATACAGACAGCGGAAAGCGACTTTGTTTTATACTATGTAGTGTTATACTTAATTGACACTTAAACGTCATCGCCAACAACTATGCACATATTGCTTGACGCCGCCCGTACGGGAATCGAACCAGCGACCCCCGACCCCCAACTTTCCTTCGATAAACACTTTCCAACGGAATTGTCAACGGGTATATACAAATAGTTAGTCAAACTATGAGTATAATAATTATAATTAATATGTAGTGCCTTCAAAATCAAATATTTTTATTCAGTTTTGGCCACAAAGAGGCTTTTTTCAACGTACCAACGTACAGTACGTACCAGTACATTATCATTATTCGTAACGAAGTATTTAAAGTAGATCTCATAAGATTTGGCAATATTCTCAAATTGTTCGTAAAACGTAAAGTAGTGTCACAAAATGACATACCAATTTACATAATACAATCTCTCAAACTCCTACAAGGAACGACAGAGAAAACAAATCGTAAAACAATATAGGAAAACATATAAACTGGATCTGGAAACTAGTTTCGTAAATCAACTTGAATGTCATAAAGCAAAGCAAGTTGTACTTTGGATACGAATACGATAATATTAGAGCACGTGCACATTTAAGTCTAGGCAGCTTAGACTGTAGTGTAGTCTATGAAAAATTAGACCAAATTAGAAGGGGTACTGCTTGTAAGTACCATAACGTTTAATAAAAATATTTGTCTACAGTCTATTTTGTTAATAACGCCTAATAATTGTAACGAAAGTTACAACAAACTAAAGACAAATTTGACGGTACGAACAAGTCAGTCAATAGACTGCCTGGACTACAGTTTGCAGTGGTCTTATTCAACCATATGTAAAAGTAAGTGTACATATCGGAAGTGTACATGCAAAAAAATGTTGAACAAAAATAGCCTAATACAATAAAGATACAATTCTAATCTATACTAATATTATAAAGCTGAAGAGTTTGTTTTGTTTGTTTGTTTGTTTGTTTGTTTAAACGCGCTAATCTCAGAAACTACTGAACCGATTTGAATAATTCTTTCACTGTTAGATAGTCTATTTATCGAGGAAGGCTATAGGCTACATTTTATCCCGGATTTCCTACGGGAACGGGCTCAACGCGGGTAAAACCGCGGGGCGCTGCTAGTCATATGTAAGTTCTCAAAACATGCACATAATTTCCTACTCCCTAAGAAGGTTCAAATAGGTTAGCGACCAACCCTAAGTGTCGGAGTTTTTGGATCGCCCACAGGCCTGCTACATGGTCTAACGGTTGAAACAGTCAGGCTCAGAACCGGCGCTTGCCCGAGTTTGCTACGCTTGCACAGTAGCGCTCAGATATATATGCCACTATCGACGACCCGTCCAGGTAGGTAGGGGCGTCACGTTGCTTAACAATCGCTATGAACTAACATTGCTTAGTCAAACTACGCCATGACCGCTACACCCTGCCGGCTGAACTAGTGGGATCGATATCTCAGTTGTTAGTTTTGGTCTACTGTAGTGTTTTAAAAAGATTTCACTAAAATATAGATAAAATAATACCTGTCAAAATATATCAAATATCTTTTACCGACTTATATAACAATTAGGGTCCGTTCACATCAGACAGAAAATGCGCGTAGTAAACTTAGTATGGTCGACGCATAAACGGTAATTTGGTAGAATGTGAAACTTTGGACGTTTTACTACCTATTTGTCTAGTCTATCATTGCACTATTGACAATACGCAGCGTATTTTCCGTCGGAAGTGCACCGTTGAGTTTAAACACACTGTCCGATTAACCTCTATGGGTAGCCATCATGACCGGAGAGTGCAAATACGAGCGTGAACGTGACATGAGTAGTATGAATAGCAACCAATCATCTGGTCAAATGTCAATCAAATGGCTTCAAGAAACTGAAGCACTTAGAATTTGTTCGACGGCTGCAAAGAGTATCTAAAAAAATAACTTATAGTTGTCAAAAATGATACTATAAGTATTTTTTTACTATAACTATAATAATATGTAATTTTTTTGTATAGCGGACAGTTTGATGTAATTTTTCATACATTACAATATGTCAAAATCAAAATCAGTACGGGTGATAGGTATTTTTAAAAAGTGTACCATTATAGGTCACGTGTTACTATGTTAGTTTAACCCTGTGACCTTCATATTATTTCCTACTCGTATATCTTTAAACGAACTTATTTTCTATTCTTAGAAACTAATTTCACAAATCGTCGAAGCATTTTATTACAAACTAGCAGCGCCCCGCGGTTTTACCCGCGTTGTGCCCGTTCCCGTGGGAATTTCGGGATAAAATGTAGCCTATAGCCTTCCTCGATAAATATACTATCTAACAGTGAAAGAATTATTCAAATCGGTTCAGTAGTTCCTGAGATTAGCGCGTTTAAACAAACAAACAAACAAACAAACAAACAAAACAAACTCTTCAGCTTTATAATATTAGTATAGATTGCTTTCGCAATTTTGCATTCCGACTGAATTTGTTATGACAATATTTGGCGGGATGGACGGCATTTATGAAGCTGACGACAAAATAATGTTGATTTTAAAGTAATGAGCCTCATTCTTAGATGCCTTTTTTATTCTAAAGTAAATAATTTCGAGTGGGTTTAGTGGCTAATCCTGGTGTTGGAGTTTTTAAGACCGCCTAACTTTAACGTGAACTAAGGATTGAAACTACTCATTTAGGAACACAGCTAAATAAATTGCTTAAGTTTATGATGATATAGCTCGAAACATGAAGAAGACAAAGTTAGTATTTTGGATGGAATGGATGAAGAAATATGGCAATAGTTTGAGTTGGCGACTTGCTTCCGTTTGCATGTAGTTTTGTATAGATGATTAATTAGATATGTGTCAACAATATTTGGACATTCTGAATTGATTCGGGGTCATGTGATGTAGATTAATAGTCTTTTACGCCCAATGATATGAATGTGAAACCGCTTAGATTCGAATTAGTAATTTTAGTAGAAAACTTTACGTATCTTATATATAATTCATTCAATTCAAACAAACACCTAGGTATCTGAAAATTCTTTTATAACTGTTAGTAGCCGCGCCCCGCGGTATTACCCGTGTCTTACCCGTTCCCACGGGAATTTCGGAATGAAATGTATCCCATGTGTTATTCTGATGTATAACCTATATTTCTGTAAAGTTTCATCCAAATCCGTCCAGTAGTTTTTTCGTGAAACAGTAACAAACATAAATGTATCCATACATCCATACATACATTCATCCTTTCGGATACAAAAATAAAACAAAAGAAAGAAAACTTTCTATATGATAGCGTAAATCGAATTGATCCTCAGAAATAACAAACAGAAATAAATTGTATCAACAAAAAAGCATAGTACCCACTTGAAGCATAATCTATTTACTTACAATTGTTATAACTTGTACTCAAGTTTTCTTATACAAGCAAGTAAGGACGGAACTTACAAGCGCTGTTATTCGTAGAAGTTTTAAGACGATATCTAACTTCGTCTCCTCTTACTTTGACATACACGTATGACCCATCTTTAATGGCGTTATTATTTGGTGAGGCAGTAATAGGTACGTTCCAAATGTAGTTTTCATTCAAATCCCTTTAGCCTCGGTACCTCGGTGAACGCACCGGTGGTCTAGTGGTATGTGCACTCCTGCCAAGACTGAGTTCTCGGGTTCAATTCTCGGGTCGAGCCAAACATGTTTCCTACTTTTCAAACATAGCTCGGGTTTGAGAGCAACCCGCATTAGGCAAGCGTGGTGATTACGCCTAATCATCTTCACTGTACTGTATCTTTGGTGAGATGAGAGGATTTTGTCCAGCGGTGGGACATTACAGGGTAATTACTTTACTTTAGGCTCTACTAATACTATAAAAAGGTATTTGTAATTTTTGTTTGTAAATTCGAGCTAATCTCGGAAACTACCAGCCCGATTTGAATAATTCATTTTGTATTGTATAGCTACATTCAAAAGGAAGGTAGGGTATTTTCCTCAATCCCTATGGGAACGAACTGAACGCGAGTAAAACCGCGGGGCGCTGCTAGTCTTAATACTGTGATCTTTTAAAGTATACATCTCTACCATAATTGCTTGAAAAATGCTCTCAGTGATAACCAATTTAAAAAGAAATGAACGTTTTTAAAAAATCCAATTTGTAGTCAGATTCGCTTAAAAAGTATTTAAAGAAACGTCATCATGCACTGCCATCTATAATCTTTAAGGTTCGAGCACATTATGCCGGGCCGCAGCGTGTCGGGGCGGAGCGCAAAAATCCGCTCAAATCGCTTTAATACAATTTGTATAGAATTATCGCACACTGTGCCGGGCCGCAGCGGCTCGCATTAATGCGAGGCGGATTCTCGTCCGTGCGATGCGGCCCGCCCCGCCCCGCTGCGCCCCGTCAACAGTGTGCTATAGCTAGCGGATTGGTGCGCACGCGCGCACGTGTTTATTTGATATTATAAAAGAAAGTTCTTCGTCAGAGCTATCCATAACGTACAGTTGCATGCAAATTCTGGCAGTACACTGAGCTCAAAATCCGTCAATGCACTGTGACCCGGCCCGTCACTAATGTGCTAGGTAAACATTTTGCGCTGCGCTGCGGCCCGCTCCGCCCCGCTGCGGCCCGGCATAATGTGCTCGAACCTTTATAATTCAAAGTGTAGCTCAGACAGGTGCAATCCCTACCAACCAGGTTTAAAGTTATTCCTACGTCGGAGTGACTTATGTGATCCGAGCGCCAATGTGAAGATAAATGTGCCTTCATCGGCGAGGACACAGTTTCTCAACTTTCCTACCATCCATATTTATACCAATTTCAACTTTGCGCGCACGATTTTTAACAAAAGATACCTTATAGAAATATAAATTGAAATACAATTGGATGCGTTGAATCAAAAGGTAATAACTAAACTTATTCATAAACGATATTTGACTTAAACACCGTTTTAAAGTGTTTTGTCTTTTTTGCTCTTTGGCAAATAGCGTATGTCTGAGAGGGACAAAACATTTGATTGCTAAAGTGCTGTTTATAAGCTTTTATAAATAAGGCCGTAACAATCTTACATTAAGAGTGGGTTGCTTCAGTTTACGTTTACATACAAGTAAACGTTAAGACGTAATGTCTGTCTCATCATTCCCTTTTTTAGAACATGGTAAAGGGTATACAGGAGATGGAATATAGTTTGCGCCAGTTGGACATTGTGTCGTTCTAGAATAGTGTATGTCTGTAATCTCAAGCCCATACTAATTCATTAATCTTTTAGGAGGTAAAAAAACGCTGACACCAGGATTGACCAATAACCTTATCGAATTGTTTGGGAATTGAAACTGCGCTTATGGATACACTTTGCTTTTATTTTACATTTTTATCTGACGTTTCATTCCAAAATGAGTAGTGTTCGTTTAAACATAAGAAATAAGTCCTTCGGAGGACACGTTAAATTGCCGGTCCCGGTTTCAATTAGACCATGTTGGAGGCCCTTAGGCGGTCTAAAAACTCCGACACCAGTGTTGGCCACTACTCGAACTTACTTTACTTACTTAGTGCTACTCGAATTTACTGGTGTTAGTAAAATGGAACGCAACCAAATTAGTTCTTTTTTTGTACGCCTATGGCGCTTCTCTCTTGTCTTAGCTGTCAGGTTGTAACCGCGTTTTTCTAATCGTAATAAAACACCTTTATAATTAAAAGTATGTTTAATTTCATACCACAACCACACAAATATTTAACTAATATATTGTGTCCGTAGACTCACTTTTGTCGGCACATTGAATTAAGTGTCCTATCTTACGATCTAATATTGTTGTTCATGTGTCATTATTTAATGGATGTTTTTTGTTCCCCACGTTTAGGGTAATGGGTTAAAGAGTAGTTAAATATGAGTTTGGTGTTCGAAATTAATGTTCGGAGTTCATGTGTTTGATTATTGTTTCGGAAAGTTTATACGGATACATTGTTTCGGAATTGACTGAGATTTAACATGTACATAATAATGTACTAAATCTAAGGATGTAGGTTAGGACCCTACATCTTTAGGGCTTCGATTATTATGCCTAGATTTGCGCTTCAATCTAAACCTACTTGCTTCCAAACCAACGCACTTAATCAGACACTCAAATCAAAAGCTTATTTATTAGAGATTTAATTACTGATTTTGACATGTAAGTATGAAAAATTATGTAGATTTACGTTATTTTGCAAAAGTTTGCACTTTAATCTTCTAAACCACTTGCACCCAAACAAACTTACGGCCGTAGAGTTAAATGCTTCCTTAGTAGAGATTTAACTGATTTTGACATAGAAGTATTAAAATTTACGCCTACTAAAGTGATGATTTAACGATGGTCTCTGGGTTTTCAGTCTTTAAAAACATCAATTCTTTTAACAAAAACCAAACCAGAATGTTAAAAATTAAAGTATCACATCTTAAGGTATTCTAACCAAGTTTCGAAAGGCAAACTTAATAAAACGACGTTCTCATTTATTCAGTGTCAACGACAGACAGCTCATTTATTAATTACACCCCTGACGACCCTTAACCACAGACAATAGGTTATTATTAATTTACAATAGATGTCGCTAAGTAATGTTCATTTGATGTTACCAGTGTAAACATAATCTTATTCTAACACCCCAACTACAGCAAATAAACAAAACATCTCTATAAAATTAATTACCTTTTTTTATTTTAACACTCTACCATCTCTATCTGATCAATACCTAACCCCTCTATACATTTATAATGCTTCATGGGTATTAAAGCTTTAGTTAGTACATCAGCTGGCATAGCAGTTGTTGGCAAATATTCCAAATTAACTATTTTCTCTCTAACAATATCTTTGATAAAATGATAACGAATATCAATGTGTTTACTCTTTCTATTACAAGCATAATTTGCCACCAACTTCTGTGCACTCTGACTATCATTAAATAATCGCACAGTACATAAGTTACCAGTCAGTTCACATAGTAAAGATCTTAAATAAATAGCTTCTTTACATGCCTCTGCTATTGACATGTACTCAGCTTCCATAGTGGACATTGCTACCGTTCTCTGCTTTCTACTCTCCCAGGAGATAGCTGAACCTGACATTACAAAACAGTAACCAGTATAAGACCTACGATCAATACTATTACTAGCCCAATCACTATCAACATAACCAACTAGTTCAGCTTTCTCCTTTACATATTTCAAACAATAATGCTTAGTTTTCTTTAAATATCTAAGAATTCTCTTAGCATAGTTCCAATGTATATTTGTATGACATTTATTAAATTGGCTAAGAAAGCTAACGGAATAAGCAATATCTGGTCTAGTAAGAACCGACAAGTACATTAGACTTCCTATCAGCTGTTGGTATGGAATGCTATCATCACTAGTTTCAGACTTATCAATATTAAGTTTACATTCCATTGGGGTACTAGCAACTTTACAATTTATCATATTAAATTTCTCAAGTAATTGTTCTACATATTGTTCCTGATCTAAAGTAACAACATTAGGTTCTTTACCAATTCTGACTCTCATACCCAAACATTGTTGAACCTGTCCTAAATTCAATATCTTGAAATTAGAACTCAACACAGAAATTACATTTTCAGTCTCTACTTTATTATTGCAGCTAGAAAATATAAAAAAATCATCAACATACAATGCAATAATTATTTTAACTGTACCATTCATCTTTGTAAAAATACATGGTTCTAATTTACTCTTTTTGAAACCTAGCTCACATAAACATTGCTCAACTCTCTCATACCAAGATCTAGACGACTGTTTCAACCCATAAATTGCTTTGTTTAATTTTACAATAACCTTTTTCTTATTATTAACACAATTAATGTCTGGTTGAACCATATAGATGTCTTCTTTGAGATAGCCATTTAAAAAAGCTGTTTTTACATCTAGATGAGTGATATCTAAATTTAAATGTACAGATAATGCAAATAACAATTTTAGTGTAGAGTGTCTAACTACAGGTGAAAAAGTCTCTTCATAGTCAATACCTGGTCTCTGCGTGAAACCTTTTGCTACAAGCCGCGCACGATACCGTATACTGTTATCACTATTGACTTTCTTTTTAAACACCCACTTACACTGCACTAGAGTTTTATCTGAAGGTAACGCATCCACTGGTACCCACGCTTCATTGTCCTCGAATGCTTGCAACTCATCTCTCATCGCCTCGATCCAGCTGTCACGGTCTGGACTCTCAAGAGCCTCTCGGACACTGCTGGGGTCACTGCTGACTTCTGGACTTGATGTGCATAGGTTTGAAACCCCATACCACTGTGGTTGTTTCCTCGTTCGCTTGACTAATGGACCTTGCAGTCCTGGTGCCTGTGATGCTGCTTCATCTGGTGCTGATACTGATGGTTCTGGTAGTCCTGGCTCATCGTCTTCTAGATCTTCACTTGGCTGTAATGTATAATCCAAATCAGTCTCTGCATTAAGGTACTCTGATTCTGAAGAAATATCTAAACCTTCATGTTTTATCTCTTCCTCACTTCTCTTAATTACTCTGCCTGTCTCTGACTCATCTGTTTGGACTCTATCCGGAACACTATCCCCAACTGAAACTGTAACAACTGAATCATTTGTACAGTTTCTCTCTGTGTTCTCCTGGATGACTACATCTCTGCTAGTTGTGACACATCTCTTCACAGGATCATAGATTCGGTAGCCTTTAACATTCTCCGAAAAACCAACTAGTATGTGCTTCTTTGACTTGGTGTCCCACTTAAGCCGTTTCTCCTTAGGAATATGCACCATCACCTGACTACCAAATATACGTACATGGCTTAAATCTGGTTTCTTATTGTGCCAGAGCTCATATGGAGTTTTATTATCTAAGCCTGATGCACAGGACCTATTCTTAAGATAGACAGCAGTATTTGTCGCTTCTGCCCAAAACTTCTTATCTAATCCTGCATCAAATAATAGGCACCGAGCTCGTTCAACAATAGTCCTATTGGTACGTTCACTTAAACCATTCTGTTCTGGCGTGTAGGCATTAGTTTTCTGGTGAATTATGCCAGCATCCTTCAAATAGTTCTCAAACTCTGTACTACAAAACTCTAAGCCATTATCAGTCCTGAATATTTTGATTTTTCTGTCTTGCTGGTTTTCTACCATTGATTTGAATTCCTTGAAATACTTGAATACTTCACTTTTTGTTTTGAGAAAGTAAACAAATACCATACGGGTAAAGTCATCAACAAATATGAGGAAATACCTTGCTCTACCGATCGAGGTTGCCTCCATTGGTCCGCAGACATCAGCATGGACGGTATCTAGAGGCTGGCTGCTTCTCGTCCCTGTCTGCCCAAAAGGTGAGCGAAACTGCTTCCCTTCGCAACACACGGTGCATGTCCCCTTGTTGATCGTTGACTTATCTTTGTACGATATTCCTGTTACTGCTCCATTCTTCATCTTATTCTGGTCGTTTATATTCAAATGGCCTAATCTTCTGTGCCATATATCACTGCTGACCTCTGAAGAAGGTGTAAACAAACATTGTGGTCTCTCAATGTTTAATTTGTAAACGCCGTCTGTCTCGAACGCCACAGCCACTAGCTCATCGTGTCGATTGTAAACATTGCAGCGATCAGGTAAAAACTTCACTCTGTTTCCTGATTTGTGTAGTTGACTAATCGATATCAAATTCGTTGCGAGGTTAGGTACACATAAACAATCTTTCAGAGTAACCTCAAACTTGCAATCTGGAGTGATAGTCACTATTTGCACGTCGCCCGAGCACTGCACTGGCATGGAAGCTCCATTTGCTGCCATAATCTCGTTTACACTTGGCGAAAAACTTGCATTTTGCACTTTGTTTACACCTGACGACATGTGACGACTTGCACCGCTATCTAAGTAAAAATCTTCTTTACTGAAATTTCCATTTAGAAAAACTGCCGAAAATGCATGTGTCTTTTTGTTTTGTGGAGTATTTTTCTGGGCACATTTATTTCTGTAATGGCCCGTGTTTCCACACCGATGGCAAATAATATGGCTTTTATCTTTTTCGGGTTTGTTGTTTACGTTCGTCTGAGACATAGACAATCCGCCGCCATCATGACTTGATCTGTCATTCTTCTTGCCAACATGAGAAAAACGTCGACTATGCTGCCCTCTGCTGAGAAATGCACTACCGGCTTCAGATTCGTTACCTGCCAAATCAATAAGCTTTGTCTTGACAACATCCGATGTAATGGCGATCCCGGAATGCTCTATCGCCATTATCATTGGGAAAAATTTATCAGGTAATCCTGCCAGCATTAAACAGCCGATCCATTCGTCGTCCACTTTAAATCCTGTTCCTGACAGTTTTTGGGCAGTTTCAATAAGTTGTGTAACGTATGCAGTCATGGAATCGCATGTTTCTAAGCGAATCGAGATGAGATTACGCAATAGACTTATTTTTCTCGCGAATCCCGAATCGTCAAACATTGCTTTCAATTTCTGCCACAAATCTTCTGCACTGGAGGCTTGTCTAATATGGACATAAAGTGACGGATCAATGGTTAAAATTAATTTGGCCTTGGCTTTCGCGTCCTCTGCGGCTGCAGTTGCTGCGGTTGCTGCCGGTGCCGGTCCTGTATTTTTTTCTTTCTTTATACAAGATAGCATGCCCTCCAGAACTAGCATATTTTCCGCTGCAAAAGCCCATTCGTGGTAGTTTTCACGTCCTTTCAGCTTGGGTACGCTTGCTAAAAACGTGCTCGACGACGCCATTGCTGTTAATTTTCACTTTTAACCTTTTTATTTTTAGATCACTGGGTCTTTCTTTAGCACTATTTATTTTGATTATTTCACTGTTTACTTCCCGCTCCTAATCTAGCTAATAATAACTTTTAAATTAACTATAGGACATTCTGGGCCCATAACCTAATAAAACGACGTTCTCATTTATTCAGTGTCAACGACAGACAGCTCATTTATTAATTACACCCCTGACGACCCTTAACCACAGACAATAGGTTATTATTAATTTACAATAGATGTCGCTAAGTAATGTTCATTTGATGTTACCAGTGTAAACATAATCTTATTCTAACAAAACTGTTAGGAGTTATACCATTAAAAGTCAAAGGAAAACGTAGAGATGTCTCTGAAACTTCCACACTTAGGTTTGGCAGTTCGGCCGGTGTGAGATAGGCCCTCCTCAAACTTTCACCTCCCATCATTAATATTTATTCCAATGCCATATAAAAGGCGTGCAACCTTCTCTTATAAGAACCCTTGAACCTTTTTCAAGTGACATTCAGTGCCTCTTCCGCTGATAGTTTCGAGTCCCTTTAATAGCTTATTTGAAATTTAAATTCTCTTCTTTAATAGTATTGGATTTGGTTAAGCTTGTAACGACGATGACATTGAAATTGATTGATATAGATAATTAATAAAACACCATTTGTACTGATAAAAGTGCAACAAAATGGAATCAATCGATTAATAAAATTGAATAACATAGATGTTTTTACGAAATTTAAAATATTAGTTTTATGTACATTGTACATATATACAGAATACAAATCTATAAAATAAAAGTCTAAAAATAAAATTACTCACTTTGTGTCCGTTTTCGTGGGAATTTCGGTATGAAAAACCATAGAAACAAAATGATTATTAGCAGTTTTATTATATGTAGATTACTGCGCTTATCCAGGCGTAGTTTTATCCACCTCACCGTTCTTAAATACGAGAGAGATCCAATCATTAATTTAATCCTCAATTAACCACACCTCTACAACACGGTTTTCTGTTACATAACCTTGTATAGTATATACCTCAGCTAAGGGATGAAGGGCGTAATATAAACATAGAGCTTTCACGATTAGTCTCTAAGACCGACATATTTTATTACCTGATAAATCCTCACTTATATTATTCCAGAGATGGCTCGTGGTACACTGAACAACAAATTATATAACGTGATATATTTCTCTTTTTGCGGACAGTGCTAGCCTTCTAACTCCATTTTGGTGGCTTGTAATAAATAGCCTGAGATTTAGAAGTCGAATGTAGGACGTTTTTAGGCCAATGGGGATTGGAACAATTTGAAAATTGATAAATGGTAGGCAGTAATAAACAATCTAGCTTGAACAATAAAACTATCTGGTTTGTGAAGTAAAATATATGGAATTAAATGAAAAACTGATGCACACTTTTGTACACTTTAAGAATCGATCAACAATTTTTAAAGGATTGGCCTGTAATGATCCACAGCTGTACAAATGCCTCTCATTTCTCTGAAGATATCAGTACGATGAGAAAAATTTAGCATAATCACCACACTTGCATATTGCGGGTTGGTGATCTCAAACCTGAGCCATGTTTGAAAAGTAAGAAACATGTTTTCAATCGATCCGGGAATCGAACCCGGTTCCCCAGTCTTGGCACGCTAATGCACATAATATAACTAGCTGGACTACAGAGGCCATGTACCATTCTGTAAAAAAAGCTTTCTAAATTCAAAAAAATCTTCAAAATGAGTTCATAAATGACAGAAAATGATGAAACTGAATGAAACTGACAGCTATATACAGAGGTAGTTTATACCTCTATATTAGAGGTAGTTTATTTTATACAGAGGAGTGTGTAGTTTTAAACAGTAAAGATTTTGCATTTCTACTGAAACTTCTTTGAATGGCTGACGTCACTGGACAATAGAGATGTGTAATGGATGCCTTACGGACATGCATTTGGGGCAAGGGTGTGTGGACGCCATTGTTGTGACATCATTACTATTAATTTACTTAATTGCTCGAGACTTGTTGTTGGATTTATGGAATATTTATTCAGTTTAAGTTTTATAGACTCTCATATCTGATGGCTGTATCTGTATGTCTCCATTAAGATTTGTTTTTGAAATGATTTTTCTAGTAAACTATTAAATTACTTCTCACACGGTATATTATATATTCAGTGAGCAAGAGGCCTTTGATCTGCAAAATGATTTATGAACAAAAAATAAAGAACTATTTGACTTCGTGATCTATCCAAAAAGATATTTTTCCGGAAAAATAATTAATTAATATATGATTTGTCTCCTGTAAAGTAGAGTGATATATAACATTTATTTCCAAAACCCGAAGTACTTTTGATAAGCCGTTTAGTAAAGTAAAGTATTAGCCAGCAATGTCCCACTGCCGGGCAAAGGCCTCTTCATCTCACTGAAGCTATCAGTACAGTGAGGAGGAAAAAAGAAATAACCATAAATATTTCCTGCACCATTGTTACAACTGGCACAAATAAGGCAAAGCCTACACAATCAGTTTATGTTACAGCTATACAGAGCACGAAACAACAACCTAAAACCGGATCAAGCCAGTTCTCAGATCAATTATAACCCTAACTATACTCCCCCGAGTAACAATTTCATAAATTTGTCTTAACTCGACAATTCAATAGCGGTAGCAGAGAACATTAAGGAAAGTCTTCACTGAGAACATTTTTTTGGGGCATTTATAAACGAACAATAGCCGGCGAACATCAAACTGTGTGAATCAACCTTTGTGAATTTACGTGTGAGAAAAACTATGAATTTATGACAAAATAGAATGTGAACAACAAAACGTGTATGTGTTCGTAGGCCAAATATGTTTTTTATGTCAAGAATTGACGTGAAAGCTTCGTACCGCTCGGCTCAACGTTAGCACTAACCGAATATTCGACACCAATACTTAAAACGAATGCTATATGAGAGACTCCCCTTAACAGACTTGCTTTAATTTGAAATAACAACCGAACACTGGAGACCCAATTGAATTGTGTGCCTCACTGTACTTCAATTATTTCATTGACATCGTGTACTCATTGTTGTTCGAATAAGACGGGAAATAAACAGGTAAATAGCTTTGAGAAATGATTTTTTATAAAGAATTTAATAA
The DNA here is from genome assembly GCA_951394245.1 of Cyclophora punctaria. Classification (NCBI taxonomy): domain Eukaryota; kingdom Metazoa; phylum Arthropoda; class Insecta; order Lepidoptera; family Geometridae; genus Cyclophora; species Cyclophora punctaria. The sequence continues at coordinate 9,541,966 of OX596174.1, forward strand.
TGAGTGAAGCATTGATTATGTATTCCATTATTTCTGTTCATGTTACGTTTTATAGGCTGATAATTATAGTTGTTTTATTTCACGAATGCCCCTGAATTATACTTGTAGTTAAATAAATAAATAAAATAAAAATTAAATATTTATAATGTTATAATGAGACACGCATCTTTGGGTGCTGTAATGAGTATAGACAGAGTATTTGTGCGCGTAACTATCAGTACTGTCGGCAAGATCATTCCTTATATTCATTAGACATACCTCACTGCGAATAACTTTTCTCAGTTTTGTCAAACCTACCATGCTATCGTTACTTCAAAGACCATTTTGTGAGGATTTTGACGTGCACTATGATAGACACTAAAGTACACGCCGTAAAGGGTTACTGTATTGATACTCTATTAGACACTCTGTAACCACTCTTGTGGTCGTTTACATTAAGCCACTTTACAAGCCACAAACCGACAAGTTGAATAAAAAGCGAGCGTTATACATGTCTTTAAAACTTTGCAGAATTTGGAAGTAGGTTAACTGTAAATCGAACGGAAAATAACTCAAATATTTTGTGAACATCATTGTTTTTCTTCTAGGTCAAAAAAAATCATTGTATGTTTTCCTTTAATTTTGCTTTTAGTTCTCTATTTTCATTCAAATATGTATTAAAGAGAGAGCTTAAAAAGGCAACGACAGCTGTTTAATTTCGAGTTGTTTTAAGTCTAAGTCCTCTTAAGCTATCGAGTAAACATATTAATAAACAAACAAACAAAATGAACCCTTCTCAAGAATAACACCTACAGTTCATTAACCTATCATCGATCAAATTTTAAGTCGTAGTAATTTGTACTCAAAAATGTTCTTTAATTTGAAAGTCGTAAGGTCCAAAAAGCGAATCAGGGAAACAGGAAGGCTTAAAATAAATGAGCAAATTGCATCAAGTGATTGGTATTCGGGAAAAGGTCGTTATTTTGAATAAGTGTTTTTGGAATAGTGAAGTGTTTCGAATGTATTTGACCGATACGTCTCGAGGGGATGCGGAATCGCATTGTCTGGGAATGGATTACGTGACAAGTCGAGAAATACGCAGTCTGCTTTTCGAAACGTTGAATTTGGAAGGTGTTTTCACGATTGTATCGGTATAACTCAGTTTATGATTGTGGTGTTGTTTTAAAATTTTGGATTTTGGCATTTTATACCTTTTTTACTTTTTATTATTAACACATTTTGCTGTCCTTTTGTGGGACCATACAGACTCAAAATAACAATAAAGAAAAGTAAATTGAAGTATAGCATGCCCCACAGCTGAGCAAAGGTCTCACGCTCATCTCATCATATAATGCGGGTCGGTGATCTCATATTTAAAAAGTAGTAGTAAATAATATTTATTTTGCGAAAGATCTTTTTATATATCTGTCGGAGCGTGGCATCAGTGGCGCCATACCAGATAGCGGTTTATAACGTCACTACATTATTTTTAGTCTGTAGAAGTTTAAGAGTAGTTTGTAAATTCAGTTGACTGATGGAATCGGTAGTGTTGTTATTCCGTGACGTGAGTTCTATCTTCGTGGTGTAGTCTGTGGTATGAGAATAGACTATGTTAAGTCTGTGGTGTTACGCACTATGACAGATGACAGTTGTTCGATAGAGGGATGTGAGCTGGTTTGGTAGTCTGTGGCAGTGAGTGAGGGAGTGAGTCGAGGATATGAAAAGATGGCGTACATTAGAGTTTTGGAGGGAAATGGAGACGGTTGGATTGTGATCAGATGGGAAACGTAGATTGGAAGGATGAGGTGTTGACGACATCACGATCGTATTGCGAATCGAGTATAGAATAGGGAAAAGATATTCTATGGCGTGGACAGGACGACTAATGGGGTGAAGGGAGGTCGTTTAGGTTCCATCAATTAATTGAATCTAGACGTATCCTAACTGTAATCTGTAATCCATGCTGATCGTGTGTAAAATACAAGCAATGTCATTGTAATGAAGTCCTGTGAGTTATTATTTCAAGACCAAGACCTAGGAATCATAAGATATCTGATGTTGTATTGGCGGTATAATGCTCGTGCTTATCCTGATGTGACATGACCCCAATAGGGGGATAATTATCGCTGTTTCCCCGACATCAGAAGTGGGATTAAGATCGCTATTGCCCACCGAGCGTTCAGCAGAGAATGATAAAGATCGCTATTGCCCACCGAGCGTCCAGCAGAGAATGATAAGGATCGCTATTGCCCACTGAGCTTCCAGCAGAGAATGATAAATTTCACCATAGCAACTGAGAGATTGGTGCTGAATATCATATCGCCATGGTGTGGTATTTGGAATTTGGATTGTTTATTCCCACGGGTGGACGAAACATAAACGATGTAGTCCACATAACTACGGCGTTGATGGAAAAATGGCTTCTTATGATTTGAGAAAGAAATTTAAGATTTGTTATTTGTTACTGGAATGGACGACGGCGACGACGACGACGGGATTGAAATTCATGTACCTTCCACTGGATTATGAAGCTCGTGGTATTCAGAGATATGTCTGAATCATCATCGCAACGACTATGGTGCTTTACGTAATGTTTATTTTGCAATTGGTTATAAAACTTGGAATGTTCTGTGAGTATAGTTAGTTAGTTTTCTACTCTATTGTGGAGTTAAGAAGGTAATTATGAGCTTCCGAAATAGTCAAGTTTAATCTTGTACGTAATGTGATATGTTCTAATATGTTTTCTTATTTTCATGTTGGATCAATGCTGGTAATTATTGTGAGTATTGATAAACCTCGTCCGGGGTAGAACGTGGTTCTCTTCTCAATCCTGTAACCTGAGGAATATGAGGGATTGCGGTAATGATTGGTTTGTTGGGTGAGCCGGTGAGCTATTTTGTGATATTTGAGTCAGTTAACATTGAGAGTTTTGTAGTGAATCTTCGTACCACTTGATAAAGTAGAAAGCTTATTGAAAGTATTTTGGATGTTTATTCCGTTGTAAAATATGAGAGTACGAGTAAGGGTTTCATGTGACTATGTGACTTATTAAGTTCAATGTTCGAACTCGGCGATGGTCGTGGTCTGGATTGACCGTACTGTGGAGTGGTCTGCTGAGACCGTGTGTTGTTGAGCAATGTGATTGCTGGTTGGCTGGTTGCCGTGACTAGACGTGACTAGACAAGCTTAATGTTACTTACTCATGGCTCATATTGTAATGTGCATTTGAGATTAATAGTCTATTGAAGTTAAAGTTGAAAATGACGTGGTACCTAGTATTCATGTGTTACATAGCATTGAAGATTCCCGATTGATAATAATTGTAATTAACTTTTGATTGAAATCAAGAATTTAAGGAAGAACGAGCTTCTTAATAGTCAGGTTGACCGAGCGAGTGCAAATTACTGTGGCCGCGAGGTTTAGAGGAAAACGAGTACACAAAATAGTGTCATTGACTGGTATAGGAAAATGCCTGAAGGGCAAGTACCCATTGTTAGTAATTCTGAGCCTTGTGATGATGAACTGTGTCATTTTCGACTGTGTGGTAACTAGTTGTGCGTGTCCTCTTGAGTCTTAAATTTGTGTGGTCACGGGGATGATCACGGGTGGTCACTGGGATGATCACAGGGGCGGCTGATCACAGGGATGATCAGGGCTATGGGTGATCACTGGGATGATCACGGGAGTGACTGATCACAGGGATGATCAGGGTTATGGGTGATCACTGGGATGATCACAGCCATTAGGGCTACGGGGATAGCCGGACAATAGAGACACACACACTTGACCTTTACTTTGATTTGAGATTAATTTGATTTTTAATGGGTACTTGTGCCTGACGATGTTCTAGTATTATGTTGAGATAAGCAATGTGATTATGAATATTGAGGTAGTTAAATTTATTCATTGGAAAAGAATAATAGTTTGAGCTTTACTAAGTCTTTCGTTGAAGTAGTTATTTAGGTCAGGAGTGACCGAACGATGGTGATCGTTACACGTTGAAAGCTTTGAACTCTAAACGTACTTGCAAGTAGGCACATGATCGTGTTAGGAAGATGCCTGTGGGGCGGGTAACAGCTGACTCAGACGAAGGTGGAGACAGTGAGGTTGATTAAGTTGTTGATTGTTACTGGGTTTTTATGTCGTTAGGTCAGTCTGAGACCGCACCAGGGTGCCGTAGCTGTAGCCCGTTAGAAATCGGTGTCTACTACTTGTAGTAGTCCGTGGGTACGCAGTAGGCGGTAGCTCTGGGTAGTGTGGTCGGGTCTTGCCTGGTAGCGAAGACCGTAGAGTCATGGGACGACTCGGCATTCCGAAATGGAAGTGCATAAAGGGCAAATGCGTTTGCTAAATCTTGTGTTGTGACCACGAATAAGGGCTCAGTAGTAAATCAATTGTGATTAAATTGTTAATTGTGTGTGAATAATGAACCAGAGTCTGTCACTGTTACTGGCCTCAGGGTTTTGGTAGATGAAACGTTATCATAATTTACTTTGTGATTTCTTACGCAAGATGCCAGTAGGTCATGTACCAGTCGAAGTTGATGTTAATAGTGATTCTGATGAGGATGAGTAAACTTGTTTTGGTGGAAACTCGAGTAAGGACTCTATCGGCCGTATTGTGTTCGACCGTACCAGTAGCTATTACGTGGTCGTAGCCCGGTAGAAATCGGTGTCTCTTGGGGTAACTCAAGTAGTCCGTGGGTGCGCGGTGCGCGTTTAGCTCTGGCGGAGGTCGGGGTCTGCAGAGACCATAGTGTGCAGTCACAGGGTGATGCACGTGTGCGATCCACTTGATGGATATGCATAGTGTGAGAGCAATTGCGATTGCTGGTCGGCTGGAGAGCCGTGGCGATAGAGGGGCTTACTCTTGTGAAGTTTAGATTTGTGTGGTTAATTAAATTGTGTTAATTTGTTGTTACAAGCGACAGTGGTACATGGCTCTGGTTGATATTTTCTTATGGCTCTTTTATGGTTTTATTCGAGTAATTTAAAAGAAAAAAACTATACAGTTACGAAGTTTCTTTATTTGAGTTGTGTGTAGAAATATGATTGGTCAGAAGTGGCCGAGGCGAACAAATACTCTCGTTGGTTATTTCTGTGCAGGTTAGCCAACACACGAGGACGTGTGCTAGCAGGATGGCCGTGTCGGAGCGTGGCATCAGTGGCGCCATACCAGATAGCGGTTTATAACGTCACTACATTATTTTTAGTCTGTAGAAGTTTAAGAGTAGTTTGTAAATTCAGTTGACTGATGGAATCGGTAGTGTTGTTATTCCGTGACGTGAGTTCTATCTTCGTGGTGTAGTCTGTGGTATGAGAATAGACTATGTTAAGTCTGTGGTGTTACGCACTATGACAGATGACAGTTGTTCGATAGAGGGATGTGAGCTGGTTTGGTAGTCTGTGGCAGTGAGTGAGGGAGTGAGTCGAGGATATGAAAAGATGGCGTACATTAGAGTTTTGGAGGGAAATGGAGACGGTTGGATTGTGATCAGATGGGAAACGTAGATTGGAAGGATGAGGTGTTGACGACATCACGATCGTATTGCGAATCGAGTATAGAATAGGGAAAAGATATTCTATGGCGTGGACAGGACGACTAATGGGGTGAAGGGAGGTCGTTTAGGTTCCATCAATTAATTGAATCTAGACGTATCCTAACTGTAATCTGTAATCCATGCTGATCGTGTGGAAAATACAAGCAATGTCATTGTAATGAAGTCCTGTGAGTTATTATTTCAAGACCAAGACCTAGGAATCATAAGATATCTGATGTTGTATTGGCGGTATAATGCTCGTGCTTATCCTGATGTGACATGACCCCAATAGGGGGATAATTATCGCTGTTTCCCCGACATATCTATCTTCCCTATTGTACAGTATCTGCTCCACTCAGAAACGTCCATTAATCGACACTTAACTAATTGAAGAAATTATTCATACATTAAAAATTATGTCAAAATCACTCATAAGGAAGCATTTGTATGACGTCCCTACGTACGGGAGAAAATCACTCAAAGATAATATTTGAAGGAAAAATATCTATACTAATAAAGACTATCTCTTACTGCAATTATTTTTTACAATCGATTTACATCGTGAAATTGATATGTTTGTCAAAAAATGCTTGATTTATGAAATCTTAAAATAAGCATATACTTACAATTCACAAAAACAAATAGGCGTTCCATAATATTGGTTCTACAATGTACAATGAAACCGTTAGTAATTTTTCGTCCATAAAATTACTCGCACGAAATCACTTTTGCCAACTTCCTGCTTATAATCCAATTATTACATTGAATACTTGTCCCGTAAGTTCCTGGTCTATTTTCTGTTAAACGTTTTCTATTGAGTTTTGAGAAATTTAATTTGTGATTAGGACGATATTCAGGTGAATGAGAGAATCAGATATATTTTTGAATCAGTTCATTTGAATTACTGACTGAAAAACGGAAAATTTTAGTATATGCTTTTACTCAATAAGTTCATACTTAATATTAAAGATTGTAGATGTGTAAAGCTTATTTACAAAAGATAATTTTAAAGAAACCCTTAAGCATGTTATTTTCCTGTATAATTTCTTATGTATATAAAGTCTTCAAAAAGCAGTGCCTTACGGTTTCAACCACGTCGTGCCCGTTTCCGTAAGAATTCCGAGATGACAATAACCTTTATGTCACTATCCATTACAAAAAGAATTATTGAAATTGGATTGGTAGCTTCTGAGTGCAAACAAACGAAAAAACAAACATTTCAGCGTTATTTTATCAGTATAGATATTCAAGCAACGATAATTCAAATTCCAAAACAAGCTATCAAACTAAACTATATATTTTAGTCACTGTCATTTGCGGTAGTCTAACTAAATATACATTTCGAACATAAGTCAAAGCAAAGCAAATATCAGCGCTCACAAAATGTACGTAAACCAACTTTGTGGACAGTCCAGTGGAAAACTATATGGGGTGCAACGGTCGCGTGTCAATATGTCTACTTCCCTATCAAGTCGATTAATTGCAAGCCCCGCCTCGAGCCAATGAATGCTCGCTCTCCGATTTATTTTTACCCCTAAATTTAACTCTGTAAATTGCTAGTTTTTATATGTTGATACAGATCTTGATAAAATTGTTTTTTTTTTGTAGTCACGATACGTAGTGTGTTGCGTTGCTATGTTAACTGTTGGCTACATTACTTTATGGACATGTATAGAGACCTTTATTTTTAATGTTTATGGGTATAAATTTGGAAATGCGTTCACACAGAAATGCATGGATTTTATATGAAGCCCAAGAAAAAGATTTGATGGTAAGCTTGATAATTACCCGACAATCATTCGTTTGAATATAATAATTTCAAGGATTCGTAATACATATTTATGGCAAAATGTGTTAAATTTTTTATTAAAGCTACAAGTAAAATTTAAGAAATTATACACGATCCGGTATCGTTCTTGGTAACGAATTAAAATCGATGAAAATTTATTCGACCCATTCTATAATGATTTTAACCTTTTTTCATTCTATATTTACTTTAAAAAGTATTCGGCTCGATATTATCTTCATTTATGAGATAATTATGATAAAATAATTAATATTAATTAATTTCAAAGCCTACTTTATTTCGTATCAGCAACATCCGGTCGATTAAACCGCTCCTTTAATGGACACTGTTCAAATTTAATGAAACAACCTTTCAGGGTAAGAGCCATTGCGTTTTATTAATTGCAATTTGATTTAAATAAGTGCCAGTATTCACCTGAAATATTTTTGGTAAAACGTTCTTTATGTTATCGTATTTTGTTGAATATGCGAAAGTGCTAAAGAGAAAATAGGGTAAAAGTTGCCGGGATGGGAACATTCGTGCACAAAAAATATTGTACAACGAAAAGAATTTTCAAAAAATATATGTGGTATCAGGGCTTTTTCAATCAGTCGGTATAGACAAGTCTAAATTCATAAGATATACGAAGATCTCTTCCTATTAACTTAGTCAAAATATTAAAAAAACCCTTTTATTTATACCAATAGATAAAGTCAATTATAACGATAAATTTTTGCTAAGAAACATAATAAATTAAATGAAACTTTAAAGAAATAACGACGAATTTTTATTCATGTAATTTTTTCATTTTATTAATAAAATAAAAAAAATGATGCAATTCTTTATATCTGCGATGGCATGGTTCCTGAGAAAAACTTCGTACCTCTTGTAATTGCACACACATACTGACCGATTTAAATAAGCCAATTGTATAGACCTACAATTTTCCATACTATACATAACCTTCCTCAATATATAGATATCACCAGCCAGTATTGAAGCTATTACTACTAACCTTAACACTCCAAAGCACTAAATATCTTGAACTGAAAGTGAGCTAGGTACCTAGTTTGCGGTATTTCAGTTTGTATTCTATGCACAACTCGCAAATTGGGTATGTCAGTTGTTATAGTACAGGAAATAAAGTTATACGTCCAGCTACCACTGGACAGTTGATTGGATTTTGTTCTCACACAGTCTGACGATACCAGTAGGAGACTAGTAAGGTAGGACCATTTTTCAACTGATATTTATTCAACCATTCGCCCCGCGGTTTCACCCACGTTGTACCCGTTCCGCGGAAATTTCGGGATAAAATGTGTTATGCTGATGTATAACCTATATTACTGTAAAGTTTCATCTATATCCGTTCAGTAGTTTTAACGTGAAAGAGTAACAAACATACATACATCCTCACAAACTTTCGCATGTATAAGATCTTTTTCCAAGAATAAAATAGTTTACGCCCGTACTCACAGACGTCAAATACTCCCTTTTTGACATGTAATGTATTAAAAATGAGGTAGATTGAATGGATACCTTTGAGTACGGCAGTAAGATTATTTAAAAAAATAGTGAACATACATATTCACTATTTTTTTATACATATTTTTAATAATAAATCAACCTTACTTTAAAAAAAGTAAATAATACAGTTCGTTTATTTCATTAATCTCCTCAATCTTAGAACAAGGTGCCTTGATCTAGTTGGATATAATAAAATCTATTATGCGTATAGTTCGGGAGGCTAGAGTTGATAATTTAATTCAGTATCTTTTAGGAATGTGAATATAAGTATTAGTTAGAAAGAAGAAAACAATACTTGCGTAAAATTTGTAACTCTTTGGAATATAACTAAATTGTAATATAACTTTGAAACGAGAGCTATCTTCCACATCTTTTTCTAACGCGATAGAGTAAGCTCATGGAAGATTTTTATGTAACAATATTGTAGAGCAGACCATCATTACATGACTTTCATGGTGAGCATAACAAATAGCCACGATTCGTAGAAAATATGCAGTGCAAAGTAACTCTCATTTATCCACCTCAAAATCCGCTGTTGGTCTCCCATACTACAAAACATCTTTGAATAATGCGTTAAAAGGACTTCGTGAGATGGAATATCTAACCACTAACTAAATGAAACTTAATGTTTAGTTAAGTTGTACTTAAGTGACCTTAGTTTCAATTTGTACGGGTTCAAGTTCAAAACTTACGGTTTAAAGTTTATCTTTTGAATCAACAAAAGTTAAAAGTTCTTGAGTTTGCCAATTACATCTAATTGTCTTTATACAATATAAGTGATAAGTTTTTGTTTGATAAATAAGTACTTTTGTAAATATTTAGATTAACAAATTATGGTGTGACGCTTGCCTTCTATTGAATTTGTCGACTCGTTTATTCATGACTGTTGAGTTTTCCAACTGTATTTATTTAAGCTGTGGTTCTATTCCGTTGAGTTGTTTTTATTTCAACCTTTATAATCAAATGGGTTGAAAACAAAGAGTGGTTTTTAGCTAAAGTCATGTTTATTTAAAAATTCAATTATACAATTTTAATTTAACATCCGGGAATCGAGATTTTGTTGAGTGCAATTCATGTTTAGATAGGTATTTGTTTATTTTAGGCTGATTTAATCTAATAAATAAAAAGTTTTGACACATACAATTGAATGAGCTAACCAGTTTTTAAGAGTAAGCTTACACTGCGCATTTTGAATTGAAACTCGTTTATCTATCATGAACTGGATAAAATCACAGGCTAGTACATACACTTAAAATTTCAAGATGTAAACTCTTTTTTAAAATAATGATAACTTTCCTAAATGGACTTATAATTATTATATTGGTTGAAGTTCCGTAGTATTTCATTTCCTTGTTTTCTACGTTTAACACCTCAATCTTCTGTAAGCACGGTTCCTTTACAAGCAAAAACGTCAAACAGAATACAAAATAAAAGCGAAATATATCCGTGCACGTCGTTTCAATTTAAAAACCTGACAATCAAAATAAAAGTTGATATTTTTCTCAACATAGAATTCCGAGTATTTTAAGAATAAGAATAAGAATAAAATAAATTTATTGCCAAAAATTAACAATTGAAATATACACAGAGATAAAATTAAAATAAAATTCAAAATATAATTTTGAAGTTTGTTGTTTGATAACATTATTTATTCTTGTTATTACTAGATTTTTTCTTAATAAAAGCCATGAAATATAAGCCATGTTGTTATTGAAACATATTTTTAAAAGTTCTAAAAAGTTTTTATTTAAAGATATTGAACATTTTAAACGCAATTTTTCAACTAGATTCTTAAAATGTAAAAAAAGATGTCTTGCGTTCCACAGCTACGAGCTACGTACATAAGGCATATATTAAGGTCCACGGGATCAACGAGAGGAAAAAGTCAATTTATGATTGTCTGTCAACGTATTTTTATAGCTATAGCTGTATTATGAACGGTTTTTGGGACACAATCGGCTGGGAACATTTTAATTGAAGTATCGTTAATTCAAAATTTATGTATTATTTTTATTAGTACTGATATCTTCAGTGAGATGAGTGGCATTTTCGCAGCAGTCAGACTATACAGGCTAATACTAATTAATATTTGATACAAGTTAAAAATATGTTTATAGGTATATAAATTAGAATGAATTTACTACTGAAAATACGAAAGCCGTTGTTTTAATGGCTATTTTGATGTCATGGGTATTATACCAAGTTTGTAGTAAAGCTGTTAATATAAATACACAAAATATATATAAAAGAAAGTCGTGTTTGTTACACTATTTATAACTCGAGAACGGCTGAACCGATTTGGCTGAAAATTGGTGGGGAGGTAGCTTAGAACCAGGAGACGGATATAGGATATGGGACTATTTATCCCGTATTTCTTACGGGAACGGGTGCGCTGTGGGTGTAAATACATAAATAGAGATCTAAATAAAAGCACGTTGTCACCAAAAAATAAATAAGAAATTCTATACTATGTCTGATAGAAACATCAGTTTCTACGAAATCATGGGTAAGTCATTACTCATGCTGTGTTAGGGTCGTCCACCCTAAGACATCCGCACCCCTTAGCAACCCCTACGTAGGGGTCGTTTTCGTTGTTTGCGAATGACAGACAGAATCTTTGCAGCGTTTGTGACAAGATATCATAATCAATAGTCTTATTTTTTGCGTTGTTTTTAGTAATTGGGGCGTAATGAACACTCTAATTTACTGGTTGGTATAACGCCTTAATGAACACAAAAGATAAAGAAGGTTGAGAAATTAATATTCTATTTGCTTTCATATGCTTACTACCACAAATGACAAGAACGATAGTTTTATTGAACAGTTTCCGCTTTATTAATAAATGCGGTGTAACTAAAACACTGTTACACTGTGTTTTGTCTCTTTTGCTCTTCGGAATATTACGTATGTCAGAAAGTGACAAACCATTTAATAGCAAAAATTTTCTTATTACGCGTTTAATAATAAGCCCCTTTTAGTGTAACTTCTTTTTCTACTTATTGATTGGTTCAAAATAATCTATTATTGCTAATATTGTAAAGGTATTCGAAAATAGGGCATTGCCTTTTTTACAAACTAACGCATGTTAAGTAGCGTTATGTTAAGAAGAGATTAAAAGAGTGATTTTGTCATGAATGACTAGCAACGCCCCGCGGTTTTACCCGCGTTGTGTCCATTCCTGTGGGAATTTCGGGATGAAAAATAGCCTATGTTACTCGTGGATAATGTAGCTTTCGTATGATGAAAGAATTTTTAAAAACGGTCCAGTAGTTTTTGAGCCTATTCATTACAACCAAACAAACAAAGTTTTCCGCTTTATAACATTAGTGTAGAAAAATTACGTTAATTAGTTAAGTGTCGATTTAATGGACGTTTCTGAGCGGTAGAGAATGATGAAAATTATGATAGAAAAAAACAGTTACAGTATAAATGGGAAAATAATGTGCTATAAGTTTTAACCACAACTGTTAATAACCGAACACTTATCATTAATTTATTCGTAGTATACTTCATAGGTATATCCACACTAACATTATAAAGCTGAAGAGTTTGTTTGTTTGAACGCGCTAATCTCAGAAATTAACCAACCGATTCGAATAATTCTTTCTGCAATGGATAGCTACATTCATTGGAAAGGTTATAAGCTATTTTTCATCCTGAAATTCTGACGGGAACAGGCACAATGTGTTTAAAACCGCGGAGTTCTGCTTGTTTAAATGTATCCTTAACCATCATTTCAAATTAATTTCCATATAGTTATGTGATATGTGAATTAAAACGCATTCGTCGCAAAATGAATAGTTATATGAATTTGTTAATGATTCATAATGTTAAGATTATGATTTACATGTCTCTCCTAATCACAGATTTACCCCATCCTTTGTTGAGCGTGCTAGGGGATGTGTACCAATTCCGCTAGATGTCGCGGCCACGTAAACAATGGTCTCATATTTAAAATAGTATTAAAAATAGTAAATAAGGGAAAACAGTGTTAACAGTGATTTAAATTAAAAGTTAAACTTACAATACTGAAGTGAAAGTGTTTGTGACTAAAATAATACATAAACAGTGCCAAAAATACAAAAGTTAAGTACAGCACAAATAAATACAAATAACTCTTTAACTAAAAAACAGTATTGAACAATACAATAGCCCAGTGAAGTGCATTATCGTACTATACCTAAAGAACACAAAGTGATGAGTGCATATTAATTATTTCTTAAAAACAAGTAACGATAATTCAAAAATTTTCAAATATTCAACAGAAACCGCCATTTCAAATTGTTTAAATTATTAATTCTGCTACTCAATACTAGATGGCGCTAAAACCAATATCCTAACTATATAATAATCCAGGGGGCAGCCCAGCTTATAACTACTCACCACTAGATGGCGTTATTCTTAATGTAAATATATAACTTAACACGGAAAACAAATACACGAAATATTTTATTTGTAGCGAAAGAGTGCCTTTGAGTGCTGTTCATTATCAAGATGTCTCAGAAATGTGCAGGATGTCAAAACGTCCTCCCCAAAAGAGAGTTCCTAAAATGTATGGATTGTAACGAGAAGTATGACCTTGATTGCGCAAATATTACATACAAATTGTTTAGTATCATGGTACGCAAGGATCAGTGGAACTGTCCGGAGTGCCTGAACAAACGCCCAAAAAAGGGTAACATAAACACCCCAATACGCAACATGCCTGCTAACCAAATACAAGAGAACCAAAACCAAAACGTCACACAGCGCGTTAGAGCTCCTGAACGATCATCGGTCCGCACTCCGCACGAAGACGAAGACGAATTCTCCCAGGAGAAATTCCGAGACTTCATGTTAACCGAATTGAAGAAACATATGAGCGATCTATTCAGCACACAAATGTCGGGCATAAAAGAGGCGATTACTTCATTGACCGATACTATTAAGGAACAGAACTCGCGTATACAAAAGCTAGAAGCTCGAGTTCAGGAACTGGAGAGCAACTCTGATATCACAGTATTACAAGATACCATAACAAAACTGAATACCAAAATATCTGACCAAGAACAGACCTTTCTGTGTAACGATATCGAAATATCGGGTTGTATAGAAACCCCGTCAGAGAATCCTACCCACCTTGTGTTAGCGGTTGCTCACAAAATAGGTGTGCCTCTTGAGGAAAGGGACATCGTTAGTGTGGAGCGAGTGGGACCGAGACGAGCTGAGGAGGAGAAGGAGATGCGGCCGCGTGCGCTAAGCGTGCGACTGGCGCGCCGCGAGCCTCGCGACGCGATGTTGCGCGCCGCGCGCGTGCGCCGCGCGCTCGACACCGCTGGGCTGCAGCTGCCGGGCGCGCCCCGCCCGCTCTACATCAACGAACGTCTCACCAGACACAACAGATACATTTTTCAAAGAGCTCGTATCCTCGCCCGCGAACTGAACTATAAATATGTATGGACACGTGATGGGAAGATTTATGTCAGACAAGAACAAGGAAAAGAACGTCATCGGTTGTGTCTGGAGAGTGACTTGATGCGGGTTTTTGGGAAACAATAATATTTGATCACCTTCACTCTGTATTTTTAGCTTTAAATGTTTTTAATGTATATTCCTATACTTATAAATTAATAGACACTTATAAACCACTATGCGTTCATAAACATAACTCACTCTACATGACAGTTACAGTCCTCATACAACCAAACACATCTTACTATACACATTACTCTCATAAACTCATACATAACATACACAATACTATATACATACAACTATTATACTTAAGATTTTCATGTACATGTAATAATGACTACTATACTAAATCCAACTCATACGACTATAACATATTACTCTCATTCACTCACACGCCACAAGCAGAATCATACACTCACTCACTCACTCACACACATACACAACAATCACATTTTCAAATTATTTTAATTTCATTTATTAATACAAAGTTTAATAATGACTAGTAACAATAAAAAACGTTTGAAGGTAGGGTTACTTAACGCCAGATCCCTGAATACCGGCACCGACGAGCTACTGGTAAGTGTTTCTCGATATAAACCTGATATACTCGCAATAAATGAAACCTGGATCAGAGAAGGTGAAGATATTCTCGCTCCAGCGATATCTAACTATAAGTTTATACATAAAGCTCGGCCTGGGAAAAGGAGAGGCGGAGGTATTGGGTTTTATATTAGGGAGGGGTTGAATGCCCGGGTCAAAAGACACCCACAGGCCAATTTAGAGCAACTGTGGTTGGAAGTTCAGCTGCCGGGTGCTACGATGGCTCTCGGCACGGCCTACAGGCCTGAAAGTGTCAATGTTCAGGACGCATTAGATGCTCTTAGCGAGTCGGTCAACCTTATGGGTCATAATACTTACACTTGTTTACTCGGCGATTTAAACATCAACCTATTAAATGACGAACTACCCCAAACTAAAGAATTTTTATCGTTCTGTTATCAACATAACTTACACCAATTAGTAAAAGAACCAACCAGAGTCACTGAACATTCTGAGTCCTTAATTGACATCGTTTTAACAGATTCGCCATCTAAATCACAGGGAGTTAAAGTAATTCACAATCATGACTTAAGTGACCATGCAATGGTTATAGTAGATTTTGATATTAAAAAGCCCAAATTCTCCAATACAATTAAATATAAAAGATTTTTACGTGACATAGACTTCGACTCATTCCAAAGTGACCTACACTCGATCCCCTGGGACAAAATTAATCAACTAGACAACGTTAATGATATGATTGATATGTTCAACAGATACATGATTACCCTATTTGACGTGCATGCACCTATAAAAAAAACTATAGTTAGAGATAGGCCTAAGCCGTGGATTACAGATATGGTTAGGTTTATGATGCAATTGAGGAATGAAGCGGCAATAAAAGCACACTCAGAGAAAACTGATAGCTCAAAACGATACTACCGTAACCTTAGAAACTTTGTGACGGCTACTAGAAAAAGGGAAAAAAAAACATTTTTCAATCATTCTATTAATGATAATATTAATAAACCGGCCTTACTCTGGCGAAACATAAGAAGTACCACTCTGATTAACAACAAGCATGAAAGATCGATTCCTGAACACCTTTGTAATCCGGATAAAATTAACTCACACTTTTTAAACCTTCCCCCAGTTAATCATTCTGAAATACGGTTAACCAAAATAAACAGCGATACAGATACACGGCAACAATTCGAACTAAAACAGGCATCAGAGGAGGAAGTTAGAAAGGTTATTAAGAGCATTAACACCAAAGCCGCAGGTTGCGACCATTTAAATATAGATATGATTACCTTAACCTTAGATGCAACCTTATCTTCTATAACCAATATAATAAATAAATCAATAAGTACTCACACCTTCCCAACAATTTGGAAGAGCGCTCTAGTAACTCCCATCCCTAAGAAAACCCCGGTCACAGAATTAAAAGATCTAAGACCTATCTCTATATTGCCGGTGCTATCTAAGGTTTTGGAGAAAATAATACTCATTCAAATTATATCCTACCTAGATACCTATAATATAATACCTAAGTATCAATCAGGTTTCCGTAAAGGTCACGGTACTGAAACGGCCCTACTGCACATAACGGATGACCTAACAGAGGCCTCTGATGCGGGTTTGGCTAGTATTTTAATTCTATTGGATTATTCTAGAGCTTTTGATTGTATTCTACCGGAACTTCTTTTAAGTAAACTAAAACACTATGGGTTTTCAAATGATACATATAAATGGTTTGAATCGTTTCTTACAAATAGGGAGCAAACAGTGGTCATTGATGGCATAGACGGAGAAAAGAATTACTCCCTCCCTCTGCCTGTACAGCGGGGCGTCCCGCAGGGCTCCTTGCTCAGTCCTATTCTTTTCTTGATTTTCACTGCGGATTTACCTTCACATATCTTAACATGTAAACACCACTTATACGCAGATGATACCCAACTGTACTATTCTTTTCTTGGTGTAAATGTTAAAGAAGCCATAAATAGAATAAATACGGATTTAAATAATTTATATGACTGGTCAAAACAAAACGGTCTAAATATAAACCCATCAAAATCCCAGCTGTTAATACTTGGGACCAAAAAACAAATTAGTACGGTTTCAGATTGCGAAGAAAAGATTAAAATAGATAACGTTGAAATAGAGGAAGTGAAATCGGTACGGAATCTAGGACTTATCATGGACGGGGAACAGAAATATATACAACATATAAATAATAAAATAAAAACAGCTTTTTTCAAGTTAAAAACATTATATAAAATAAGACCTTATGTTAAATGTGAGCTCCGCCATCGTCTAACAGAATCCCTCGTGTTATCCCATTTCACCTATTGTAGCGCAACATATGGACCCAGATTAAACCAAAACATGGAACACGCCATACAAAGAGTACAAAACGCATGTATCCGTTACTCGTTCGGTATATCTAAAAGAGAACATATAACTCCCCACCTAAATAAACGCAGCATTTTGAACATGAAAGCGAGGAGAGAGTTACATTTCGCGTGTACTCTTCAAAAGGTGATTTACAGCAAAAAGCCCCAATACCTATTTGAAAAGCTAACTTGGCTAAATTGTAACATGACAAGAAATACACGTTCAGTCTCAAAAAAATTACTTAAAATACCGTCCCATAAATCATCACGTTATAGAGGTTGTTTCAAGTTCTTAGCAGCCAGTATATGGAACGACTTGCCCCCTCCATTTAGAGATAAATGCAGCTTATACTTATTTAGAACCCGTTATAAATCAGCCCTGATTAATAGACAACTAGCTGCTGAGAACGTGAAGCCCTCCTATGCTAAGGAACTCAAATTAAAAACCTTTTTTGCATAACTATAATAACTCTACACTGAATATAAGAATCCTCAAACATAACATACGCACACACACACACACACACACACACACACACACACACACACACACACACACACACACACACACACACACACACACACTTTATGTTTAATTTTAAGAAGAATGGATTATTTATATTAAATGTGAGCTTGTGAACTTGAGTTAAGTCTACCAGAGCGGGGGGCGTCTGAAAACCAGCGCTGTACCGAGACTTCGGCCTCGGTACAGCATTAGCTGAGACGCCTCCTATTGCTACATTTTTTATTTTTTATTTTGTCTTTTCGTACTATTATTATTATTATTTTGTAGCAATAAATGATTATTTTATTTTTTTTATTATTATTTTACCTAATCCAACCCCTGGGGGATTTAGTATATATAATGTTTGCTGAAATACATTTCTGTGTATGTTATAATAATGTACTCACGGGACAGAAGAATCTTTATATCGCTGATGACGGCAAAATTTCGCCATTCCTTGAAAAAAAATGATGATTTTCAAATAATTTCGTAGAATTTCAAGTTAAATTTTAAATTTTGCACATAAGAACTGAAATAAAATATTATATTGCATCAATTTTCTATTTCTATGAATAATGGCATCGTCTACGAGCGCGAATGCAACCAACTACGATAAATGCTTCGAGCTACGATTTTGCTACGGCGTAGCACCGTAGCACAATGCCTTCGTAGGAAATGATTATTATTTTTGTGTCGATCTTGCATTTTAAATTATTTGCAATTTGAACTTTCAAGAAAAATGTTTTGATATTATCTAAGACTACGAGTATATACTTCTTTACATAAACTTAAATTAAGACACTTTCGGAAATCCAAAAAACGAGACATACATTTTATTAAAATTTTACTGGTGTATCTTCCTGATACATACCCACTTAAAACATCAACAAAAAAAGTAATTATAAGAGTAAGGTGTAACAGAGATCGTAACTGTAGAAATTCAGTGGGTTTTCAAGCTATGAATCGGGGAGTTCTTAAAAGACGAAACTTGAGGTAACAATCTCGTTCAAAACTATCGACTAAAGCGCATTTAAAATACACATGTCAAATACCTCTTTCAATTTAAAACGTCGAAGTTAAATAACATCTAAACTTCTTAACATCAACCGTTTCATTAAGAACAAAAGCATCTGAAAAGGTACAGCCCTTTATGTACGTCGAATTTGTTAAAATAATTCCAGAGGTCACCCTTTGAAAACAAAGGAGTTATTTAAACAGAGGGTACATAATGTCGATGACGTGAACGGTTTAAATAAACTTAAGCATTGTACTGAAACTAGTAAGTTTTTAATTCCTACATTAAAATGTTTAAGTTTATTTGTTTGTTCATATGTTTCTTGTGCTCGTTCCCATAGGAATTTTGGGATGAAAAATAGCCTTTAACCTATCACTTGAATGTGGCTATCTATTACAAAAAGAATTATTCAAATCGGACTGGTAATTCCCGAGATTAGCTCAAATATACAAACAAACAAACTTACCAATGTCAATACCTCTCATTAAATCTCTACTAAGGAAGCATTTGACGTCTCTGAGTACGGCAGTTAGTATTATGAATTAGCTACGCCCTGCGGTTCAACCCACGTTGTATCTGTTTCTGTAGGTTTTTCTTGTATAAAATGTTTGCAATCTTACTTTTGAATGCAGTTATCTTATTTTATACTAAAATCATTATTGGAATCGGACTGAAAGTTCAATCTGGTTGATAGTTCCAGACAGATTAATGCGGTCGAACAAACGAAAAATCAAACTTTTTAGATTTATTAAATATCGGTAATGTATCGGTTGTTTAAATCAATAGACCATATGGGCGGCCTTTAGGCGGTCTAACAACTCCTACACCAATTTGGCCACTAACCTACATGAACTTAGTATTGCATTAGTATTAGTAGTGAGATAAAATAAAAAAAATCATTTACACATTTAATACTACCATTGAGTAAGTATTAAGTTTATTCGACCCACCATCGCCAAACTAATTCATTTCAACATTAGAGTATTAGTATGATCGATGGGCTATCATTGGTCAAAACTAGCGAAATAATAATCAATCAGACACTGGGTCATTTCGACGTATTAAGTGCCACATTTGTACGAAAACTTGTTTAAAAGTGATTAGTAGAGATGAGACCACGCAGACGGTGGTGAGATGAACTGGACGCCTACAAGAGGGACTGGCAATTGGTGGCCCAAAATCGAGAAGAGTGGCGGGAGTGGGGGGAGGCCTTTGCCCAGCAGTGGGACAATACGGGCTAACAGTAACAGTAACAGTAGAGACGGGAGTTTTCTGCAGATACTGCTTCCATCCCTACGTAAATTTTAGTTGGTATTTCGGTTCATACATATCTTTTGAGGTAGCAGTCCCGCTTATTATAAACTGTTTAATAATTTACATCTATAGGTATATAGTTAGGCACGCTTGGAAAAAAAGAGTTATAAATAGTTTCAGTTTAATATGTAACCAATTTATTTTATCTATTTACACCACTAATGTACTTCTCTTATTATAAAATCAAGGGTGTAACAGTGCTTGTCATATTAAACGTAAAAAATCAAATAGTGGTTACAATCTGCATTGTTCCAATTTGATTTAATATCAAATTGTATGCGTGGGTGTTTGTGTATTATCTTTTTAGTTTTAACATCATACAAAGTTAATCGTGCTATCTATTTGTAATCAGATAAATCAAAGCATTCTTGTTTTAAGAAAAACGTAATTTATAATGAAGAACAAACGGCACCAAAGTTCACCGAAAGCTTTTCTTAGAACATGTTGTTAAGAAAATTTCTTGTGAAACCCATCCATTTACCATTAAAATATTTGTTATTTTGAACCATTTTTGATACTTTGTTTGCACTGTATTCTCGATATTTACCTAGAAATAACTAATTGCCATTATCATACTTACTTACGTTAAAGATAAATCCCAAATAAAGTTTGAAAAAGAAAAAAAAATTCTATTATTAAATGAACATGAATAATAAATAAGTATTTGTATTACAGGTCAATTGGATGTAAAATATGTAATTTAAAATGGTGGAAAAATGGTTTTCCAAGATTTCAGAACTAAGTATGAACGAACAGTCGACAAATTATAGGATTTGTAAAAAGACTGCATTCTTCATCTTCGAGTGGATGGTCAACCTGACTTATCCTGGTGTCAGAGTTATCGAGCCGCGAAACGCCTCTGACATGGCTCATGTAGCGACTACTATCCGTAGAAAGTAACCGGGACCGACGGCTTAACGTGACTGCATTGATTTTCATATATTTTTTGTCTTGGATTATCACTGAATCTCCAGTAGCAAAATAACTAGCCACATTGAAAATCCAAAAAAAAACGAATAAAATTTCACTTAAATTTTGAATCTAAGGACGAAAGAATTTGCCGGGTCAGCTAGTTATAAATAGAAAAGTCTTAGTATTACAACTTGTTCACAAAACGGCGCTGAGCGATTGATTTGAATGGTACAGGCGTTATTTGGGTTGAAAAAAGGATATAGGTATGGTAAAGACGGATTTATCCCTGCAAAAAACTGAAATACGGATAAAATCTTAGAGATCAAAATAGATGACAACATCTAAAATTAATCACGACTTTAATAAAACCAACTAATTGCGCTTTTTAAAGCAAACTCGGCAAGATAAGTGGACGGTCCTAAACAGAAAAATAAAGTTGGTTTCATCAGCGTGAGCCCGCCTGCGCGGCGCCGCCGCCCGCCCCGCATCCCCGCCCCGCGTGCAGTCGACCCAAACCTTCGGAACGGAAAGACGCTTCGTCGTAAACACTAATAAACAAACGACCATGCCTATAAAACAATGTTCTATGTGTTAAGTGTAAAGTGTATGAAGTGAAAGTGATTCTGTGTGTGTTGGTACATAAATGTTTTGCCTTGTTCCGCCTGTATTCGGCCAACTTTGTGATGTACACGTATGTATACTATGTTAATAGTTAAGCATGTATTTTTGTGTTTGTAAGGATTTTTAAGGAATGGATGATGGTGGTTTCGTAAGAATTGAATGCGATGAAATTAAAATAAGCTAACATAACATCTTGTAAACGTTATTAAATAATGAATTTTCAAAAATTATATTATATCGCGCGAGTAAGTTAATTTTAAATTTCCTCAATGAAAATCCCCTGAAAACTTTCTTAACTTTAACAAAAAACAAGCTTATAAATACTGTAAAAGAATGTATAAATTGATATTCAAAGAATAAAGCTTCACGTAAAGCGACGCAGAAAGCATTAACATACCTAAGAGAACATTTCGAGCCGAGACGAGATAATGTGTGATCATATTTTTCTCAGTTAATGTTTAAATTCCTTCTTAGGTATACTTGTTCATATTTATATTATCCATAAAATATAGTACTTTGAGAGAGATTTTTTTCCCTGTTTTTATTGCATTAAAGATGCTTTCATAATTATTGCTACCGTCAGACCTACAGCCTATGGGCTTTAGCAATAAATACCCGCGTTGTTCTCGTGGGAACTTTGGGATTTTTTATACTAATAAACCTTCATCTTTAATCACTCTATTAGAAATACGCATCAAAATCCGTTGCGTAGTTTTAAAGATCTAAGTATACAGAGGGACAGACAGACGGCGTAGAGCGACTTTGTTTTATACTATGTAGTGATTTACAAACAGTGCTTCACGGTTTTACCTGCATGTACCCGTTTCAGAAAGAATCGAGGGATGAAAAATAGCCAATAACCTTCCCGTTCAATATGGCTATTAAGAATTATTGAAATCGTATTGATGGTTTCCGAGATTATTCGAGATCAACCAATTAAACACTTCAGCTTTATTATATAAGTATCAATTAACGCGGTTTTAGCCATTATTTAAAACTAATAAACCTACCTGGATTCAACGATGATTAAAACAAACCACGATAATGTTTATGGTTTGGTATTCGAGCTCTGGGGCTTATGGTGTCCGCAATAATACGGCTTTTGAAACCACACCAATGGACAATTTTTTCATATAATCTAAAGCAAGCTCTATAATGCTGCTGGCAACGAAACAAAGCAGCAAAATTTATGAGCTTCGAAGCTTCGAAGCACCGAAGTACGGTAGCGGTCAGATGGAAATGCCACTATCGGCCACCCATGAGTATGGTGACACTGGCTGTCACAAGAAATCTGTCACAAACTCATTAATTTTGCTGCTTTGTTTCGTTGCAAGCATCACAGAGCTTGCTTTGGATGATATGAAAAATGTACTGTTGGTGTTGTTTCGAAAGCCGTATTATTGCGGACACCGTAAGTAGGAACCGAGTTGCGCGTTCAACAATCGCTATGAGTTAACATCGCTTAGTCAAACAACGCCACGTACGCTACTAACTGCGATAATGGCTCCTGAGTTATTTATTGGTCCGAACCTACAAAATGACAATCAATCAATCACGAACTGGGTCATATTGACGTATCTAGTGGTACAGACGGACAGTACTTGTTCAAAATGTCACAAGAGGTAGCGATATTCTTCTCGCTCACATAATTCTTCCATTCTTATAAATGGTTGTTCAGTCTTCGGTTAGAGATGATGGGTTATCTCAATATCAGTGTCTTTTAGAGTCTTTAAAAACTTCGACACCAGAGTTGGTCACTTACCTACTCGATATTATAGTAATTATCCATTTAAAATAGCAGATTTGTTTACCTTTCTCTAGCAATAGATTATTGGGTTCGGCTGCAAGTGTTAAATATCATGCAGATTGCATATTGCGTTCATATGAAAAAATATAAAAATATGAAGTTATTATTATTGTAGTTTATGTAAACTATGATAATAACTTCATATTTTTATATGAATATGTATAGGTATATAAAAATATAACTTCATATTTATATATTTTTAGGTACATACCTAGTTCATATTTTGTCGTAAATTGTACGTAATTTAAACTAACTAAATTTTTGTTGACCTTTCGTACAAAAATTGAATGTTAATTTAATATCATAACTGATACTTTGTCAACGATAGAATTTCTAGAATGATTACCTTTTAATAATGACCGACTGAAGAATTTAATGTTATTAGGTGGCTAACCTAAACTTACCCAAATTACTAAGCCTAGATTTCCAGTATGCGTAACAATAACCCACTATCGGTGTCGGTCCCGGTTACTTTCTACGGATAGTAGTCGTTACATGAGCCATGTCAGAGGCCTTTGGCGGCTCAATAACTGACACCAGGACTGGTCAGGTTGACCATCCACTCGATGAAGAAGAATTAACAAAAAATTTAACTATTCAGCATTATATATTACTACTAGCTGACCCAGAGCTGTCGAATATGCCTTACATTCTCAATATTCACCTACGAACATTATCTTTAGTTAACAATACGTTTCACTTGGCACTAACTTAGTAAGTTCACTCAGCCGGTGAGGTACAATGAACCAGACTAGGAATAGAATATTGTATGTACAGCTTTAGCTATAACGTTAAACGTTGTATCAAGCTATGAAGAGTTTATTCAAAGCATTATATGAACCATTGTAGACTTGTTTGCTTGAGATTTTTTAATAGCATACGAGTATATACTTGTATGCTGCTAAAAAAACTCAAATAGACACTTTCACGTTTGTATATATAGCTATCTGTAATTTCTTAACAGATTTGATGCTGGTGTATATGTCGTAGGATAATTTGATACTTCGAATCTTCGCGGAAATCCTAGGGGTTTTGCGAAAACGCGGATAATTAGACATAGGCGAAAAATTATCAAATTATAAAATTCAAAAAAATATTTAAAAAAAATATCAAATTATTAAATTATCAAACATGAAAAAAAAAATAACCCTAACCTACCGAATTACTTACTATTCGGTAGGTTAGGGTTATTTTTTTTTTACTTTGTCCAGTAAGATTTGATAATTTTTCGCCTATGTCTAATTATCCGCGTTTTCGCAAAACCCCTAGGATTTACGCGAAGATTCGAAGTATCAAATTATACTACGACATATATACATACATACATATTCGTATTTGATGTTTATTTTCTTATTTTCCTGTAATAATTTGAGTATAGGATATACATTTTTAGATAGTAAGAAATGGTTGTTTTCCGTGTTTAAAGAACAGACTCTACTGTTGATATGACTTAAAACTCCGACACCAGGATTGACTCCTAACCTATTCGAATTTATGTAAATTACATTTCATACTAGGAAGTATAAAAATATAAAATAAGTACTTATAAAATATAATTCCTGATAATAACCTGGTTTACGGTTAAGAGTCGCCATTTCTAATACAGATCCAAATAACGAGAATTATCGGTAATGTATTTTGATTAAGGATATCTTTAGAAAGGGTTGTAACTCAGGGGAAAAACCCGAGGGGATGCCGTCGGCCAATCCAATACATCTGCTGCCAAATTACATCCATTGTCTAAAGTATTTGCTCAAGGAAATGCAGACTTATTATAAGGGAATCGGAGAAATATTTCCATTAAATCTTCTGTTTCTAGTAATCTTAACGGTAAAAAAACCTAATCAAATTCTGGTTTTCGAATTGACTTTAAAATAATTTTTGATACTTACAAACAAAAATAGTGAAATATTTTCATCTACGTCACTAGTATGATAAAGGTTAAAAAATGTTTTTGTTGTTGTTCGAATACGCTAATCACAGAACCTACCAATCTGATTTGAATAACTGTTTTTATCAAGCTACTGTTTTTATTTTTCATCCTGAAATTCTAATGGGAACGGGTACAACCCTAGTAAAACTACAGGACGCTATTATTTCAACAATATTTTATATTATGGTAGAAACTTGTAGAGAAAGAAGGCGGATACATTTAATCCCGGAATTCCCATTGGAACAGGTACTATGCATGTATCTTTCGTCATGACAATGGCATACAAAACTAATTTATATTATGCCGCTTCATTGCATCATTATTCCATTACACTGCTGGTAAAACCGCAAGGCGGTGCTTGTTTTAAATAATTGTATTTTGAACAAGCCTCGAGTCTGCGATCATGTACACGCATTAGGTAAGCGCAGTGAAGCTCTATCCTCGCCGTATTTATATTTTCAGTGAGCCTTTGGCCAGCTTTGTAATTTTGCAGGCCGTTGCGTTTCGAAAGTTGCTAATGTATGTGATGGCTGATAGAAGATTAATTTTTAAAAATGCTATTACTTTTACGCGATTATTTTTTAACTTTTATTTAATTTTTCCCCTAATTGGCATAAGGGTGTAGTGTGTATGTGTACATGTATGTGGATAGGTTCTATGTACCCGATAGATTATGCATTAAATGATTTAACGTTGACCTAACAGCTTGTGTTTAAATACGCTCCCATACATATCTCCTAACATATCTTTAACACGTGCGAGAATATCTAACGTCGTGTTTTCAATTAAAATGTGTAAACAAAAATGAAAAAAAATATTTAAAGCAAGTGCACCGCACATTAGTTCAAAATAAAATATTTTAAACAAAATGTTCTGCCAAAGTTGTTTTTTAACAAAAACTTGTTGCCATCAAAGAGGAAAATATCCGTTTTTCCAACCGGTTATCACCAAATGAACATATTCCTCCGTTAAATGTTTTCATTTATCGTTGAGTGTCCAATTGCTCTCTCAAAATAGTTCAGACATTAAAGGCTTCACATGAAAGGCGCCATGTCGATACCCAACTTGTCTGCTGTTGACACTTAATATCAGGAAATCGGAAGCATTGACAGCTTTAATTACTTATAAAATACCTTTCAGACGATCATATAAGGTAAAGAAATAGTAAGAAAAAGTATTAGCCTGTAATGTCAAACCGTTGGGCAAAAACCTCTCATCTGATGATATTAGTACAGTAAGGAGGAATAGGCGTAATCACCACGCTTGAATAATGTGGGTTGTTGATCTCAAAATCGAGCCAAAAATAATACTAGGCATTGTATGTAAAATCATAGTTGAACTCAACTTGATGTATTTAAGATATTTTCTACTTGAGCGTCCGCATGCTTAGTGTACGTCAATATATCGATAACAGTTCCTTATCTCTCAAATTAAATGCCCATTTCAAAGGAAGTTGCTACGTTGCTTACTAACTTTTATATTAATCTGCAACAACGCGTCATTTTACCATTAAAAGTTTGTAAAGTGTCTGCTTACCACTTTGCAAGTTTCAATAATTAAAACACCTGAACAAAAACCAACAACATAACACTCAAACAGTATTCAAACAGTACTGAACAATTCAACTGTTTCTCATTTTCCTTCCTTCATAGCACTGAGATGAAACAAAATTTGGCAGTAATACGAAGTTGAGACACTAGGTGCCAACTCTGCAGGTAATACAGTTAAACTTCTTTCAGATCGCGTACAAAATACTGAAGAAGTGGGTGACCTAATTTGCAACCTAACCAACTTAATCGGCGCCTATTTGCCAAATGAGTAACATCCAGTTAGCACTAGTTATAATGAAATCTAATATAGATTAGTGGACTGCATAATTTGATGTGCGACTATCATTTTGAATTGATATTAGGTTCATTAGCATACGAGTTATAGTAGGTAGGGGTTAATTATAGGCGAGAGTAAACTAGTGGAGTAGAAGTTATAGTATTTGACTTACTAAATTATGTGAGAACATATGTGTTATGTCATCTATGTCTTATGTTGTTGGTTTAGGATGTGGGTAATCTTCAAACTATCCTTCCGGGTTGATTTGTTTAACTGTTACTTAGAATGGAGTTTCATGGTGCGAGATTATGATCTCAATGCAAAATTATCGGGCTAAGGTAACCAGTAAACATTGTGGTTTGTGACCACATCAATAAATACTGTAATTGAAACTGACCTTGATCAATTGCAATTTATTAATAGACTAGCAGCGCCCCGCGGTTTTACCCGCGTTGTGCCCGTTCCCGTGGGAATTTCGGGATAAAATGTAGCCTATAGCCTTCCTCGATAAATAGACTATCTAACAGTGAAAGAATTATTCAAATCGGTTCAGTAGTTTCTGAGATTAGCGCGTTTAAACAAACAAACAAACAAAACAAACTCTTCAGCTTTATAATATTAGTATAGATATGCAATATAGTAAGTAAGT
Organism: Cyclophora punctaria; assembly: GCA_951394245.1. Classification (NCBI taxonomy): domain Eukaryota; kingdom Metazoa; phylum Arthropoda; class Insecta; order Lepidoptera; family Geometridae; genus Cyclophora; species Cyclophora punctaria. Next base: position 9,569,770 of record OX596174.1, read on the forward strand.
TTCAGTAGGTTAGTGGCCAACCCTGGTGTCGGTGTTTTAAGTTTGCCTCCGACTTGGTCTAACGATTGAAACAACCGGGACCGATAATTTCACGTCCACTCCAAAGCACGGTAGCGCTCAAATAAAAATTGCCACTATCGGCCAACTATCCAAATAGGGGCCGATCTGCACGTTGCTTAACAATCGCATTGAGTTAACATCGCTTAGTCAAACAACGCAACGAACGTTACAATCTACTTAGGCATTTCTAACTAGGATACCACGGTGCAGCAACGATGACAGTTACTAGCGATTTTCTGTAGAGCAAAAAATTTAACTATACCTTTGATTTTTAAGCTATTGCATAGCTTCTATCGCGGGCCTTGAGCGCGGGGACCGAATCTAGAAATTCCGTAACGAAAAAACCTCACGCTCCCCACTAACGCCATCTAGTGATACAAAAAATAACTATGCAATAGCTTTACCGCGGCAGTCCCCGAGTGCCACATGTCTTTTTTATATTTTTTTGGTATAAAGATTAACTCTAAGCTTAACTAACTTACGGTGTAATAGCTAGTGCTTATTCACCATAAGTGTGCATCACTGTCGACATTTCTGTGACGTGGCACTTCCTTATTGGCCGCTTTCAAATAAAGAATGCTCCATTCTTTTTAATATAATTCCTTTAAATATAAAAAAGCATATTAAATAGTCGAATTGGAACACCGCTTTTTTGATATCGGTTAAAAACAATGACAAAGTTATACACTGCTTTTTAAATTTCATATTTGGAATCATATAACTTCACTTTACATTTCCACTGTTTATAACAACTATGTAGTATCTATCTACCAAACAAACCGTAACTTTAAGTAGAATATCCACTTATGTTCAAATTGAAATTAATGGGTTATAAGCCTAATTTATAACGTCATTAGGCTGCGAGTGGGAGTGTATGGAACGTAATCCCGGCGGACCCGTCAGTACGGATGTCATATGCCTCTTAACTTTTAGATACGTGATAACGTCGTTTTGCGAATTTCGATTATGCAAGTACGAGTATTTAGTTGTTTCAAACTTTCGCGATTTTTACATTTTACTACATATTTGCGTGGCACAGAATTTTTAGTAATGAAAAACACAAACACCACGACGGGTGGTGCAATCCACTCAAAACGTCAGGAAATCAAAGTAAATATGTTTACTTACTAAAACAACCTTCTGTTCCGCGAAAAATCCGTGTAGTATACGTTAATAATACGAGTACTTAATTCGAAAAATAGATTCAGTAATCTGAGATTTTAATTAGATGGATATCTATACCTCCTATCCTTATATCCTTATACCGAGATCGGTATAAGGTGAAACTGATAGATAATTATACGAAATGTATATAACTTGTAGTGCCCCACGATTTTCCTGCGCTGTGTCCATTTCCGTAGGAAATTCGGGATGAAAAATATCCTATACGAGCTCGTTGAATGTGGCTATCCATTACAAAAATAATTATTCAAATTGGATTGGTATGAGATTTGTGCGTTCAAACAAAGAAACTCTTCAGCTTTATTATATTAGAAAAGAGTATAGAAGAACAATTAACAATGAGCGAACAAGTACATATTATTAAACATTAATGCCCGCAGTTAGCACCTTCGTAAGACGTTTCTAGCCACAGTTCCTACCCACTGCCACTAGACTTAATGTAAATAGTGTCTCTTAACACAAAGTGAAAATTTCAAATTGTGATTTCCTTGGTTTCTCTTCCAGTAAAACGTTTGTGGGCGAAATTAGCAAGTAAAATCCTTGTTCTACTGCAGCGGGCGTTAGCGCTGTGGTATTGTATAAACAGACAGACGAAAACATTACTTTTAACGTGTCTAGTGTTTTAATGAAGTTTTTTATATGGAGAAGAAATGTTAGTGGACGTAATTTAATTGCTGAACAAGTTGCGATCTATGAAATACTTCTTTTCGTGTTATGTCAGTGGGTTATTCTGGTGATTTTTAAAAGCTTTGTTGGCGACGACGTCTGGGTATCAATTATATCTTCTTTATAAATAAAAATTACGTGTCACGTTGTTTGTCCGCGATGGACTCCTAAAGAACAGAACCGATTTTTAATTAGATTTGCACACCGTGTGTTTAGCTTACAACTCAATTTATAGTATTAGGGTGGTCGACCTCTTAATTTTTATGTGGCAAAACAACGTTTGCCGGGTCAGCTAGTATTGTTATAAAGTATTTGTGTATGTATAGGTATTAGTATCAGTTAGTTAGATTCCATATAACAAGCTTAGAGCTTAGTTTGGGTCTTATTAACCGTGAGTGAATTTGTCCGGGTATTTCTTTATTCTTCAAAAAAAGGGTAAATATATTTACGAAATCGACTGTACAAGTACAACAAAGTAGAGTAGCATTATCATTTCTATCTTACAATTAAGACTCAGTGAGCACATTCATCCAACATGCTAAAGTCCTGTTAAAAGCACTAAGAACATTCTGAAACGTTATTCAAATACATTTACATTCCAAGTTACCATCTTCGATAGAACTATTCGTTATCTACGTATACATATTCAGAGAGATCTAATCGTTATGCAGCGATAACCAATCCTCTGTGTCAAGCGTTCGAGTTACATCTAAGCCTTCCTTTATGAGAAACTATATCGGTACAGCTTAGCAATCGAATACCTCAAGATGGCTGACGACTAGTTTAACAGAATGATTCAATGGGGATTGAGATTGATTCATTCGTTTGATAGTGAGATTAGATTTTATAGTGTGCTGTTAATATGGCGATATATTGCCGTATGTTATGTTGAATTATTTGTTATCTGGACACTATCAGTCTGTTCTGTGAAAACAAATGAAGGAGCACACATAAGACTTGACGTTTAAAAGACTTGTCTGTCAGTTATTTTTTATCTTTTGATTAAGAAATTTGTATAACAAATGTCAGTCTAAAGACTGTAGTGACTATATTAGGGTCTTAGTGTGGGTCTAACAACCGTGTATGTGTGCACATTTGGTTGCTATAAAACAACTAGTAGAGGTGACATTTGTCTCACAAATCAGTCTGAAATATTCCACTGCAAAGCAAAGGCCTCTCACATCACTGAAGATAGTAGTATAGTGACAAGATCAGGCGTTATTAGTACCGTCACCGCCACACCAACACATTCGACAGATTAACAGATTTCAAACCTAAAACATTCCAATTTCAAATCTCAAATAGAAGGTTGTAGCAACAACGATAGTTTAATTTATATCAGCCAGTACTAAATAAAAAAGAAAAATAAAGTTTAACCGAGAAAGAATTCTACAACAACATTTTAGTAACTTCAATTCCAGCATAAAATACAAAGCAAAATAACAACGACCACTTACTGGAGAGCAAACAATTCTTTTACGCTATTTCTGTTAATTCCTTCTGATTACTCAGACGTGGAAGAACAAAACATTCAATGTACATCGAACTAATCGAAACAACCGCAGACAAACGTTTTAGTTGAAATGCATTTAACAACTTAGTACGACCGTACTACAAACATAGTGGTTTTAGCTTTACTCCAAATATAAAATGTTCTTTTGTCTACAATGTTCACTTAAATTAAGAAGTTTAACTCGTCGTTTTAAACTGAATCTTTGGAAATATTTTCCTTTTAAGTCAAGTCTTTAGAAATTTATATCGATGTTTAAACAAAATTGTTAAAAGAAATAAGATGCTTGAGTTATTTAACTCTGCAGATTGTATTTCTTTCTAAACGACACTATATTAGAGAAAAAATCAGAAAGCACAAAAAAGAAACCGTCAACCAATTTCTTACAAAATTGAGTAGAGATTGTGAGCTCCGTCATCTGGAACCGAATGATTCCTCATTCCGCCGCATTACAAAGACATTAAGACAACAATGGTTATTTTTGTAAATCAGTACAGCCGTAAAGAATCGTTGTAATTTACATTCAATGCAGACACGATCGATGGTACTCGGCAGGCGAACGACACAGAATAAATTACGGATTTAGGATAGGACATGATAAATTACGGATTTTCACCGGAAAAGGTGTATCCGTACCGCTGGGTGACCGGTATTTTATGTAATGAGGTTAAGGATTGGTTACAAACCGATTTGATACCGCTTGATGCCTTTTTGTGTGTGATATTTGATATTTCGAAAGAATTATGGTTCGTTTTGTAAGCTCTAATAAAAAGAACGTTACGCATGACAAATACGAATGTGAAATATGTTTGCGGAATTAGAAGTAGGTCAAGCAATAAATGTGAGTTTAATGTTTACAATTGTTACATTTATCCCGAGCTTGGAAACGATTTGTTTGAGTTAAAAATATTCAGCGTTTTAATGTATTTGCAAAAGTAATCAATGGTAAAAATACTGTTCATTTTTAAACAACGTTTAACTTTTTTATTTTTTGCTTGTATTTATAAAAACTAACGGAATGATTTTTACGCTTTTTTAAATAAAAATAAAGCTTTTTGACGTAGCTTTTTATATTCTTTTCATGATTAAATTTCCGTGGTAACTAACGATGCAGGTGAAACGGGAAACTGTCAGTACTCTCGAAACATGTTATGGACAGATTTCTTAAGTATAAGCGAACACTACTAATTTTGAATTGACCTACGTTTACGGACATTTTTATCTGACGTTTTGGTTGACCACGGTTCCTGTAAAGGGGTCGAAACGAAAGATTAAAATATAAAATAAAAGCCTAAACGTAGTTTGATTTCTAAATATTATAGAGTTTAAAAATCCCTTATCCCTTATGAATTGCTAGTAAAAAAGCTAGTTGGGTAATTTATTAACATCAAATTATCTAACATTAATCATAAGTATTAATTACATAAGTTGTAGCTCTCATTAACATAAAAGTCAACAATCTAAAAGGAATCTCCAAATATAAAATTACAAAGAACCCGCTCGTTTAAATTAAAGGTGAAAGCTCGACAACGTAATCACATTAATTTAATGTTACTTAAATTATTACAAGACTGTACGCACCATTAATTTAAATACTCTTAATAAAATCACAACTCTGAGGAGACACGAGTAATTTTTGGCACAGTTTTCTTACCGATATTTATGTGGCATCGTAAAATTGTTTTATCGTCAAGGAAATGCAAGAAAATAATATACGGAACACTACAAGAGATTGTTATTTTTTGGCATTATTCCCGGAGTTTTTATTGTGTGGAGCTGTGGAGATAGCTTGATGAATTTTAGGCTTGTTATGGCTTGTTCAGCATAGCCGTACATTGACACTGCGCTGTTGAATTAGTCTGAACAACGCACTCGTCTTTGCCATTAGTCAGGCTACCCGTATTCAACTGATATACGTTTGATCGAAGTTCATTTTACCGAACATGACTCACCGTAGTATCAATGACGAAAAGTGTAAAGTGACTGTGAACTTGTTTTGCCGATGATTCATTTGCCCAATCTAACAAATGACCGAAGTAATACAATGTAACGTTATTTTACGAGTACATGACAGGTTAATTGCAAAGCTAATCCTTATATTCCCAGCTTACTAACTAAATACCTATAAGGAATTACTTTCAAAACAAAATTAGACTGCACGATTTCTTGTTGCTAATCAATACAGCAGTTTGAACTTGCTTCTATCATTACTACGGTACATAAAGATTATATTTCAAAAGCTTATCAGAGAGCCTTTTTTTGAGGTTCCAAATTCAAACCAACATGCAATTGTTTGCCGGGCATCTAAATTAAAGGAGGTTAATGTACGAAAACAAAAGACTATGCAAATGGCAGTGACGAGCGATAGGGATGGAAGAAAATGTACTGCGCCAACTCCCGGAAAGGAATGGAAATAGGACAGATGGAAAAAGTTGATGACTGTGCAGGATTGTTGTTCTTAGCAATCTACCACTCGGAGCGTTGAAATAAATCTACTTTGGTTCTTTGTAATACCGTTAGAGGTTTGGAGGAGTAAGGATTAATGAAAAACTAGTCATTTTTCTTACTGGATTTAAACGGATACTACATTAAAAAGAAAACCTATTGAAACGTGTTTGGATTTTAATCGTATTATCATTGGTATAGTCATCACCAGAATTTTTTACGTCCGACGAAAAATAGGGGTGTTATATTGTTCGTGTATGTGTCAGCGAAGGTCTTAAACGGATGGACTGATTTTGATGCTTTTTTATTTGAAAGCCAGTTTCCTTGCGTATGGCGTTTTTATTTTTTTTAATTTTACTTGTCTTAAACACACTTTAAGTTAGCGGTCGTTGTTACTTCCAAAATAAAATAAAAAAGCTTTTAAAACTAGTTTTAAAATGTTCGTTTTTTACGGGTTTTTAAATTTAACTTGTGTTATATACGCGTGCCTCTCCTAGCAAATATTTTGAATACAAAAACTACAAGATTTTTCTTACACAATGGATTTAGAATGAATGCATAATGTTGTTACCTTTAAAACTTTCATTGTAAATAACAACCCGCTTTCATTATCATTCAGTTAGAATTCCATAAATAGTCCAACCAATAACAATTTGAAAGCCATTACGAATGGCTGTGTACTGTCACCAACAAAAGCTAGAGGTAATAATTGCCGGATAACTTATAAACAGCGCGGCAACTTGCTGTTACATAAGTTGAATTGAAATTTGAATGGATAAACTACAGGAAAAGTTCGATATTCTAAAGGGATTTATAGCGCAACAAATATTCCATTGCCTTTGTTTCACGAAATTACAGCAATACACATTTTTGGGCAACAGTCGTAATTTTTTTAGCTGTTTCTACCTTTCTGTTGGCTCCAAGTTTTGATGAGCGTGTTCGAACGTTGGTCTGTTTTTTGTTTTCAAAGTATAAGTTATGTGAATGCAATGTTTTGTTTACATCATTGACAAGCCTGAAACTTTATTACTTGAAGCATTAAGTTTTAGTCATTACTTATTTAAATAGGGATACACATTCAAGTTGATACATAGGTGTTGATAAAATATAGATTTGGACGAACAACGGGTTAGATAGAATACAACGAACATGGTGTCATTGTAGGCATAGCTGTCTTGTTTTGTGTAAAAACTATAAAACTACTCGTAAAACCGAACTCGTAAAGTTCGGTTTAAACCAGGGTTCGATAAGTTCCTGCCGAAAATCGAACTAGAAAGAATTTCGTAACTTTTTGTTTCACATAAATACATAACAGATTATTTGTTGTTATAACCAAATACTATTACGCGGGTACGAACGTAACAAGGCGTACTGGTAACGTGTTACACAGCGAGCGTTCGTGCATTCAGTACGACGAAACACAGCCCTCTCAGCGCGTACCGAACGGCACTTTACTGTGAAAAATTGCTCGTTGCTCACTCTGAATGTTATATTATGCCTTGTAACCTGATTCAAAATAAGTAGTGTACGCTTAAACTTAATAGAAACCAGTAAATATAGTCATGTTTTTTTAGACTCTTCTCAGTAACAATTAGAGAAGACGTCTGCCTCGTTTATACCGAGCCGCCTTCGTTAGTTACCTTTTCAGTTACGTTTGATTTTATTGGTGGAACCTAGCAACAACGTGGTATAGCAACGTCGAAAATAAATATAAAACTGAAAATATTTCAATCAAATAGTTCCATGAGGAAAGTAATTCTATTCCCTAAGGGATAAAGATAAAAATTATATTCCAAGTCTCGTCCCCAGATCTCTTTAATCAGTGTGATTGTTTTCGGTCCAACGAATTTATTTGTATACGATTAAAAATACAGAAAAGTTCATCAAAGGGACGTTAATTAATAATCTACCTTCGATCAGAGCTTAGTTGACCTTGTTATTATAAATTGGAGAAAGGGTTTCTTTTAGTTTTTGGGAAAATAAACCTTAAGAATTTGGGGCATAGAACTAAAAACTGAATAAACATCTATAAAATATTTTAAACGAAAGTTTGTGACGGCGGACAGATGGAACTTTGTTACCCTATAACTAAAAACCTTAATGGATTCGAATGTTCCTAATAATTCCTATGTTACTTAGGTGTAATCAAAGGCCTATTTTAATATTTTAATTATCACGAGAGTACTTCGTAAATTTTGGGTCGAGCTCGGCCTTTTTGCTAGTGAGAAGTATTGAGGGGACAAAACCAACTCTCACAGTTTTTTGTCGACGCCATTTCAAGATCTACTTGTTTTTCATTTTTAACGTACTCCCGTTTGAGATCACCAACACGTTTTTAGCAAACGATGCTGAACGAATAAAAATCCGTAAGTTAAAAATACTCACATTGATTTAAATAAAAAACTTTAAATTTAAGACACTAAAGTTTGCCACTAATTAACCTCACTGCTAGGTTTGATTTTCTCGTTTAAATCTCCAGCAAAGAGGTAAATATAAGTCTTTAAAATTGAGAGAAGAGCACTCATTTACGTTCATTCACTCTTTTTATTAAGACGTTTCTTTCAACTACAAAGTCATATTAATCGGACCCATTAAAATCATTTTGATGGGTAATTATTTCATTCCGGCTTATTGCTCCTTTGATGGACGTTCAGCAAGCCGCTTCCTTTTCTTGGAAAATATCGAGACGATGTAATTATGAGACTCAAATTGGCTCACTGCTAACTTCTAGTTGCGTAGAGATGTTGCTTTTTAGAAATATCAACGGAAAAAACCTTTTACAGTCCCACCATCTTATCTGTTCAATTGACAGCGTCGCTAGTGGAGAATTTGGTATACATAATATAAGAAATTCACCAAGAAACAAAGGTACTTAATTAAAACATGTCTTGCAAGTCAGTCTATAGATATCGTTAAAATTTAATAAACTACAATATCAATCATATAAAACCTAACTAACATAGTATAGATTCAATATGACGCGGCTGTAGTTCCCATTTTGCCCACCTGAACAGTTAAGTTGGTGGCACTGTAAGGTAAAAGACAGACTTCAAACTGTAAGTTCTTAATAAGGAGTTTTTATTATTTAGTTTATTTATATATTTAGTTTATGTTTCATAAAGTATACCTTTTTTTTCTTTAACCTATATCGTCCCACGGCTAGGCGGCTGGGCAAACGCTCCCAACTCTCCCTGTCTTTCGCGGTCTCCCACCACTCGCTTTTGAAGGGGACAATGTCGTCCCTCCAGCGTTTCCTCGGCCGCCCTTAGTAGTAAAAGTATAACTTTAAGTATACCTTATACTATAGAAACATAAATGTACTGTGCAGTAAGTAAAAAGTATTGTTGACATCACAGAGACACCCTTTTCGTTGGATTTTAAGTTTATTATGTATGAATAATGTCTAGCATGAAGGATTATTGATGTCAAAGTCAAATATTTTTATTCAGTTTTGGCCCCATAGCGGCTGTTTTAAACGTACTAACGTTTTCGTATACCAAGTTGTGAGTTAATAAATCACTTAAGGACCAAAATCCTTTTCATGTCAACAAACAATTTGTAATGAAAAGATATTGTGGTTCCGCTTTATCGTTAACAATTTTCGTCTCAAACTGACTGACCACCAATTTCTCTGACTGTACTTAATCCATCAACTTACAACAGAGCTCCATATACGATCATATCACTAATCGAGTTATCATCGGACTCGACCGAATTTAAACCAATTATAAATCGAATATCAAAATGCCAGTTTTTATACTACATATATTGTGACAAAAACTGTCAATTTAAACGATACTACCGCACGATCGAGAAAGCTTCTCATGGAATTAAATATTTTATAACAAAAAGGATATTGTTTTAAAATCGGTTTCCAATTTGAAATAACGAGAGAATAGTTCGAACATAACGGCACGGTAGTGTCGGTAGTTGACACAAGTATTGTGTTTGGTAATTTTCGATCCCGGTTGTTGCAATTGTCAGATCATATCAGTTGGTCTAAACACTCTAGGGTTGGTCACTAACCTACTCAAACTTATTTACTGAATAGTTGGTTTCATTTGCGGCTGACATGAGACACTTAATTCATAGAAACCAGTAATAAAATCCTTCTTCTTCTTCTTCATCGAGTGGATGGTCACCCTGACCAATCCTGGTGTCAGAGTTATTGAGCCGCCAAAGGCCTCTGACATGGCTCATGTAACGACTACTATCCATAGAAAGTAACCGGGACCGACGGCTTAACGTGCCCTTCGAAGCACGGAATCATCTTACTTTTCGAGCAATCAGGTGATTCAGCCTGCAATGCCCTAACCAAACTGAGGAAAGTCCCACAAAGAGATTTTTTGTGAGGTATCCCCACCGGGAATCGAACCCGGAACCTCCGGGTCGTGAGTCGGGCGCTCAAACCACAAGACCACGGAGGCTGTAATAAAATCCTGATTTCATAAGAGCCTTAAACGGTAAAAGTAGTGTATTAACCAATTAAGATAAAACACCGATGTATAGATGGTAACCAGAGCTGAGCGATCCTGCACGAATGGAACCTATCAACGTCGCCATTGATATGATCTCCACCAATCAGAATGCTGGATTCAAATTGATCAAAGCTGTAATTATCGGATACTAAACAGATAGACTCCAGCTGTGATGACTGACCGATGCCATACAGTTGTATAGTGATACGTATTGAGCGAGCCTTCTGTTGATGTTGTCATTAATCTTGATTGAAAATTACAACGTAGACCAGAATAGATTGGTTATGATAAAACTGAGCAAAAGATGACTTTTTATTATAAAATAATTATTTATAAACATTTGTTTTTGAGATCATTAAAAGAACATCCTACATATTTGTATATATGTTACGATATATAAGTACGTCCGTGCACTGATATTGTTTTCTAAACCGATTCTATACTAATATAATAAAGCTGAAGAGTTTTTTCTTAGTTTCAAAGCTCTAATCTCAAAAAATACAAATCCGAAAGGAATAATTATTTTGGTACTGGATAGTCTCATTAAAACGGAAAGGTTATAGGTTAATTTTCATCCCAAAATTCTCACGGAAATGGGCACAACGCGGGTAAAACTGTTACTGCTAGTATTTTATAGTCAAATATCATTAATAAAACATATGGATCAAAATCGCCCACCAAAATCTTTAACAATCTCATCAATACAATTTAACTGATAAGAATACTAAATGCATCATCTCTTTTGATAAAAGCGCTTACAATATCGTAGGTAACTAATAACAATATCAAATCAAACGTAATGACCGTCCATCATTACTGAGCCCATACATTATTATTAGCTAAGACCCGCAAACGATCCACAAGATAATTAACCCAGAAGCTGATTCCATAATATCTTGTCTAGTCTAGCCTATCTGTGGCTCAATGCCAGCTATTGACTAGTAGATAACGTCTCCAACACCTGACCTATGATATATTTCTTCAAAGGAAACTATTTGTTACAGCAGTAATTAATTGTTCAACCATTTATGAGTTGCGTGAATGAATGTTCTCTTAATGCAGGGATTCTCTGAGCTTTATTTATAGTGTGGTTATTGCTGAGAATGTAATGAAAAGATAAGAAAAAATAGAAGACACAATATGGTTACAGTTGTTAATGTAGTGGTGTTTGGTATTTAGTTGCTTGTGGTAGTTTTGGAAGAAGAATAAGAAATAATTAATGGGTAAAACAAAGTCGCTTTCCGCTGTCTGTCTGTCCCTATGTATGCTTAGATCTTTAAAACTACGCGACGGATTTCGATGCGGTTTTTTAAATAGATAGAATAATTCAAGAGAAAGGTTTATGTGCATAAAAATTTCCTACGGGAACGGGCACAACGCGGGTAAAACCGTGAGGCACTGCTAGTATATTTATACAATAAGTAAGTCTTTTAACTTGTTTCAACTGACAAATAAACTAAAGTAAATATGAGTTGATTGACTTGCCACGGAGTGATATGTAGTTAACTGGATATATTACGTTTTTGATATATTGTAAAATTAGAAAGACTAGGACCTTTTTAATATACTTCGTGATGTGTTGAACCCTTTTGTAGAACAAAATAGTATTTGTTTAGGAGGTAAAGTAAGTAAGTAATTTCTTGTAGGTCAACCCTAGTGTCTGAGATTTTTTAGAAGGTAAAAAAGGTTGTAGTGGTGGAAGTAGTAGAAAATAGATATAACTAGTTCAGTATAAAATTAAGCACTTTGTCCTGTTTCTTTCAATCGTTAGACCAATTCGGAGGCCTATCAGCGGTCTAAAAACTCCACGACACCAGGGTTACCACTAATCTACTCAAGAATGAATAAAGTAGGCGTTCACAATCGCGGCTGCTTTTAAATAATTAATAAGTGTAGAAGAGGGTTGTTACCGAGCATTTATAACATAATTGTTTGAGATTTATTATAGCAATTTTAGAGTTGGATATTAAATATATAAATTGTGAATTTCTGTATTATTACGAGCTCCTACGTGTGGTGTGTTATAATATATGTACGTATTAACACATTCCGTTTGTTTCGTACTTGATTGTTAAGCTCTATAATATGTACTCAGTCTTGAGGAACGGACTTTCATCTAAGCTTCTTAGTATGGTCTTTAGTACTGAATGATATGATGTTTGTGTGAATAAGTACTATAATAATGTTATTTTACTATTAAAATAACAGGTACAATGAAGACAAAAACTATTAAAAATCTAAAACAGTTCGCAGTTGAATCGGCTTTCAGTTTTAATCATCTCTTTTATCTCTCGTCCTTTTGTATTCGCATTGAGATAGCATTGTGTTGTGTGGTTTAACTCTGTGCTCTTGCAGATATAGGTTAGACTGCTATATGCAAGCGAAAACAGTCTTTAAAGCGTTGAGTTAAAGAATATTTTATTTGAAGGTGAATTTCTGAGACTTCGTACTTAGGACAGGAGGAAACGTTTAACGATTCCAAAAGAATAGTTAAAGTTGGATTTTTTATTATAAAACCGACATTTCAGAAACGATGATATGGATTAATTTATTGTCCCATCGACATGAAGAAAAATCCATTTGTAATGTTTTGTGCATGGTTAAACAAAAAAAAAATCCCATGCTATAATTACAATTTGTATAAAAATTACCTCATTGGAGTTAATAAATAGATAAGTTAATTTTTATGAAGAAAGTTATTTACATGAAATATACTATTGAAAGAAAAGGTAGCAAAATGGTGACATACACTTTGACAGATGACTAAACGAGCAAAAAATGTTAATTTAAGTTGTTATAGAAATAGCCTTTAAAAAAATCTGACGGTATCTTTTTGTTAATCAAAATCCCGCTATCCCAACTTAACATTCCAAGCACAACAAAGTCCAATATACTGTCAGCATTCCCAGTCTGAATATCAAAGACTAACTTGTAACAGACAGATAAAAACACTTGTATTAATATTTTATTAAACCTTTTCTGTAGTACCAAAACAAACACATATTTTCACAGGTTAATGCTCGATATTAGGAGTAGAGGCTATTGACTCTTTCAGTAAACAGAATTGACAGTTCATCGCACTCTTAATACGTTGGTGTGTAGATCAAAAGCTTTTATCGGTTTCTTAAGACGATCGTAGTCTAAGAAGTCTTTGGCATTACGTAGTCGAGTGTGCTTTTGATCAGTTTAATGATAAGTCGAAACCATTATCTAGTTTAAGCCTGTGACTGACAAAAAAGAAGTAAATAAATTTGAGTGAGCCGCCTAAAAGCCTCTGTCAGTCTGACATGGTCTGACGATTGAACCAACTGGAAACGACAATTTAACGTATCCTCCGAAGCGCAGTAGCGCTTAGGAAGAAATCCCACTATCGGCCACCCATCTTACTAGTGACCAATGCACGTCGCTTAGCAATCGCAATGAGTTACCATCGCTAAGTCAAACTATGCCACGAGCACTACAATAGTTTCCAAAGACAGTCTTAAGATTGTATGGACTAAGTTATGTGAAGTCTATACAAAGCTTGATTTGCTGAACTATGCCTTAACAATCCTTATGTTTATCAATGACATCAATCAATAGCCAAGTCATTGACCGTCATTTGTCAAACGTTGTCAGGTTGTCTAAAGACTGTCTACATCCAAAGAAGACTTAACTAACACGATTTTACCTGTTTTATTTTTCTTTAAAACTCTGCTAAAAATACTGTAACAAACAACGTACCATCCGTTATTTAAAGCAAAATGAAGCCCAAACACATCACAGTGATAAATACGTGCAAACAAACAAAACAAACGTTAATAATTACACTTGTCAGAAGATTCTTCCCGCAGACGCTGTAAATCAAACGGGTACAAAAAATTCGCAGAACCCGCTTCCACTGACACTTGATATATGTTTCAGCGTGTTTCCAGAGCTCAAAGAATACAAAAAAAATCTTTAAATGTAGAAACATTAAAATTCCATATTTCAACGTTTTTAAAGTCTTTTTTTGCGGAATAGTTGCGTGATGAATATAAGTTGTGGTTTATCGAAACGTGTCGAGTTTTAAACATTTGGCACTCGCTTGGATTTAGTTTTGTGGGTAGTAGCAGATTTAGTAGTGCAGAGGCGAGCATTAAATGACTGGTACAAAAACAAACACATATTTTTTCTACCAGTCCGTTTAATAAAGTTTCTATTCCAAAGTAAATAACATAAAGTTGGGTCCTCAAGAAATAAACTCCAATACAAAGAGACGTTCACAAAATGCTTTTTTCTTACATTGAATGCACCTCGGTTCAGGTGTGAGCCAAGCGAAGCAACTTGTTCGAACTAAGACTTTAATTGAATAAGTTTAGTTTTGTCGTCTGAAAAATGGCGCAAAGGTATTCTTAATTAAAACTGTAAGGAGCAAATAAAATATATAGTATAGAGGAACTAGTATGCGGTTAGGAATTATTTTATTACGAAAAAATATCTCATGTAGGTTACTTGCATCCGTAGCGCTCGTAGCGTCGTAGTCATTTTTCGTAGCGCGTAGCACTTTTGTAGACTGAATAAATATAGCTAACTAGCACCGTCCTGCGGTTTTATTTGCGTTGTGCCCATTCCCGTGGGAAATTACTTATGTCAAATAGCTTTTAACCTTCTCATTGAAAGGAGCTATTCTTTTTAAAAATAATTATTGGTAGCTTGTGAGATTAGTGCTATAAAGCAAACAAAAAAAACCTCTTTAGCTCTATATTAGTAATCCTAACTAATCCTAACTCCTAACTAATATTATAAATGCGAAAGTAACTCTGTCTGTCTGTCTGTCTGTTACGCTTTCACGCTAAAACTACTGAACCGATTTGAATGAAATTTGGTACGCAGTTAGTCCAGACCCTGAGAAAGGACATAGGCTACTTTTTATCGCGAAATTCCTGCGGGAACGGGTACAACGCGGGTGAAACCGCGGGGCACTGCTAGTATATGATAAATGACTAAAATTAAATAATAACAGCATATTATTATAACAATAACACAACTGAGATATGTAATTACTTAAGCCATGATATAACGCTATACATTTGTTTGGAAAGGATTAAACTTCATTTACGAAATCAAAACAAGGAAACTGTTTTGGAATGTCAATTAAAAGTTGCAAGTCAGCTTTGTTTTCCCAAGGAGTTTGATTTCAGTTTGATTAATTGTGCGTTCGTAATCTAAAAGGTTTACGCAAGAAACAAATTCCCAATTAATACTGTTTTAGAAACGTTTTTTGGTTAAAAACACGTCGCAGTAATTTAATTAAATGTTATTTAAAGTCTTGTAATCATGTTTTGTCGTTACGTTCTTCGGTAATTAAGAGGTCTTTACTTTACCCTGCTGTTGTTACAGACCATTACGGTTTGATAGTATCTTGAATTCAGGAGGATTTTGTATTGTACCATTTGTAGTGTTAATTGTCTTTGAACATTTATATAATTGGTTCTGTGACGAATTGTTAAAGGTCTTATAGACGTGCGGCATGATATTGACTACAGAGTCACGCGTAGTATTGGTCACGCGGTGATAGCAGCAGTTAAAATTGGCGGCTGCGGCTCGCTCCAAATGAAAGCGTTCCTTAAGTTAGTGACTGCAATTGACTATCGTTGGCAACATGCCGCTTGTGAGTAAGGGTGCTTTCAAATTATGCGTTTCGTGTCGGACCGCTGCGGTGCCGAAGCGGTGCGTTTGTCGTGTTGTGAACGTACGATCGTGTGTTTTCATACAAAACGAGCCGTGCGGCAACAGTGCGTACTAAAATTATTTCGCGGTACCGACGCCGCACTGTTGCCGCACGGCTCGTTTTGTATGAAAACACACGATCGTACGTTCACAACACGACAAACGCACCGCTTCGGCACCGCAGCGGTCCGACATGAAACGCATAATTTGAAAGCACCCTAAGAGTCAAAAAACAAATGACACATTTGAATTTAGACGTATTTTTATATAAGTTAAAACACAAACTTTCGAGCCGAACAATTGAATACACAAGTATATCTTACTCAGAATGTTAAACAGCAAGCATGGTATTAAAATACTTTACTGTCATTATAATGTTTTTAAAATAACATAATGTACGTATATTTCTGCTTCAGAGCCATTTTAATAAAAATAAAACTTATTTATTTTACGTACATATTTGCTTGACTTCAGCTGGAAGCGGTTTTAGCTGTGAAGCACAGATCAAAAACAACATTAACTCAACATTTATACCCGATTCAACCAACAGGAAAAACAATTCATTTATAACGCCAGATTGAAAACAATTTCTATTTACATTGTAGAACTAATTCCATCTGTTAAATGTTTATATTTGTGTACAAATATACCCTAATGGTTTGTTTGATGTAAGGGAAATGTGTCACCAAACTTCGAATGGTATATTACACGTGGCAAGTGTAAAGTGGGAACATTCTACCCACTTCCTTAATAAGAGATTATGGGGTACTTTACCGAAGTTTGTTTAAGTACCTACGTGTTTGTTTGAATAAATTTAAATTTGTTTTTGATGCGAAGTGAAATAAAAGTACTCGTTTAACGTTTTGATTAACGTTTCTGCGAAATTGAATATTGTAAATAAATATCAACGTACGCGATATACTGCCTTCACTCTGAGAGCTTTATTACAAAATAAACACTTAATTTTGAATCAGTCTTATCTGATTACGGTTCCTGTAACGGGGCCAAAACGTCAGATAAAATTGTAAAATAAAATAAAAGTGAAGTCTACCTATCACACTAATATAATAATGCTGAAAAGATAAAAGAATAGCCACATTCAATGGAAGGGTTATAGGCTATTTTTAATGCCTAAATTTCCGAGGGAACGGACACAACGCGGGTAACACCGCGGGGCGCTGCTAGTTGTATATAAAATCCATTACAAATACGTGTATTTTATTCACCTTCATTGCTTGAAACAAGATTCAATTGCTTGATTATACTTCAATTGATGTAATGCTCTTTAGTTTATTAGTTTTCTGGTTATGCCTGACATGATCATATGGTTCACTGAATCTTTATTCGAAGCATGGTTGTGAGTGAACTTTGTAAGAAAAATATTTATATTTTTTCCACAGACGTAATGTGAATGTCAATATAATTTACATTTTTATTAATGCAACAGTAGTTTTTTTAACAAAACGTGTTGTGTTGATTATATTAAATTCGGAGTCATGATATCGACAAACAATAATTTTATTATATTATTAGGTACGAGTTAGTTCGTATAAAATGTGGTAAGACTTTTAGACCAATTTAAGATCCCCAACATGGTTATCGCCGGCTGAAACAATCGATACTGGAAATGTTGCACTTAAACTTCCGAAGCACGGAAACGCACAGATATAAATGCTATTATTGGCCATCCATCCTATTTGGGTAGCCGATAGTGGCGTTTATATTTGAGCGCTACAGTCCTTCGGATTGTACGAAATAAAATGCGTGTGAAACTGAAAACTCATTGGTTTATTTAATTTATAGAAATACAGTGAGGCAATCAACCGCGTATCAGCTTAGAAGCTTAGAAGAGAAGGAAAAAATTGCCATCACACAAAATAAAAATGGCACCAAACAATATTATTGCCATTTTCCTTAACATTTATATCGATTTATATACTTTAATACAATAAATTAATACAATACATTTGTATGTTTAGATTGTCCTAAACAAAAATATATTGTATTAATTTATACATCCAAATACAATAAATTAATACAATATATTTTATCTGTATGTTTAGATTGTCCTAAACACGGATGATACGTAAAATTGTCGGTCCCAGTTTCAACCGATAGACCATGTCGAAGGCTTTTAAACGGTCAAAAACTCCGACATCAGGGTTGTACACAATCTTACTAACTTTTTTATATATTGTTGGTCAACGTGAGCTTCCTAACTCGCCCCTTTTCAAAGACAAGAAGGATTCTTCAAACTTTATTTATCACTTTTCTCTTCCAAGTAAAGTTGGTACATGTAAGTAAAACATAAGTAATTTTCTTAAGACAAAAGTTGGTATCGTACTCTAAGGAACATTAGAACTTAGTAACTTAGTTGGGAACGAACTTTTACTTAGACTTGGGCCTAAGTCTAGAGTATTTTATCTGAATAACAAACCTGCATGAATGACAAATTATATGTGAAATACACTTAGGACCCGTACGTGTGTTTTAGGTGTTCACTTGTTAACTAAAAAGCTCTAGAAGATATCTATTTCTACTATTTCTATCGCAAAACATTTAAAATAGAGACAGCTTTATATCTAGTAGATTCCTGCGGTTTCACACGAGTTGAGCGCTTTTTCGTGACATTTTTTATTAAAGTAAGCTCTATAAACTTCTACCGCCTTATATATAAACGATCTGTAACTAAAACACTTTTATAAAGTATTTTGTCTCTTTTGCTCTTCGGAAAATTGCGAATGTCGGAAAGAGTAAAACCATTTGATAGGTAAAACGTTCTTAGTACGAGTTTCTTAATATGGTTCTATTTTTTCTTACTTTAAAAAGTTAACCGCAGAATCTATATATATAAAACAAAGACGGGTTCGTTACAACACTTATAACTCGAGATCGGCTGGATCAATTTTCATGGTTTTTATTTCGTTGGATTTGTCTCCACCCTGAATAGCAGAATACATTTTAAAAACAATGAAAACTTGGAATAAAAATCTCAAAATTCCCACGGGAACGGGGGCGCTACGGGTGAGACCGCGGGGCACAGCTAGTATAAAATAAATAAAAGCTTCAAACCCCAAAGACAATTTCATCAAACATAAAATTGACAATAAAATCAAAACAATTTGTATCCCTAATCCCTGAGCCCCTTTTCAAAATACTTTGATATCTTGATCCAAATATTAAACCGTATCAATGATAAAGCCTACACTCAAATAAAGATAGATTATATAACAAAAACCGTTTTTTATAAATTTCAATCACGTTTTGATCCCAGGTGGTCGTTCACTCATTTTTTAGGATTAGACGTCTAGACATTGGCTAGGTCACTTGAAAAACGTGACAAAAATAAGTACCTTGTATCGCCATTAAGTGATTGCTCTTTTATCCTTTTGTCACTTACTGGTTTCTTGGGTTTTAGCGAGAACTACTCATTTTGAATCGAAACTACGTTTACGGATACACTTATTTAAATTTTTAAAGGAATCGTAGTCACCGAAGACTCGTGATCTTCTGTGAAGGTTCTTGTAAAGAAGCCGAAACGTCAGATAAAAGAAAAATATTAAATAAATGCGAAGTGTATCCATAAATGTAATTTTAATTCACAAAATAATTTACTTTTTCACATCACGAACAGGCTTAATAATCCAAGTCGAATGAAATTCTTAGGAATTGTTCAGAATTGTCCGAGTGATATTAAGTAAACGTAGTTAAGGCAAAAAAAAATCGAGCAAATAGCAAAGATAATTTACTCGTAGGAATTTAGGACATTATATTTTTAAAAATCTAATTAGACATATTTAAAAAACAGTGGCCAACTCTGTGTCAGGGTTTTGAGACGGTCCATAGGCTTCCATGGTCTGAAGATTGAAACAACCGGGACCGACCAATTAACGAGCATCCGAAGCACGGTAGCACTCATATAGAAATGCCACTCATCCATGTTGCACGTTGCTTAACAATAGTCAATGAGTTAATATCACTTAATCAAATAACGCGATGAGCGCTCGAAAAAAAATCTAACTTAACTACCTAAATCAACTTCAAAACATAAGTTAAACTACATAATTAATATGTATATGTTACAGTCATCGATAAAGCTAATAATTACTGATATGTTACAGTAATGATAAACCTTTCACACATAATTAAACAGGATATGAAATGTTACCTCAACATCAAATAACAGCTGAAATAATGTTTATCCATGAATTATTATGTTACGAACAGTAAATACACAATATATTGAATTATTGTATACATATCATCAAGTATACAAATATGTATGTACCTACAAGTAACTATATTATATACTAACCGTGCCTCCCGGTGTTAGCCGCGTTGTACCGGTTCCCGCGGTAATTTCGAGATAGAATGTATTCCATGTGTTATTTTGATGTATAACCCATATTACTGTTAAGTTACATCTAAATCCGTTCAGTATTTTTGTCGTGAAAGAGTAACAAACATCAGTAACGTTAGATGCTTCAGCATGCATGTTTGGGTCACTTGTAATAAGAGTAATATACCTGAACAAAGTTAATTAGACCCAACACACAGTTAATTAGACCCAAACTAAGCTCTAAGCTTGTATTATGGAATCTAACTGACACTACTACATATACATACACACATACTTTATATGAATATAGTCGTATAATTGACATCCAGACGCCGTCGCCAACAACTATGTCTGTACATATTGTAGGAAAAACTACGACACATATTTTATTACTAAGATAAGCTTACAATGAAAGTAAATAAAACTATAAACCTTGCCAAAGACAAATCTTATCCTAACCATAACCAATAGAAAATCCATAAAGGTATACTAAAGTCTTTTATATAATTTTTCCCCTTTTTGTCAATCATATCTTTACAAGTTATTCCCGATCGCATCCCTGATTAGACGTTTTGGGAACAATATTGAACGAGATAAAGGTAACAGAACTCGGATTTGAATTTCAACGAAATCCCTCCGGGCAGGTACCAACGGCTGTTTGTATAAAATAATTTTATTTCTTCATTCTACATCTTTATGAAATACGTTGAATATTTTGACCTAATTTCGTTCAATTTGTTTTTCGTTAGTTTGATATTTATATAGAAAGTGTATTTTTATTGAGATTGTTATTTACGTCAATTATCTATACTAATACAATAAAGCTGAGTAGTATGATTCTGTTATGTTTTTTTTGTTTGTTTGAAGGTTTTAATCTCAGAAACTACCAAGCTGATTGGAATAATTATTTTTGCAATAGATAGCCACATTCAATGGAAATGTTATGGACTACTTTCCATTCCAAAATTCCTACGGGAACGGGTATCAGGGCGCACGGGCGCTGCTAGTGTTTTGAATAACTTATTGTTCTAGGTATTTAAATAAGAATTAGTTAGTATGTAAAATAAGGCATTATATGCAATGAATTAACATGTTTGTTATTTATCTTAATACTCAAATGGTTTCAGAAAAGAAAACAGGTAATATTATTAATAAACCTGAATGATTAAGGATACACGTATTTTTACAACGAAATAAAATCTCAAAACTTATAATTACGGTACCATACTTTTTAAACTTACACGATTTGCACTCATTATACTAAATGAAACGCAGACCCGTTTCATTTAGTATAATGAGTGCAAATCGTGTAAGTCTAAAAAGTATGTTAGCAAACCGATACGGGCCGGAAATTACGGTATTATAACTTTATTATAAACATACCGATTCTTTAAAAATACTTCTGTGACGGTCTTATTCTTAAAACTTTTCTTCGCCACGAATATAAGAACATAATTACTCAACATTTTCCTTGATCCATTAATCACTTGCGGATAATAAGCATCTAATCCAAAGTAAATAAAACCACTGTTACAAAAAGAAAATTCAAATAAATCTTGTCACATTTTTTGAAAAATTTCCACGAAGTACAAAAACAACTTTTTATCGGAGAAAACTTGGGTCAAGTTAATTCGACGCTAATTTTCCGGTACCTCTAATTACTAATGAAAGTTGAAATGTAATAAAAAAATGGTGGACAACCCTGTTATCAAAGTTTTTAGACCGCCTAAAGGCCTCCGACATGGTCTGACAACCAGAACCGACAATTTAGCTCTCAGCTGTAGCTTACAGATAGAAATGCCACCATCGGACTATGAAAACTATGAAGAACACTAGAAACAAAACGATTAAAACTTTTTGCCTATAGCTTACGTAGTAACTATTTAGTAATCTGTGCTATAGCTTAGTTCGCACTATGGTAGTTAGTTACTTAAGTCGTTACCTCGTTACTCGACTAAAATACTAGCGTAGTTCGAACTAGTCTTAAGAGACATTTATTTTTATTTTTCATTAACCTATATTGTCCCACTGTTGGGCAAAGGTCAAACTTAAGACACATATGACGTGAAAAATCTGTCAAAAAAACTGACCGAAAAAATACACTTTGGTTATTTAAAATAAGTCCTTCGTAATAAAAACCTCAGACATAAAATAACATAATTTGGCTAAAAGCATATCGCTAAGTGAAACATTATACACACACACATAAAATAAAAAAGTTAATACTTACAAAACATTTCATTTAAAACCTTTATAACAGTGAACTTTAATTATAATAAAATGTTTAAAAATTATGCCGTGTGTACGTTTACTGAAAAATTACTAGGACGTGAAAAATGTACGGTTAATTTAAACGCACCGGCCGGAATCCGGCTTTATCCGGCTCCGAACACGATTGGCCTTGCGCAATTTAACATCGGACTTTATGCGTAGAGATTGACGATGTCTGTTCTCTTTTTAATGTAACGGGCCGTTTGTAACTTTTATTAAGTTTTCATTAAAATTATAGTTTAATTTTGGGCTTTGTATTGAGTTGTTGACGTGTTTTAATTATGTTCAGTTAATTACGGGAGAAATTAATCTTCTTATTTGTTTCAATATGGTTCAAGTTAAAATGGTATGGAAGCAGACCAATACTTTGCAGGATCGATTGCGCTTTCGGTTACTCTGCATAGGTCCTTTATTGTACTTGGACATACGATGGATTATAATAAAGAGACAAAGATTATTTGGGAACTAAATGTTCCACGGCGTGGTTCCACAAGCAATGCAATAGATGGCGTTAGTGTGAAAAATTGTAAATCGCGCTTGCGTTATTTTCCCAGACTTAGTGGGGTCGCGGTCATACCTCTTAATAAAATTAATAGAGATAAAGAATAATTTATGACAAAAATCATAACTGGTTTAAAAAAACATAAAAATGGCCATATTTTGCTAAGCAGCTTCGGTTGGACGTACTCATCTCATATGAACTTACATAATTACTAGATTATATTCAGATAACTCGTGGGTGAAAGTTCAAGTATGGAAGTATGTAAACATAATATGATAGTTATATTAGCGTTTACTGATAAAATGCCGAGATAGGCCTGTAATGAACATTTATTTAAAAATACTTTAATTAGATTGCATTTAAATAGGTTATAACGCCCGTAGTCAGAAACGTCAAATACTTAGTAGTTTAATCTGTGATTTTGACATGTTAAGAATTACCTCAATTATGAAGATGGACGTCTTTGAGTGCGGCAGTGAGTATTATAATACTTGTTCTTCTTCATCGAATGGACGGTCAACCTGACCAATCCTGGTGTCAGAGTTATTGAGCCGCCAAAGGCCTCTGACTTTGCTCATGTAACAACTACTATCCGTAGAAAGTAACCGGGACCAATGGCTTAACGTGCTCTCCGAAGCACGGAATCATCTTACTTTTCGGGCAATCAGGTGATTCAGCCTGCAATGCCCTAGCCAGACTGAGGACAGTCTCACAAAGTGATTTTTGTGACATATTGTTGTCCCCACCGGAAATCGAACCCAGAACCTCCGGATCGTGAGCCGAGCGCTCAAACCACAAGACAACGGAGGCTGTTAATATAATACTAACAACAAGTGTTTTAAAGTAGTAGATCAAGGTAACCTTTCTCTAGTACATAAAATATATAAAATTGACTGCAATTACTGTCTGTATACACATACCACCTATTAAATTGTAATTGAATTAAGACACACTTAACTTTAGTATGTAGTGTTTGTGCATAAAAAAAGAATTGAAATACTTTTGCACGTATGTACCTATTCAAATTGAGTTAAAACTTGTTTAAGCGTATAACAGTCGCAGGTGCATTCACTTGTTTATATCAACCAATCACGCTGCGATATTATTCCGTCACTGGCAGAGCGCGTCGGCTATTGGTATTTGTATCCGTATAACGTTACGTGATTGGTCTGTTAATTTGAAAAATTTCGCTTTACGAATGAATAGTTGTCGATATGTATTGGAAGATAATTGAGAGGAAATAATTTATTAAAACCGACAATATGTAGGTATTTGTAGGATATCGAAAAACAAAGATTCTGTTTCGTTCTTTCGGTATTAGATAATATTTTTCTTGCAATATTATCAGAACGTTTATTAGAACTGCTAACCTAAATACACAGGCCTACATAAACAAATTATATGGGTCAATACAGAACTTCCTTTTTTGGTGTCGGCACCTACACGAAATAGAGAAGGTAAGTACTTCACTCTTCCTTGGGTACCTACATAGCATTGGATTCGGACAGGTACAATAGATTTCCATAAAATGTTCTGTTAGAGGGACATTCGGGACCCACAGGGGAGAAGATGTGTCCTAACGTCGTATATGAACTTGCTTATTAATAAGACTATAACTTCACTGTTCAAAAGTACTAGGCAATATACCATAAGGATAGACTATGTCCTAATAGTATACACACACATGCACATATGATTATGTTCCTATGGTATTTAGTCAATAATGAGTGTAAATCACTCATAACTAGCTCTTTAAATGCTTAAACCGGCAAAATCTTCGTCAAAGTTACAAGCATAGATAACCCGAGTTATTACCAATAAAGACACCGCACATCAGAAATAAAACTAAGCAAAAACTCACTTAAGGGAGTGACCCGAACCGTCGTAAACCAAATCTCCGGAGTTCCATCATTTTTTTCCGTCACATCAAAGGAATCGCCATCAATCATAAGCGAAATGTCATAATGGATTTGTGTTTGTCGTCGACTCAACTTCAATTCGTTGGGATTTACGGGTTGTTTGGCGAATAATGATACAAAATATACACGGCTCAGGGTGATCGCTTTATTGCATGCCTATTGGTCTATAGGTCGATTTGAGTTGGTGTGATGTTTATAAAATAATTCAGTAGTATTACAATTGTGAAAGTTTTTGAGGATAGATGTATTGATGTTTGGGTGTTTGGATGCGTGTCCTTCTTTCAAACGTAATCAAACGTAGGTTGATTTTTTGCATGAAATTTGGCATAGAGATATATAAGAGTATAGAACATTATTCATAGGCTAAACCAAAATAACCTTTTAACCCGAAATTCCCACGGGAACGGGCACAACGCGTGTAAAACCGCGGGGCGCTAGCCACAAATAAGTTTCAAACTATATTTCCAGCATTATCTAGTTTATGCTGGAAATTCATTAAATGAGTAATTCCTTTTTAGTGCTTTTTACATGAATCCAGTAAGCATGAAAGTATCTAAAATTATTTTAGTTCCGACTGTGTCCTAGATTTCAGGTGGTCTATTTTCTGATACTAGTTTATGTGAGTTAACAATTGTTTGGTTCAATTAAATAAACACGAAAAACCTTTTAATCCGTAAAATAATAGAAACGTCTAAAAATAATAGAAACAAGTTACAAAGATAAATATATCGAGCATTTCATATAATGTAAAAGCGTAGCAAATCAAACGAAATAAATTCTTATCCACGTATTACGTTACACTTGGAAAATTCGACCATTTGCCCTTTCGATGAAATAGCAATTGACCGGTCACCGACCCCAACCTTTGGTTAATTCTGATAAATAAGATTAGTTCTAACTTATTTCGCATTTCACTTGAAGAACCAGTTCTAAGAAAACATATTATACTTAGTCCTTCAGTCTGCAGTTGTTTCAGATTAGATGGAAATCTAATTTGAGTGTTGTTTAAGGTTTATAGAGTAACGTGGATTGCTGGTAAGATATTCTAGGTTTAGTATTAGCCTGTAATGTCTCCGCCACATTGCTATGCAAATTGCAAAGGTCTCATCTCACTGAAGATATCAGCACTGTCAGGAGAAATAAACGTTATCACCATGCTTACCTAATGCGGGTAGGTGATCACAAACCCGAGTCATGTTTGAAAAGTAGGAAACATGATATGAATCACTACATAGTATAAAACAAAGTCGCGTCTGTTTGTCTTCTGTTTGTCTGTTTGTCTGTATGCTTAAATATTTAAAATTACGCAACGGATTTTGATGCGGTTTTTTGTAATAGGTAGAGTGATTCAAAAGGAAGGTTTTTATGTAAAAAAATTCCCGAAATTCCCACGGGAACGGGCACAACGCGGGTAAAACCGCGGGGCGCTGCTAGTCGATATAAACACTTTAAAGTCAAATCATAGCGCATCGTCTTCATAGCGTCTAATTCCCCAGTTATTAATATATAAACTCAACATAAAAGATTATACAAGTAAAGTTCACCCCACTACTAGTGAAAGTTAAATTTGAAATGAACTAAACCTTTTACTATCTACAATAATACATTATCTGTAATAATTAAAATAAAGCTTAAGTTTATTAGGTTCTTCTTCTTCTTCATCGAGTGGATGGTCAACTTGACCAATCCTGGTGTCAGAGTTATTCAGCCGCCAAAGGCGTTATACATGGCTCATGTAACGACTACTATCTGCTTAATGTGCCCTCGGAAGCACGGAATCATCTTACTTTTCAGGCAATCAGGTGATTCAGCCTGCATTGCCCCAACCAAACTGAGGACAGTCTCACAAAGAGATTTTTGTGAGATATTGTCCCCACCGGGAATCGAACCCGGAACCTCCGGATCGTGAGCCGAGCGCTCAAACCACAAGACCACGGAGGCTGTCAATTAGGCTTTATTCCAGCAAACACTTTAATAACTATACTACGAATATAACTTGGAACTCTCTTTATTAGTGCTCGTGCAAACCCAGTTCCAATATTTACTAAAGAATAAAAAATGTAAAACAAAGTGTATCAATTTAAATTTTCCAGTCCAATGCCAAACACAACTCGAAAGAACAGCTGGCGAGCGATACTGGGAACAATAAGCATTTTACTCTCTTATAAAAAGTATAAAACAATAATTTTAATACAGAAACGTTCGTAACAGGCCAAGGTCAAAAGTATAGAGAGAACAATTAGATTCGTCCCAAGTTGAAGCCACTTGGAAGATACTTTTTCCTTTCTCCCCTATATCGAGTGGATTACGTAAGAGTTTGTTGAATATATATTTTTCCTCGCGATTTAGAACTTTGCTGTTTTGGTTTAACGATACTTTTTGGTTGTACTTTGAGATGGAGTTAAGTGTTTTCCGCAGCTGTGTTTGTAGGATTTGGTTGCGATATTTAAATCTTATTACGACTTTTCACAGCTTTACAAAATGGTGATTACAAAGTTTGGTGTTTGTGGTGAATGTACACTGGCTAGTATCCATTTCACTTGTGACGTTGTTAGACTTATCGATTTTGTAATCGCAATTGTAAAGTAATGTGTAGCTCCGTCACTTCTTAGATGGGTAGCCGATGGTGGAATTTCTAGTTGCTTTGGAGTTAGAAGGCACTATAGGAATAGTTGCTCACATCGTAAGACTATGTCCGAAGCCCTTAGGCGATCTTAAACTCTACACCAGGATTGGACCAAACTACTTGAACTTGTAAGTTCAAGTTTACTTACTTATTTGTGGCTATTACCTAACATAATAACATAATATACACCCGGACAAATTCACACACGGTTAATTAGACCCAAACTAAGCTTGCATTATGGAATCTAACTAACTGATACTACTACATATACATACACAAATACTTTAAAAGAATATATAATTGACAATTCATTGATTAACAAAACAAGTTACAAATATTTGCATAAATAATAATATCCTTACAGCCTTAAACAGACATAAAAGAATATATATGATACATTAGTAAAAACATATTTAACTAGACAAACAAACGTAGGTATCTTTTTTAAACTTGTCATAATGTACGATTAATTATACCTTCTTTTATACTATTTAGCAAAATACAGACCCCTAGGCTACGGAAATAATTAATTATAACACACTTTATAAAGAATTTCACAGCGAGTGAACTTAACACGTTGTTCCAGCTTCCATACAACTACTTTAAATAATGAACGATGAAGTTTCTACTTGGTTCTAAGTTCATAATAATAACCTTAGTATTCTTCTGGTACCTCTTTATACTGTATACATTAAGTAAAGACGTACAAACCATCACTACATAGTATAAAACAAAGTCGCGTCTGTTTGTCTGTATGCTTAAATCTTTAAAATTACGCAACGGATTTTGATGCGGTTTTTTGTAATAGGTAGAGTGATTCAAGAGGAAGGTTTTTATGTAAAAAAATCCCGAAATTCCCACGGGAACGGGCACAACGCGGGTAAAACCGCGGGGCGCTGCTAGTTTTAAATAAAACAACGTACTTGAAATTTGCTCTAATAAACTAAATTTTAATTTTTCTAAAATCGGTTATTTATTCATTTTGAGTAGGTTAGTGGCCAACCCGGGCATCGGAGATCTTAGACCGCCTGAAGACCTTTGATATGGTCTAATGATTGAAACAACCAAGACCGACTACTTAACGTGTCCTCTGACGCACCGTAGCGCTCAGATAGATATACCACATCGGCCACCCATCCGAGTTGCTATCGAGCTGCAGGTTGCTTTACATTTGTGATAAGTTAACATCACTAAAACTACCATGACCACCACAAATTCTTAAGTCAGTAAAAGAGGACTATCCTGCAAAATATAATATATTTAATGAACGAATTTTAGGAATTCATTTACAAACGACAGAGTTACGAGATGATAAACATTAGATACGAGTATTTCATAAGCATAAGGTTTAACTAATAAACAAGGAGATAGAGGCCCTTCTCATTTTTAGAAGATGGTTAAAAAATAACTCAAAGATAAAAACTTCCAAAATCAAAATACAAAATTACGCAAAAACTTTCGAAATAATATTCCCATTAAACTTTAATTCAAAGTGTATTAAAACAAAAAAGTGCTATCAAACCTTTCTAATTGATATCATCAACGAAGTAGAAAGTCGAATCAAGGAGATATGCCAAAGTTTCTTTCTGAAAGCCACAAATTCCGGTAAGGTTTTATTGCCTGAGAAAATACGATATTTTTTGCGTATCTAAACGTTTTGTAGGTTTAACGCAGTCATTTTTCTTCTGAATGTCGCCAGTTGGATTCACTGGACGGTGTCATAACGGTATTCTGCAGACTTTGTTTGTTCCATCTATAGGGTATGCTCTATCTTCTAAAGGATGTGTTATATAAGTACTTTAGAAGCGAAAAATGCGTTACGATAATACGCTATAGGATACGGATATAATTGGGATTCATGACAAAGTGTGTGATTAATATACAACTACCATTGCTCCGCCGGTTTGAACCGCGTTGTACCCGTTTCCGCGGGAATTTCGGGATAAAATGTATTCCATGTGCTATTCTGATGACCTTTATTATTGTAAAGTTTATTTAAAATCCGTCCAGTAGTTTTTTCGTGAAAGAGTAACAAACATACTGGACTAAGAGCCCGTGAACCCCAGACCTTCGTTATTTTATAAAAGCTGAAAGTTTGTCAGCGCATGCTCCCAACACAGGTAAGAACGATGGACGATTATGAAGTTTGGGTTACAGTGGCTTTGGCAGGTAGACGGTACTAAAGGTGTGTAAAATACCGATCTAAATTCATCAAATAATAAGTGTGATTTGTGTGACATGACATATGTCATTTGAAAGCTCTTGAAGAGTTGTACAAGTCACCCTTTGACGGTGATATCGAAATCGACGGCCAACTTGGTGTTTTCGACCATTGAAGATTGGAGTTGACCTATGCTATGGACGCTGATCCTAATGCTCAACAGTGACATGACCTATGTCATTTGAAAGCTCTTGACAAGTTGTACAAGTCACCCTTTGACGGTGATATCGAAATCGACGGCCAACTTGGTGTTTTCGACCATTGAAGATTGGAGTTGACCTATGCTATGGACGCTGATCCTAATGCTCAACAGTGACATGACCTATGTCATTTGAAAGCTCTTGACAAGTTGTACAAAGTCACCCTTTGACGGTGACATCGAAATCGACGGCCAACTTGGTGTTTTCGACCATTGAAGATTGGAGTTGGGCTATGCTATACCGAAGTATCGACGCTGATCCTAATGCTCAACAGTGACATGACCTATGTCATTTGAAAGCTCTTGACAAGTTGTACAAGTCACCCTTTGACGGTGATATCGAAATCGATGGCCAACTTGGTGTTTTCGACCATTGACCTTTAGTACCGTTTACCTGCCAAAGCCACTATAACCCAAACTTCATAATTGTCCATCGTTCTTACCTGTGTTGGGAGCATGCGCTGACAAACTTTCAGCTTTTATAAAATGACGAAGGTCTGGGGTTCACGGGCTCTAGGTCTATACACAATATGTATGTTATATACTCGTACATACATATATCCATCCTCACACACTTTCGCATTTATAATAATAGTAGGATTCATTTTATCGTAATAAGTCGCAGCACATCGCTTCCGTTTATAACATAGGACAACGGATACATTTTGCTTGTTAGTAATGTATTTTTATTACCAAGCGATAAATATTATACTGATTGGATGTCTTGGGAATATCTTAGAAATGCTACGTCTACTGATATAGTTGATTACTTGTCGCTATGCTAGCGTAGACGTTGTTTAACAAAGACCTGACTGCAAGTTAACATAAGAAAAAAAGTCAAGCGTGAGTTGAGTGCCAGCAGAAGTGAAAACTTGAATATTAACGTCGAAACGTCAGACACATTATCGATTCACGTGTCACCTGACGCGAGCTTAACATTTTTAACGCATCAAAAAAGTGCACAACGCCGCTAAAGTTTTCACTAAAAAACAAACACTTCCTTATAGGTTATGATTTAAAATGAAACTGCAATGTTTAACTAACCATAAGGAATCAGTTGACGATCTGTGAATTGGAAAGTACAATTAGAAAGAGCGCCACATATTTTAAACGAACAACGCCCTGTGGTTTTACCCGCGTTGTGGCCGTTCCCGTAAGACTTTCGGGATAAAAAATAACCTACCACCATTCCCTTTGAATGTGGGTATCTATTAGGAAAGTAACTATTCAGATAAGACTAGAAGTTACTGAGATAGACGCGTTCATACAAACATAAAATCATCTTTATATTTTTGTATAGATATAGATAACTCGCTCATTCGCTTGCGTTCTATTAAACTCGCTAACCCTTAGTTTGCAAATTTCTTCAAGAAATTCAACTTCAATCTTTCCTAAGAGCGAAAAGTATGCATGAATGTGACCAAATGACCACATTCGCTGACCGTCACATAACATACACAATATACTGCTATTGATCTGTATATATTTTGATCCTTTTATATAAAACGAAGTTTGTTTTTCTTTCAGGGTTATATGACATTTATAAAATTCGGTGAAACAACATCTTCTCATGCGGAACCATTAATATTTACAACCGCATTATTCTAAATCAAATTCCGATGTAATTTTTCATAAACAGGAATAGGATAAAATAACAAACATCAATTCAACAAATATGCCCGGGAATACGGACAAAGTAGGTCGATACATATAAATATTTTATGAGCATACATTATGGAGGAATCTTAGCGGTGCCTCGACAAACACAGCGAGTCGAATTACAGTTTCAACAGAACTTGTTACCACTTTGTAAATTAAAACAAAGCGGTTCAGACAACGTCTACCCTCATCAATGTCTGAATTGATACCTACTTTTAATTTACAATCCATTACAATCTAGACGACACAATATTACGATTATTTGTGTCTTTGTATCACAAAGAAGGAAATTGAATAGAACAAAAGTATTTAAATAAACACAATTGAATTTGTTTTTCTCACGTTTATGAATCAGGAATGTAGTATAATGTAAACGGATAGACGGGAATGACGCAATCTTAATGGGCTTGTTTTGAATACGTGTGAGATGTATGAAAAGATTGTGTTTGCCTTTAAAAGGTAATGGAGTCTGATTGAAATTTGTGTGTTTGTTTTTATGTTGGATTTGAAGGAACATTGAGGGTGCCTTGTTTAAATATTGAGTAAAAATTATAAAGATATTTGACATTCTAATAAGAAAGTATATATGCTGTAGTATCGCCTCGAATACTTAATACTTTTGAGTAAAAAGTAAAGTAGTAATAACCTGTAATGTCCCACTGCTGTCTCACTGAAGATATCAGTACAGTGAGGAGGATTAGCGTAATATCCACTCTTTTTGAGTGAATCAAAATATGAGTTTATAAAGTAATGCAAAGCTAATTTAAATTTTTCTTTGTTTCAGATAATGTTCGAAGTCTGCTTCGTATTGTCTTCATCATGAGAGTGAGGAGTTTTGACGTGAGGCTCCTCGCCTTGTGTACTACGTACTTCCTGCTGCCAGTTATCGCGTAGCCCTTCCCAGTGCAT